>OX579670.1:9991519-10704592 GCA_951230895.1 Carpatolechia fugitivella | reverse complement strand
ACTGGCATGCACTATCCGAGCTAAAGCCCCACCTGCATAAATTCTCCTTGCTTCGGCCGACTTGGGTCCGGAGTCTGTTCAAAGACTTCCAAGTAGGCCAAGGTAGACTATGTCCAGGGGGAAGATGCTCAGAGAGCGAAGTAGGTGATGCAGTTGGGTATCTCTCTTTCCATGTTGTCAATCGTGCTTCTTGAGCTTCACTATCTAGTGCCGCTACGGTTTTTATAAAGCCATGGCGGCTTTTAAGCCTCTGTGCTACCGATATGTGATGAAACATTGGGTGCCGTGGATCTGCTTCTTTTTTGGCCCTTTCTAACGAACTTGCCACATCTCTACGGACGTTTTTAATTAGATGGACTAAAGTGACGTTTGGAGTGTTGCCATTTAACGCAACATAAAAATGGTGATGTAGCCTGAGTGATCGAAAGACCAAGAGTAAGTGACTTGTAACAGTATGATAAATTTATTTTTAATTTAGAATTTTAATCTTACTTAGAGTTCATCAAATTTTACTGTATTCAAACAAATCAACGTAACGTAACAAGTAACAAGGAAAAAATAACAAAACTTAACAACAAGTAACAACGAAAGTCGGCGTTGAAAGCGCAAGGAATATTCGTACGATCAATCGCGAGCGAAGTGGAAAGACGAATGACGCACGCGCCGGTTGGAGAGCATGATCCATCTACCCTTTGTTCAAAAATTGTATGAATCATTTTTTGCTTCTGTTAAAAATATTCTATGAATTGTTTCATGAACGATTGGTTGACTGTCACACTCCAAGTTTTTAAACACGATTTAATTTTTCGATAGACAAAGCTATAGATTTTTATTTTTATTAACGTTTATTCTATGCATTCGGCTAATTCAAGAGTATTAGGTGCTCTCACACAGGAGTTATGTTGCAATAACATATTTTTTGTATAACTTTTTAACTTTATTTAACTCATAAATATTTGTTACAGAAGTTTTCTATAAATCAGTTCAATTTATTTTATTGTTACTTAATATGTAAATAGTTATAAAATACATTACGTATACCTACCTATATTTGTATTACAACCATATTAAGTAAATTTAAATCCAGGTGTCTTGTTGCAACGATACAACGAATTTGTTCAATGAGTCAGTTTAATGAGTCACATCCCTTTGATCTACAGCTTGCAACATTAAAAAAAAACTACCTTTGTAGCTGTCACTTTGGTCCATCTAAATAAAAATCAGGGTATAGGTCTTAGGTATAGGTATATTTTAAAAAACATTTGTTATAGCATAATAATACTTGCATAACAATGGTTTGTTGATATAAACAGGGACCGGACTACCCGTTGAAAAACCCCTTCAGTCGTTAGGGTTTTAAGTACCGGGTGTCCAAAAAGGGTATTTGCACTTTTAAATATCAATAAATCGTCTTAATGAGGGTAGATACCAAAAACAAATATAATTTCATATGTGGAATTTATTGGAAATTTAGTTGAAATGGATTCGTATACCGGAGCTCAGCGCGCATTTTGTGTAAGAGCTTATTATCAAAACAATAATTCGATAATAACAGCTCGCCGCTTATATCGCGCGCAGTTCAATGTACGGGACATTTCTTTATCTCCCAGTGCGAATATCATAAGTAAATGGATTAAGACGTAATGCACATCATTTGGACAACATATTTTTTTGTCGTTAACTTTCCATTGTATGTACTTTTTGCAAATAGTAATAAAATTATGAAATGATTAATTATTCATATATAATTTTTGTGTATAAACTGCCAACACCCTTTTTGGACACCCTGTATTTACAGAATGATAATTAATATAAATATGTTTATCAGATTCTTTGATAGGGTTACCCTGTTGGATTTACAAACGTTATAATTATAGCATAATAAGAGTACAAGATATCAAAATCGTAAGGGTTCCTGGATATAAAACTTAACATAATTGAATAAACATGGGTTTTGATGATTATGAATTCTAATACTATATCAAGTAAGCATTACAAAATATATAATTAATATTATGTTGTTAGAGTAAACCTCAGATGTAAAACAAGGTCGCTTCGCAACGCGCATCCTCTTTCTTTAAGAGTAAAGTACCTAATTATAGCAAATGTATATTATAACCCTATCATTATGGCAAATGAAATAATGTATTCATTTATTAGTTTTCATTAAAGCCTATATTTTCGTAAAAAACGTATAATATATTTTAGCGTCACAGAGGATTGCTTCATAAAATTAAAATTATGCTACCACACTCTTTTTATGCCATTCTGGAATCATACCTTAATGAGAGAATATTTCTAGTAAAGGACGGAGAATACACATCTAGATTTTATGAGATAAAACCTGGTGTGCCACAGGGCTCGGTGCTCGGACCAGTGTTATACACAATATTTACCTCAGACTTGCCACAAACACCAGGAATAACTGTAGCCACTTTTGCAGATGATACAGCCCTGCTTGCTAGTAATAAGGACCCTGTGGAAGCGTCAAGGATGCTACAACGTGGACTTGATGATGTGGATACTTGGTTAAAAAAGTGGAGAATTAAAGCAAGTGCTTCAAAATCTGTTCATGTGACCTTCGCTCTTCGCAAAGATACATGTCCTGCTGTCAAACTTGGGGACAAGACCCTCCCCCACAGTGAGTCAGTGTAATATCTGGGCATGCACCTTGACCGTAAACTGACATGGAAAAAACATATCCAAGTTAAGCGAGAGGAACTTAACCTCAAAATACAAAGGAATGTATTGGCTGCTAGGAAAAAACTCCAAGCTCTCTACAGACAACAAGCTGCTTGTCTACAGCACAATATTCAAACCAATATGGACATATGGCTTACAGCTGTGGGGCTCTGCGAGCAATTCTAACATCCTCATAATACAAAAACTTCAAAACTTGATACTAAAAACATTATCAAATGCGCCATGGTTCATAACCAATGCAGAACTTCACACCAAGTTGAAAGTAAATACGGTCAAGGAAGAAATAAGAATCGAAGCTTCCAGATACAAAAATCTACTTGCTTACCATCTGAACCAACTGGCTCAGCAACTAACAATAAGAAACTACTGCAAGCGCTTAAAAAAGTGTGACATTATAGATTTGTCTAATTAATAGTGGACAATTTATGAGAAGAGGCACTTTCACTGGGAAGTGTTCTCTGCAAGCCTAGCATCCCCCAACAAATCTGTTCATAGTCTCTCTGACTGATCGCAGATCAAAAATATAAAAAAAAATAAAAAATTAGCATATTCATCAAAATCTGTTTAAATATTTTAATGACTCAAAAGCTTTTAAGTTTTCAATTCCATTGACTGATAGATCGATTTCATGAGTAAACATTCCCCATATTTAAGTTTTCCTCACAAATTTTCCGCAAAGAACCCTGCCAGTAGACATACGAGCATAATTCCTACATACATACACACCACACACACCCAACAAACAACCGATATCACTATCACTAAACAATTTAATAGGTTACCTATAATACGCCATTCACCCAAGAATTGAATTTGAACTTACACTTTCGTCCAAAAGTAATTTTAGTATTTTGGCCAGTTCCAGACTGTGGGAGTGTCGTCCGAGATGGTGATCGAGCACCACTTCATCTTCAACAGAAGCTCCATGCTCTCCTACTGTCTCCAAACACAAGCAACACAAGTTAATGCGTTCAGTGAAATCTACTTGCATTAGTCTAGCACACACAGCTTTGTAGAGAATGGACGACATTATTAACAAACTATTCAATTCAATCAATTCAATATTTATACTATTCGCTGTATATTTTCGTAGGTTGACTGGAATTATTTTGATGCTTGCTTTTTGTTTGACATCGGTCTGGGTTGCCAATTAATTAATGGGGAATTCGTCAAACAAAATGTGAGAAAATACAATTTAAATCCAATGGCGATACCGATACCGATACGTACGAATATTAGAGACATTTTTTAATCTGTTTATCCATTCCGACCGACAAACTAAACGGATCAACTAATGTAGGCACAGAATAAAATATTACTATTTACTACCTACGCATAATATTATTAAGAACGTAAAGCCTCTCGGTGGAGACGTATATGAGCTGTCGATGATGATGATGATGACAAGGAACGTAGCGAATCCGCACGGACTTGTTCCATCCAGCTTTGTCCTTCAGGTTTTCTCCCTTAAATATCGGGAATTTTATTTACTATTGGTAACCATTGGTTCTGTGTTGCCAGAACCGCAAAACCTAATAAAAAAAAATGTGCGACTGCGTGCTAGTGTTGTCGTGATAGCGACAGTTCCACTATCGTTGTTCCATTATCGATAGTTAGACCTTGAAATTCAGTTATTATTTCTAGAGGACTATCGATACCATCGACATTCCTCAATATTATCAATTGTATCGATAGCAAAAAACATGAATAATATTGAATTTTGTTAATACTATCGAAGGGCGATACTATCGATAGTACTGTATTGTAGTTGATAGTATCGATAGTTTCAGTAATGATACTATCGAATCTGAGTAATAATAATAAATAAATTCAAAAATAAAGAAGTTTCCCCATATAAAATTCTTTATTTGTTAAATTCTTTACAATAATTTCTGTAGAACTCTGTAACCTGTGGTAGCATAGTAGCTGTGTTACCCTATGCGCGCACTAGCGACTTTTGTCTCTCGAGACACTATGTGTCTCTCTTTCGCACTCTAGTAAGCTTGACGCGAGAGATATACTGTCGCCGCGACAAAAGTAGCTAGTGCGTGCGTAGGGTTACAGGTTACAGTGTCTTTCATAATAGTATTTTGTTGTTTTTATCAATCGAAACTATCGATAGTATTGTCACTGTCCGATAGGCCTATCCTATCGAAATAGTAACTGATTTTCATGGTCGCGATAGTCTATCGTTAGTATCGATCGATAGCTATCGCAACAACACTACTGCGTGCGTAAATGAAAATTTTTTAGCACCACACTGTCTGTGACCACACTGCTGTGCTCAACTGTGCTGTGTTGCTGTTGACGCTGAGTCTTGCTCTGCGTTGTTTGTTTGTCAGTCAACAAAAGACCAAATAAATAAAAAAAAAAACACGTTATAAACTTTAAAAAGTACAGCATCGATTGCGCAGCCAACATGTCTGTTCTTTACAAAGCCGTGTGTGCAAGACTGCTGCAAGTAGACTTCAATGAACGCATAAACTTGTGTTGCTTGTGTTTAGAGAACGTAGGAGAGAGTGGAGCTTCCGTCGAAGATGAAGTGGTGCTCGATCTGCATTTTAGGCGGAGTCTAAAACTGGCCAACATATTGAAGTTCCTTATGGACGAAACTGTAAGTTATTATAACCTCTGAACTGACTGGGTTGTTTGCAAAGTGTTTGGCCAAGACATTTCTTAGGATTTGAGGGAGTGACGAGCATAAAGGCAAATCAATTAAAGCTTAGGTCAGAGGGTCACCTTCAGGGCGGATCAAGCTTTGTCTAATAGTCAGGCAGACAATACATTGAAAATAGATACCTACAGCTTGGCAAAAAAGAGTTTGAAGCGGTGACAGGTGGAACTAAATATTTAGTTTGCTGCCATTCATGCTGGGTTGCTTTTTATTATCCCATTGGTATGCCATGTAGATTCTTATTTGTTAATTTTACAGTATTTTATAAATTGATTTTTCCTTTCCCATTTGAGTATGAGGTGGCCACAAGTGCAAACTCTTTTTTGCCAAGCCGTACTTAACATTAGATATTGGTAAAAGTTTGCTTTTGAAAGTTCCTGGTTTTCGGTTTCCAAGATCTAGCTGTTCATAGGGATTTGAGAAGAATAATTTTCTATGTCTGCATCATTTCATTTTAACCTTACTTCTAGGATATTATTATGTGATTGTCAATTAAATCCCTTTTATTTTCTTTTCAGTTTTCAGAAGTAATGGATATCCTGAAGTCTGTTTGTAAGCAATGTATGTCTTCTGCAATTGCTGGCTTCAAATTTATTCAAAGTTGCAAGGATAATGCCAAAAAACTCACAGCAGTCATAAATAGTTTAGAAGTAAGTTTAGATAAATTAATCACAGATGACAAGGTAGCATCTCTTTATGTTGCCATCCAACCCTGTAATAATTCTACGGCTATGATAGAACGGTTCTATGATACAAGACGCCAATTTGTTCCAGAAGATACAGCATTTTTAAGGTTTTCTCAGATAGTTGAGAGGAGACAACAATCTTCAGAGGCAAGTCAGTATGATATAAATGAAGCTTCCAAGCAAACAATGAACATAAATTATAAATTAGATCAGACACTGCAAGATTTGATGTGTTGTAAAGCAGTTTTAGATACTAATAAGATACTTGATAATCCAGATAAACCCAATGAATTTAGATGCAAGATTTGTAAAGAATTGTATTCTAAGGGTACCAGCTTGAGAGTACATTTTTTTAAAGTTCACCGTCAAAATGAATCAAACTGTGTTAAATGTAAGACTGCAAAAAGTACACAAGCAAAAATAGTCGGACAAAAGCAACCTGTAGAAATATTTGATAGAATAAAAACCACCGATACCGAATATTGTTCAGAAACAACTGTTAAATTAAGAAAAGATCCACTTGAATCCCTTGAGACAGATGAATTGGCCATTGACTCTGAAGAAAACTGTGAAAATAAAGAAGAAAATGAAAATTCAATTACAGTAGTCCCAACAGAATTATTATTACAGGATAAGAACTGTGGACAAGTTCTATCACCTTCATCTTTTGATATTAAAAATCAATTTGTTGTTAAGAACAACGCTGAAACAGATAACTGTTGTAATAACTGTGGCATGAAATTCAGCACACGAACTCGCTACTTAACCCATAAGAATAAATTTAAAAACAATGATTGTCATCGTAGTAAAGGAAGGGGTGAATTCAAATGTGACTTGTGCAATTATACTGCATATTATAAAAATCTTGTGCGCAAACATGTTCAATCTAAACACTTGGGTGTGAAGGTACATGTGTGTCCGTATTGTGACAGAAATTGTCTTTGTAAAGCAGAGTTTGAATTACATCTTCGTAAGCATACAGGAGAGAAGCCCTTTCAATGCCATGAGTGCGGAGGGAAGTTTGCTTCTGCAAATGGTTTGAAACATCATACATATATCCATACTGGGGAGTATCCATACAAATGTGAATTTTGTAACAAAGCATTTAGAACAGGCACACGTCGTGGAGAACACATTGCACGTATACATAAACCCCCTACGCTGTGTTGCAAAATTTGTGGGGTCATGTTTAAAATAAAGCAGGATTTAAATCGACATGTAATCAGGCATTATGCGAAAACATCATCTATCAAAACTTCTTAGCTTTGATATGTTTGTTATTTAAACTTATGATCCGCAAATAAAAAGGTAGAAAATAAGCATAATAATGCTTAATATTTTCATTTATATTACGAAATAAGTACTTATATTACAAAATAAATAACTATACCCGGGTTACTATAGGATGAGCTTTGACAGATTAAAATTTTAAAAACTTTTTGATATTATTTCGTTTATTTATTTATTATACTGCGTAATGATAAAATAAGAGGTGGAGTTATCTTTTCTTTAATTTTATTGCTATTATGGTTTTTAAACTGAATATTATAAAAAAAAGTTGTTAACGTCGTATAAAGAATTTTGAAGCTGTCAGAGCTCATCCTATAGTAACCCGGGTATATAGCTGTCCGCCCGCGGCTAAGCTAAGCGCGCGTTATGCAATGGCGTTATGCAAGATTTTTGGGAATAAGACTTTCCTGTAACCTATGTGTTAAGGTACAAACTAACTCCATTCTAAACATTTACATTTTGTACAAAATTTTCTATAGATACTAGGTATGTATTTAGAGTAAGTAAGTACCTAGGTATTTATTTAGTTACTGAATAATTGGTACTTGTTTACTAAAATAATAAATATTGTAAATTTTTTTTAAAGAAAGACTACGCAATGTATATCGAATTATAAAAATAATCGGCCAAGCACGTGTCGGGCCACGCAAAGTGTAAGGTTCCGTAGTTGTCCAATACTACTTATTATGTACCTGTTTAAGACAGTTAACATTCATCATGTTATAACTTGCGGCTACGAAAATATTTTTCTAGGATATTAAAATAAATAAATATAAAATAAAATTTCTTTATTTCAGACCATAAAAAGTCCATAGTGGTTAGTATACACTTTTAAAAACTTAAATTGTTATGTTATAAAAAAAATACAAACCACTGTACATTAGTGTAGTACCTACATATTATTCGATAAACTTTAAAGGCTTCTTGATGTTGATAGTTTTCCTTTTAAATTCATCATAAATACACTAACGTAATTTTTTCTCAATGCCCTGTAAAAAAAACAAAAGATCGTAGAAAACAAAATTAAATCACGTAAAGTTTCATATGCTGATTTATTCAACAAAGACGCCTTTCCAGCTTTAAATACAAAATCTGACCCTATTCAAAATTTACTTAAATCTGAACATTTCTTAAGTTTATTAATTTCATCTGTAGTTAAAATAATAACTCTTAATAAAGACCCTAAAAACCCAACTTCTCACATCTGAAGCTATTAAAGCTGCCGTCATAAGAAGAAAAGTCGCATCTGCAATTTTTTTCGAAATTGAGTTACATATTTATTTGGATTCAGCAAAAAAAGACGCAACTACTAAAATTTTATTTTTACGGAATGAAACACAGCCCTAAATATAACTTTAGACTTTAGACGGATCTGCAATATGATATTATAACCACTAAATAGAAAAGACGCTTCTGATAAAAACTAAGTTGAAAAGACGCATTTAAGTAGAAGATGCGACTTTTCATTGTAGTATTACGGTTTTTTTTTATATTATTTTACTAACGTCAAATATTTACAATAAAATTACACACGCATTATTGAATTTATAAACTTTGTTTTTTTTTTTACAAGCAGCGAATTTTTATATTTAAGCAAGACAAAACATTTTTTTACTGTGATTGAAGCTCAGTGTAGACGCTTTACGTTTTTCGTCATAAGAATAAAAGTCACATCTACAATTTTTTTTCGAAATGTTACATATATATTCTGAATCAGCAAAAAAAGACGCATTTACTAGAATTTAAATTTTTACGGAATGAAACACAGCCCTAATAATATAACCTTAGTGAAATAAGACGGATCTGCAATATGACATTATAACCACTAAAGATAAAAGACGCTTCTGATAAAAACTAAGTTGAAAAGACGCATTTAAGTAGAAGATGCGACTTTTCATTGTAGTATTACGATTTTTTTTATATTTTTTTTACTAGGAAGAAAAGGAAAATGTCAAATATTTAAAATAAAAAAATAATTTATTCTTACTTTTTATTTACAACGTGAAAGATTTAGTTTACACACGCATAATTGAATTTCTAAATTTAATATTTTTTTATTATCTAACAGACAGCGAATTTTTATATTTAAGAAAGAAAACATTTTTTTACTCTGTTTGAAGCTCAGTGTAGACGCGTCTTTTTTTCTTATGACGGCAGAAAGGCATTCTTTTGGATACATTCAATAATAAAAAAAATACTAAAGATATGAATCCTTCACAACATAAGTAGTATTAATGGATCACTTAAATATAGTTCAATGGAACGCTCAAAGTTTAGCTAGTAATTTACATGCTTTTAATTACTTTTTGCTTAATAATAATATTCATCTAGCTCTGGTATCAGAAACTTGGTTACAACCAAGTAAAAAATTAAAGGTTATAATATAGAAAGATTAGATATTGGTAGCAAACACAATGGTGTAGCTATAATAATTCATAACACTTTAAAATACAATAAAATTAATACTTATAATGATAATTCTTTACAAAATTTAGGCATCCAACTACATTTTAATAATGATTCTATTTCAATAGTTAGTTTTTACAGTCCCTCGTCAGCTACTCCTTGTAATTTTAATTATACATATCTTGACAATTTAATAAAGTCTATACCCAAACCTTTAATTCTAGCAGGTGATTTTAATGCGCACCATACCATGTGGGGCTGCAATTCAACAAACTCACGTGGTATGGATTTGCTCAATGTTATAGATGACAATAATCTTTGTTTGTTAAATGATGGTCAAAAAACTACACTAGGTTCTCATACTTGGAGGCCAAATGCGTTAGACTTAACTATTATCTCTCCTTCACTAGCACTTCGTTCAGATTGGTCTGTCTATGATGATCCTTTGGGAAGTTACCACCTCCCAACCATCACCAGTCTTGCTGCTTCTGGAAATACAAATAATGATAATATTAATCACGGTAATTACTTTCGCCCTAGTTATAAAAATGTTGACTGGAAAAATATAAAAATATTGTTTCTGATAAACTTAAATATTACTTATTTGATTCCTCTAACCCTCAGCAGTCTTATAAGGATTTTTGTTCTATTTTATTAAAAAGTGCCTCTGAAGCTAATCCACTTTGCTCTCATTCAAAACCAATGCCTCAACCAAGGCAGCAAAAACCTTGCATACCTTGGTGGAATATAAAGTGTACTACAGCAGTCCAAAATGCAAAACTTGCCTATTTACAATTTAAAGCTGACGACCCTTCTTTAGAAAAATATATTAACTTTAAAAGCTGCAAGCTTTTAAAAAACTTACCTTGAAAGTTGAAAGAGAAACTTCTTGGCAAGCTCTTTGTGAGCTTTTTAATAGATCCACACCACTTTCTTTAATCTGGAAATTAACAAGAAGATTTAATATATCATATTCAAATACCAAACAATTCAAAAGTACTAAAGTGGACTGGATTCCAGAGTTTTTAAATAAATATACTTCTCAGACTCATGACCAATTTCACCAAAATATAGACTTAACCAATTTCAGGCATCCGTTATCCTATCCAAATTATTCCGTTACTCCTTTTCTACGACGCAAATTTTACACTCAGATCTGTAGATTACGTTTTGGTCATTGTAAATTTAAGGCTCATCTTCATAGAATGAAAATCATGAACGATCCCAATTGCACAGAATGTACCATGAATGTTCATCAAACTCTTTTGTTTGCTCTCGAACACATATTTTTTGAATGTCCCGCTTTCAATTTGGACCGACTGTAATTATTGATAGACAAGTTACAAGAAACACATCAAAATATCCCGCCTATTCAGGATCTCCTATCATGCCCTGATAATTTCAAGCCGATTTATGAATTTATTGTCGCTTGTCTTGGAAGCCTATAACATGAAACTATTTACTTGGATATGCAATTTACTCGGATAAGACATACTCGGATTGGACTACCTACTTGGATTTTTTTTTATTGGCATGGTGCGGTTTGCACATCGCCACAGTCATTTTGTTAAAAAGGAGGAAACGTATAGTATTATAAATATGACTAATTTTATTTTTATTCATATAAGATTTGGCTTTATGCCTTGATTTTTAATTTGACCCATAAGATTTGTTATAAAAGACTTGGCCTTGTGCCTTCTGAATGAAGAAGATAAAGAAAATACCAACTGCAGATTAGGCTGTATGACTTGGATCCATTGCCTTCCCGTTTCGGATAAATTGAAAAAACAACAAATGTTTTCATTTCATTCTCAGTTTTCCTTCATTACAACATTTACAACGTGATTACAACAATTTCTAATGTTTACAAGATCATGTTAATTTAAAAATATACAGCGAACAGTTTGCTAATAATGTCGTCTGTTCTTTACAAAGCCGTGTGTGCAAGATTGCTGCAAGTAGACTTCACTGAACGCATAAACTTGTGTTGCTTGTGTTTGGAGAGCGTAGGAGAGAGTGGAGCTTCCGTCGAAGATGAAGTGGTGCTCGATATCCACCTCGGACATAGTCTAAAACTGGCCAAGATATTGAAGTTTCTTTTAGACGAAAGTGTAAGTTGAAAATCCTGAACCTTTATATATATACCTTGATTTTTAATTCCGTGGAATTCTGACAGTTCTCAGGTCGCTTGTCGCAAACCTTTTTTACCCACGACGGACGGAACGGAACGGAGACGGTATATGCGTTTGGGGTAAGAGGTTGTTTGTTTGTTTGTTTGTTACCTTCTATCTCGAAAACCACAGGACCGATTTAGTTCCAGTTTTTTGCATTGAAAAGGTATCACTTCAACTTAGGATCTTAGATATGTTTTATGTAGGTAGACCATCAGGGAGCGCTGCAGCAGCCAGATAAGTTGGCAACACAGGAGTTATCAAAAACTACCGAATCGATTTCCATGCAGTTTTTTTCATTCAAAAGGCTTCATATTGGAGCTGGTTGTTAGACATGCTTTGGGGCGGTAGACCACCAGGGAGCCCTGCAGCAGCCACATACGTTGGTACTACAGGAGTTCTCAAAAAGTACTGAATCGATTTCGATGCGGTTTTTTGCATTCAAAAGGCTTTATCTTGGAGCAGGTTCTTAGATACATTTTACGGAGATAGACCACCAGGGCGCCGTGCAGCAGCCAGATAAGTAGATACTACAGGAGTTCTCAAAAAGTACTGAATCGATTTCGATGCGGTTTTTTGCATTCAAAAGGCTTCATTTTGGAGCAGGTTCTTAGATACGATTTATGGAGGTAGACCACCAGGGAGCCCTGCAGCAGCCAGATAAGTTGGTACTACAGGAGTTCTCAAAGAGTACTGAATCGATTTCGATGCGGTTTTTTGCATTCAAAAGGCTTCATCTTGGAGCGGGTTCTTAGATACGTTTTATGGAGGTAGACCACGAGCGCTGCAGCAGCCAGATAAGTTGGCACTACAGGAGTGCATTCAAAAGGCTTCATTTTGGAGCTGGTTGTTGGATAGCAAATAAAATTTTAGTACCTATGTTATTGCGTTATATTTCTGAGTCTCTCTAATTCTTGTAATGCTACATTATTATGTGGGTTATTAAATAATTTGCGTTGGTCCAAGTCGCATATCACCACACCATCCAATGAGCGAACCCTACTGAGGGCTACGTAGGCTTGCCCTTTGGCAAACATTTTGTTGCCCAAATAAACAACAGCCTTGTCAACTGTTGTCCCTTGTAACGTACTTTCCAAAAAGTTTAAAATAAAAACAAAATTGAAAATTTTAAAAAACCCACGCCGAATTTTAAAACATATTCAAATAAAAAACAAAATTGAAAATTTTAAAAAACCCACGCCTTATATTAAAATATATTTGAATAAAAAGGATTAAATAACATTTTTGGAAATCCCCCGACCAGAGTCAAATAAGATAAGAAATATAAAATAAAGAAATCTATAAAAAGAGTGATTTGTCATGAAATCCGCCACACAAACAACTAATTATGACCTTTCTTAGTCCTTACGTTTACGTACCTACTTACCTTTTGCTTTCTCGTAGAGATAGACACAGCAATAATATTTATTAATTTAGGTACTATTACATACTCATCTATCTAATAATATGATACAAATCCAATAATAAACGTCGGGGGCTGCCATCATCGCTCTCTTTGTTCGAAATTTCAGTTTAAATATTATAACTACTTATTTATCAAAAACTAAAATATAATGTAGATTCTGAATAAGTAAAACTCACGGTATTTATGTAAAATTTATTAATGTCAGAGCAGGGAATGGCAGACCCCGACGTGTTTTATTGGATTTGTATCATATTATTAGATAGATGAGTATGTAATAGTACCTAAATTAATTAATATTATTGCTGTGTCTATCTCTACGAGAAAGCAAAAGGTAAGTAGGTACGTAAACGTAAGGACTAAGAATGGTCATAATTAGTTGTTTGTGTGGCGGATTTCGTGACAAATCACTCTTTTTATAGATTTCTTTATTTTATATTTCTTATCTTATTTGACTCTGGTCGGGGGATTTCCAAAAATGTTATTTAATCCTTTTTATTCAAATATATTTTAAAATACGGCGTGGTTTTTTTAAAATTTTCAATTTTGTTTTTTATTTGAATATGTTTTAAAATTCGGCGTGGGTTTTTTCACATGTACATTTCTGCTATCACTATTATAACAAGACAGGCAAATCATAATTTACATACAATGCAATTAAAATAACTACTCCAGTGGCTTGTGCTAACTCTATTTGAATCTTGTATGGTTTACGCTGTGCTTTTTTATCTGTGGCCATACAATACGAAATTAAAGTGAAGTTTGCATGGAAGAATTGTTATTTTAATAGCATTGCTAATATGCTAGATTAAGAATACCTTTACTTTTTTGGTTCCATGCATTTTTAAAAGCCTTTTTGCATTAGAAATAGAAATATTAACCAACTGTTTGCAACCGATGAGCGTTGGAGCAGACGGGTTCTCGAATGGAGACCGCGTCTCGGGAAACGTAGTGTGGGACGCCCCCCTGGCAGGTGGACTGATGACCTGAAGAAGGTTGCTGGTGGTGGCTGGATGAGGAAAGCGGGTGATCGTGCGCTTTGGCGTACCCTTGGGGAGGCCTACGTGCAGCAGTGGACTGCAATAGGCTGATTGATTGATTGATTGATTGCAACCTGTGGTTATTTGAAAATGATACCCGGCCTTAATAAATATTCTCCCACATTGAATATAGTAACTTGAACAGATTACAACTTAAAAATATTATAGTCATCCAACAATTGAAAACATGAAATATAATGAAGGCTGCATAAAGTATGACTTTAAAATAATTCACTGTGTTATTTTTATTCATCAAAATGTGATACCTGTAATCAGTGTTGGGCAAAATTTATTTGAAATACAAATAACAAAATAATTATTTGAAATAATTTATTTCAAATAATTGTATTTTCAAATACATTCAATTGTAAATACTTTATATCAAATAAATTTATTTCAAATAATTATTTTGTATTTTGTAATTGAAATAAATTTAGGATGAGCAATTGATATTTGTGAACTTATCTTAGTATTAAGTTTTTTTTTTTGTTGGAGATTAAATATTTCAACGGATATTATAATTTGTATTATGTAATATTTTATGTAATCCAATAACTTTATGATTCGATGGGCTATTGAGTTGAGAAGGTGAGCGCATAATCACGTGACACACACAAACACGACGCGACAAGTAATATTGCATGCAAAGTTATTTATTATTATATTATTACACACTCTTTGATCGTGTGCTATTTTTAAAGTGCTGGCTTCTGTACTTGCATCGAAATGTTGATATTAATATGGATCTTCCTAGGATTTTCAATTTCGCTAAGCGGGGAGTGTCCCGCTTTTCCGCTATTATTTAATTTTTTCTCGCAAGATATTTTGTGCGAACTACAAATGTGGCAAAGTCGCGCATGTGCGCTTTGCAACTTTCGCGATTGCAAATTACTCGATTTCTCATGTTATTTATGATAAAACTCTGGATTTGAGGCATATCCACTTTATTCTTTTGCCTCTAGGTACCTAATTCCGACCTCTGATGATCATGCGTAATTGTTTATGTAATTAAAATAAACTTTTTAAATACTTTACTTGTAAAGTATTTGATCAATTACAAATAACAAATAATGTATATGAAATAAAAAAATAATTGATCATTTGAAATAAAGTAATTCTCAAATAAATCAATTACAAATAATGTTATTTGAAATAAATGTATTTCAAATATTATTTGAAATAAAAAAATATTTAATTACGCCCAACACTGCCTGTAATTTTGGTAACCTGTTTTCTGCCTGGCAACACTCTATCTGTCAGAATTCCACGGAATTAAAAATTAAGGTATAGCTCTTGTCAAGTAAAAGATTGCTTCACAAACTGTTGGGAATGTATGTATAGTGGCCTAAAACAATAACGTAAGAAGGTACGTTGTACCAGTGTTTTAAACATTATTATATTATAAATGTGTAGGAAGTGGAAATATTACTAAGTATAGGTACCATTTTTATGGCACTTGGCATACACTCCTATACAGTTCCATAATTGACCGAGCTAACGAAGCAAGCAAAACGTCTCTGTTTCAGCTTGGCCAAATTTGCTTTTTGACCGAGCGAGCGAAGCGTCTCTGCTTCAGCTTGGCAAAAATTGCTTTTGTATGTCTATCTGTTGTTCCACTCTACAGGTCGCGTTTCTGAACCGATTCTCGTGAAATTTTGTGAGCAGATTCGATAAATTAATCAATTTTTTTTGTCGAGTCAGTTTTTGGAAATTTTGAAAAATGATGGATTTATGAGAGTTGCCAGCTTACAAGGTCTACCGCTGAGGCTGTTTTCCTCTACAGGTCGCGGGTCTGTCTGATCATCTTTTCATATTTATTTTAGATAGATCGTTTATTTTAATTTTTTCTCCACAAAGTCCTCGACGACCCCTTGATTTTTTTAATTTGAGGAATTGTAACTCCCCGACCCTAATGTAAATTAAAACTATGTAGAACAACGTGTGTCTGTTGTAAGACATAGAGAAAGTTATAATAAAAGATTCGAGACGAATTAAGAGAATTTTTGTTTTTTTAATACGTTCTTGTAATGAATTTTTATAATTTTAATACGTTCGTGTAATGAATGTTTTTAATTTTATTACGTTCTTGTAATGAATGTTTTTAATTTTAATACGTTCTTGTATTGGACATTTTTGATATTTCTAAAATTAATAACTCAGAAACTAAAAGAGATAATGCAAAACTAAATGCATACTTGGGGTGCATAGACTGAGATACGTTCGCATTGTGAGTTTCAGAAATATCGAACAAGTTTAGGAAAAGGGCCTGTTGACCTAGCGCGTACCGTCGATGCGTATCGCCAATATACATGGTGGGAGGCAGTCGGCCGTCTAGGAATAGATGGCTGGCGGAACGTTAAGTTCAAGAAAATTGACATTATTATAAAAGTGCAAAAATAGACTAATATAAGTCTATACTTGGAAAACCAAGTGAAATAATTGCCGAACCTAAAGTCGCAGGCGCTGCACAGCCTCTCACTGCCTTTCGACGGGATTTCGGACCCTGAAGACTGGCGTGCTGCCTGTTTGATATGGAAACGGTTAATTATGCCTCTATGGATGACATATCCCATCCGAGATGGTCAAAAATGAAAATCAAGGGAATCATAGGCTTGACGCACCTAGATGACCTAATGAAAGCGGACACGGCCGCTGGATCAAACTGATCATATAATGCACTATATTTGACCATCTCATAGAGAGCCCTTATCTGACGCATGAAGACGAGGTATAACTATCGCTGCTATGATATTGTTGGCACTGCATGTCTAGCTCTGAACCGCTGATGTATGGGTCGCATCCTAGGCGTGATAAGTACACTAAGTTTACCCCCGATAGTGGAGTTAACAATATCTTAGTGGCTACCTTCAAGACGCAAGTCTGTGGAGAGATTTCCGTATCTGACCTATGAAGATGTGGAGTAACCATCGGGCTGCTATGAATGCCGCTACCACTGTATGTCTAGCTCTGAACCGCTGATTGACCGAAGACGCATACAGCGACTTGAATACATAGCCGCGGATGGGGACTTGTCCACAGCCGTGTGCGGTGGACCTCAGACTGATTAGTGTCGATGATGGTCTTTCAAGTCTTAACCCCGATAATGGAGATAGCGGAGGACATAGTGGCTTCCTTCAAGACATAAGTCTGTGAAGAGGCATACTGGAACGAGTTTATTAATTGAGAACGAGAAACTGGACGTGGACTGCTCTGGCTAATATCATCATGTATGATTTATTACTGAATCAACTGTGCGATGTAATATCGACACATATGGTTGCAAGGAGAAGAGGCTCATAGTCCAGCAGTGGACTGGACGAGCGATGATGAAGGCTGTAAAGCTATATTCAGAGCGATAGCTGAAATGAGTCTTTAGATTCATATGCGGTCTCAGGCACGGAGACGCGCGGCGGAGATATATCTATATGGAGATATGAAGTTGGAGCAGATCTGCCCTGGCAGTACCGTTCAGATAGCCGTAGATCCAGTATGCAGGAGCAATCCAGATATGAGACCCACAGTCAGTAGCAGCTGTGAGGTCATTCCTTCGAGCTTGCTCGTTGGAAGATGGTTTACCATCATAGGCGCTGGTTCACGTGTGGACTATCCTATAAACACACCCTTGAACGCAATACGTTGGACACTTCGGTGGAAGACAGGATTAGCCTCCTAAAAGGTTACCACAGCGGCTCAGCCGTATCGGGAACGCTACGGCTAGTATCGATTGGACGTAGTCCACTAGCTTCGGCTTACCACGAGAAGCTTATGCTTTCAACGAAGAGACTTTGGTCTCCTTCCATCGCTTAAGGCGCACCGGTCGGACCAGAGTCCGCTGTAGACAATCCTTCGGGATTGTCTATTATTTTAACCTTTTTCCTACACCTCTGTGGTGAGGGGAGGACAGGAGCATTCTGAAGGACAGAGTGGGAAGTGACTCACAGAGAGCGCGTTGGTGGAGCGTTTATTCTCACTCGTCTCGTAAATGCTTTAACAGTTAGTTTGCTGTAAAGGTGTGAGCGTATCGGGTCTTTGCTGCTAGACTGCTGTCTTGCTCGGGATCTGGGGTCTTAGCAATCAACTAGCTGAAAGAACTAAAACTAGTTCCTTCGTCAGGGCTGGATCTTGCTAGATCTTGCTGGATCCCTTGTGTGATGGTAGTATGGAAGACACAGAGAGATTATGTAACTGTATTTTTCAATACGGTTGACATAGCTTAAGGAAAAGGGTATCCCGGTGCGTAGAGCTAGGATGGTCGTCTCCAGGAAGTATCATTAGAGAAACTTGGTTATTGATCATTCTGTTGAGGAAATGCCCCTCAACGAAAGTTCCTCTAAGAACTAGAAGTTCTATTCAGAACTACAGACGACACACCCGTCGCCGGCTCTAAGGACTCGCTGAGGCAGTCCTGGAGCCATCCTTTTATACCTTTTAAATTACATATATCATGTAATAATCCTTGTGATCCATTTCAGGAATCTGGGCTCTTATTGCAGAAGTAATAAACTTCGAAGTTCTTTTCAGAATACGAAGTTAGTATTGTTTAATAAAGTCGCTGGGATTTCCTGGTGACTTTATTCTTTCAGTCCGCGAGCATGGGTAATCAGGAGTAGGCTGCTTGCCGGCTGGCAACTGATACTCCTGTGTTCGGGCGAGAGATAGGGACAAATCAGTATATAGGAATAACATAGAAGTTGAGTAGGCGACTCTATGTGTAATTCCGCAGTTAGAAAACATAATATAAAGTCGATCACATTGTAAATTTCTAAAAGAGTTTGGGTTACTCTCACAACGTAGAAAGGATCTGTTATTAGATGATCAACGGCCAATTTTGATTATTATTTTAGAGATGAGATGTTCAGTTACAATTTGGTGCCGTGACCAGGATATTCTAAATTGTATCGTGAACGGTGGCTATAAGCCACAATTTGTTGCGTGTGAAATGGAAAGAAACTTTACAATGTGAATGTCTAAAAATACCCATAGGACATAGAGATTGAAACGGGTTTTGTGTATTACAGACCGAATTATATTTGGTTAGTGGTGCATGAGGACTTTAGTTTTAGTTTGCTAGGTTACTATGGTTATAAACAAACTTTTCTATTGTTATAGAAGGTTCATGAAACAGTGAAGAGGGACACTGTAAGAAGTGGAATAGGACACTTCAAGGAATAAAAACATAGGCATGAGTCATTCATGAGACAGTGAAGAGGGACACTGTAAGAAGTGGGATAGGACACTTCAAAGAATATAAACATAGGCATGATTTGTTCATGAAACAGTGATTGGGGACACTGAAAAAAATAAATAGTGTCATTGTACTATAATAATAAACAATGGAAAAGCGAAATATTTGATGATGAAGATTGGGAGAAGGAAGACCGGAGACGGTTTTCAACATTTATTGTAACAATGTCGACTTATTTAGCGATGTCTCAGGGGCCTCTACGGCTTCGGATGTATATCACAAAAAGCTAAATTCAGAAGTCGTTTAAAAGCTGGGTGTCGAGCGTACTGACGATTGTATCGTTTACGTTTTCGATGCTCTAGCGAATTGCGCGTCAACTACAAGGTTAGTGGCGGTTTGTCATTTTATTGTGGAACTCATCTAATTCCGGGCGAAATCGTTTTTGTCTTGTTGATGGTAAACAAATGTTTTCAGTGAGTTCGACAAACTCGCCGGGTTAATTGGCTTAACACTTGGGTCGTTACAATGGAAGAGAAGTAATTGCAAGCAAGTGAATGATGCACATTGTGCACATTAACGAAGAACTTTTAAGTAAGTCTTCGAAAACTGATGAGGGGATCAGTATGAAGAGAGATGGTTATTGATCCACAGTACCTCGAGTGAGGGAAATAATAGATGGACCAATATTGATGAAGAGAGATGGTTATTGATCCACAGTACCTCGAGCGAGGGAAATAATAGATGGATCAATATGGATGAAGAGAGATGGTTTTGGAAGTGAGTCTTCAAAAGAAGAACTTTTTAGAAAGACTTTCTAGACAGTGATAAAAGTCAAGTAGGTGAATAGGGATTTTGGTGCATGATAGTGGGCGGTAATTCATATTATGAGGACCGCCGCGAGGAGGAAGAGATGGCGCAAAAACCTCCTCGCAAAAAGACATAGAAGAGAAAGGAAAGGCTAGGAAGCACTTTATAACATTATGTTTAAAACGGACAACATGCCTCGCAAGTTAGTCCGAAACGCAGAACCGAACCATACTGCCACTTGCACTTTTAGTTGGATGAATCATAAACGCTTCTGAAGAAGCGAACCAAGTCTAGCAAGCAGAATTACGAAAATTGTGTTTCAAACAGATGGAGGGACATTGCACTATCTAGGTGAACTAATGGCTGCGAAGTCGACCGTTGGAACTAGTTCGACGTAGGTAGAGCAGGTGGAGACTCCTTTTTCGAAACACTCAGATTTATATCGTATAATGCTAACATCCATGCAAGTGTGCAGACCATCAATTGTTGGGGGGCTGTACGAGAATTGTGTTCCGAACAGATGGAGGGACATTGTCATATCTAAGCGAACTAATGGCTGCGTAGACGATCGTTGGAACTAGTTCGATGTGGGTAGGACAGGTGGAGACTCCTTTTTCGAAACACTCAGATTTACAACGTATAAGGCTCACATAAACCCCATGCAAATGGTCAGAACATCAATTGTTGGGGGGCTGTGCAAACCAACAAAAGTTCGGGGGCTGACTGACACAAATTCAAGGTCAGTTAATTATAATGTTATATTGTTGCGATAAAGATTGGACACTGAGTTCTAAATGGTTCTTAATGTCTTATTTCAATTGTTAGGAAATTATGCACCAATAGGAGTTAGGGAGTAGCACAATCCAATGTAGAGATTAAGTCCAGATTAAAACAATAAAAGTCTAGCAAGACAAAAGGCAAGTTAGGAAATTAATTAACATGTGGTCGGTGGCGAGCCACAGAATGTTATTAATATTATTGTTGTTAATTTGGACTGGTTAGGCTTGTATAGGTGTGGTTGACGGAGATGGACGTAACCACTTAGGTACAAGTTTTATTTAGCTAGATAGAAAATGGATAATTTAGGATTGTGCTAATATAGGTGTGGTTGACGGAGATGGACGTAACCACTTAGGTAGAAGTTTTATTTAGCTAGATAAAAAATGGATAATTTAGGATTGTGCTAATATAGGTGTGGTTGACGGAGATGGACGTAGCCACTAGGGTAGAAGTTTTAATGAGCCAGATGGATAATTTAGGATTTAGTTGAGAGTTAGGGAAGTTAGAGTAGTGTAGGTTTTGTTAGCTAGGGGAATATAGAAAATTCCACTATAGGGTTTTAAACATGATTAGGTTAGAAGTTAGGATAGGGAAATATAAACGCGAAGCTGAAACCAATGGAGTGAGTACCTCGAGTGAGGGAAATATAAACGCGAAGCTGAAACCAATGGAGTGAGTACCTCGAGTGAGGGAAATATAAACGCGAAGCTGAAACCAATGGAGTGAGTACCTCGAGTGAGGGAAATATAAACGCGAAGCTGAAACCAATGGAGTGAGTACCTCGAGTGAGGGAAATATAAACGCGAAGCTGAAACCAATGGAGTGAGTACCTCGAGCGAGGGAAAGACGAAAGTTGAATGATTTGGTGAGGTTTTCGGACCGACACGCGGTGGCTTCACGGCCGTCAGCGTTGCTGGAAAGTTGACCAAACTTGATCATTCAGAGGAAGTAAAAGTCGTAACCAGATTTCTGTCGGGGAACCTGCGAAAGGATCATTAACGTATTACGATGCCGCTGCATATGTATTGTATGCTGCGACGGTGCGTATTACGAAAATATCCGTTACTGAATTGCGTCATCGTCGGCTTGACGACGATGCGCTGATGTTTCGGCGTCGCGCAGAATGTTCGATGCAGAAGGGTAAAAATCCGCGCCCCGAGTCGAACGTTGCGTGTTCGTAAACACAATAAAAATGCGGTTAGAAAAGATGTGCATACACACGGAATTGTATAGTACTCGTGCGCGCGTGCAACGAGAGAGAGAACCAGATCCCAGGTTTACTGGTTGATATTGTTTTCCTTTCTTCGCGTGTGTATGACTATTTTCATTGCGTCGTGCATTTTTCTAAGATATATATTTTAATCAAAAAGCCTGTAAACATTGGAGTGAGTACCTCAAGCGAGGGAAATATAACAGAAGCTTGAGATAGAACTACAGTACCTCGAGTGAGGGAAATAATAGTAGTCCTAATCTAACACATGAAATACTTTCCAAATGAAGTTAAGCTGATGGAAATTTTTGTCTTCATGAATTTCAACAAAACTTTGGGGCTGGATGTAACTCCCCGACCCTAATGTAAATTAAAACTATGTAGAACAACGTGTGTCTGTTGTAAGACATAGAGAAAGTTATAATAAAAGATTCGAGACGAATTAAGAGAATTTTTGTTTTTTTAATACGTTCTTGTAATGAATTTTTATAATTTTAATACGTTCGTGTAATGAATGTTTTTAATTTTATTACGTTCTTGTAATGAATGTTTTTAATTTTAATACGTTCTTGTATTGGACATTTTTGATATTTCTAAAATTAATAACTCAGAAACTAAAAGAGATAATGCAAAACTAAATGCATACTTGGGGTGCATAGACTGAGATACGTTCGCATTGTGAGTTTCAGAAATATCGAACAAGTTTAGGAAAAGGGCCTGTTGACCTAGCGCGTACCGTCGATGCGTATCGCCAATATACATGGTGGGAGGCAGTCGGCCGTCTAGGAATAGATGGCTGGCGGAACGTTAAGTTCAAGAAAATTGACATTATTATAAAAGTGCAAAAATAGACTAATATAAGTCTATACTTGGAAAACCAAGTGAAATAATTGCCGAACCTAAAGTCGCAGGCGCTGCACAGCCTCTCACTGCCTTTCGACGGGATTTCGGACCCTGAAGACTGGCGTGCTGCCTGTTTGATATGGAAACGGTTAATTATGCCTCTATGGATGACATATCCCATCCGAGATGGTCAAAAATGAAAATCAAGGGAATCATAGGCTTGACGCACCTAGATGACCTAATGAAAGCGGACACGGCCGCTGGATCAAACTGATCATATAATGCACTATATTTGACCATCTCATAGAGAGCCCTTATCTGACGCATGAAGACGAGGTATAACTATCGCTGCTATGATATTGTTGGCACTGCATGTCTAGCTCTGAACCGCTGATGTATGGGTCGCATCCTAGGCGTGATAAGTACACTAAGTTTACCCCCGATAGTGGAGTTAACAATATCTTAGTGGCTACCTTCAAGACGCAAGTCTGTGGAGAGATTTCCGTATCTGACCTATGAAGATGTGGAGTAACCATCGGGCTGCTATGAATGCCGCTACCACTGTATGTCTAGCTCTGAACCGCTGATTGACCGAAGACGCATACAGCGACTTGAATACATAGCCGCGGATGGGGACTTGTCCACAGCCGTGTGCGGTGGACCTCAGACTGATTAGTGTCGATGATGGTCTTTCAAGTCTTAACCCCGATAATGGAGATAGCGGAGGACATAGTGGCTTCCTTCAAGACATAAGTCTGTGAAGAGGCATACTGGAACGAGTTTATTAATTGAGAACGAGAAACTGGACGTGGACTGCTCTGGCTAATATCATCATGTATGATTTATTACTGAATCAACTGTGCGATGTAATATCGACACATATGGTTGCAAGGAGAAGAGGCTCATAGTCCAGCAGTGGACTGGACGAGCGATGATGAAGGCTGTAAAGCTATATTCAGAGCGATAGCTGAAATGAGTCTTTAGATTCATATGCGGTCTCAGGCACGGAGACGCGCGGCGGAGATATATCTATATGGAGATATGAAGTTGGAGCAGATCTGCCCTGGCAGTACCGTTCAGATAGCCGTAGATCCAGTATGCAGGAGCAATCCAGATATGAGACCCACAGTCAGTAGCAGCTGTGAGGTCATTCCTTCGAGCTTGCTCGTTGGAAGATGGTTTACCATCATAGGCGCTGGTTCACGTGTGGACTATCCTATAAACACACCCTTGAACGCAATACGTTGGACACTTCGGTGGAAGACAGGATTAGCCTCCTAAAAGGTTACCACAGCGGCTCAGCCGTATCGGGAACGCTACGGCTAGTATCGATTGGACGTAGTCCACTAGCTTCGGCTTACCACGAGAAGCTTATGCTTTCAACGAAGAGACTTTGGTCTCCTTCCATCGCTTAAGGCGCACCGGTCGGACCAGAGTCCGCTGTAGACAATCCTTCGGGATTGTCTATTATTTTAACCTTTTTCCTACACCTCTGTGGTGAGGGGAGGACAGGAGCATTCTGAAGGACAGAGTGGGAAGTGACTCACAGAGAGCGCGTTGGTGGAGCGTTTATTCTCACTCGTCTCGTAAATGCTTTAACAGTTAGTTTGCTGTAAAGGTGTGAGCGTATCGGGTCTTTGCTGCTAGACTGCTGTCTTGCTCGGGATCTGGGGTCTTAGCAATCAACTAGCTGAAAGAACTAAAACTAGTTCCTTCGTCAGGGCTGGATCTTGCTAGATCTTGCTGGATCCCTTGTGTGATGGTAGTATGGAAGACACAGAGAGATTATGTAACTGTATTTTTCAATACGGTTGACATAGCTTAAGGAAAAGGGTATCCCGGTGCGTAGAGCTAGGATGGTCGTCTCCAGGAAGTATCATTAGAGAAACTTGGTTATTGATCATTCTGTTGAGGAAATGCCCCTCAACGAAAGTTCCTCTAAGAACTAGAAGTTCTATTCAGAACTACAGACGACACACCCGTCGCCGGCTCTAAGGACTCGCTGAGGCAGTCCTGGAGCCATCCTTTTATACCTTTTAAATTACATATATCATGTAATAATCCTTGTGATCCATTTCAGGAATCTGGGCTCTTATTGCAGAAGTAATAAACTTCGAAGTTCTTTTCAGAATACGAAGTTAGTATTGTTTAATAAAGTCGCTGGGATTTCCTGGTGACTTTATTCTTTCAGTCCGCGAGCATGGGTAATCAGGAGTAGGCTGCTTGCCGGCTGGCAACTGATACTCCTGTGTTCGGGCGAGAGATAGGGACAAATCAGTATATAGGAATAACATAGAAGTTGAGTAGGCGACTCTATGTGTAATTCCGCAGTTAGAAAACATAATATAAAGACGATCACATTGTAAATTTCTAAAAGAGTTTGGGTTACTCTCACAACGTAGAAAGGATCTGTTATTAGATGATCAACGGCCAATTTTGATTATTATTTTAGAGATGAGATGTTCAGTTACAGAATGAATGAATGAAATATACAATAAATATACAATTTATATATTTTTTTGCTTTTTATTATTATTACTATTTTTTTATATATAATTTAATTAAATTAAATTGAAAAAATCAAGCAATAATAATTAATAAATAAATAACCAACACTGTATAGGACCTATCAGCAAAATATGCTGCCTGTCGTTAATATAATAATAATAATTAAAAAAATATATATGTATATACAACGTGTTACAAAAAATACCAAAAAAAAGAATATTCTTCATCACAGGCATCATCTCTAGTGTCAATTGACACCTAAAATTTAGATTATCGATTCTCAGAACGGAAAAGTATATGTACACCATTTGTGCCTACATTTTTAAAAGAGATGTACTGAAATCTATTTATGTTAGAAAACATTTTCTTTTTTTGCCTTAATTATCTTGTTTACTTATTTAGATACATAAATATTATTTTGAAAAATTTTGTTCATTATTTCATTAATTTATTATTTCATAACAATTATTTAACAAAGCTTTTTTTTATTTAATTGTAGTTTTTCCATTTTGAAATTAATTGTTCTAATGTGGATGGTATGGTACAAGTAGTACGTAAACATTTTTAACCATAGCGGTAAAAATAGGCACATATACCTAAAATTACATATCTGGTCTGAATATTCTATGACACAGCTAATCACTAGAGATGGGAAAACTTTAATTAAATACCTTTGATAAAAATATTATTTTTTTTGATATTTTTTGTAACACGTTGTATAATTTTGTTGATTTTTTTTTTATATATATATATATTTTCTTATTTTGTTTTATTGATTGAGAAAAGTAGAGTAGAGGAAAACAACCTTAGCGGTAGACCTTGTAAGCTGGCAACCCCCATAACTCCGTAATTTTTTTAAATTTCCAAAAGCTGACTCGACAACAATTTTTGATTAATTTACCGAACATGCTCACAAAATTTCACAAGAATCGGTTGAGAAACGCGACCTAGTGAAACAAACAAACAGATGGACATACAAAAGCAAATTTGGCCAAGCTGAAACAGACGCTTTGCTCGCTCGGTCAAAAATGAGATAAAATTAAATAAAGTAAAATAAAAAAATATAAAATAAAAGAAAATAATATATAAAAAAAAATTAAGTTCAAAATAAATATTTGAAAAAAAATCAAGGGGTCGGGGATGTTTGTGGAGAAAAAAAAAATATGAAAAGATATACAGACAGCCTCGCGAGGTCTACAGCTCACAGAGCTACTAGTTATAGACAGGTAACCCTGAAACCAAAAAATACTTCATGGACGTAGTTTTTTAATAGTGTGTGAGTTCGGAATTTCTATTCGCTCTCTATAAAATTATGATTATACATCTTGCAATATTAAAAATTTAATGAATCTACTTTCATAATGCGAAATATTGCAAAACTATTAATGTATTTAATTTCCTTTATCTTCATCTCGCCCAGCATTCGCCTCTTTGGTGTAGGCCTCCCCTTACAACTTCAAAGCTTCCCTCCCTATCTCTTGCAGTCTTCGTCCATATGTTTCCTGCTTTTTGTTTGAAAATGTCTTCCCATCTTTTCTTTTTTTATTTCTTGGCATCCATACTAAAGGTGCCTTTCGCTTGCCAAGCCTTTGTAAACGTCTGCAAACCCCAAAAGCATCCACGAATCTCGCTTGGCATTTGGAAGTTGTTTATATGCTTGTGAATGCGTCAGTGTGCTAAGTAGACTCAAGCATGGCGGACACCCAAACTTGTATCGACTATTGCGTTTAAACTTAAAAAAATACAATATTGTAATAAAAGGCAATAAGCAACCGAAAATTTCCTCCATCACAAGAGACTAAAACTAGAGGGTGTTTCAATTGCAACTAAATGCACACCAACGTGTGAATGCGTCGCAAGCGCTCCCCTATTTACACGCTTGTGTTTGTCGAGCCTTGGCATGCGTGATCTTGTGGACCCTTGTCTCCGATCCGGTCTAGTGTCGGTTTTTGGTCAAAGATCAAAGGGCTCTTGCGGCAAGCGCTTGCGACGCATTCACACGTTGGTGTGCATTTAGTTGCAATTGAAACATTCTCTCGTTTTAGTCTCCTATGATGGAGGAAATTTTATGATTGGTTTTCGTTTGCTTATTGCCTTTTATTTGTTTTTAAAGATTAAACGCAATAGCCGATACAAGTTTGGTGTCCGCCATGCTTCGGTATAGGTACGTAGCACACTGACGCATTCATAAGCATGTAAACGACTTCCAAATGCCAAGCGAGATTTGTGGATGCTTGGGGCTTGCAGACGTTTGCCAAGGCTTGGCAAGCGTGGAAAGGCACCTTAAGGTTTTCTTGGTCCACCTGTTGTCTTTTGTCCTGTAGATTGGCCACATCTACAGGACAAAAGACAACCCCAGTTCCATTTCATAGTTCAAAATTTACTATATAGGTAGTTCTTGTCCAGTAACACCGGTTTCTTTCCTGATTTCTTTGTTCTTTATTCTGTCCCTGATACTAACCCCCAACATAAATTCAATTTTTATCCGACTGCTTTAGAAGGAGGGTTATTTTTTATTTTATTTTTTTATTTTATTTATTAGGCCAGCCAACATAGTAACATATACCTAAACTTAGATAAAATATATGCTTAAATTTTTTTGCTAATATGCACCACACTTATAGGCTAACACAACATGCATTGTAATAACTTAATTAAATTAAAACTATGTAAATGAACTAAACTAACAAGACAAATAGCCTTAAGGCTTTCTAAATCTATAGAACACTATAAATTTCATCTGTTGACACCTCACACAGCACTAAAGAAGTATTTCTTAACTTTTTCTTTGAAAACTGTTATGTTTTTCGAGTGTATGTATGTATGTACTTTGGCACGCTCTACAGCCTAAACGGCTTGATGGATTTTAGCTAAAGAGGTATCGTTAGATTCGTCTTACTGGTGAGAGTGACACTGGGCACATCAAATTTATAAAAAAACCAAGATGGCCTATTTTTGGCGCCAAAAGTTTTAAATTTTTCATGCAGTCGGGTTTTTTGTTTTTTTTCTATGGTGTACTTGTGGGCTTATTTCATCTTTTTCCCATAAGCCTTATGTTTGGCAGCCAAAATTAAATATAAGATTGGAAATAATAATAATAATAAGTTTATTGAACCAAAACATAGAAGAGTACATAATATTTATGCTACATTACACGAAGGTACAAGAAATTATCAATAGGGATACCCTGTTCCTTAAACTAAGAAGATTTCTTGTATTTTAAGGAACAGTGAAATAGTATAGTTGCAATGGTGTGTGACTGTGCCCACTTTATAGCAAACATCGTACAGCGTACCTAGCATCCTAGGAGCGTAACAATATTCTATTCTAGAAACTTAGCGCGCGCGCGCGCTTACTTGTAGGCATTAAAACGGGACTTTTATTTATATGGACTGAGATGTATAAATAAAAAAAAAATGCTTAGATTACCCCCTTCATTCACTGCAGTGTCGTTCTAGTATGTTACATAGGATAATAATAATTTGATATTGTTATAATGATGTCTTGTCTCTATTTCAGTTTTCTGAAGTAATGTTTATCCTGAAGTCCGTTTGTAAGCAGTGCATATCTTCTGCAATTACTGGCTACAGATTTATTCAACGTTGCAAGGCTAATACAAAAAAGCTTACTAAAGTCATAGAGGATTTAGAATCGAGTTTATATGAATTACTACCAGCCAACAATATAAACTGCAAATCTATTTACGTTGCCATCCAAGCAGTTAACGATTCTGCTTCTACAACAACGATAAAACGGTACTATGATATTAGAGGGCAATTAGTTCCACAAGACACAGCATTTTTAAGGTTTACTCAGATAGTTGAGAGCCAAAAAACATCACCAGAGACAAGTCAAGGTCACATAGAAAAAGTTCACAAACAAACAAAAAATATAGATCAAATAGACCAGACACTACAAGCTTTAATGTGTTGTAAAACAGTCACAGATACTAAAGAATTACTTGATAATTCTGACAAGCCTAATGAATTCAAATGTAAGGTATGCAAAAAACTGTATGCCAAAAGTACAAGCTTAAGAGTACATTTCTTTAGAGTTCACCGTCAAAAAGAATTTAAGTGTGTTAAATGTAAAACTGCAGAAGATACTCATGCTAAGATAACCAGACATAAACAGCTTAGTTTAGACAAAAAAAAACCGACATCATTGTTAAATAAAGATTTGTTTGATACGAATAACACAGAAGAAGCAAATATTCAACTTATCCATGAAGATGACGACCATCAATATGACGAAGAAACCCATTGTAAAACTGAAGTACAGAATAAACAAATAATTAGAGCTGTACCAACAAAATTATTATTACAGGATGGATTGCGTAGAAAAGTTCAGTCTAAATCTCTTGGTACCGAAGCCCAATACATTGTTGAGAGCAAAACTGAAACAGATAACTGTTGTAATAACTGTGGCATGAAATTTAGTACACGAGCTCGGTACTTAAGACATAAAAATACATTTAAAAACAATGATTGTAGTCGTAGGAGAGGAAGGGGTGAGTTCAAATGTGACCTTTGTAATTATACTGCATTTTATAAATATCTAGTGGGCAAACACATCCGATTTAAACACTTTGGCATAAAAGGACATGTTTGTTCATATTGTAATAAAAACTGTTACAACAAGGTTGAGTTGGAAATACACCTCCGTAAGCATACAGGAGAGAAACCCTACGATTGTTTTGAATGCGGGGCGAAGTTCTCTTCAAAAATCGGTTTAAAACATCATAAGTATATCCATACTGGCGAACGTCCTTACAAATGTGAATTCTGTGACAAGGCATTTAGAAATAGCTGGACTTGTAAGAGTCACATTGCAAGTCTCCATACACCCCCTTCGCTGAAGTGTGAAATTTGTGGACGCATGTTCACGATAAAGAGGGAGTTAAAACGACACGTAATCAGGCATTATGCAACACAACCATTAAAAGTAAAAAAAAAAATGTGAATATGACTAAAATAATATCAAATGAAAATCAATAAGCATTACCTATGCAACAAATTATAGAATGATTCGTTGACATTTTGCTTGATATTTATTGTTGTACTAGATTTTAGTGACATGACAAGTCTCCACAAACTGTTATATAAATACATATAACTAAAATATTTATTTTTGGGCCAGAAACCCGGCGTATCATGCAATATTGATTTTCATTTGTAATATTAATACAATATTATCTAGTGTGCAATTTTTTTCAAGGATGTTTTCAAATTCAAATTTATTTATTGAATTTCCACAATTAATTAGGCACTTAGGTACTAGTAGGAAAAGGTGTTAAAATTATTAATTGTGAAGCCCCGTTAGGGCACGGTTATTCCCGTTGTCCCCCACGTAGTTGTCCTCCGCGGGGGACAACGGGAATTTATTTTCCCGCTGTCCCGCATTTTTTAATTGCTTGGAAATGTGGGGGACAACGGGAAAAAAATTCCCGTATTATAAAATTCATAATATTAATATATGTAAATTCATAATATTGAATAAAATAACCAACTTGGAAATTGATTATTTTTTATTGAAGTACAGACTATTAAAGTTATAATCAACAAATTGTAGTTTTCGTTTGTTATCGTTATTTTAAATGTTATTCAAAGGCTAAACCCAATAAATATTTGTAATAAGAACAAGTGTAGGTTGAATATAATATAATAAAAAACAGTAAAAGTCACAAGAACAAAAAAATCACAAATGTTATGTTTTGAGTGTTTTTAATGCTATTAAATTATGTACACATTCTTACAGTTACAATCAACAATAGGTTATTTAGGATACTTGTTTAGTTTACAACAGCGATTATTTATTAAAGCAATAACATTGTAATTATTGTCTTTTACGTAATAAAATCACAGTAAAAATCACATAAGTACAATAATTATAATGAAAACAAATAGAATGTGTTGTTTTCATACTTTTTTCTTTAGTTTCGTGGCTAGATTTACATTAGACAAGAGTAATAGCTTAATAAAGTTAAGGTTAATAACGTAATGCTCAAAAACACAATACAAATGTTTGAAATGTTTCTCTGCTATTTGGAAACTCGTCCATACAACACTGTCCTGAAGTAATTTTATTAAATGTTGAGAATGTTTGTTAATAAAATGAAGGGCAATAGTAAATAAAATATATATCTTAAAAAGCCTACACATTTTCATCTTGATTTTTGAGTTATTTACGATTTTTTGCAAAACCGTGACAGGGGACTGTTTTAACCATTAAGGGGACAAAAACAATTAGTATTTTTGTTTCAAAGTCTTTATTTTTCTTTGCCATTCTTAAAATATGTATTTTTTTAAAATAAATCAACAGTATTAAAACAAATCTTACTTATTATAGTGACTTTTCTTAAGCCTAATGACAGTTGCGTTAAACTTAACAAAATCAACTTCTTAGTTTAACAGTATTTTTAAGACAAATTGTATGACACTAAAGTCAGTCTTTATAATAGTTAAAAATACAGTAACTTGTATTGTGAATGTGAATATTATTGATGAAATGAAACTATCAACTATGATCATTCAAAACAAAACAAAAACACCTTGTTTGCAGCTTTTCAGTTCGTTTATTAATTAAGTTTGAAAATACTAATTATACACGCAGTCGGGTTTTTTGTTTTTATTATTGTTAATGTATTTGGATATTTTTTATTAAATTTTCAACGGCAAAAAAATAAATATTTGAAACAAAATTTGTAATTCTGGAAAAGGGACATACTAGAGGACTGTGTTTTGAGACCTTTGAGGTTCATTTATTCGAATATTCTATTATTAAATTACTAAATAAGCTGTGGCATGCCAAGAATACCTAATACTATGTCGGTATTGATACAAAGAACTGAGAAATTTTAAGATTTATTACATGAAATTAGCTTGGGACAGCGATTTTCCATTTAGTGGAGAAATGCCCATATATGTTATAATATTATGTACAATAATTGTATTTAAAACAAGTAAATAATCAAAATTTGCGCCTTACTATTTTTAAGAAATGACCTACATTAATTTCTCCGTGTACATATTATTATGACTATTTTTGTCATTTTTTAAAAGCAATAACAGTGTATTTGACTACAATATAGGTATTAAAATCACAGTAAAAATCACACAAGTACAAAATATATTATGTAAACAAATATTTAGTGTTGTTTTCATATGTTTTTCTTTAGTTTAGTTTTAGGCTGGGTCCCCCCTTGGCATAGCGCATAGTATTCTAGGGGGGTCCGATTTCTCTGCAGGCGACCATACCTCATAATCAGTGTGTCCTACCCGTATTGACATATGGAGCCGAGACGTGGTGGAACATGACGGTGAAGCTGGCCCATCGGCTACATGTTACTCAGCGAGCCATGAAAAGATCTATGCCTGGTATTTCGCTACGTATAAAATCCGAAATGACATCATCCGGCAGAGGACCAAGGTAGTTGATATCGTCCAGAAGTGTAGCAAGCTGAAGTGGCAATGGGCTGGCCACGTCTGTCGCAGAACCGACGAGCGTTGGAGCAGACGGGGTCTCGAATGGAGACCACGTCTCGGAAACGTACTGTGGGACGCCCCCTTGCCAGGTGGACTGATGACCTGAGGAAGGTCGCTGGTGGTGACTGGACGAGGAAAGCGGGTGATCGTGCGCTTTGGCGTGCCCTTGGGGAGGCCTACATCCAGCAGTGAACTGCAATAGGCTGATTGATTGGCCGTACCTATATGATTCAGAATCATGGACTGAATGTAGAGTAAGTAACTACTTACAACATATTGCGGAGACTCCGTCACTTACACTAGCTACCCACGGAATGGCCGGTCACTCGGCGTATTTAACGTTATAATGGTGTCCAAAAGTTGGTTCCCTATTATTTCCGTCTAGTTTCTATCTCTAGACAACGGGTCTGACCGACGATTTTAGCGGAAAATGCCAAAAAGTTCTATAAAAAAATACAAAAAACACGGTGTTTTTATTTTTTTTATATGTTTAAAAATAGGTAACGTTATTAACGATCAAAGTGCACACTCCCGCACGAGGCGAGTGGTAGCTGTGACGTTATATGCACGCCCACATCGTGCATGCATATGACGTCACACGCTCGAAGCTTCTCGCGGTCATAACTTTGGTAATATTGCATGTATGAAGTAATAATAAAAAGTAATGTACATGATATAAACTTTAATATAAGACATTATTTAATGTGAAATAAGAACCTATCGGTGTTCTCCATTGGTTCCATCATCATATAGTTCTGTGCTTACACCCTGTATATTAAATACTTACTTACTACTTACTGTAAGTAGGTAAACAAGTGCCATTAGGTAGGTAGATAAGTATTATTTTATAATATTCGTTGAAAATAATTAAATAGTGTACCTACATAGATAGATACCAATACATAATTGCAAGCTTAATACATAATTACAAGCTTTTCATAAGAGCTAGCCTTGAATGGATGACCACTTCTATCTTCCTCTCTTTCACTCACAACGTAAATTGAAAAAGGAAGGAGAACGATACCAACGCATTTGTTATGAAATGACGAAACTACAGCACGTGTTCGTTTCATTCCGCCGCGCATCATGGCACCTGCCATAGGCATGTGGTAGAGTTACATATTGCTGTGGCATAAAGAAAAATTGTAGTAAAAGAAATTCAGTCTCAAATTCAAGCACAACAAGCTTCTGTATTCAGAATATGATAGAAAATTGTAGGTATATTATATACATGGCTTTGATCCCAAACTAAGCAGAGCTTGTACTGTGGGTATACATTACATAAACAGATAAATACATACTTATATAGATAATCAACATCCAGACACAAGGCAAACAAAAGTGCTCATCACTCACACGAATGTTTGCCCTGGGCGGGATTCGAACCCGCGACCCTGTACTTCGAAGGCAGGCGTACTACCAACTAGGCTACGGAGCCGTCAAAATAATAGTATAACAGGCGGCCTTATTGCTAAGGTATCAAGTCCTTCCGATCCAGGCAACCTCGATACAGTTTATTATACTGAAATACTTGGAACATACCGCTTGCTTCTTATATCAAAATGTATCTTTTTATGTCTATACAGAGATGATTTAGTCTTAAACTTCTTAGAGCAAAAGTTGCACTGATGCTGTGGAGCCATGTGACTTGTTTTAATATGACATTGAAGCTCATAGTTATTGACAAATACCTTATTTGTATTGCAATGTGTACAAGAGTAAGCCTTTTTGTTTGATAGGTGTGATGGGATATTAGCAAAATGAGATCTTTTTATATGTTTATACATAGAACTATGCTTAAACATCTTATGGCAAAACTTGCACTTGATTTTGGGTTTATGAGTTTTAACATGTTGTGAATAACCATTGGGAAGTGTAAAAGTTTTGCAACATATATCACATTGATAAGGCTTTTCTCCTGTATGAATTCTCATATGATATTTTAAATAATTTTCATGTACAAACATCTTCCCACATTCTTTGCACATGACAGATGTTTTTCTGTTATGCTTCTTTAAGTGTTGTTGAAGTGATGACGGTGTCATATATCTTTTTCCGCAGTACTCGCAAGGCGTTCCTTTACCCATGTGTACACACAAAATATGTGCTTTTACATGTTGCTTATAAGTATAACAGCGGCCACAATAATCACAGCTAAATCTACCTCGAACGCCTCTACAGTTTGATTTTACTCGTGTGTGTTCGTTGTACCAATATAAATCTTTAAATGAAAGTTTGCAATCAGAACAAGTATATTCTGGTTCAGCCGCAGCGTGTTGTTCCAGTTGCATAGTGTCAGTCGCAATCATTTCAGACTCCACGGCTGGTGTGTCCACAACATCAAAAAATTCTATATCATCTTGGAATTGTATACCTTCTGGAGAAAGCTCTTCTTTATCCAACTTAAAACTGTGCTTTTTGTCAGTTTTTTCATGTATATCTAAAAGAGGTGTCTGGTCAGAGGGTTTGTTACATTCTTTGCATTTAATGTCTTTAGTGTGATGATGTTGCCTAAAAAAGTGTATTCTTAGGCAAGTGCTATTTATGAATACTGTTTGACATATCACACATTTATACTCATTCAGCTTCCTAGGATCACATAGGATATCCTTAGTTTCAATGTTTGTCTTGCAACATATTCTAGTTTTAGGGTATAGGTTTTCGAGCATCATTTTAAATCTTGGTAAAGCTGTATCTTGAGGTATGAATTGTTGCTTTTTGTCGAAGTATCTTTTTATTCCACAATCCTTAGAGTTTTTTGTTTGGTTTATAGCTACGTAAAGGCTTCTGCATTCATACATATCAGCTGGTAGATCCGATAAACTTTGTTCAATATTTTCAACAGCATCATAAAGTATTTCAGAGTTCATTTTGCATTTCTGAATTAACTTGTAGCCAGCAATAGCAGTGTTTAAACACTGTTTACATACTGACTTTAACATGTACATTACTTCGGAAAACTGAAAAAAAAGCGAAATGGAGAATTAATAGAAGTAAAAATAAAAAAATAATAATAAAAAACCTTTATTTCGCTCCCACAACAGTATAGTTAGGTAACATTGGAACAGAAACCTTATATAACAATACAAGTTCAAACGGCAGTTACTGATTGTGAGAGTCAGGAACTCAAACTAGGAAACCCCGTGCTATGAGTCCCTGGCTCCCCTCTCTCGGAAAAATCAATTTGTTTGCAGATCGAGCTATTTTGTTGTACTTTATAATTGATTTGCTTGGCGATTAGATATAGGCAGAACGAAAAAGGTAAATGAAACCAAAGAAAAAAATAAATATAAATATAAAATACACAAATAAATATACTAAACATAGATACATATATATAATTAAAATGAAATAAAATAAAATAAAATAAGGCTACTTATATCAGTCACGGAGTGCGCATTTGTGTTGTGTGTGTGAGTGTGGGGGTTTGTGAGTAAGGGGGGGGGGGGGGGTTGTGTGTGTGTTTGTGGGATGAGATGAAAGAGGGGGAGGCTAGACCTACGCATATATAAATACTCGGCATCGGAAAACCACTAGCCTCTCTCCCTCCCATCGTTTGCAAGTGCGTAAGGGTGTGTTTGGGTGTATGTACACGGGAGAGGAATTGTTGAGTGGTCAGCCCTACGATTAAGTCTCGGGATCGGGTTTTGCACAATACAATACCTCCATGTATGTATGTATATTTGTATGTGCGTTTGAGAGATAGGGATAGGTAGGGAGGCCAGTCCCACAGAGATGAAGTTGTGTATGTGCGTATGTATAACTAAGATATGATATTTAGAAGGGCCTCTGTGTCTTCGTAGGTTAGGCTTAAAAGCCACTCTGTAACTTTCCTTTTACATTCAACTTTCGAAAGATTGCTAATGCTTAAAAGTTTATTGGCCTTATTATATAGTTTACCACCTCTGAAGGCAAAAAATTTTTGAGCGAAAGCGCTTTTAACAGGATTTACCTCGCATATATCAAAGTGCCTTCTGGTGCCAGACTTTTCTCTGAGAACAGAAGGAATAATTGACGCATGAGCTTTAAGGATGGTTGTCCTAACATATAGTTTCCTGACTGACAGCACCTTTGCTTCTTGGAATAGACTTTCTGTTGGGAATAATCAAGGTTTAGACAGCGCTATTTTTAATATCATTCTTTGAGCTCGCTCGAGTTCAAGCATAAAGGTCTTATTAGTGCCACCCCAGACACCAATACCATAAGTTATGATTGATTCACATAGAGATTCGTAGACCATTTTAAGTAGTTTCCAATTAGTAACATTTCTCAGATTCTTGAAGACGTAAATTAGTTTCCTGCATTTAATTATTAATTGTTTGATATGTTCTTTAAAAGATAAATTAGTGTCAATTGTTATACCCAAATATTTTATATTATCTGTTTTTTGTATAATAGGACAGCTATTGCAAGGTACATTTGAATTTTGAAAACATGTGTGAGCATGAATTTTAAAGTTGTTCGGCTCCGATGAAAAATTTTTAATCATAAAGGTTATATATTTTGTTATAGATGCATTTAAAGTTAGTGAATTTTGAGCAAGCCAAAGATTTATTATGTTAAAGCCTTCTTGGGCAGCATTAAAGGTGTCTTCCCATGTGTTTCCGTAAAATGTCAAGGTGGTATCATCTGCATAGGAGATGATTTTGCATTTAGAAATATTTAAACGACAGAGATCGTTTATGTAGCACAGAAATAAAGTCGGCCCTAATATACTGCCCTGTGGCACACCAAAATTTACAGGACTTTTTTCACTAATAAGATCACCAATTCGAACTGATTGTGAGCGGTTTTGAAGATAGTCCTGAAATAAAAGTAGTTGTGAATTTCTGATTCCTAGCTTTTCTAGTTTACCTATAAGTTTATCAGTAGAAACCGTATCAAAGGCTTTTTGTAGGTCTATGAATATTGTTAGACATTTTTTCCGTATATCCATTTTATCTACAATAAACTCTGTAAAACTTTGAATGGCATCGATTGACGATCTGTTCTTTCGAAGTACGTGGTTGACGGAGCTTAGATAGTTTAATTCTTTTGCTACGACGCATTTAGATAAACTTTAGTTACTTTATACGTTCAGAAAAAAGCACACGCTGCCAGCTGCTACTTATGAGCTATTTTTTAGCTATTTTGCATCAATTTTGAAAACAATATGAACGAAAAATACTAGTATTATTGTGAAAAAAGCGTGGGTTGCTCGATATACGAAAAATATGGCACAAAGCACCCCTCGCTTTTTTCACAATAATACTAGTATTTTTCGCTCATTATTGTTTTCAGCTTATTTTTTCACTTATAAAGATGCACCTACCTACTGTGAAAGCGTGTTTTTTAGTATTTTAAACTATATTTATTTAACACAGTCACAGTATTATTATTATTATTTTCTTTTAATTTTTTTTTTTCATCTTTTTTTTCTATTTAATTTTTCTCTCCGCCGCTCTACTCATGCTAAGCTTGTGGATACAGCCTTAAACGAAACCTGCCGGATTATTACTGGGTGTTTGAAGCCGACCCCGGTGAAGTTGCTGTATCCACTGGCTGGCATAGCGCCGCCAGTTGTTCGCAGAACCATTGCAAGCTCGCGAGAGAGAGCTAAGTTGGATGAGGACATGCGGCACCCCCTACACGGGCACGAGCTACCGCCGCAAAGACTAAAAAGTCGGAAAAGCTTTCTAAAACTTGCTGACCCCCTCACAACTGAGCCCTCTCAAGCGAGATGCAACATGTGCCGTGCTCGTACACCGCTTCCTGATCCCTTTGTCCCGCTTTCTGAGAGTCTACCGGCTGGACATAGATTACCATGGCCGATCTGGAAGTCTTTAAATCGACTTTGGACTCAGGTCGGCCGGAGCAAGGAGAATATGTTCAGGTGGGGACTCTCGGAAAACCCAAGTATTAAACTGTGTGTGTGGAGCAGCGGTGCAGTCCATGACTCATCTAGTTTCCTGTCCTGCCTGCCCTGTTACCTGTTCGCAGCATGACTAATGGACGCCACAAATAGTGCAGTCGAAGTGGCAAAGTTCTGGGCCGGAGTGATTTAATTTGTCATCGAAACGCAAAGAAGAAGAATTTAATTTTACTTTAGGTAACTTAACTATTTTTTTTTTTTTATATTTTTTATTATTAAGTAATATTTTATTTTTTAATTTATTTTAATATATTTCATTTTTAAATTTTATTATAATTTTTTATTTTATTCAATTTTATTTTACAATATTTGTGTGTAGTGTGATAGTGTCATAAATCACGTTTAAATTAAATCTGTCCGTGTCAAAATCGAGTCCAAAGGAGTGGCATACATATATACCCTGATTAATACGAGGAGCTAACCGGTTCCTACATGTTCTCTCCTCTGGGTTTTGAGACCATGGGTCCCTGGGGCCCCGATGCCAAAATAATATTAAGAGATCTTTCAGTGCGCCTCATCGAGACCTCTGGTGACCGCAGAGCTGACAGCTTCCTCGGGCAAAAAATAAGCCTCGCCATTCAGAGAGGAAACGCGGCCAGTCTGCTGGGCACAATGTCTTGCGGAGACGCACTGGAAGATATCTTCTATTTGTAAATATTCTGTATATTTTTAATTTTTTGTTTATTATTAATTTTTGTTTTTATTGTAATATACTAGTAATAAAAAAAATTCTGAACGCAGCTTGTAGAGTAATTTTTAATTAGATGGACTAAAGTGACAGCTGCATAGGTAGTTTTTTTTTTAATGTTGCAAGCTGAAGATCATAGGGATGTGACATGACTCATTAAACTGACTCATTGAGCTAATTCGTTGTATCGTTGCAACAAGACACCTGGATTTAAATTTATTTAATATGGTTGTAATACGAATATAGGTATAGGTAGGTATACGTAATGTATTTTATAACTTTTCACATGTTTATTAAATAGTTAACAATAAAATAAATTGAACTGATTTATAGAAAACTTCTGTAACAAATATTTGTGAGTTATAGTAAGTTAAAAAGTAATACCAAAAATATATTATTGCAACATAACTCCTGTGTGAGAGCACTAATACTCTTGAATTAGCCGAATAGTACAATTACCCGCGGAATGTATAGAATAAACGTTAATAAAAATAAAAATCTATAGCTTTGTCTACCAAAAAATTAAATCGTGTTTAAAAACTTGGAGTGTGACAGTCAACCAATCATTCATGAAATAATTCATAGAATATTTTTAATAGAAGCAAAAAATGATTCATACAATTTTTGAATGAAGATAATCATGCTCTCTAACCGACGCGTGCGTCATTCATCTTTACACTTCGCTCGCGAATGGTCGTACGAATATTCCTTGCGCTTTCAACGTCGACTTTCGTTCTTACTTGTTGTTAAGTTTTGTTATTTTTTCATTGTTACGTAACGTAACGTACGTTGATTTGATTGAATACAGTAAAATTTGATGAACTCTAAATTTATCATACTGTTACAAGTCACTTACTCTTGGTCTTTGGATCACTCAGGCTACATCACCATTTTTTATGTAGCGTTAAATGGCAACACTTCAAACGTCACTTTAGTCCATCTAATTAAAAATCAGGGCAAGCATACAATACAAACAACAATACAGGTGAAGCCCACTTTATGAAGCGACTTTTGAAGTTTCATGTACAAAGAACAATAACCTTGTACCAGCGTACAAACAAAAAACAAGAAACGTTGCACTTGCAAACTTCTTAATAATCAAAGAACTTTCAATTTTACACTACTTCTATGATAAATTACAGCTGCTATGTGAGCGCAACAATTTAAAAAAGCTATAACAAAAATATTTGGCCGACGCGTAAAAGTTACGTCGGCCGTAATATATATTTTTTTAATTCCTAGTGTTGTCACTATCAGTACCAGCCTGATAGCAGTTATAACGTGAGTACGCTCAAGAGTTACTTTTGAGTATAGTATACAGTAAGCTGTAATAATTATTATAGATAAATATAACTTGTTTTTAGTTTTTCAATTTTATAAATTATTATGACAAGGATCATTTTATTATTAACAAAATTTTTTCTATGGAATTATAGTAAAAATTTCAAATTATAACTATTTCCAGTCAGTTATATACTATAGATAGATAGATAAAAAGCTTTATTCAAAAATCTACATAACACGTGTACATACATTTAAGAAAAAAGATACACATAAAGGAAATAACAAAAAAAAATGAACTATGCATGCACATGTGTGCTGCAGTGATTGAAAGGGCCATGGCTCAGTGTAATTAGCCCAAAGGGCAACACTGATTTTCAGCCGTCACCCGTGGATGACTTGCAATCGCAAGCAGAACAGAAAATAAAAATAAGTAAAAATTGTGGGATAATAACCTAATCGTAATAAAAAAGAAAATCGATGAAACATATATGTGCGTGCAGTTTATTTATGTATTTGAAATTGTGGTGTTGTGAAAGTGCGTGTTTAAAGTTGCAGTACCTACGACTGTTGCGAAAAATTATAATGAAAAATTTTAAATGCACTAATTTCAGACAACTATTGGAATTTTCGTTGTTCATTGAGCAGGTGAAGTTTTAAATTGTTGAGAAACGAGACTTTGTTAGATAATTTTCTTAATGGCGGTGGAATGCCATTCCAACATTTTGTTGCCTGGAATCGAAAGCTGCCTCTAAAAGCCACCGTACGGTGAATATGACCCTCAAGTGGAGCACGCGTGCTTCTGGTTCCAAACCTGTCATGGAATGGAGAGACTCTAAGTTTTTTGAACAGATATTCGGGCTCATTAAATTTCATAACATTGAACATTAAACTTGACAAATGGAGATGTCTGCGTGATTGCATGTTCAACATGCCAGCCGCATTTAAAAATGGAGTGATATGGCTATAGTCATGAAAATAAATGTATGCTTTAAATATTATCGATTTAAAGTACAACAATAGATAATTTTTAATATATTTTTCAGTTATTATTAAGTAAATAGCGTAGTCAGACAGCCAATACCAGTTTTTGCGAGTACTATGGTACAGTTACTAAGCGAGAAAGTGCTTTAAGGATATGTAGTTGGAAATTTTGCCAATTATCTATTATTCAAAATGTGATTGACGTTACCACTTTTTTTCCTTATCTACCACATTAGGTACATGTTTTTCAATAATTGAAATTCTGTTATCTCATTGTTGCGATTGTGTAAGGTTCGTCGGCGTCTTTTATTCAAAATATGATTGACAGTGACAGTGAATCGGCTTCTTCCACAAGTGTTTTCCTGTGATATTTTTTTCTTAACTAATTACGAAAATAATAATTTTCAAATAGATAGGCATCTTTGTAAGAAAATATAAGAAATGGAAAGGTCTGACTGAAATACTAGATACTAGGCAAAGTCAACTATTACACTACGGGACATCACTATTTACGTCACAATGACATCCTTCAAAAGTCGCTTCATACGGTGGCCCGAGCATTCACCCAAGAATTGAATTAAATTGATTATAGCTCTGAAGATGCAATTTCATTTTGATTCAAGCACCAAAAAAGAAAGTTGCTCGGCAAAAATAATTACATAAAGATTCGTCTGATAACGATAGTCTTGAAAGCCCTATGCTGATAAGATTTTGTTTACTTACGTTTTCGTTAATTAGCAATTTCAATATATTCGATATTTTTCTAGCTACAGGCTGTCCTCCTGTGTGGAAACTAAGTATCACTTCATCGTCCACCGACGAGTCATTTTCATCAACAGACTTCAGGCACAGACAACACAAACTAAGAGGCGTCGTGTGGTCCACCTGCATCAATCTTTCACACACTTTCTTGTAAACGTTTTTAGACATTCTGAATATAATTATTGCAAAACAATAACACCCAAAATAGAGTTTATTGTAAAATTAAGGAAACGCCGAATGGCAAAGAGTATAGTAATATAGGGGGAATCGTCATTCGTCAACAAAAAAATTTTTTAAATTCATTATGTCTAAGTAGGCAAAGGATCAAAGTTCATCCAGCCTAGTCTTGAAATTTTTATCGACTAAGGGCGCATTCCGAATCAGACTTTCAGCGCTGTCAGCGATCAGAAAAGAAAAAAAACGTATGAGTTTTGACAGCTGACAGTAATTCGGAACGCGATTATGGGTGCTTTAATCGATTTCAGCGTGCTTCGGAACGCAGGGAAAATGGGCAATCACTCACACACACATGTTCGTCACGTCGTATGTGCCTATTTAGGCCGTCACAGACGGAGCTATAATATATATTATAGCACGAGGCAGCCAGCTTTGTGCGCAAAGCGGGGGTCAAGCAGAATGGCCGGTCACTGATTGATTCGCCATTTTGTTTGACCCCCGCTTTGCGTGAAAGTGAATGGCGACGAGAGAACTGGCTGCCTCGTGCTATAATATGTATTATCGCTGCCGTGTGCGATGCCTTTTTAGCTCCTTCTGGCTTGTAAGCTAAGCTATAAATTCCGTCAGTGACGGATAAACAATTTCTTATTTTGGTATTCAGACTAAACGAGACGCAACAGTTTAAGAATGATTGGCGTTTGAACATGGTACACACAAAATTACGCTTAAGATCATGAATGCTGAAAATAACAAAATTTAGCTAACGAAAGTCTAGTTTCACTACCCTATTGCTCAGTGACGCAAAAATGAATAAGATTTAACACTCAATTGTCAGAACAGATCCCATAAAATCATTGTTTGAACATGGCACATAATTTCATTCGTCAATATTTCGACAATTATACTATTTGGTTCCAAACGAATTAGTCTAGCAGCAGCGTCATGTTTGACACTTGAAATCCGTTCGTAAAAAAATTATAAACAAAATTTCGACCCGTGTCATACTGTTGTGGCCCATGATTAACTGTCAAACGTGAATTCCGCTTTACGAATGTTGTTAAGCCATAATAAAAATAATTTCCGTCACTGAGGATCTAGCTTTATATGGAATCAATCAATGCAGTACTTACGATACAATTACAAAAATGATACAAAAATCAGCTTTTTCGCTACTAAATGACGGTGTAAGCTGCGTTTTATAATTTGGATTGGCTCCTCAATCCATACACATACATTTTCTATTTTACTCGGACACCGCAGAAACATTATAAAAGACTAAATTAGGTTTTTGTTTTACTATGTAGTCTATTCATTTCATTTTAATGTAAATTGACTGCTTGCATAACCCATATTTAATAAAAAAAAGTTATTATATTTTTAAATTTGAAATTAACTTTAACACGATAACACCTTGCTTTATTAAACCCTCCAAACTACACGAACTTGAACTCAAATTTATATTAATAATACGTCAGTCATATATGAATTCCAATAACAGTTTTATACTTAAAAGTCGGGCCATGTTATGAAGCGACTTTTGAAGTTTCATGTACTTACCAAAGAACGATAACCTTGTACCAGCGTACAAACAAAAAACAAGAAAAGAAGCACTTTTAAAGCATACTTCTTAGATAATAATCAAAGAACTTTAAATTTTACACTACTTCTATGATAAATTACAGCTGCTAGTAAGCGCAACAATTTAAAAAAGCTTTAACATAAATATTTGGCCGACGTGTAAATGTTACCTCGGCCGTAATATATATTTTTTTAATTCCTAGTGTTGTCACTATCAGTACCAGCCTGATAGCAGTTATAACGTGAGTAAGCTCAAGAGTTACTTTTGAGTATAGGTATTTGGTTATCTATCATGGTTGCGATTGTGTAGGATGCATCGGCGTCTTTTGTACTTAAAATTCTGAGAAAAGATAATTAGTTATTCCGTGTAGTCTTGTTAAAGTTTCGGTTCAGTCAGTCAGTCTTTCGTTTTCGTGCGCAGTGGCTACCCTCTTTTGGACTCTGATCCTGCTTTTTTTTTAATACCTGTATTTTTTTACTTATCTATGTTTTTTTCTGTTAATAGCATATTTTGTAATTTTTTTTCTAATAATAATTCTAAACGGTCGATCTGTTAATTTTAATATGACATCTGCATATTTTCATATAATATTATAATCTTTACATAGATAGTATCAAATAAATAATTTTAATCTGTGATGCTTCACAGAATGTGTATGTTGATTATTTCCAATAACAAAATATCGTCAACACCGATTGTAATACAAAATTTAACAAAGTACTAAATAACGTAACTAATTACGAAAATAATAAATTTCAAATAGATAGGCATCCTTGTAAGTAAATATAAGAAATGAAAAGGTCTGACTGAAATACTAGGCAAAGTCAACCATTACACTACGGGACATCACTTTACGTCACAATGACATCCTTCAAAAGTCGCTTCATAACGTGGCCCGAAGTGGCACGATACTACGTTTAAGCCTTCGAATTCGGTCGGATAACTAGTAATCTAGTCGCTGTTTTGTTAGTTTATTTATATCTAATTAAACACCATTTTAAACACGAGATTATGGTACCTAGTTTATTTAACGCACTAATATCATTGAGCTATTATACGTAGTACATTATACTTCAATGACTAATATTAGGTTTTTACCCACTTATCTTAGGGTAAATAGTTTTCTTGTACCGTCTATAGGTATTGAGCTCAAAACTATGACCACGTTACCGTTGAATTAAACTGGTATAATTTAAAAACGCGTGTAACGCGTTCTCAAAACTTATTGCTGTTGTTAACAAGTAGCTTATTCAAACACCTTTCAAAACAATAACTCTTTTCTTATTATTAGTATTAAGTATCAAATATTTCATGTACGGTGAACAGCACATCAAGCTATACACTGGGGTATCTTACGCGTTGGTAATATCAACTAGTTTGAAACAAAAATGTATGGCTCGATGAACTGTCTACCGTACTTTGCTAATTAAGTAACTCGTTGTCCACTCCCGATTATAACAGGTGTCCAAAAAGGGTACATATTTGCACTTTTAAATATCAATAAATCTAAAAAAAAAATGAAGGGTAGATAACAAAAAAATATATAATAATGTCATACGTGGAATTAATTGGAAATTTAGTTGCAATGTATTCGTATACCGGAGCTCAGCGTGCATTTTGTGTACGAGTTTATTATCAAAACAATAATTCGATAATAACAGCTTGCCGCTTATATCGCGCGCAATTCAATATACGGGACATTTATTTATCTCCCAGTGCGAATATCATTAGAAAATGGATTAAGACATTTGAGGCTACAGGGTCAACTTTAAAAAACTTTGATTGCGGACGTCCGAGAGAAATAAGGCTAAAGTGTATCTCTTTTTAGATGTCTTATTTGGTAAACAAACCACTTACCTCGACAAAATCTCAAGTTTACGGGCTGATCACACTATAGAACTAGCCCAAAATATTAATACACCTGAAACAAACACTTATCAAGCATTCACTCACAAATTCTGTTAGAATTAATCATCGAAAACTTAAGTTTTTCGCAAAATTATCAATAAATCGTTCTAACCTCAAACCATATTTCGATCGGGTATCTCTACATTATCTTTGGATTTTAGAGATGAGGTATATCACGCACTCATACACAATTCAATTATTTAATCGGAATAGACTGGTTGAATCTTTAAAAATATAAGTAGACAGAGAAAAATAGATTCGACAAATAAGTGGTCAGACGTGACGTCTCTATCCATTGCAATTAAAAAATGTATGTTAAATGTTATAATGAATGAATCACGGGCGCATTCCGATACACGCTTAAGTGACTTTCGAATCCTGTCAGCGCCGTCAGCGATCAGATTGTATGGGTTTCGCCTGCTGACAGTAATTCGGTACGCGCTTTGAGTGCGCTAAAATCGATTTCAGCGCGTCTCGGAACGCAGGGCACATCGATTCCTTTATTTGCGCGACCCCTTATATCAGGGCTGCCAGAAGAAATTTTAGTGTGCAAACTATGTTCTTGTAATTACAAGACAAGTATGTGGGCAACATAACAACAATCATAATTTGGTATCTTGTTTAAAGCTGATCTGATGATGGAATTGCGTTGCGAATATGCGCAGTGTGATTGGCTCATTATTTCGTCGAGTCGACTCGGCGTAGATATTTTGTCTTGATTCGATCGAAATCGAATAACGTGCGCGCGCACTTCTAGCAACCCTGCGTTCCGAGACGCACTGAAATCGATTTAAGCACCCGTAATCGCGTTCCGAATTACTGTCAGCTGTCATAACTCATACTTTTTTGCTTTTCTGATCGCTGACAGTGCTGAAAGTCTGATTCGGAATGCGCCCCAAGTCGCACTCACGCGCCGCGCCGCCGCCGCCGCCCACCTCGAGTTGCGACTCGAGTTGGCTACCATTTCAACTCCTACTCTAGACAAAGCGAGTTAACCCATCACTAAAATAAATACGTCAATGATGACAAATTAGAGTAAGAGATATATACGACGTAGGATATTCCGAAATGCTTGTTACCAATTACAATTAATCACCAATTCAATTACATTCAATTAAATCAATGAAATCTATTATTTGGAAGCACTATTTTGTGTCTATGGTCACCTTATCGCCATGTTTGTTTACCAAATAAGACATCTAAAAAGAGATACAGTTTACCTGCAGTTATTCAAGAAGTTCACGAGTCGGTAAGGCAAGATCCCTCACTATCACTGCGAAAGCGAAGTCAATCCGTAAACATTGCAAATTCTTTGAGGACGGTAGGGGACATGCACTTACAGTTACCTCGGACAGATAATTGTAACATGATTGAAAGTTTTTTGGCACCATCTTTACAGGAATTTAGAGGTTACAATTCGAAACATTTATTCAGCAGGACGGTGCCAAATGTCACACGAGTAGAAGGTCTATTGAAGCATTGAATGAGTTATTCCCAGAAAGAGTTATCTCAATAAACGGGAACCTTAAATGGCCCCCTAGGAGCCCGGACTCAAGTCCACTTGATTATATTTTTTATGGGGTTACCTAAAGAGTAAGGTTTACATAAATAAGCCGTCAACTCTTAGCCAATTGAAAAACAATATTGCAAGTGAAATAACAAAAATCACTAACGTTTTATGTGAACCTCAAAGAGATCATAGTTTTTTTTTTATCGTTGTTAGCCTTTCTGAATACCTTTCTTTTGGTATGCGTTTCATTCATAAAGGTCGATCAGGAAAGGAGATACAGGTCTTTCATCTTAGCAGAATTTCTGAGAATATTAAAATTTTAGCATAGTAATAGTTCACAAACATGGAGAAACCGCATATCATTGGATAGATAACGTCAATACCTACCGTTTGGTACCTTTTTTTTTCTGTAGCTATAAAGGAAACGAAGTTATGGTCAATTTAAGAAAATGCGCATGGCTAAGCAGTCTCCGGGAACCTTTCGAGTTTTAGTATACGTGGAGATCATAAATATTTTTTATTTGTCTTTTACTTGGAAGGATATTTCAGTAGCTACATTTTGATATGCGATTCGTTAATAAAGTTTTGTTAGAAACTTATTTTTTAGCTGGACGAATCTGGCACCAAAAAACATTCAATGTTTATGACGGAATTTTTAGTGATTTCGCCTACTTTTTTGCTTGTTTTTGTGTTGAATCGATATTTAGGGACATTTTACTTATTATCTAGTCATTTGCCATCGATTTGGAGCTCATTTTGGAAATTCGAATTCACCGCCTCCTCAATTTAGTCGGGTTATCAAATTCGTCTAACTTTTAGTGCTAACTTCACACAGGTAATTTAGTCGGGTTATCAAATTCGTCTAACTTTTACTGCTAACTTCACATAGGTATTTGGACAACATAATTTTTTCGTCGCAAACTTTCCATTGTATGTACTTTTTGCAAATAGTAATAAAATTATGAAATGATATATTTTTCATTATTTCATCATAGATTTTCGTATATAAACTGCCAACACCCTTTTTGGACACCCAGTATAATGCTGTGCTCGCCTATTAATGACACATGTACCAGAATTGTAATTATTTAAGTTTATGTTGTGAATGTAGGTAAGTATAGATACTTACATTGTGTTGTTGGTGTGCCTTGATATAAATAAATAAATAACAAGATAAACAGAATACCATCTTCAGTACTAAGCTTATACAATTTGCTCATTCAAACGCTAAGACGTTTTTTGACCTAAAAAGAAAAACACGATTACTTTAAAATTATAAATTTATTTGAAAATCTATGAATGCACAAATTAGGCACCAATTAACATTGCCAATTAAGAGCTACTCGTATATGTTTTTCTACGATCGCACATTCAGTAGTTTCCGAGAAACTGATATCTGCAAAACATTACCCCAGCAGGAAACGTTAATCTCTAAAACCATAAGACGCATTAATTTTATTTTCGGCGCACATTTATACACTAATATAAGCTATTTGCCCATATACTTTATTTCTCTCTTCGATCATTCGTTTACAATTTTCCTGCTGGAAGAGCGTTTCTCCAGCAGAAATTATTTTTCCTGTTTTCTTCAAAAACGATATAGCGCACAATTTTTTTATTTGGCGCACATTTACAGCATAATGCGCACTAATAACCTAGTTGTACTAAATTCAGCCTAGGACGCACTTTCCGACGTAATGGACACGACGTTGCCATTTCAACTCCACTTGGGCCAAAAAGAAAAAATTGTGATTGTGATTACTTTAATCCAATATTTATAAATATGGCTTCTGCATAGCTTCAGGGATACGCGGATAGACGTGTGATCTTATGATGATGATGATCATAGTAAAAAGGTAAAATAAATCATATCAACTTTCTTCTTTCATACTGGTGATTAACTGACATGAGTATGAGTTTCTGTGCGTACTCAATTTACTATTCGAGTTAAAATGTCTCTTTCGGTGTTTTAATAAACATCCAGTTGCCTTAAATTTGACATGACATATGTCACATTCCAAAGACGGAGCCAAGTGGTGCCTTCTGACATGATCCAGTCGACGAGAAGCAGAAATGAATGCTTTATCGCAATGACTACATTGGTATGGCTTTTCACCTGTGTGCAGACGTGTGTGATATAAAAGAGACTCTCTAGTTACAAATCTTCCATCACACAGAGAACAGACAAAATTCTTTTCACGTGTGTGCTTAACAAGATGCGTCTTTAATCGGCTTTGCGTATAGAACTGTTTGTTGCAGAATTTGCAGCAGAATCCTACTGCATTGCCATGTTCATACATGATATGTTTGGCAAGGTATGGTTTATAACAGTAACGTTTGTTGCAGTAATCACATTGAACAGTTGCTTGATCAGCAGATTTTTTACTTTTTTGTCTACAAACATCATCAGCTATGTGTTTTTTGAAAGCTTCTACACTACGATAGACTCTCCCACATTCATCGCAGGTTACTTGTAAATTGTGATTGAGTTCATGCTTTCGTAGCACATATTTATTTGTGAAATGTTTACCGCACTCAGTGCAAACCCCACTGCCATGAAGATCATTTTCGTGTTTTTTCAAAATTTCATTAGTGATAAAGCTACGGGGGCATTTGGAACATTTAAAATCCTTTTGGTAATGCTTCTTAAAAAAATGGCATCTCATTTTATTTTCTTCCTTAAACTTGAGGTAACAGATTCTACAAGTAAAACTGGAAGCGGAGTTAATGTCCGTAGTCATGTGGCTAGTAAGAATTGATGGAATATCGTAAATTGTTGGTTCTCTGCTTGTTCTTTCCTTTTTATAAATTGATGTTTTTCCATCTTTCTTCAGAGTTACTTTTAGTATATCCTTTAGCGAGACTGATTCATCTTGTTTGCATAATTTTGGTTTAACTGTTGTGTTTCCAGTAGAAGAGAGCCTACAGAGTGCTGCAGATGTGTTTTCAAGGTAAACATTATCATAAAACTGCTTACTTGTAAAATCTTTCAAGTCTATTGAAATAAACAATGTTCTAAAGTCTTCCAAATCAGGTATCACATTTTCAAATGATTCAGTTAAGCTGTTTACTATAGAGTTGAGGTTGGATAAATTTTCTTTGCACATTTTCTGGAACTTGTAACTATTTACTACAGAAGTTTTGCACTTGTAACAAAACATGCCGAATGCTGATGCCGTAGATAAAATCTGTAAGTAAAGTATTGTGTTAGACCCATTGTAGTGCCCATGATATCTAATTAGAAAAGCAGGGTAGTTTTCTGATCTGTTTTACTGTAGATTATAAATAAGAATAATGATATTTTAATAAAGACTAAAAAAATAAGTAATAATATGTAACATCACGCTGTAGGTCTTGTACATCCCTACTATATTCTTTACATACATTTGTATTTTGGTTGTTTACTTATTTCCTTTTTTTTCTACAAAATCATCTAAAACTTAAAAACACACCCCACTAAAATTTGTTTCATAATTACCAGTGTCACTCGGGCTAATGTATGTACTTAAGGAATCTAACAATATCCCATACCAAGGGGATGTTTAATAGTATAAATGTCCTTGTCCCACACATTCAAATCTGTTCACGCATTTAGAAGTTATGTTGGAATAAAAATGTTAACTCACACACATTCATACTTACTTACATACTATGAACCATGAACACATTACACATCCTTTTTATGTAAGGCGGCCAACTTTCCGAAAACTGAATGCGGGACTTAACCTTTCGTGAATGGGGGGGGGGGGTTTCCGAAGTCAAATGCCTTTGTATATCATTTTTGCCGCCGTGAGCAACGAAAAGGTTCCATTGCATTTGTTACACCGCACTTCCGAAGGAGTTAAACACTTTTGCAAGAACGGAAATTCTTTTTGTAAATCTTCAGTGAATTTAAAAGTTCGCTTTTTCACTGTCGGCGGCAAAAAATATTGGACGGAACTGATAAAATAAAAACCGCAAAAAGCAATAATTTAACCTATCAATATGGTGTCACGGCGTGCACTAATGTCTAATTTTCAAAATCAAAACAATTCCATTACTCGTGCGCCCCTTTCCCGCTCTTACGCCTCATGAGTTCAGTAGAGAGAAAGAGAACGAGATTAGCGCGTGCGCGATACGCTTGTCGCTATTATAGGTAATCTGTGTTCCTACGCTGTTGACCGTGCGCGCGTGTGGGTGTTGTGTAGAAGTGTGGTAGAAAAATAGGGATGCGGGACATGCGGGACGCATACAACGTTTTACGGGACTATTTTACTAATAATTTCAAAGCGGGATTTCGTCTAGCATTACGGGACGGTCCCGCAAAATGCGGGACGGTTGGCCGCCTTATTTTTATGGACACGATTTCTAAAAATAATTTAGCAATGGTAACTATATTTCTTAGCGTAAAATAAAATATTTTCAATAAGTAACTACCTATAGAAAAATGGCAAGTAGGTAGGTACTGAAGTAGGTAAATAGTAACAAAAAGTAAGGTTATAAAACACTTCAGAAACTTGTGAATTATGCAGGCCTATACGGAATACTTACATCGTCACCTAACATTGAGTTAATTAGTCTGGACATCGGTTGAGTATCCTGGGAATCTATCACAATGTCATCATGAATCCAAATGGTTTTCCCAGTAGTGTCTCGCAAGCACAAACAACAAAAATTGACATCGCCATGAACCAAGTCTGTTAAAACCTGACTTATAGACATTTTCTTAGTAATTAGTTACCGTTTTTGATACCGAATAATGGAAGCAAAACACAATTTTACTTTCCGTTCTCTTCCCTACCCGCTGTTTGTAGTTTTACTTCCTCTATTCCCCGTATTATAAAAAGGTTCTCTGTGTTCCTCTATCAAAGAAAGAGTCCTCTATGAAATTGAAAGGCTGTTTGACTTTTTTTTCGTTATGCGACTTAAATTTTGTGCCACTGTCAAGTTTGGACCCATTCACGACCCATTTTTTTTTTTTTTTTTTATTGGCATGGTGCGGTTTGCACATCGCCACAGTCATTTTGTTAAAAAGGAGGAAACGTATAATGTATTATGACTTCGGCGAGGAATTTTATTTTTTGGCTATAATTTTTTTTTTTTTCGTTTTGGCATAATGCTATTTGCACATTGCCACATCTGCCGTGCTTATGATATTGGCAGTAAGTACCTGTTGCATGTTGCATAGTTTCGAGTAAATCGCGCTTAAAGTTTTCGTCACGTTTTGACTTATTGTCACTTATTCTAATAAGTTATTTAAATTCTGTTTTTTGTTATGTATAGCCTAAGCCAGGTTCTTTTAAATCTGGTATTTATAAATCCTGTATTTATATTAAAAACGTTTTAAATTACACTAAACCATTTATTCTTAGTACGATTTCAATGACATATTCTACATCCTGCTTAGAATAACCGGAGTAAGTGTGTTGTTACTGCTGATATGCTAAGTATCTCTTAAAATCTTATATTGAGATTGGAATAATAAAGTAGTTTTATAATTTGTTTATATGTTTATTAACTTGAAAAATCATATAAGAATGTAACGTAATTACTTGGATGTTTAAGGGCACATTAAGCTTATATAATTAGTAACAAAAAATGGTTCCTTTGGAGCGTCTAAGCTTTCTATAGCATCTTGATTTAAAACTAACTTTATTTAATAACTAATTCAGTCGTTTTTGTTTCACAAATTAAAGGATTAAAAAAATTAAGCCTTAAAAGTAAGAGCTGCATAATATCTTCATTATATATAGTTATCGAATATAAGGAAACTCTTTTTGAGATCTTTTCAGGAAGCAAAGTTGTCTTATCACTTTGATTAAAATTGTTAAAAATTATACTTAATCATAGAAAAACAAACTAAATAAAAATATGCTTCGTAGGGAACTAAACATAGCTTAATATCGTTTTATGATTATAATGGCACACTGGTAAATCTGAGATCAATTTTTTATTAGAGAATCTTTAACAAGGAAATCACCTCTTTTTAGGCTTTTATAGTCTCCTTACTAACTTACTTTAAAATTTTAAAACTTAAAGTTTATGTAATAACTTTTAAATCACAATAACGAAACATTATACTTAATCCTAATAAAAAGATACAAATTACACTTTGTATGGACTTAGTCAATTGAAGTAATTTGATCCGATACTGGCAAGTTTAACCAAAACCCATGTCTATTTTCTGGCATAAGGTTCAACAGTTTTTCTATGATACCCTTTTTGGTCGATTCTGGAATTCCTCTCGGAGTCTTTTTTTGTTCAAAATCGGGGAAAGCTTTCAATTTCAACCACTTCATCTTTAGAAAGTCCAAACTCAGCATTTCTTGATCATTGTAATTTGTTTTGTATTGCAATGTGAACTCTCCTCGAGTTGCCTGAATTAGTTATTAAATAAAGTTAGTTTTAAATCAAGATGCTATAGAAAGCTTAGACGCTCCAAAGGAACCATTTTTTGTTACTAATTATATAAGCTTAATGTGCCCTTAAACATCCAAGTAATTACGTTACATTCTTATATGATTTTTCAAGTTAATAAACATATAAACAAATTATAAAACTACTTTATTATTCCAATCTCAATATAAGATTGTAAGAGATACTTAGCATATCAGCAGTAACAACACACTTACTCCGGTTATTCTAAGCAGGATGTAGAATATGTCATTGAAATCGTACTAAGAATAAACGGTTTAGTGTAATTTAAAACGTTTTTAATATAAATACAGGATTTATAAATACCAGATTTAAAAGAACCTGGCTTAGGCTATACATAACAAAAAACAGAATTTAAATAACTTATTAGAATAAGTGACAATAAGTTAAAACGTGACAAAAACTTTAAGCGCGATTTACTCGAAACTATGCAACAGGTACTTACTGCCAATATCATAAGCACGGCAGACATACTTTGATGTAAGGGGGTTAAGAGGCGGGACTCGGTAACTAGCCAATAACATCAATTTACATGGCACTTCAAGACCAACATAATAATAATTTACGTCAAAAACCTTGTCTAAAACAGGAGTACCAACCTAACAGACTAAATAGTGCTACCTGGTGCCACCGTGCGGTTTTTATCGATATCGATAGAATGTACAGGGTGGGAATCGAGGCTCCATTTAATAACGTAATTTTTATTATAGATTAGGACTGAAATCAAATCCTCATTTTATGATTCCAATGTTTGTATTATGGTAATTCAAAATACAAGATTGAACATAAAATGCGGACCTGATATAAAATGAAAATCTGTTTTTACAAAAATGTTTAATAAGCACTCTTGCCTTATATAAACGCACAAGATACAATTAAAGGCTTACATAATTATTCTTACTAATAATCTAATATTATAAAAGCGAAAGTTTGTTAGTATTTTATGAGATTGAGGTATGTTCTTGTTACACAGTACTTGAGCTTTGAGCTGCTGTCCTGGTACATAGGACTCTGTAAATCACCAAAACAATTAAATAGAATAGTAAGCTTACGAAATATTTAAAACATTTTTAAATGGTAATGCGGCTAAATTAATTTATACTATATTTACCTGAGCTGGGTGACCGTTTTCTTTTATGATATTGAGGTATGTTCTTGTTACACGCTTTGAGCTGCTGTCCTGGTACATAGGATTCTGTAAATCACCAAAACAACATAAATAATTTTAAAATTTAAAAACCCCCGAAGCAAAATATTAAAAAGGCAAAAATAATACCTATTGTTGAGCCATCAAATTCGACAAAGTAACACCTATATATTTTAATTTAATTATAGAAATTGATGGATGGCACGACTTGGTTTGCTCGTTGAAATGACGCTATAATGTCGCGTCGAGGTACCGCTTAAGCTTAAGTAAGTCAGACGCTTCATTTGGTTAACTTTCTATAAATTTGCTAGCATATCCGACCTACTTGCTTTGATACGATATATTTTTTAAAATTAGCTGTACCCCGACATGACTTTACAGCGTCATTTCAACGAACAAACCAAGTCGTGCCATCCATCAATTTCTATAATAAAATATTATATAATATATTAAATCCTCTTTTCCCACTACTTTTACCCACTGCCTGCATCTGTAAATATTTTAAAATGTATGTCAAAAATACCGCACTGAAGTCAATAAATAATATTATCGATAACTTTATAACCCTGAAGTACATCACTAGTGTAGTAAAAGATGAAATTTAAGATAATTTTATTTGTTATGAGCCGGCTTTAGATACACAAAATTTATAGATAGATATAAACAATACTTGCTAAAATATCTATTCCCACTTTTACCGTGCCTCATCCAAAAGAAATTTCGCCATAAACTTCCTTTTTTTTCAAATCTGTACGATTGGCTTGGTCTCCACAGATTTCACAGGATATGAACCGTTTCTTCGGTGGCATTTTCATAAACAATATTCACTCAACCCTAAGGCCGCGTTCCGATTCGCGCTGACAGCACTTTGAGTACCCAAAACCGCGTACCGAATCACTGTCATTGGGATTACGGCAGCCATTGTGACGTCACGGATTGCGTCATGACCGCCGCCATCTTTCGCTAACGGCGCCCATTCAATTCAATTCAATTCTTGGGTGAATGGCGTTTCCATGCTCCAGAGCGAAATTCACGTAAGCGTAATGACAAATTCGACTTTGACATATTGTGTATTTATTTTTAAAAGTTAAATGTTTAATGTTTAAATGTAAAACTAACGTGTCTTATATTTATTTGGTTGAACAAAATTAAAAACACGTTATTCAATTATGAAATGGAGATAAATTACTGAAATATTTTTATTTTTTTTCGTTTTGGCATAATGCTATTTGCACATTGGCACATACAAAGTGAGGAAACGTAACGCGATTTAAAGTATTAGGAAAAACGGAATTCGGAAAAGGAATAGGATTGGTTTAATGAACAGGAATTTATTAGGAAGGAAAATAGAAGGTATAGATATAAAATTAATTAGATACGGATATTATTAGAAATAATGAAAGAAGATAAGGTTTTATAAATAGAGTGATTATTATATGACAGAAGGATAGGGATGGATGTGGGTAAAGAAAGAAAAATGTGATTCATATCACCAGGCTCATCACATTCACACAAGTCATTGTTTACTATGTTGAGCCTAGCAAGATGCTTTGGTGTGCAAACATGACACAGTCTCATTCGAATTAACACACTGGTAGATCTCTTACCAAGCCCAAGTTTGAAAAACCAAGGCTTAGAAGTGATTACAGGCTGAATCATGGAATAAAATCTGCCCTTTCTCTGAGAACTCTCTAACCACATCTGGTCCCAAGAGTCCCTGAGATATGACATGGGCAAAGCGGCCAAATCATGGTTGTAGTTTTTATATGGGAACATGTCTCCACACACAATGGCTTCGTTAGCTAAATGATCAGCTTTCACATTACCGACAATGTCACTGTGTCCCGGCACCCACGCAAATGAAATCAAAAGCCCCTCTCTAGAACATTTGTATAATAAAATTCGGATATCAATAATAACGGGAAAAACAAGTTTACAGTTAAATGGATACTTAGATAGGGCTTGTAAGGCACTCATTGAGTCAGTAAATATTATCGATTTCCTAAGTTTCATAATACGAATATATTCAACCGCTTTATAAAGTCCAAAACACTCTCCAGTAAACACAGATGATTCTGGAGGTAGCTTAACTTGTTGATAGGTTTTATACTGTGCATGGTATACACCTACGCCCACGTTACCAGTAGGAGAGTGTTTCGACGCATCCGTGAATATACTATGGTGATTTTTCCAATTTGTATCCTTAATAAAATTAAATAATACGTTATTATTTAAATCACCTTTATCAAGACCTATATTAAGGTTAATGTCAGGAGTATAAGTGAGAGTTTCAAAGGGACTGCAAAACAAAGGAAATGAAAGTGAACTATGAATAGGAGCATGTATGGAAGAGTATTTTCGAAAACTCTTTACAAGACAGGGAACAGTTTTATGAGACCAATAGCTAGATGAGCTTATGTAATCTAAAAGTAATCGAAGTTTAGAATGAAGAGGGTGATGAGAAAGATGTAAAGATCGATATAGAAATTTATCAGCAAGGTACTGTCGACGAATTTGCAAGGGAGGCTCGCAACATTCGACCTGCATGGCATTGATTGGACTTGACTTCATAGCACCTGTTATCAATCTCAGAGCTTTCGACTGAATGCTATCCAATTTTTTAAAAGCAACTACACTACCAGGCTCTAGTAAAAATGTGCCATAGTCCAATATGCTTCGTATTAGTGCATTATAAATAAGTCTCATATTGAATGGATGCGCCCCCCACCAAACGTCAGAGAGGCACCTTAGTATATTAATCAGACGCTCACATTTAGCATAGATATATTCACAATGCGGAACACCTGTCAATTTTGAGTCTAAAATAATACCTAAAATTTTTTTTTTTCTGAAATTGGAATTTCTCTATTATGGTAATAAACCGAAAACGGTGGAGGAAGTCTCATTCTAGAAAATAAAACAACAGAGCTTTTAGATGGTGACAGGTCAAGGCCGTTTTTGTCGAGCCAAGTTTTCAAACATTTCAGAGAAACAGTCAAAGAGGCACACGCCTTTTCAATTGAACTATGAGTATAGTACAATAATAAATCGTCAGCATATTGAAGAACACTTACATTATCTCCCAAAGATGATTCCAAATCATACGTATAAATAATGTACAAAATTGGACTCAGAACAGAACTTGAGCCCTTTCCACACAACTCTGGTTACTTCACTAGCGTCATGTAAACATAAATGAATACGCCTCTCAGAAAGCACATTCATCACAAAGTTAACCAAAAGTGTGGGGACATTCAGCAATAGCAGTTTTTCCTTTAAAATGCTTAATACAACATTATCATAAGCAGAATTAATATCAAGAAATGCAGAAATTACAGATTTATTACAAGAGAATGCTAACCTAATATCGGTTATAAAAATACTAAGGCTATCTATGGTACTTCTCCCTCGCCTAAATCCATATTGAGAGCTACTCAATAAACAACGGGACTCAATAAACCACTCCAATCTATTTTTAACCAAGAGTTCAGCAATTTTCATTAGAACAGTTGAAAGCGCAACAGGTCTAAACGACGAAGCATCTGCTGAACTTTTGTTGGGCTTAAGAATTGGAATAACTTCCTGAGATTTCCATGCATGAGGGATATTACCCGACATCATTAAAGAATTGATAAGGTCCAAAAAATATAAAAGAGAATTTTCACCGAGATGAGCGACAAAAGAGTATGGTATCCCATCCAATCCAGGGGCAGAGTCCTTTACATTAGATAAAACACCTTTGAGCTCTGTAAGAGAGAAAGGGCGATTTAGACCATCAGGATCTTCTGATAAAAAGGATGGAAGTGAACAGGGCAATAATATGTCCTCTGGAACCGATGGGGGGGCAAGTTTATTTAGAAAACCATTCATCAAAGAAGACGGTAAAATATTTGAGGATGTTTCACGAAATGCAAATCGAAACCTACGAATATTCCTCCATACTACAGATGGAGGGACATCGGGAGACAGCGATAAACAAAAATTCCTCCAGCTATCAAACTTTTTCTTTTTAAATAATTTAGTCGTTTTTTTCATAATATCTGACAAAATTGAAAAATTTTCATTAGATCCACATTCGTTATATACCAACTCCATTTGTTTTCTATTTTTTACTGCTTCAGTACACTCACTGTCCCACCAAGGAATACAATTCGCACTTTTTCCTTTTATAGGGAAAACTTCATCCGCCACTTCCACCAAGACCTTGGCCAGAAGTGATGCACAAAGTGGTTCCGTTCCCCTACTGACCTCAGGAAGAGAAGCTATTTTACGTTCTAAACGTTTACTGAATAAGTCCCAATCTGCATCTATCAATTTGTGTTTTAAACGAGGAGGACGTTTTTGTATTGGGCTGGTTGTGAAAGGGAATTTAATAACTATAGGCCAGTGATCACTTCCATAGGTTGAAGGAAGAGTTTCCCAAATTAACGTAGAAGCTAGGGCAGGAGAACAAATGGATAGATCAGGTACGCTAATACCCTCGTTGGGCCCAGTACGGCGAGTTGGAGATCCAGTATTAAGAATACAAATGTTATGCGAGTCAACTATATCTAGCACATAAGAAGCATAATGGTTAGGTGAAGAACTGCCCCATGACGGATGCTGAGCATTAAAATCTCCAAGAATAATAAAGGGCTTAGGGAGAGCAGAAATCATACTATCAATTTCATTAAATATAGCAGGAATTGGATGAGGAATATACAAAGAGACAAAACAAATATCTTTAACTTAAACAAATTAGTTTATAATAGTATACCACGACTAGCTCTTTATCGAAATCAATGCAGCTCAATGTGTGTGAAGATTTTTAATGCCTTACCAAAGGACATTAAGGATCTGCCAAAAAAAATTTTTAAGGGTAGGTTATTAAAATGGTTAAAAGAAAAATGTTTTTATAAAATTAGTGATATATTTGTATAAGTTGATTAGGTGATTGGTATAATGACGTGATATTGTAATATTGAAGTTTTATTATTAGACACTACCAAATTGTAATATGTACAAAATTTGCATGCTGTAAAAGGTAAAATATGAGAACATTTATGTTATTTAAGACCAATTTTGACCATGTTTTGAGCAAATAAATATTCATTTCATTTCAAATATTCATTTCATTTCAACTATGGCTGCTATGAACGAAAAGTCTTTATTAACATGAGAAGTGGGGAAATACGAAAAAGGGAAAGAATGTTTGATGAGTAAGGCAGTACCTGCATACCCATCAGATCTATCTTCTCTAAGACAAGCATAGCCAGGGATCCTAAAGGAGAATCCTGGTTTAAGCCATGTCTCTTGCATGGAAATAAGAAATGGCTTATGTAAATTAATCAAATAAATTAAATCACTTTTTTTCGACACCACGCTCCGACAATTCCATTGTAGTATCTTTGCGGAGTTGTCCATTATTAAAGATTTTAGAGATAGCATCAATCAAAGGGGCAGCGTTGGACGGTGTTAATAAATTAGACTGGGATAATGATTTTATTAGTGTTATTATAACTTCTGCTACAGAAACATTTAAAGGGTCGTCATTGTTATTATTTTTAAGTGCACAGCCATTGGAAGGTTCAGGAATATTAAACTCCTGAATAAGAGAATTATGTGCGACCTGATCATATCCTTTATCTAGTCTAGGTTGAGATCTTGATTTAGTAAAGACAGTTTTTTTGTAAGACACAGTTGGTGCCTGTCTAGGCAGCGAATGAGAAGAACTTGGTAGCAGTAGTGGTATTTTGAGATGTTAATAAAGCATCAGCATAGGATTTTCTGGATATAGGAGGATGAAGTTTTGAAGCGTCTGCATATGACACGCAGCTCTTTGCCATAGACTCTTTAATAGCTTTTTGTCTAATGAACTCTAAGCATTTTTTATTTGTAGCAAAATGCGCCCCATTGCATAAGCAGCACACCACACTATCATCATCAACTGAACAAGTATCACCACGGTGACCCTGTCCACACTTGTAACATCTTGGTGTGGAAGCTCGACATTCAGCCAGCACGTGGCCAAAACGACAGCATTTGTAACACTGAATAGTTGGGAAGATGTATATATCCACTGGCAGGGCACTATAGCACATAAAAATGCGCTTAGGTAATACCTGTCCATCAAAAGTCAAAACAACTGATTCTGTAGCTTTAAGTTGTGGGCCACTTTCAGATATTATTTTTTTATTCAACCTACGCACTTTCAAAATCTGACCACAGCCTACTGGGACAGAGATATTATCCTTAATTTCATCCTCAGACCAGTCAGCTGGGATTCCTCTAACAATACCCATTCGAGTAACCGAAAAAGTGGGGATAAATACTTTATAATTTTCTTTTTTAAGGTTTTCATTATCCAAAAACATATTTGCGTCTTGATAGTTAGAAAATGACAGTGAAATTTTATTTCGACCGATGCGTTTTAAACTTCCATTCACAATACCATTAATTGAATTTCTTTTTAGGAATCTTCCAAAAGTAATAGGGTGTAATGTTACACCATCGTTTGCAGTTAACATTTGTTTCTGAATGTGCACTAAATAGGGTGCAGCATCAGAGGGCTGATAAGTTGGTCTGGCCACAGAAGGCCTCTGAAAAGTAGAATTAACAGTTATATTAACATTCTCTGTTAACTTGTTGCCGTTAGACCCTGAAGTACTACTAAGGGCAGTTATATTACTCTGAGAATATGTTTTGTTACTCGTTTTTGTTTGGCTAAACTTAACCTGAGATTTTGGAGGAAGCATAGGGCTGTAACCTTGCGAGAGGTCACTGCCTTCTGGGAGTATGGGAGTATTATATTGAGAAGTAGAAGCCTGTGAAAACATCAGCTCAGACTCCACGACACAGTGACATTCATGGCCTTTAGGCACGTTTGCGGAACTATCCTTATTACGATGTCTTCTTCTCTTATTGCAATGTTTACAAATCCGAACAGAAGAAGCATGTTTACGTTTGTTAGCAGATAGCGATTGCGACGACTGTGACAACGATCCATCCGTATCCATACTAGGAAACTCTTTATTTAAAGAAATTGTTACTTCTTGGGCAACATCTAAGGAAAAATCTGGGGGATCCTTACCAGACCCCCCCGGGTCAGGGGGCTCTGCCATTGGCGCCAAAAAAGAAAAGAGAACTTACCAAATTTTACTGTACAGAAATCACACTATTACATACAAATAAATATACACTATTATCATTTATATAAAATAATACACAAAACCAATCCTATTAGTTAATGAATTAGTAAAAAATCGAATTTTTAAATTTAAAGCCAAAGATCACGTCCGACAGCTACGACGTTTCCCGCGCTTTTTTCCTGAAATATTTTTTTTTTTTTTTTTTTTTCGTTTTGGCATAATGCTATTTGCACATTGCCACATACAAAGTGAGGAAACGTAACGCGATTTAAAGTATTAGGAAAAACGGAATTCGGAAAAGGAATAGGATTGGTTTAATGAACAGGAATTTATTAGGAAGGAAAATAGAAGGTATAGATATAAAATTAATTAGATACGGATATTATTAGAAATAATGAAAGAAGATAAGGTTTTATAAATAGAGTGATTATTATATGACAGAAGGATAGGGATGGATGTGGGTAAAGGTACTTTTAGGTAAATTAAATCACTATATATGGAATCATTGCTGAAAAGAGGACAAGAAAGAAAAATGTGATTCATATCACCAGGCTCACCACATTCACACAAGTCATTGTTAACTATGTTGAGCCTAGCAAGATGCTTTGGTGTGCAAACATGACCCAGTCTCATTCGAATTAACACACTGGTAGATCTCTTACCAAGCCCAAGTTTGAAAAACCAAGGCTTAGAAGTGATTACAGGCTGAATCATGGAATAAAATCTGCCCTTTCTCTGAGAACTCTCTAACCACATCTGGTCCCAAGAGTCCCTGAGATATGACATGGGCAAAGCGGCCAAATCATGGTTGTAGTTTTTATATGGGAACATGTCTCCACACACAATGGCTTCGTTAGCTAAATGATCAGCTTTCACATTACCGACAATGTCACTGTGTCCCGGCACCCACGCAAATGAAATCAAAAGCCCCTCTCTAGAACATTTGTATAATAAAATTCGGATATCAATAATAACGGGAAAAACAAGTTTACAGTTAAATGGATACTTAGATAGGGCTTGTAAGGCACTCATTGAGTCAGTAAATATTATCGATTTCCTAAGTTTCATAATACGAATATATTCAACCGCTTTATAAAGTCCAAAACACTCTCCAGTAAACACAGATGATTCTGGAGGTAGCTTAACTTGTTGATAGGTTTTATACTGTGCATGGTATACACCTACGCCCACGTTACCAGTAGGAGAGTGTTTCGACGCATCCGTAAATATACTATGGTGATTTTTCCAATTTGTATCCTTAATAAAATTAAATAATACGTTATTATTTAAATCACCTTTATCAAGACCTATATTAAGGGCAATGTCAGGAGTATAAGTGAGAGTTTCAAAGGGACTGCAAAACAAAGGAAATGAAAGTGAACTATGAATAGGAGCATGTATGGAAGAGTATTTTCGAAAACTCTTTACAAGACAGGGAACAGTTTTATGAGACCAATAGCTAGATGAGCTTATGTAATCTAAAAGTAATCGAAGTTTAGAATGAAGAGGGTGATGAGAAAGATGTAAAGATCGATATAGAAATTTATCAGCAAGGTACTGTCGACGAAGTTGCAAGGGAGGCTCGCAACATTCGACCTGCATGGCATTGATTGGACTTGACTTCATAGCACCTGTTATCAATCTCAGAGCTTTCGACTGAATGCTATCCAATTTTTTAAAAGCAACTACACTACCAGGCTCTAGTAAAAATGTGCCATAGTCCAATATGCTTCGTATTAGTGCATTATAAATAAGTCTCATATTGAATGGATGCGCCCCCCACCATACGCCAGAGAGGCACCTTAGTATATTAATCAGACGCTCACATTTAGCATAGATATATTCACAATGCGGAACACCTGTCAATTTTGAGTCTAAAATAATACCTAAAAATTTTTTTTTGTCTGTAATTGGAATTTCTCTATTATGGTAATAAACCGAAAACGGTGGAGGAAGTCTCATTCTAGAAAATAAAACAACAGAGCTTTTAGATGGTGACAGGTCAAGGCCGTTTTTGTCGAGCCAAGTTTTCAAACATTTCAGAGAAACAGTCAAAGAGGCACACGCCTTTTCAATTGAACTATGAGTATAGTACAATAATAAATTGTCAGCATATTGAAGAACACTTACATTATCTCCCAAAGATGATTCCAAATCATACGTATAAATATTGTACAAAATTGGACTCAGAACAGAGCCTTGAGGGAGCCCTTTCCACACAACTCTGGTTACTTCACTAGCGTCATGTAAACATAAATGAATACGCCTCTCAGAAAGCACATTCATCACAAAGTTAACCAAAAGTGTAGGGACATTCAGCGATAGCAGTTTTTCCTTTAAAATGCTTAATACAACATTATCATAAGCAGAATTAATATCAAGAAATGCAGAAATTACAGATTTATTACAAGAGAATGCTAACCTAATATCGGTTATAAAAATACTAAGGCTATCTATGGTACTTCTCCCTCGCCTAAATCCATATTGAGAGCTACTCAATAAACAACGGGACTCAATAAACCACTCCAATCTATTTTTAACCAAGAGTTCAGCAATTTTCATTAGAACAGTTGAAAGCGCAACAGGTCTAAACGACGAAGCATCTGCTGAACTTTTGTTGGGCTTAAGAATTGGAATAACTTCCTGAGATTTCCATGCATGAGGGATATTACCCGACATCATTAAAGAATTGATAAGGTCCAAAAAATATAAAAGAGAATTTTCACCAAGATGAGCGACAAAAGAGTATGGTATCCCATCCAATCCAGGGGCAGAGTCCTTTACATTAGATAAAACACCTTTGAGCTCTGTAAGAGAGAAAGGGCGATTTAGACCATCAGGATCTTCTGATAAAAAGGATGGAAGTGAACACGGGGGGCAAGTTTATTTAGAAAACCATTCATCAAAGAAGACGGTAAAATATTTGAGGATGTTTCGCGAAATGCAGATCGAAACCTACGAATATTCCTCCATACTACAGATGGAGGGACATCGGGAGACAGCGATAAACAAAAATTCCTCCAGCTATCAAACTTTTTCTTTTTAAATAATTTAGTCGTTTTTTTCATAATATCTGACAAAATTGAAAAATTTTCATTAGATCCACACTCGTTATATACCAACTCCATTTGTTTTCTATTTTTTACTGCTTCAGTACACTCACTGTCCCACCAAGGAGGTGAGGGAATACAATTCGCACTTTTTCCTTTTATAGGGAAAACTTCATCCGCCACTTCCACCAAGACCTTGGCCAGAAGTGATGCACAAAGTGGTTCCGTTCCCCTACTGACCCCAGGAAGAGAAGCTATTTTACATTCTAAACGTTTACTGAATAAGTCCCAATCTGCATCTATCAATTTGTGTTTTAAACGAGGAGGACGTTTTTGTATTGGACTGGTTGTGAAAGGGAATTTAATAACTATAGGCCAGTGATCACTTCCATAGGTTGAAGGAAGAGTTTCCCAAATTAACGTAGAAGCTAGGGCAGGAGAACAAATGGATAGATCAGGTACGCTAATACCCTCGTTGGGCCCAGTACGGCGAGTTGGAGATCCAGTATTAAGAATACAAATGTTATGCGAGTCAACTATATCTAGCACATAAGAAGCATAATGGTTAGGTGAAGAACTGCCCCATGACGGATGCTGAGCATTAAAATCTCCAAGAATAATAAAGGGCTTAGGGAGAGCAGAAATCATACTATCAATTTCATTAAATATAGCAGGACTTGGATGAGGAATATACAAAGAGACAAAACAAATATCTTTAACTATGGCTGCTATGAACGAAAAGTCTTTATTAACATGAGAAGTGGGGAAATACGAAAAAGGAAAAGAATGTTTGATGAGTAAGGCAGTACCTGCATACCCATCAGATCTATCTTCTCTAAGACAAGCATAGCCAGGGATCCTAAAGGAGAATCCTGGTTTAAGCCATGTCTCTTGTATCGAAATAAGAAATGGCTTATGTAAATTAATCAAATAAATTAAATCACTTTTTTTCGACACCACGCTCCGACAATTCCATTGTAGTATCTTTGCGGAGTTGTCCATTATTAGAGATTTTAGAGATAGCATCAATCAAAGGGGCAGCGTTGGACGGTGTTAATAAATTAGACTGGGATAATGATTTTATTAGTGTTATTATAACTTCTGCTACAGAAATATTTAAAGGGTCGTCATTGTTATTATTTTTAAGTGCACAGCCATTGGAAGGTTCAGGAATATTAAACTCCTGAATAAGAGAATTATGTGCGACCTGATCATATCCTTTATCTAGTCTAGGTTGAGATCTTGATTTAGTAAAGACAGTTTTTTTGTAAGATACAGTTGGTGCCTGTCTAGGCAGCGAATGAAAAGAACTTGGTGTAGCAGTAGTGGTATTTTGAGATGTTAATAAAGCATCAGCATAGGACTTTCTGGATATAGGAGGATGAAGTTTTGAAGCGTCTGCATATGACACGCAGCTCTTTGCCATAGACTCTTTAATAGCTTTTTGTCTAATAAACTCTAAGCATTTTTTATTTGTAGCAAAATGCGCCCCATTGCATAAGCAGCACACCACACTATCATCATCAACTGAACAAGTATCACCACGGTGACCCTGTCCACACTTGTAACATCTTGGTGTGGAAGCTCGACATTCAGCCAGCACGTGGCCAAAACGACAGCATTTGTAACACTGAATAGTTGGGAAGATGTATATATCCACTGGCAGGGCACTATAGCACATAAAAATGCGCTTAGGTAATACCTGTCCATCAAAAGTCAAAACAACTGATTCTGTAGCTTTAAGTTGTGGGCCACTTTCAGATATTATTTTTTTATTCAACCTACGCACTTTCAAAATCTGACCACAGCCTACTGGGACAGAGATATTATCCTTAATTTCATCCTCAGACCAGTCAGCTGGGATTCCTCTAACAATACCCATTCGAGTAACCGAAAAAGTGGGGATAAATACTTTATAATTTTCTTTTTTAAGGTTTTCATTATCTAAAAACATATTTGCGTCTTGATAGTTAGAAAATGACAGTGAAATTTTATTTCGACCGATGCGTTTTAAACTTCCATTCACAATACCATTAATTGAATTTCTTTTTAGGAATCTTCCAAAAGTAATAGGGTGTAATGTTACACCATCGTTTGCAGTTAACATTTGTTTCTGAATGTGCACTAAATAGGGTGCAGCATCAGAGGGCTGATAAGTTGGTCTGGCCACAGAAGGCCTCTGAAAAGTAGAATTAACAGTTATATTAACATTCTCTGTTAACTTGTTGCCGTTAGACCCTGAAGTACTACTAAGGGCAGTTGTATTACTCTGAGAATATGTTTTGTTACTCGTTTTTGTTTGGCTAAACTTAACCTGAGATTTTGGAGGGAGCATAGGGCTGTAACCTTGCGAGAGGTCACTGCCTTCTGGGAGTATGGGAGTATTATATTGAGAAGTAGAAGCCTGTGAAAACATCAGCTCAGACTCCACGACACAGTGACATTCATGGCCTTTAGGCACGTTTGCGGAACTATCCTTATTACGATGTCTTCTTCTCTTATTGCAATGTTTACAAATCCGAACAGCAGAAGCATGTTTACGTTTGTTAGCAGATAGCGATTGCGACGACTGTGACAACGATCCATCCGTATCCATACTAGAAAACTCTTTATTTAAAGAAATTGTTACTTCTTGGGCAACATCTAAGGAAAAATCTGGGGGATCCTTACCAGACCCCCCCGGGTCAGGGGGCTCTGCCATTGGCGCCAAAAAAGAAAAGAGAACTTACCAAATTTTACTGTACAGAAATCACACTATTACATACAAATAAATATACACTATTATCATTTATATAAAATAATACACAAAACCAATCCTATTAGTTAATTAATTAGTGAAAAATCGAATTTTTAAATTTAAAGCCAAAGATCACGTCCGACAGCTACGACGTTTCCCGCGCTTTTTTCCTGAAATATTTTAAATCAATCAGTTTTGTAGGTTAGGGTTGCCAGATGTTCGATAGTAAAAGTATCGAGTAGGTTATGTATATATTACGATAGTTTTGACTCAGGCACATACATACATAAGATAATATCATAGGCAATCTGATAAAATATAAATATCAAACATTCTTTTTTGTATTTTTTTAATTTCATGTGCCTATTTACATCTCCATTTTTAAAAATTCGCATACTTTTTCTTATTTTGGGTACTAGCCATGCGAAAAGTGCTGTTTTCACAGCTGTACGATACTTTTTTAATACGTATAATAATTGAGAATTTTGCCAGTTTTGGTACGGTAATCAACATCTGGCAAGACTAAGTTATAAGCAGTTTCAGCGCGCTCAAACGCCGTTCCGTTTTGATTTCGCTCATGAGCCGTATTATCGCGATTTCTGAATCGGTACGCGAGTAATCGCTGTCAGTACTTTGAGCCGTGAAATCTGATTCGGAATACAGCCTTTCAGCGCGTCTCATAATGCACAGGGAAAGAAAACTATTTTTTTCTATTCACCTATTTTTGATAGGCGAAAGGATACTTATACAGCCGTCTTTAAAAAACAAATTGCATAAACTAGTGCCATAAAGAAACAAAAATAATAATAATCTTTTCTTAGGCTTTTGTGAAAAGTTTTTAGAATAGTTTATCTTATCTTTATTGCTAAAGGGTTTTGCTTGAAGATGCAATAGCGAGCGAGCGTTTTACTACTTTATTTCTCATCAACAGCCCATATACATCCTCATCGAGGGGCTCGAGCCTACCCTGGTAATATTGTACTAATGAATGATGGAAGAACCATAGACTTATAATTTACTAGGATAGGCGTGTGATCTAATGATGATGATGATGATCATAATAGAGGTAAAATAAATCATAATCAATTTTCTTCTTTCACACTGGTGATTAACTGACATGAGTATGAGTTTCTGTGAATACTCAATTTACTATTTGGGTTAAGATGTGTCTCTTTCGGTGTCTTAATAAAGATCCAGTTGCCTTAAATTTGACATGACATATATCACATTCCAAAGACGGAGCCAGATGGTGCCTTCTGACATGATTCAGTCGACGAGCAGCAGAAATGAAAGCTTCATCGCAATGACCACATTGGTATGGCTTTTCACCTGTGTGCAGACGTGTGTGATATAAAAGAGACTCTCTAGTTACAAATCTTCCATCACACAGAGAACAGACAAAATTCTTTTCACCTGTGTGCTTAACAAGATGCGTCTTTAATCGGCTTTGCGAATAGAACTGTTTGTTGCAGAATTTGCAGCGGAATCCTACTGCATTGCCATGTTCATACATGATATGTTTGGAAAGGTAGGATTTATAGCAGTAACGCTTGTTGCAGTAATCACATTGGAAAGTTGCTTGATCAGCAGATTTTTTACTTTTTTGTCCACACACATCTGTAGCTATGTGTTTTTTAAAAGCTTCTACACTACGATAGACTCTCCCACATTCATCGCAGGTTACTTGTAAATTGTGACAGAGTTCATGCCTTCGTAGCACATATTTATTTGTGAAATGTTTACCACACTCAGTGCAGACCCCACTGCCATGAAAATTATCTTTGTGTTTTTTCAAAATTTCATCAGTCATAAAGCTACGGGGGCATTTGGAATGTTTGAAATCCTTTTGGTAATGCTTCTTGAAAAAATGGCATCTCATTTTATTTTCTTTGGTAAACTTGAGGAAACAGATTCTACAAGTAAAACTGGAAGCGGGGTTATTGTCCGCAGTCATATGGCTGGATGGAACATCGTAAATTGTTGGTTCTCTGCTTGTTGTTTCCTTTTTATTAATTAATGTTTTTTCATCTTTCTTCCGAGTTACTTTTAGTATATCCTTTAGCGAGACAGATTCATCTTGTTTGCATAATTTTGGATTAACTGTTGCGTTTGCAGTAGAAGAGAGCCTATAGTGTGCTGCAGATGTGTTTTCAAGGTAAACATTATCATAAAACTGCTTACTTGTAAAATCTTTCAAGTCTATTGAAATAAACAATGTTCTAAAGTCTTCCAAATCAGGTATCACATTTTCAAATGATTCAGTTAAGCTATTTACTATGGAGTTTAGGTTGCATAAATTTTCTTTGCACATTTTCTGGAACTTGTAACTATTTACTACAGAAGTTTTGCACTTGTAACAGATCATGCCGAACACTGATGTCGTAGATAAAATCTGTAAGCAAAGTATTGTGTTAGACCTGTTGTAGTGCCCGTGATATCTAATTAGAAAAGCAAGGTTGTTTTCTGATCTGTTTTACTGTAGATTATAAATAAGAACAATTATATTTTAATAAAGAATAAAAAAATAAGTAAGCATATGTCACATCATGCTGTGGTCTGTCATGGTTTGATCATTTGTATTTTGGTTGTTTACTTATCTCCTTTTTTTCTCTACAAAATAATCTAAAACTTAAAAACACACCTCACTAAAATTTGTTTATTAACAGTGTCACTCTGGCTAATGTATGTAGGATTGTAACGATATCCCATACATTCAAATCTGTTCAGGGATTTAGAAGTTATGTTGGAATAAAAATGTTAGCTCGCATACATTCATACTTGCATATATGAACCATGAACACATTACACACCCTTTTTTTGGACACGATTTCTAAAAATAATTTAGAATGGTAACTATATTTCTTAGCGTAAAATAAAATATTTTTACCTATAGAAAAATGGCAAGTAGGTAGGTACTGAAGTACGTAAATAGTAACAAAAAGTAAGGTTACAAAACACTTCAGAAACTTGTGAATTATGCAGGCCTATACGGAATACTTACATCGTCACCTAACATTGAGTTAATTAGTCTGGAGATCGGTTGAGTATCCTGGGAATCTATCACAATGTCATCATGAATCCAAACGGTTTTCCTAGTAGTGTCTCGCAAGCACAAACAACAAAAATTGACATCGCCATGAACCAAGTCTGATAAAACCTGACTTACAGACATTTTCTTAGTAATTAGTTACCGTTTTTGATACCAAATAATGGAAGAAAAAACACAATTTTACTTTCTGTTCTCTTCCCGGCGGGACTCTCTCTCATCTCATATTGTCTCATATGGGATGGGAGCCAATAATAGCATTAAGCCATTATGAAAAAAAAAAAGTCGACTTTAAATTAAGGCCGGCCCGATCTTTCAAAGCCAATATTGTACGAGTCCATATAATGTACATCCAATCCAATAATGTACGGCCAATATTGCACAGCCCAATAATTCGAGCCAGACAAATATCGGGCTGTACATTCCTGCCCGTACTTTATTGGCCGGTCTTTATCAATGCGGTCCTTCTTTGAACGACCAGTAATGTACAGCCAATAATTAAAATCCATGTACACGAATTATCGGTTTGTACAATATTGGCTTTGCATTATCGCCTGTAACGAGAATGCCCATTTTTTTTTAAGTCTGTAAGTTCATTATAAGACAAGCTCTTTGCATGCCTGCAAGCAGGCATGGGGGGTCACAAGATAACCTAACCCCGAAGGGTATGGTGGAGGGAGCCGTGCTCACTTCGCTCGCCTAGCTCCCGTCCGCCATCCCCTTCTAACCTAATCTAACCGAGTTGGGGTGCCCCGAACTACCGTGCTCACTTCGCTCGCACCCACCTATGACTTGGCATGCACTGTGGATTGGCTTCGTTTTATCGGGTTGTACAGTAACTTACTAAAGTGCAGTCATAATTCGTTTAAAAAGTCGCTTGGCACGGGTCTCTAACCACAAATCACTCGCACATTGATTTGAGATAAATATAAGTGACACTCATGCAGCTCAACGATGATATGAACCGCAGGCGTAATACAAACAAACACATCAATAACTTAATATCTGCATACCCGTGCTTCGAGGTAACCGTTTTATAAGGTTACTGAATGAATCGGTAACCGTTTATACCGGTTAACCTTTTAAATGGGTTTTCCGATCACTGCTAGATACAAGGCAAAATCAACCATTACACTACGGGACATCACTATTTACGTCACAATGACATCCTTCAAAAGTCGCTTCATAACGTGGCCCGACTTTAGAGAAATAAATTGCCTATGTGTGCGTAATTGGATTTTATGTGTGTGTTATTTACTGTTGTGTGCGGAAATGTGCGCAAGCAACTATAAACCGAGCGCTATGACCCCACTTTAATAAGTGAATGTACATTATTGGTTGGGCATTATCGGTACAGGCGATAATTCGTGTACATGGATGCGAATTATCGGCTGTGAAATATCAGCCTGTACAGATTTTGTTCAGCCGATATTGCACATCCAGGAAAGAACGGACGATAATATAAGTACAATGTACGCGAATTATTGGGCTGTACAATATTGGCTTTGAAAGATCGGGCCGGTCTTTATCATGGTCGTACATTGTCGGCTCCCGGTTGGCCTCAGTCAGTCAGTCAGTCAGTAGAGAGAGAGTCTATAGAAAGAAAAGTTCAAAGTTACTGAACCCCTTATTTCCTGTAATCCTTTCTGAATCTAATCCAAATTCCGATCCTTATTATAATTAAATCTTTTTAATAATCGTTTCCTCGTTTTTATGTCTGTGGCGATGTGTAAACCGCAATATGCCAAAAGGAAAAAAAAAACCCTATCCCAGGGTTGGATTTCGTAGTATAATTATACTATTTGTATCATAGTTTCATATTGCGTAGTATTATAGTATCGTAATGCTTGGATTGTACGCGAAAATACCACGAAAATACCATAATTGTAATACCCAATCATCTTAATGTTTTTTAATTGTCATTAACCCTAATGCACGGACTTCTTTGCCGTAGCAACATCAAATGAAAACGAGAAGCATTGTGGGTATTCCCTGTGCAATGTTTTGCTGCTTCTATCATTTTGAGGGAAAGAGATAGATATTTTTTTCTGCTTGAGTATGACTGAGTATAGCAACAAATTGCGCGAGATCGATGAAGTTTCCATTGAAAAATTAGCTGAATTAGAGAGTTTCATTTTATCAAGTGATTTTATAAGCTAATTTACCTAGATTTATGTGATAATATTAAAATAACGTTTCAATGACAAATTATTTTTATTTTATCTAAAACGTTTTCAACACAAAAACAAAACGTAGTATATTTTTTTGGTAAAAAGCAGGGTTGGATTTTGTAGTATAATTATACTATTTGTACCATAGTTTCATGTTGCGTAGTATATAGTATCGTATTGCTTGGATTGTACGCGAAAATACCATAATTTTAATACCCAATTATCCAAATGTTTTTTAATTGACACTAACCCTAATGCACGGACTTCTTTGCCGTATGGCAAAATCAAATGTAAACGAGAAGCATTGTGGGTATTCTCCGTGCAATGTTTTGCTGCTTATGTCATTTTGAGGGAAAGAGATGGATACTGTGGCATCAGAGGAACACCACATCTTTGGTTTCAAAACTATTTGACTGAGAGAAATCAGAGGGTCAAAATCTACGATAATCTAAGCTATTACCGTAAATGCACGTATGGTGTACCTCAGGGGAGTACGCTGGGACCTTCTCTGTTCTTAGTGTACATCAATGAATTGTGCGCCAAAACGTTTGCTAAAACTGATATTATTATTTTTGCTGACGACACGGTATTGCTCTTCCGAGACGATAGCTGGCAAAAAGTATATCAATTAGCTGAAAATGTACTAAAAGAAACCACATCATGGCTTGAAAGTAGTTTGCTATCACTAAACGCAGACAAAACCAAATATTTAACTTTTTGTAAAACTAATGCAACAAAACCTGATAGCTCCCTTAGTTTAAAAATTCATACTTTTCCATGCAACAAACTCAGTGATAACTTTGTATCTTGTGATTGCTCAAAATTACATAAAGTTGACAACATTAAATATTTAGGGGTCACTCTTGATTACAGGTTAACATGGGAACTCCAGATACTTAATGTTTCCAATCGAATTAGAAAATTAATCTACGTGTTTAAAAACCTAAGAGATAATATAGATACTAACTTAGTGCTACGAATATACAAGGCTTTAGCGGAATGCATATTATCATACTGTATTAGATCCTGGGGTGGTGCAGCAAAATTGTTTTTAATTGTTGCAGAGAGAGCACAACGAGCTTTACTTAAAGTAATAACCCTACTACTGACTTGTATAAAACCTGCAAGGTCTTATCGATAAGAAAATTGTACATTCTTCAGTCACTGCTAAGATACCACCGCTTCACTATTCCTAATCTGCCGGAGAATACAAAGAGAATTGATTCAGTTCCATTGCCCAAGCGCAGTAGTCAATTTGCTAAAAGGCACTACGTGTATAATGCCCCTCTTCTTTATAATAAAATCTTAATTAAAAAGAAGAATGTAAAACATTTTAATAACCATGAATTCAAGACATATGTTTTAAAATGGTTGGAAGATTATGACTACGATGGGGTAGAAAGAAAGCCTCTTCGTAGTCATAACATAAATAGTGTTTATGTATCTATTGAAATATTATATATTAACGATATACAAACAACACACACACACACACACACACACACACACACACACACACACACACACACACACACACACACACACACATGCACACACGTAACAGCGCACTCTCATGCTAACATATACATAAGTACTTACTTTTCATTACTTACTTTGTAACTATCCTAAATATTTAGATAAGAAGTCTACTCTAATCTTTATCGTAAATCGGTAGTGTGGGGCCTGGCGTTCCGTCACTCAGGTTAACCCTATTACGGACACCAGGCTCTCACATTCTTAACGTATTTTGTTTCATACCTTAATATTATCTTACTTTTATGTTTGTGAGAGCAAATAAAAACATATTATTATTATTATTATTATAATTTTCTGCTTGAGTATGACTGAGATGAATGTATAGCAACAAATTTCGCGCGATCGATGAAGTTTCCATTGAAAAATTAGCTGAATTAGAGATTTTCATTTTATTAAGTGATTTTATAAACTAATTTACTTAGATTTATGTGATGATATTAAAAAAACGTTGCAATAACAAATGATTTTTATTTAATCTAAAATGTTTTCAACACAAAAACAAAACGTAGTATAATTTTTTGGTAAAAAGTATCTTTTTAATATCCATAGACAATAATTTTATGGGAGCCTGATTCCAACCCTGGTAAAAAGTATCTTTTTAATATCCATAGACAATAATTTTATGGGAGCCTGATACCACATGTGTTTAAATAGCATTATGCCAAAATGAAAAAAAAAAAAAACTCTGCCCTATCCTCTTTGAAAATAACCTCAAAATAACAAAACAAACGCCATCAAAAAACCAAGAATTATGCCATTTTATAAATATTGAATTGAATTGTAGAAGACTACTTGTGGATATGGCGATTACTCGCGATTTATTGGCCAACATAATATACAAGAGAAACAATTACTGTTGCTTGTGTTTGAAAACCGTTGATGAGAGCGATGCATTTTTCATTCATGATAAGATTTTGTGTGAAAACGAAAAATGCCTACTTTTAATAGACATTCTAAGGTTTTTGTTAGACACTGATGTAAGTAGATTGAATCATGATGCTATTGTTTAGTTTATTAAATCCATTCGTCGGGTCTCCCGCCCAGATAAGCGTCGTGTCGGGCGCCTAGGGCCTAGGCATATTTTAACCGATTTAGACGATGATATTGACACAAATAAACTGAGAAGAAGGAAACTGGGTCAGAGGGTTGTGGTTCAAGCTGCCGTTGCGAGTAATTTGAATAGGCTTAACACTACTACAGAATGCCTTCAGGGCCCCGTTTCACGAAGCAACAATTTACTAGTAACAAGTTACAATTTGATATTCATTACGTAGCCAATTCGCCAAAATTGGAAGCCCTTATCGTTTTACCTCGTTGTCTACGCAATGTACATCAAATTGTACTTGTAACTTGTATCTTCGTGAAAAGGCCCCCAGGTAGTAACCTAACAGCAGCTGCCGGCAGGGGCAACTCCTGTTCTGCTGTCTCTTTCTCGTTTTTCTCCATGGGCATTAATGGGCATGTCTTGGGGCTCTATGGTTGTCTTAAATTTTACATCGGGGATTAGACATTGGGTCAGTGAAGGAAAAAAGTTGTTCTGATTCCTGAATCAATGCCAAGCACAAGCATGTTTGTTTGCGTGAATAGGGCCGAGGGGAGAGGCCTGACAAGACCTGTATGCACTTACACCTAGTTAGTTACTTTGATTCCCTGTCATGTTAAAAGAAAGCCGGATGAAGTGGAGAGACATATACAAAGAGCTTATGGTGGTCTAAGGCTGTAAGATGTGAAATTAAACATTCTAAGGTGCTTTGGTGCAAGACTGCCCAAAATACATTCTCTTCGTCCAGTATTGTTTTTACATGATGCAATCCATACTTATCTCTTTAGGTTTACTTACAATATCATTATGTAATTAATACCAATGTAGTTACATTCACTTATACTTCAAAATATGTTTTTCTAGAAAGTTAAGTCTAGTATACTTAATCCTTAACAGTAAATACAATAAAAAAATGCTTTTACTTTGATCATACAAATGTATTTTTTTTCAGGTTCTTGACATCCTGATGCTGGATAAAGTTATATGCGGAAAATGTACAAAAGATGCATTACAATCTTACAAATTTGTCAAAACATGCCAAGAAAACAGTAAAAGTTTGAAAAAAACTATCAATTTAATGTTGAGTAGTCTACCTTTACCGGACCAAACTTCAAAATCTTTAATTCTGGAATTAAAAACCGTTAGTTATGCCAGTTTATCTCATTTAGACACAAATGCAAGTTCGTCAAAGACCGCTTTAAAAAGATTAAAACCACAGACAAAAAGAAATCAAAGAAAAAACAGAAGACGCACACTGCCTTCCATAGACCCTACAGGAAATACCTGCTTTGCACCTGAAGTAAATAATGAGGTTGAAATCAGCAACGACGCTTATGAAGATTCTCTGTTGGTAGAAAGGTATAGCAAAAATAAAAAACAACTAAAGAATAGTATACCAAGCAGTGAGATGAGGGTTGATAATACTAGTTTTCAATGCATAATGTGCCTTAAAACACATGCATCATTACATAGATTACGACAACATTTTCTACGAGTGCATGCACCAAAAACATGCAAATGTCTGCAATGTCCAAGAAGTTTTGGATCTGAAGGTTTATTGACACAACATATACATTTCAGCCATGCAATTGTAGTTTGTTCAAAATGTGGTAAATCATTCAACAACAGACATACACTAAAACGGCATGAAATGTTACATACCCTTAGCAAAAAGCTCAAGTGCTCTAACTGTGGACGGCGTTATACACATCAGAAAACCTTAGATAATCACATTGCCCAGAATATTTGTAAAGGAAGAAGAAAACCAAAGTTTGAGGCCCAGTTCATTTGCGATCACTGCAACAAAACATATGCAAATAAAGCTTCATTACGTATCCACATGCAGTTCGAACATGGTAATAGAAAATATCATGTGTGTCCATGGTGTGACAAAAAGTTCATTGCAAAAAGCAGCCTTAATTATCACACTGTAAAACATACAAAAGAAAAAAACTTTGAATGTGAATTGTGTGGCGAGAAGTTTGTAACTAAGTATTCTCTGTTGTATCATACTCGAATACACACAGGTGACAAGCCATACCAGTGCGATTTTTGTGATAAAAGATTTCTTTCATCATCAAGACGTGCAGAACATGAGAAAAGACATCACACAACTGGTAAACCATTTGAATGTGAGATATGTTATAGTAAATTCAAAGTAATGTCCTCTCTTGCAAGGCATAAAAAAAGACATGATAACCCAAATAGCAAGTTGTACTTTTCTGGATAAGGGACCTAAAATTATTATCATATCAATGAATACAAAAATATACTAGTAGAATTGTAAGAAGATATTTTATTTCCTCATTCTGGTGGCACAGAATGAATACTTGTATACTAAACACGGGCTGGGTAAGTGAACAGCTTATAAAGCTATACACCTGGGTTGCGCGAAGGTAGGTAATAGCCCATAGCCCAACGTCTAGTTTGAAACAGAAATGTATAGCTTGATGAGTACTATCCACTGCACGCACCTACAGTTCATAAGGTGCCTGGGTGGGACAAATAACTTGTATTTTTTATTTGCAATAGTTCTATCATAACTCTACAATATTGGAACAATAACATAATTTAAAATCGAATTTGTCCTTTTCATGATTCCCGGAAAATAATGAATAAGCAGGCAAAGGCCGCGTTCCGATTCGCGCTGACAGCACTTTGAGTACCCAAAACCGCGTACAGAATCACTGTCATTGGGATTACGGCAGCCATTGTGACGTCACGGATTGCGTCACGACCGCCGCCATCTTCCACTAACGGCGCCCATGCTCCAGAGCGAAATTCACCTAAGCGTAATGTCAAATTCGACTTAGACATATTGTTTATTTATTTTTAAAAGTTAAATGTTTAATGTTTAAATATAAAATTAACGTGTCTTATATTTATTTGGTTGAACAAAATTAAAAACACGTTATTTAATTATGAAATGGAGATAAATTACTGAAATATTTTAAATCAATCAGTTTTGTAGGTTAGGGTTGCCAGATGTTCGATAGTAAAAGTATCGAGTAGGTTATGTATATATTACGATAGTTTTGACTCAGGCACATACATACATAGAAATAGAAATGTATTTATTTGTACAGATTTTTGGTACATTCACATGGTGTTATAAATAAATTTGAATCACAAAAATCTGCCCATTACAGGGCGTACAAATATAACCAATTACTAAAATATACCTAGATCCACAACAATATTATTAAAAAAATTATATATGTATAAAAAACAAATAAAATAAAATTAAATGTCAATTATTAAATTCGTAATGTCAATAATAAAATAAGTCGTTATATAACCAATTTAACATTTAGATAAATTACAAATCAATCAAATCTTATAGTCATAAAACTCCTTAAGGGAATAAAAACATCTATCACACAGCCAGTTGAATAATTTTCTTTTAAATATAGGGAAAGGTAAGTTTGTTATTACGTCTGGTAAAATATTGTATATTCTTACGACCATTCTAGGACAGTTTTTATCATATAAGGAGCTTTTTCCACGTGGTAGCACCAGTTTATTTGGGTACCTAGTGTTAAATTGAACGACCTGCCTTTTAGTTTTAAATAGATACATGTGTTTCCTTACAAAGCACGCCACTTCAAATATATATAATGATGGTAAAGGCAGAATTCTTAATTTACGGAAAAGTGGGCGACAAGTATCGAGAGGTGCAGCCCTGCAAAGTGCCCGTATGCAACGCTTTTGTATAACAAATGCATCATACAAATTTCTGGAATTGCCCCATAGCACCAAACCATACCGTAAAACGGACGCAACATAGCCGTGATAAGCCATAAGGGCTGTGTCAATATCTGAAATACTGCGAATTCTATACAAGGCATACACGAATCTACTTATTCGGTTGCATACATTTGCAATGTGAGAGATCCATGTACAATGCTCGTCAAGAGTTATGCCGAGGAAAGTAGCTTCTGCGACTTCCACCAAATTACGACCACTACATTTAATGTTAAGATTTAATTTCTCCATTTTCCAATTTCGACATATAGTGTACTTTGTTTTATTGATATTAACCTGTAAATTATTAAATTGCAGCCAATCATACATTAAATCAATAGAGTTGTTTATTTCTGTTTCAAAAGAATCTTTGTTATTACAAGGAATAATTAGTGAAACGTCGTCTGCAAATAGTATATATTTATAATTTGTTATATCTGGTAGGTCGTTAATATACAAGAGAAACAGAAGGGGTCCAAGGACACTTCCCTGAGGCACACCATGACTGTTGACTTTAAAGCTGGATCTATAGGAAACAAGATTTGAATTCTTATCTAATTTGGATATTTCAACACATTGTGATCTGTTAGAAAGATAGGAACAAAGCCATTCATTAGCGATACCTCATAAGATAATATCATAGGCAATCTGATAAAATATAAATATCAAACAAATTCTTTTTTGTATTTTTTTAATTTCATGTACCTATTTACATCTCCATTTTTAAAAATTCGCGTACCTTTTCTTATTTTGGGTACTAGCCATGCGAAAAGTGCTGTTTTCACAGCTGTACGATACTTTTTTAATACGTATAATAATTTAGAATTTGCCAGTTTTGGTACGGTAATCAACATCTGGCAAGACTGAGTTATAAGCAGTTTCAGCGCGCTCAAACGCCGTTCCGTTTTGATTTTGCTCATGAGCCGTATTATCGCGATTTCTGAATCGGTACGCGAGTAATCGCTGTCAGTACTTGGAGCCGTGAAATCTGATTCGGAATAACGCGCTGAAATCGATTAATTAAACGATGCGCTGAAACGGTCACACTTGTACCGCTAGCGCGCACTAGCGACTTTTGTCTCTCGAGACACTATGTGCCTCTCTTTCGCACTCTAGTAAACTTGACGAGAGAGGCATACTGTCATGTCGCCGCGACAAAAGTCGCTAGTGCGCGCATGCTAGCGAAGTTTCACGAAGCTACAAGTTACAAGTACAATTTGATGCACATTGCGTAGACAGTGAGGTAAAACACGGGTAAAACGATAAGGGCTCCCAGTTTTGGCGAATTGGCTACGCAATGTATATCAAATTGTAATTTGTTACATGCTTGTTACTAGTAAACTGTTTCTTCGTGAAACGGGGCCTAAAACAAACCCAGCGTTCCGAGACGCGCTGAAATCGATTAAAGCACCCGTAATCGCGTTCTGAATTACTGTCAGCTGTGCATGCTGTGCTCAAACTCATGCGTTTGATCGCTGAAAGTCTGATTCGGAATGCGCCCTAAAAAAAGTCAGCCAGCCAGTCAGCACAGCAAGCAAGGAATCATTTTCATTTTAATGGCTGGCGTTCGACTTTCTTGTCGTATCGAATTTTCCTTTGAATTCTTGAACGAAAATTACAATCGCGCGGTATATTTGACATCTTTTTGTTGACTGAAACAGTTTGAAACTTTTGACTTACAAAATGGTTAAAGATGCAGATTTAAATATTCTAGTGTCCAACGTCCTTAGTGAAAATCAGCATAGGCATTGCAGGTTATGTTTGATAGAGTTATCAGAACCAGATCTTGTGAGATTTGAAGACTGTGTAAGTTTAGACGACAGCAAAGGATTTCAACAATTAACTCAAATACTTTGTCAACTCCTTGGTCCAGAGGTATGTATTTTACATGTATTTCTGTAATAGAACAGTACTTACTGTAGTAACGGTTTATAAGCACTCGCCTTATAGCGTGTAACAAGAAAAAACATATAATTGCGCTAAGTATTTTTCTTGAATTTTCTCATTAGTAATAAAGTTTATTATGTTACAGGTATGCCAAGAAATTGCAGGCATGGATGCTGTATGTTCAAAATGTGTAGAAACAGCATTGGAATGTACTAAATTTCTTGAGAGTTTCAAAAGATCTAATACTCTGTTACATAAAGTATTTGATAACCTATCTGAAGCCTTGAGTATTGAAGTAGAAGACAGCAGCGACTTGAGATTGTATGTCATAGTTGGTGAACATAAATCCAAAGTGGTTTTGATGGATAAAGAACAAGATAAACCTATTAAAAAACCGGTTGAAGAGAAAAAAGTTGTATTAGTCGAGGAGAAAAATGTTGTACTTGTTAAGGACAAAATAACTGAACTTTCTTCATTTGAGTGTGAAATATGCAAACAAGCTTTTGATGATGAAACTCAGTTGATTGAACATGAAAAAAAAGGTCATCATTTTAATTGTCCTGACTGTAACCATCATAGGTGTTCGGAGCAGAGTTTGAAGGAACACAGGGACAAAGCTCATACACTTTACGTATGTAAAGATTGCGGAAAGCCTTGCTACGGTTTGGATAAACTAGAACTTCATGAAAAGAGACACAGCATGTCAAAACTCCAGTGCCCTAAATGTGAAAAGCTTTATTTGACTGAAAGCTGTTATGTGAAACATATTGAATTGTGTTTGGCAGACAAACTTGAACCTCACCCCTATAGAGGGAAGTATGAGAAATCATACTTTTGTGAAAAGTGTGGCAAAGGTTATAGTACATCAGGTGGATTAAGAGTTCATGAGAGGTTTAGTCATGGGGATGCAAAGCCTCATGTTTGTGAACATTGTGGCAAAACATTTACCGCACCAAGTTATTTAAAAGTCCACATGGTCAGACACACAGGGGAGAAAAGGTTCAACTGTACGATTTGCGATAAAAACTTTGTTTCTAAAGAGGCATTATTATATCACACAAGACGGCACACTGGTGAAAAACCATTTTCATGTAACTTATGTCCAGAAAGATTTGTAAATGCATCTGCTAGAGCTGAGCACATTAAATATAAGCACAATGGCCCTACACTAACATGTGATATATGCCTGAAGAAGTTTTTCACATCAAGTTTTTTGAAACAGCATAAGAAGCGACATCTGGATCCAGTAAGCAAGTTGTACAAGGGGCGTAGCAGAATACCCCCAAATATGCCTGGAGAAGAAAATATTAGGATGAAAACTGATGATCTACCTATTATTGTACAAGAAGAAGAGAGCTGCTGATCTAGTGATTGTTATTTTCATTTAATTGATTATGTATAACATTATGAAAAAATATGCAATAATTTTAAGAGTGATTTTGTCCTATATAATTTTTGTATAAATTTATCATTTTAAAAGAAATAAAACTAGGTTTTACATACTAAACATAATATATAATTGTGAGTGTCCTTCCTTCGAATTGTTCCAGAAATCCCCACTGGTAAATTCCCACCAGTGGGGATCCTAATTTTTTTTTCAGAAATCCCAACTAGTTATGAAACATATCCTAGTGGGGATTATTGGAAAAAAGGTTCAATGTTCGGCACTAGACCGATTTCGGTGAAACTTAGTTTAACTTAGGATAAAAACAACAATGCACTTGTAAAATTGTCAAAAATCCAAGATGGGGCCAACTTTTTCGTTTATGGACCGATTTCAGTGAAATTTAGTTTGACATACTGTTTTTGTATTATTGTGATACGGTGGGGATTATTTTATTTTTCCAATATACCCCACTAGCAATATTTTTGTTAACTAGTGGGGATAACTGAAAAAAAAAAATGAGTATCCCCACTGGTAGGGATATGTCAGTGGGGATTTCTGGAATAATTCCTTCCTTCCAGTAGTGCCACTTTTCAATTACTATTACGTAACTTGATTATCCTACAAATGTCCATATTTTAGCTTGCAGTGAACTTTGGGACTGGATTAATCCAAGCTCTTCATATCAAAATTGCTAATCAGTATGAGAACACCCGTTTCTGATGTCGTATGAAATTAACTTAAAATAAAAACTTCATTATAATTATATAATTGTATACTATATCAATTCTGTGACACAGGTACCGTTGTCATTTTACACTTGTAGGTAAAAGTACTGCCATATCATTATTATAATTGTTACTGTAATTTTCCAGTGAAACAAAGAGTTTGCTGTTGGGGTTAGTGTGCCTTGCAATATGCTTTTTGAGCTCATGGCTGGTCACAAACTTTATATTGCAGTAAATGCATTGTTTTGTTGGTTCCCAGTGCTTTCTCCTTTTATGCTCCATTCTTCTAGAGGCAGACAAGAAACTTTCACCACACATATCACATGGGAATGGTTTCTCTCCTGTATGCAGCCTCGTGTGGTAAACTAGAGCTGCTTGAGTGACAAACTTGTTTCCACACTGTGTACAGCAGTAGTTTCTCTCCCTCGTATGTTTAACAATATGCATTTTTAACCTACTAACAGCATCAAACTTTTTCTTGCACCAATTACAAGTTAAAACATTGCCGTAGCCATGGTTTGTTTTAAGATGTGTGCGTAAGCTGTTCTTTCTAGCAAAGCCTTTACCACATAGGTCACAGAAAAATTTAGGGTCCCTTGAATCAGATCTGCCACATATTTTCAGGTGGAGTTTGTATGTGTGTTTATTTGTAAATGTTTTGTTGCATTTTTCACATTTGTTCAATTCATGTTTATCTAAATGAGCTCTCAGTGCAGTCTTTGAAGGAAACTGTATAAAGCAGAGATGACAGATCGCAGCAATGTGATGAATTTTCGTATGGCGATGCAGCATTCGTTCTGTTGCAAACATTTTTGGACATTTGTCACATTGGATTACTTTAGGTTGATGAACTCTTTCTGCATGTTCTTTTAGCTGCAATTGAGTAGTGAAATACTTTGCACATTGAGGACATGCAATCCTTTCATTGGTTGTATCTTTATTGTGATTTTTTACATGTTTTACTAGAGACGTTTTAGAGGAAAATACAGTGTCACATTCATTGCATTCCACTTGATGAGACTTTTTCTTCTCTACATACCTGCTCTTGCTACTAAGTAAGCTTTTGATTTTGGATGCTGCTGCAGTTTTAGATTGGACATTGGTGCGACTTGTGAAGATTATATTATCATTCTCATTTAACATAATGTAGGCAGTATTTCTGCTAAGATTGCTTTGTTCCAGCTGTATAAGGCTCTCTCCGAATCTGTAAAATACTTTGTTCCATTTCTCATTGGAATACTGGCATAATTTGTAAAACATATAGCCGTTAACGACTGCATTGGCGCAGCTCATGCATATTACTTGAGGAAGCAATGGTTCTGACTGCACCTGAAACCACGACAAGATATAGCAAATCAAAGACACGGATTTAACTTTCTTTACTTAATTTCATGTTTGTAAATATTGTATGTATGTGTATAATATAATAACTTACACCAAGGACGTCGAACATGTCTATAAAAGAGATATTTTCATCTTTATATGGTTGCTGAAGCTGCGCTGAATCGTGTAGGGAAACTTCTTCATTTTCAGTAGAAGCAAAACATAACCTGCAAATGTGCTCATTGTCGCCACTAACGAATTTTAACGCAGATGTTAACACGGCTTCGGTGTTCATTTTAAGTAAAAATAGTGAGTAATAAATACTACTGATTTTTGCAGTTTTAGAATATTCAAATTACAAAAATAACGCAAATTCGTTCAAAAGCTTTGGTTCACACATTACTTTACTATTTGGTTCACACCCCTGATTGACAGTTTTTTTTGTTATTGTTTTGTGTTCTGGCTGGGCAGAGGGATCTAAGCATACAGCCTTGGCCGCGTTCCGATGTGCGCTGAATTAACTTTGAGTGCCCAAAACCGCGTGCCGCGTACCGAATCATTGTCAGTGGTATTATATTGGCAGCCATTGTGACGTCACGGATTACGTCATGACCTAACTAAAAAGACGTTCAGCGCGTCTCAGAACGCAGGGAGTATCGAGCGGCAAGATTTCTGTGCAAACTCTTGCGACTTCCCGCGCGGGAGAAGCACACGCGAGAGCTGGCCTAAAGAGGCGGGATGGCCGGATCTGTATTATATTATTATACTCTTTGGGCCGGATGGAACATTTGTATTTCTTTCAGTAGGTACTATTATCGAGACTGTGATACAATCACAACGCATTGCGGGAGATTGCCCTTGCGGGAAATGCATCAGTTTGGCCAGTGCTTAATTCGGTATACACTGCTGTGTTTGGGTCACGCTTGGTTGGGAGTGAGTGATCAGTATCAGTTAGCGAATTTGGCGATCAGATAGATAGAGGTGTAGTGTAAAAAAATATCATATAGCTTGTAGCTGTAAATATCTTCGGAATTGTTAGTCAGTCGGCCGCCTTCGGGGTATATATGTTCCTTGGTCGGCCGGCTGTCAAGCAAGGCCACAGTTCCGGCCGGCACGATAATTAATTACAAAGTCTGCATTACCGCTGGAGCTAAAAGTTAATTTTTAAAGCTTTCCATGTTGTAATTTTTTTTATTGTATAGCAGTTTTGTCGGATAGTTTAGCGCAGGGATTTGCCTAATATAATACCCGAGTGTTGTAGATGCGTTTGGTGTTGTAAAAACCGAAGCCGGTTCATGGTAAGTTTGTTTACTTATTTTGTTTGCCCTGATCTGCGTCTTAGCACGTACCTATTAAATTAGTCATTCATTATGACATACAAAATAAAACAAATCGTTTAATTAATTACGCGTATGAAACGTCGCCCTAAGCATGTTCTATCCGATTCGGTCGATCCCATTCAGTCTGCTGTTGAGTTAGCTATTGCCAATATAGCCGGTTAAGCTTGACACGTCGATTTTGCGACACAAGCATGTTAAGTCCATGTAAAAAATAATAATTAATTACTCGTAGTATGTATCTATATAATATCGTTATATTCACTGGGTGACGCCATCACTAACTAGCCATTTTACATCTGTACAGCACATGCAGCTGGAGTACTGAACACTCGCACTGCGAAAATCGCCCCTACTTGTATGGGATAAAGACGCTCTCAAGGTCAAAGTGTCCAGCCGAATGAGCTGGCGACTGTACTTTGTGATTACATTATTGATTTAAAGGCTACGCTCTGCGTTATTGGTGGATAATATTCCTCTCAGACTAACGAAGAAATTCCCTGCTTCTGAACCCACAGCTAAAGCTAACAGCGCCCGCCATCTATAATACGGAACACATCTCATCATCAATCAATCGCAGCCGACTGCTGGACGTAGGCCTCCCCAAGGATACACGCTAAAGCGAACGATCACCCGCTTTCCTCATCCAGCCACCACCAGCGACCTTCCTCAGGTCATCAGTCCACCTGGCAGGGGGGCGTCCCACACTACGTTTCCCGAGACGCGGTCTCCATTCGAGAAACCGTCTGCTCCAACGGGTCCTCTGCCGGATGATTTCATTTCGGATTTTATCCCGTAGCGAAATACCAAGCATAGATCTTTCCATAGCTCGCTGAGTGACAAGTATATTATAGCCGGTGGAACAAGCTTCACCGTCATGTTCCACGTCTCGGCTCCGTACTATGTCAAAACGGGTAGGGTAGGACCACAGGTAGGACACACTGGTTATAAACCCTGCTTTTCAGGCATTGCGGTAGTGGCGACGAGAAGATATGACGCAGTTTCCCTAATGCTGCCCAGCCCAACTGTACTCTTCTTGCGATTTCACGCTCGAAGTTGTTTCTACCCAACTGCAATGTCTACTCGAGGTAGACATATTCTTGGACAACTTCGAGCACTTCGCCATTGATCGAGATCGGTTCCGGAATCATTAGTTCGTTGAACATGACCTTAGTCTTGTCCAAGTTCATCCGGAGACCGACTGACTGAGGCAGCGTTGAGACTGTGCAGCATTTTTTGCAGATCCTGCAACGATTCAGCCATTATCACTATGTCGTCGGCAAAGCGGAGGTGACTGAGTTGATGCCCCATCCGTTCCAGTCTAGGGTTTTGAAGACATCCTCCAGCGCGTTAGAGAACAGTTTCGGAGAGATGACATCCCCCTGTCTCACTCCTCTGAGCAACTGGATGGGTTTTGTCTTATGATTCTGTACTTGGACGGACATCGACACCATACTGTACAGGCTTCTCAGTACCTCCACGTACCGCCAATCGACTTTGCATCGCTGCAAGGATTCCAGAACAGCCCAGGTTTCGATGGAGTCCACAAATGCTAGACACAGCGGCTGATTATACTTTTGCGACTTCTGTATAACCTGTCTCACTGTGTGGATGAGTGGTCTACGGTACTGAAACCTATTCGAAACCCAGCCTGTTCCGGAGGCTGGAAGGCGTCAAATCTTGCGGCGAGACGGTTTATGAGGACTCTCGAAAACAGCTTATAAGACGTGGCTTAAGAGCGCGATTGGTCTGAAGTTTTTCAGTCCCTCTATCTTCGACGGAACACATCTATCGTTAAAAAAATACGACAGATGGCGCTTTTATTTATAGCGGTGTTATATCGTGGGTATAAGATATTTCCCTCAGTAAAAGGTAGTCTATGTCCATTCTAGAGTACCTGAACTATACAGCATGATTTTGTAATCCCTAGCAAAATTTAAATATGATGTTCAGACCATCATAAGCGACAACTTTTCCCAAGGAAAAATTTCGGCCTCCTATACAAATTAGTAAAGTTGATTCTGTATTTTGTATGAAAAGTAGATTTTTTTTTGGGGGTCTTCAATCCATGTTCCTTGGGAAAAGTTGTTGCTTATGATGGTCTGAACATCATATTTAAATTTTGCTGGTGATTACAAAATCATGCTGTATTTGTAACAACATGAGAATCGGTTCAGTAGTTTAGCTATAAAAGCGTAACAGACAGGCTGAGTTACTTTTGCATTTATTACAATATTATGAAAGTAAGGATTTGGTATCTAACGGTCGGTCGTCTGCTCGATATGTTTAATACCTCTAAAAGCCGAAAGGGTGATTGTAATTTGTCTCATTCATTACGAAGGTTCCAGCTTCGAATCCCAGTCAGTGCTGAGACTTTCCTCAGTTTGGTCAGGACCTTGCAGGCAGAATCACCTGATTGTCCGAAAAGAAAGACGATTCCGTGTTTCGATTTACAAAGTGTCAGTGATCTATATACCATCATCATTATCCCCAGACATTTGTTTTCCAGTCTCGGACATAAGCCTCTTCCAGCTCCCCTATGCTAGGCGATTTTGTGCGTTACGCTTCCAGTCGTGACTTTCGTGTCGTCTGATGTCGTCCGCCCAAGTCTGATGTCGTCCACCCAACTTTTGGGCGGACGGTCCCGGGATCTGTTGCTCATACGGGGCTTCGGGGTCGCCATTCCAGTAAACGTTTTGTCCACCTGTATGTGTTCATGCGTGCTATGTAGCCCGCCCCTACACTTCTGTTTGGCAATTACGGAGGTCTCGTCTTTTATACAAATACAAAGATATCAGACGCGCGTCGCCTCGCGTTGTCTTTTGTTTCTCTGAGTACAATTATAAAAATATTTTAGTCTTCTTTCTGATCCATTCATTGGTTTTGTCAAAGATTTCTGACGTGCTCTCTGAGGGTTTGTGGTTACGCAAAGAGATTCCTAGCATTGCTCGTTCCATTGCTCTCTGCGCAACTCTGAACTTCTCCGAAATCCTGTACATGTTTATAATAAAATTGTAACTGGCTGATGATATTTAAGAAAAAATAATATAACGGGTCTTAAATTCAAGATCGTGTACGGAACACTGAAATCCGAAACCGTACCAAGGTAGAGGACGTAAGTAAACGAATCACTAAACTTAAGTGGGCGTGGGCGGGGCACATAGCGCGGCGGGACGACGGAAGGTGGACCAAAGCAGTGACAGAGTGGCGGCCCAGACTCGGACAACGCTCGGTAGGCAGACCACCAGCCCGATGGTCAGATGATATAGTGACAGTGGAAGGGAAGTACTGGATGAGAACTGCACAGGACCGTGAAAAATGGCGCAATAAAGAAGAGGCCTATACTCAGCAGTGGGTGGATGTGGGCTAGGTAGATAGATAGATAGAAATTCTTTAGAAGACCAAAAGAAGCCAAATCAATAATTTGTTCTTGGAATTTTTGTTTGTCTGTCTGTCTGCCTGTATCACAAAGTAGGTAAAGCGGCGTGGAGCCCCAGCCTGTTTGTTCTGTTTGCGCATCACGCAAAAATTAACGCTATTTACGAAATTAAATTAAATGCGGTTTTTACAGATATATGGAGGTCTGACTTAAAAACTTGTGTATGTTTTATTATGTTTTTTTTTATATATTATTTAAGCAGGCAAACGAGCGGACGAGCCACTGTGGTGGTAAGTGGTCATCGTCGCCCATGGACATTCGCAACACCGGGGGGGTTGCCAACGCGTTGCCAGCCTTTGAGAGCCCTATATACTCGCCCCTTTAAGAAGCCCATGTCAAAGCACAAAGGAAACACCAATTAAACACCCATTATGTCACTCTGCCTAGAAACGGAGTTATTTTCTTTCTCATTTTTGTGCTGAAAAGTTCGTCTCAGAGATAAAACTTTGTTCACGCAACTCACGTCCCTCGGGAGGGATATTTTTGTCCCATTAGCTCACAAGTCACAACACATCACTGCAGTATTACTCTTCATTTCTATCTTCAATAATTTTCATTTCTTATTTTTCAGATGGCGATCCTCCCAATCACTTTAACTGGCAATAATTTAGGACAACGACATCATCAATTCAATAACTTTGTAAACGTTGTGTATTTCAAGAAGATCCCATTTAAGACCATCAAGAATTTTCCGGAAAAATCTGCGCTGGATCGCTTATTCAAAATCGATCTTGCGTCAAAATATAAAAATTTGGACTACATTGTTGTAAACCTGAAACATAAAGATATGCTTTATGTTAGCAGAGCTCTGAAATGCCCTTGGCTTTTGAATAAAAAATACAGTAAGATAATTAATCCGTTATATTTGGAAAATGTTTTATATCCTGAGATGACATCCATAGCTGTTAATAAAATGAAACACTGGATAGAACTAAACTTGAAAGAACCTGACAGAAACAGTGAATTTTATCAGTTCTACGTGAAAATAAATTTTGATGTAGCAATCAAATTTATTTGGAAATGTTCTAAAGAGGTGATAATGAGTGAAGCTACAAAAGGATTGCTACAACACGTTGATCCACATCATCTAAAAATGTTAATTGAAAAGTGTCCAGATGTAGCCAAAGTATACTTTGGAAGTCTAGAAAATAATAGAAATATGTTGGAAAAATACTTGGAAAAAGAGCAACAATATTTCAATGCTTTAAAACCCTTGCTCAAAGTCAATGGAGACGATTTCTTGGATATAACTGAAAAATATTTCAACGGATTTAAACGGTTCAGTCCTGAAGCTACAAAATATATCTTGAGAAACTATAAAGCCAGATTTAATAAGAAACCTGAGCTGTACACGTCATCCCTGCTGGACGTTACAACCTTAGCCCAACATTTAACAGAAGAAGAGATAAGAGACCTTATCTTAAAATTGGCTCGTGCACATTATATACATCGTTGGTTTTCATACAAGAATATCGAACCATTGATAAAGAAATTGAGTATTGAAGAGAGGACATCTTTTAAGAAGACAGTGTTCGTTGCAAAAGATGTTGGAGATATGATAGAAACTTGGCCATATGTCCCTCCTTCCTCACCTACTTTAAAATCAACTGAAAGTAACATTTTCGAAGATAAAGAACACGATCCTCGTGAATATGAAGTTATGGAAGAAGGCTTCTTCTTTGCTTTGAAACGAAGAATAATGAAAAAGTCAGGAAAGTGGGATAATGAAATGGTGGATTGTATTAGTGTAAAACAGTTTAAGTCTCCACTGGATCAACTGTTTGACAAATACCGTTTTGTTGGCTTCGAAAAAACCTTCTTCGATCTTCGAAAGCAACTGAAAGTAGAAACTTTACAACAAAGACAAAATATAATGTTAGTTTTGATTAGTAAAAGCGGAGGGCGCATTGAAAGTTTGGAACAATTGTTAAAATTTTTAGTTAGTTGTCATGAAAATGAGCCAGAACATCTTCGGGCCACCGTGATTCGCAGTTCAGTTCGACGATGCTGCGTTTGGAGGGTACCCCAAAATGTTTGGGAGTTGCTTCTGAAATTTGGTCGAGGTGTTGGGTTGGACGGTGTCTCTTCTACGGTCGCATGTACAGAAGGCCTTCACGCTGTTATTATAAGAAACATTATACTTGATCAAGAGATAGATCCAGTTGTATGGAAAGCATTCTTGAAAGAATTTTCATCTTTAACGGAATATTCATTAAATGCTTCAGAGAAAAAAAAGATATCGAGCATTCTACCGGAGTTGCTGATTGCAGCTGCCAAAAGTGAAACGGAGCATGCAGTAGATCTTCTTGGAAAAGCATTAGACAGTCTTGACGCCTTTAAAATGCGAATAGATAAGTCTCAAAACCTTGTGACGATGATTTCTAAAACTGCACATAATAATGCTGAGGCTGCACTATTATTGCATCGGCTTTTTGATTCTCGAATAGCTCGCAAAGAACTATTTAAAGAGAATTTTATAGTCATACAAAACAATGCCTCGTATTATAACGCTTTAAAACATGACTTAAGTGTTCTTGCTACTGGTGAAACCTTTGAAGCTTTAGTGACTTCAAATCAATTGGCTCACGACAAGTTCATTACAACACTGTCGCTGTATTTCAATGAAGAAAATGGTATTGGTACAAAATATCTAGCACTACTTAAAAAACATATTAAGGACGAAAAGCTGAAAAAACATAAACTTGCTAGGTACATAGCTATTTTATCTGGAGAATCTATCGTAGAAATAATGCAAGAATTCAATGATGTGGAGAAAAAAAGTGAATACAGACCTATCGCAGCTGCTTTAAGAGCAAACTGTCATTTAGCGAGACCATTGGTAAATCTAAATGCTTTTGACATGAAACTGTTAGGAGCGAAAGCAGTTTCCAATCTTGTTTTAAGATGCAGTACGAAAGATGTTCCGGAAAATTTAAAAACCTTGATAGCTTGGGAGAGAACACAGAGACTTGCGTTTGTTCTGTCGACAAGACTCGGAAAAGAAGCGAACGTGTTGCAAATTATTGGAGAGAAGAGACCGAGAGTCGCATTGAAGATAATGTTACAGCATTCGAAAATTAAGAAACTTGACGAAACTGTGTGGACCACAGTTTTACCCATAATAACGAAACTAAACACGCCGAACAAAATCAATGATCGTTTATGTAAAGCACTCAAGAAAACTAAGCTAGTACCAGCAAATATAAAGAAAGATTATTACATTGCCGTGTTCGAGCTATTCCGTAAGATCACCAACAGAAAACACGTTGAAATGCCCATACTTTGTCATATTGAAAACATTCTTTTTGAGATCGAACCAGCATTTATAGAATCTGTAATCCGCAGATTCCTTATTGAAGAATTTACCCCAAAAAAGTTAACAGAAAAAGACTACTTCTACGGTTTACGTGCGTGTTTGCATATAAGAATCACTGTTAAGTATCTTTTGCTGTGTAAAAGTAACACTGAACTGCAAACAAAATGGGAAAACATTGGAGAACTATTTTTCGACCGTTTCGATGAAATTTGGAATGTTCAAATTCAAGCTATGCCGCGATCTTATTTGAACGACATGCTGCTATCTTTGAAGTATACGAAAGTAATTCTGGATAGCGGATACGTGTCTTGTATGCCGATGTACGAGCGAATCGTGAAAAGATTGCATAGCACTTTACCAATACACAGATACTTCTATGTGTACATATCCTTACATCTAATTATGCTATACTTCAAATCTGTACGGCAAAGCGTTAAAAATAACGCAATAGTTTTTGAAGATTTGCCAAAGAATGTGAATGAAGCAGCCGAAATAATCGGTCGTATATTTGGAAAACTTGTTGCACATGAAGTCATCGATTTGATAGATAAATATTTCGCATCAGTAATAGAAATATACAAAGTGATATTGAGGGATTTTTTGGAGTCACATTTTGAGTATAACCAATCTTGGTCTATTATGGTAACGAATATAGCAAGGAGTTTTTTGAAGCATGATAATAGCAAGGTTCAGTTGTTAGCTGTGCACATCTATAAGACCATAATGCGATATCACAATTGGCCCAAAGAAGACTGCGACGAAATATTTGAAAAAATAAATGCTAGTAAAGATATGGAAATCATATTAAGTTTGTAATGTTACTCCCCCATAGTTATTGAGAACCCAATTCTTTCTTCAATAGGGAAGACTTGTACAACCTTAGGTAGGTACTTACTTGTAGTGTATTATGTAAGCACTTTTTTCTTGATAACTCACTTGATAATCTAGTCATGATGGTTACTATATAATAATGTATAGTAACCATATGTCCACAAGCAATTAGCCGACTTCATTACATCCTACAGTTTACTTTCCCCGTTTCAATCTGGCTTCAGACCAGGTCACAGTACCACTACTGCACTGCTGAAGGTCACCGATGATATTCGTTCTGCAATGGATAATAAAGCTATGACCATCCTCGTATTGCTGGACTTCAGTAGTGCTTTCAACTCTGTTGATTTTGATGTACTCCTATCTATCCTTCGCTCTTTTAATGTCTCTTCATCGGCAATAGCATGGTTTGATTCCTATCTTCGAGGTCGTTCGCAGCGGATCAGCTTGGATGAGGCAGCCTCTGACTGGTGTGATCTTGCTGCGGGCGTTCCCCAGGGCGGCGTCCTTTCCCCTCTGCTGTTCTCCATTTTCATCAATACAGTAACTTCTGTAATCTCATCTAGCTTCCATTTTTATGCTGACAACTTGCAAATTTACCGCCATGTCAATGTGGCTGATCTTGAGAGTGCCATTGGTGAGGTCAACGCTGACCTAAAGCGCATATCCGACTGGGCACATTCCTTTGGGCTTTTGGTCAATTCAAAAAAATCCCAAGCCATGCTCATGCTCATCGGTAGTCCATACATGAGTAGACAGGTTGATTTTGATACTTTATCGCCTCTTGTTTACAATCATGCCACTATCTCTTTCACTCAAACTGCAAAAAACCTAGGCGTGATTATAAACTCGAATCTTTCTTAGAATCACCATGTCAATGGGGTCAGCAAAAAGGTAAATTTTTCTTTTCACTCCCTCAAACGCTTCCAAAGTTTTTTGCCCCTGAAGACGAAGATTTCGTTAGCTCAAACTTTGCTCTTGCCCTTACTTGATTACGCCGACTCTTGCTATTTGGACGCCACCGAGGAGCTCCTAAATAAACTTGAGCGACTTCAGAATCTGTGCATTCGATTTATTTTCGGATTGCGCAAGTACGACCACGTTTCTCACTTTCGTACTCAACTCAAGTGGCTCCCAATCCGTTTCCGCAGGAATACTCATATCCTATCTATTCTCTATAATATTCTTCATAATTCTTCGTCCCCTCCGTATTTGCGCCAACGGTTCAGTTTCATGCGTCCTGAGGATAAGCCTTGTCGTTCTCATGTCCGCACTCTTCTTTCTCTACCTCCTTACCGTACTGGCTTCTATTCTAACTCATTCACTGTTCACGCTGCGAGACTATGGAACTCTCTCCCACATACTATCCGTGATAGCCCCTCTATCGCTATCTTCAAAAACCGAGTTAAGGAGTATTATCTTTCATTGTCAAAGTAATCCGTGATATATAAGTATATATTTATTTATGTTTGTTTTATTATAATATGTAATTTATATATATTGGTATATATGTATAAATATAATATGTAAGTAAAAGTATTGTTAGGTGTAAGTTTATGTTTTATTTATTGCGTATAATGTTTAGGTACATTTAGTTATAGAGTAGCTGTAGGTTATCTGGTTCTTCCTATATTATCATTATATTTTATTTCTTAAGTTGTGCACGTTTTGTCCGCGTCTATTGTTATCTCCCTTTTCTCTTCCGTAGGTCTGCTGGAAGATATTTCTTTAGAAATAAGTAGGCCTGTTGTGTCGTTTTTTTTTGTGTTATTGTCATTTTCTTGTTTAATGTGTACAATAAATGGTTAAATAAATAAAAATAAATAACTTTAATATAATTTTAAAAGTTTTGTGTAACTTTACAATGTAAAATGTATGTATGTGTAGTAAAAAATAGAAAAGACAAGAAACATACCTACAGTCGAAACGTAGGTATATAAAGTTTGGTTTGAAGCGCCTTTAACAGAATGAGCGGTATTCGCAATTTAGTGTTATACTCGACGACCGGTCGACTGTACAAATACAATGAAATAGAACACGTTACTACACGTTTGAACACGTTATTATTTAATTCAAGATGGCGGCGATTAAAATACTATTTTGTTGTAGGACACGTTTGTTTTATGAATTGTAAATAGATATCTTCTTATTCTCGTGACTAAACTAAAACTGAATCAATGTTTATAATGACTTATGTTTATATTTCAATTAATAAAAAAAATGTTTATTATTCGCTAACGCTTTTTATTAAACGACAACTTATATCAAGCAGATAAATAACAAACATTCGCGCCAGTGCATTTATACATTTACACAATATAATAACAGAGTTCACTTCTTATCATATTTAAGATGAAATATGCTCAAAAGGTAAAACTGCGCTAACTTTTTATAAAGTTTTACAGTGGCATCTTAAACAAATTAGAGAAAGATATAAACGTCGTGTGTATTCCCTTACTCATGTGTGTCTCTTAATTTTCCATCTCACTCAGTATGAGCAGTGCTTAAAAACAACACCCATATTTCTGACAAATATCATCAGTTTTTAATAAGAAGTAAATCTATAAATACTCGAAATAAGAAGAGCACTAGGTGATAGATAATAAATAACTTTAAAGATTTTAACTTCCGAGGAGATTCATCTTAAACAAGACGTACAGAGCTACCAACATATCTGTCAAATGAAAGGCGGCGCTAGTAGTCATACTAAATTGTATTCAGCCAATGGCGACAGTTCTGAAAGTTGACAGTAATGGCCGTAGTTTCAATTTTAGCCATTTTACAGACACTTTGGTAGGTCTTTTATACTTAATAGGTAAAGTCCCTTTCAATAGAATCAAGCAATAATGTAAACAAGATAATTTTTTGACACTATGAGTAAAAAAATAAAGTGGCAGTTTTACAAATTATTGAATGATCTGTCGTCCGAGTATTTTTTATTAAAATAACTAAATATCATAAAGAAGTTAAAAAGGGGCGAAATTAAGAAGAATGTGTGGTTCCTTGAAATGTGAATATGATCAGGATTGACACTCAAATGTAAGTAATTACAGAGTAATCGTTTTCAAATTGGTTTGTTTACATTATTGCCGGATTCTATTGAAAGGGACTGCAACTAGTTGCCGATCCATGATTACTTGCTTTACAAAACATCATCCCGAAAATAAATACCTATAGGTATTCTATTACTTAGGTACTTAAATAAATTCAGGAAGTCGCGCTCTGATCTTTAATTTAAGTTCGTCCGTCCTTTTCGCCTTTTAGAGATAAACAAGGGACAGGAGATGGACATTTTCATTTTAGAGCTGTCGAATAAATTAATTAAGACCTAATGAACACGTCGATTGGACAATTTTAGAGCGGCAAAGATAAAAATTACATATTTGACACCTACCTACGTCTGTTATAATTAGTTCTAAATAATATCACTCGTTCATCTCATCTCTTTTATTATTCATAATCATAATAATATTATGAACGCGAAAGTTTGTATGTATGGAAGTTTGTTACTCTTTCACGCAAAAACTACTGAACGGATTGGGATGAAATTTGGAAGAGAGATGGTTTGTACGCTGGATTAACACATAGGATACTTTTTATGGGAAAAAGTCATATTCCCACGGGAAAATCTTACACAACGCGAGCGTAGCCGCGGGCGGACCGCTAGTTATTCCTAAAATCGAAAAGGATAGCTGGACTTCAAAGTTGAGCATGACTTCTCGAATCGTAGCCATAAAGATTTTGAGAAATCAAATCAATTACCCCGATTAAAGAAGTCATGTACTAATTCTTAATTTAAAAGCGTTTCTATCGTTCGTTTCTATGAATAATGAAAAACGAATAAGGGATGGGAGAAAACGAATAATGTTTTGAAAACCTGTGAAATTAAAAACGGCGCTAGCAGTCATATAAAATAGTATTTCAACCAATCACAGCAGTTCTGAAAGTTGATATTTCCATAGTAATGACTGTAGTTCCAATTTAGTAATTTCTCACTTACTTTGGTAGGTCTGCAGCTGTCAATTCAAGTTTGTCTGATGTCTCTGTATCTGCCCTAAAAGTGTAATCCAATCAACGCGCGTCCATTCATTCTAAATTCGATGTTTATCAGTTCTAAAAGTAAAATGCCTATCCCTTTTATGTCATAAATAAAAATATAATTTAAATTAAGAGTTGGAGCTAAACTTCCCGAATCAGCCGCAACGTCACACCCGCTACATTCCATACAAGAAAACTCCAGGACTACTGAATCTTTTGAAAATCGGGGAAAAACTCATTTTACAGTAAAATTTACGTCTAATTTGCTCATTCAAATGCTTTAAATGCTAGACAATCAACCCAACGATGTAAATAGAAAAACTATGTAGTATAAAGTAACGAGCATTGAGTATCTACCTATTAACCCAATTTTTAAAGAACAAGTTTAAAAAAAAACAATATCTTGTGCCATATGTATAAACGAAGATAAAAAACTAGGTACTGCGAGTATCTTAAAAATCCATTTATAAGTTACACACAAATTTATGTAAAAAAAACGAGGAAAATTGAAGTCACCTTATCAATATTACCTAAATTCACAAATAATCAAACATAGCCCTAAATTTCCATATGAGTTGCTGTTTTGACATTTCATAAAAATATGTTTTTATTTTGACTAGTCCACGCGCCAAGCCCTTCATTCATTCACCTCTGTATTTAGTAGATTTATCTTAAATTCTCATGGATACGGAACTAGCAATACTTACAACGCGCACGGTACTTTCTCATTAAGTTCGTTCCGCTTTGCAGGCACAGCTCACGCGATACTTGTTTTAAAGAATTTTAAACGCTGACCTGCAAAAGTTGACCTCACGCGTCTATACGACCAACTTGCGCTGGTTGTGCGCACTAATGTTCAAGTTTCCAGCATAAGATGAGCCGACCAAAAGCTTATCTTTTGTATAATAAATACTTGAGAACCCAATTTCGGACATGCAAAAAATATAAACAAACTAATTTGTCGATAAAATAACAATAAAAATGTTCGTAATATCTATAAGTTGACAACCTAATTTTTTTATCAATGTATACTTGTTTGTAAGTAACCGAATTTCTTACAAAAAAAAAAAAAAAAATACTTTAACAATTTCATCGACACTACTTCATAGTAAAAGAAAGTTTAAATTTGCGTGGAGACTTTTTTTAAAGTAATATTGTGCTGATTTCCCAAAGTATCTTTAACTATGATTAGTTTCCCTAAGTAAAAAGTACCGCGCGTCGACCACAGTCTATATAAAGTTAAGACCAATATACACTCTGCATCTTCTATTTTTCTTTATTCAACGCTTCTATGAATTCTTCTAGCCGCTCTTGCACTTGCCTCACACGTTCTGAAAAAAGTTCATCTATCATCAACAGCTCATACACGTCCCCACCGAGGGGCTCGAGCCAACCCTGAATTAAGGCGATTAGGCCTTAGTCGACCACGCTGGCCCAGTGTGGGTTGGTCGACTTCACACATAACTTTTGAATTTCTTCGCAGGAGTGTGTAGGTTTCATCACGATGTTTTCCTTCACGTAAGAGCATCGAATAAACGTACATATGAAATCGAAATTCGAAAACACATTGGTACGTGGTGGAGATCGAACCCGCGTCTCCCGGACGGGAGGCAGCGGCTCTAACCACTAGACCACCAACGCTCTGTTGTGACGAGAAAAAGTTAAATAAGAATAAATATCGTCACTGGAAAGGCAAAATTACTAACCTAACCGCCAAATTGGCAATATATAGGTAGAGTTATTAATTATGTATATATAGATTTTTACTATTTCAAAGCATTTTCTAATCACAGTCATACAAAATCATTTCGTTTCACTCTAAATAATTTTGGAAGTCCAAAAAATAAGATGATTTTGTGCTTAAAAAGGAGTCGTTAAATGATTTGTATTAGAAGTTGTTAACAGCTCAATAGTGTTTTCTCCGACACGCTTGAAAATGTGATAATTACTGCCATAAAACAATACGCGAAGTGACTCATTTTTGGACGAAACATTGCCCCATACAAAACAGCGGCCGGCAATGTGCCTAGGCCGGCAAAGTAACTTTCGTCTAGAAATTTCAATGTTTTCGAGTCTTTTTACAGCATACTCTTATGTTCTAAATTAAAATTTTATATGAATCGTGCACGAATCGTAGGGATTGGAGTTGGCTGTATGCTCTGTATGACACTGGCACAGAACAAAAAAAAGAAAATCGCGCAATATGGCGGTTTGTAATTTTCATCTCTTAATTTTATCGTACTATCTTGTTACTTATTTTTCATGATGGAGTTAACTAATCATTGAATTAGGGAAATATTATAACAATGAATGGTTTAAGTAGTCGAAGTAGAGGTTAAAGTGATAACGGTTAAAACTTATACGTTTAGTACGATACGAGTAGACATCCAAATTCAAGGTTCGTTAATTTTTTTAGTATTTTATAATTTCCTCGCATATTTCAGAGAAAAGCACTATACAGGCCTCGGCCGCAATAACACTTGCTGGACTCGTACACAATAAAAGTCCTCGCCTGTGGCTCGGATTTTAAACGTGTCCTCGTCCAACAATAACTAATTATGCGGCTGCGGCAGTAATGTACTATTAAAGTCAGTTTTGACCTCAAAGTACATACACTAAAATTGTCACAATTTATAAACACTTTCAGGGTTTCGCAGTTGTTAATATTAATAACACACATATATACCGGGTTTTAGGTTTAGCTCACTGCAATAGTCATGATCACGCCAGAACTGTCACAATTTGTTTGTTTGTTTTTGTGTTTGTTTGTTTGTTTTGTCAAGAAAATCTTAAAACATATATTCTCAAAGTACTTACTCAATTCTTCTGCGAGTTCTACTCTCCTGCCTGACAATAATTTCTTCTTTAGCTCTGGATCTGCCGCCATCTGTAAATAAACATACAAGGTGAATTAGTTGTAGAATAAAAAATAATGATGAAAGGGGAGCAACCAAAGTGGGCTTAACCTTGAACAGTCATTTAAAAAAAAATTAAATCATGAAACATTTTAAAATAATATATAATGAATTTAGCTGCCTATATGGGAGCATCAAATTAAATAAATAATGTTTTGTAAGACTTTCAATCGATTGATAATGCCAAAACTAGTGTTACCAAATACATTCTGACGAAAGTAATAAGAACTTTTTTAAATTTTGGTACTAAAATTCCAACATTTTTGAGAAATCCTCATTACAGACAACTCAAAACAGTCAATATTATAATAATATTTTTATGTTCATATTGAAGCCCAGAGGTCAAACATTTTGGTTGCTCCCCTTTAAAAGGCAGGACATAGTGGTATTCTACTATGTTTGAAAAAGTACTTCAAAATGTTGATTTTCCTAATAAAAAGGCACAAAAAAATATATTTCGGCAAAATAAAAACACTTTCTTGCCATTGAATTAAATTTTAAACCTTTTTTATTCCCGCGAAAACGCTGTCAGCCATTTTGGTGACGTCGTACGACCGGCACTCACTCAACGTTAACAGCCAGTTGGTCAAAGTCAAAGTCAAAATAATTTATTTCCATAGAATGTTATTACATCACTTAGATCCTATATGACGTCACACCATGGCGGTTCGTGTTTTAGGTCACGTGATATACAGATTAAAAATTACTACTTTTAACGTGAATATAATAAAACAATAGAGAATATGCACTTTTTTAAAAATTCATTAATCGAAATATTTCAAGTTCCAGATAAACACAAAAAATATTTTTTCAAATATGTTGCTCAGAAACAAAGTTATAAGGCTTCAAAGTTGATGTTTAGACAGAGAGGTCCGACGAGACCATAGACGCGCTTTATTGACGCGATTAGGTCACGTGGGCCATACATCCGCCATAGAAAATTTTGTTTTCGTTGATGATGAAAAGAGGGACAGATATATTTGTTTAATAATGTTGTATCTAGTTTGTTTTTCGATCAATTTCGATTCTGTTTTGACTGTCAGTATTCTATTTTTGTATACTTTCAGATGAACTATGAAAAGATCTAATATTTTTTTATGCATATTCCCTATTACGTGTTTTTATGACTTAAAATCAGAATATTTAAGTATATTTCTACATAAATTTTATCTTTCATAGTTTATTTTTCACTACCGAAAGTACCGTGTTTTTGATATTGTTTTATATTGTTCTTCATAAAAGTTGGAGGGCATCCTACAGAATGAGACCAGGTTCATATTTACGACGAAGTAGCGAGCGAAAGCTAGTATTTTATATATTTACTAAGTACAAGACTGCCACAATAGGGGATCGGACTGTTCCTAAATTTACCATATTTTATGAATTATTTTTAAAATAATAATAATAGTAATATGTTTAATATAGTGTAAATAACATAATTTTCATAAAATTTGACCAACTTTGATGAGCATTAGCAGGAGAACAGGTAGTCCAAAAATATAAACCAGCCCCCGCTCCATGACGACCGTCGATAAAATAAACCGCGCGACATAAGAATTGACCGCCAATAGTATCCAAGTGTATATCGCGCGAAGATAAGAACTACGTTTCTATTGGCGGTTACGTTTTATGTTGCGCGATCTCATTCTATTTACGATTAAAGGCCAATTATTTTTAGATGTACTGTTTTATAATTTTATCTTTATCTCATGTTATCTCACTTCGCCCAACACTTCCAGTAGCTCCCTGAGATCTGTTGTCACAGTGCATTATTTGATACCTCGTGTTACCTCATATGATCTCACGTTACCACGTCCCCAACAGGCAACATTTTGAGTTAAGATTCGGCCTATACGCACCTAAACGAAGGTATATTTATATAAATTACGCCTAACTGGCACTAAACGCAATAGCTTAGTCACTTGTACGACACCCATGGGAGGACATGGGTAAGTTTAGTACTATACGAAGGCGGACGGGAAACACATGGCTATTTCGTTCATAAAAAATGAAAAAATAATAATAATATTTTTTTCATAATTTTGTCTCTATCTCATGTCATTATAACAAAGAGTTAACATAGTTATCTCTTTCAAAAACTATATTATCTCTTTGTTATAAGCGTAAAAATAAGTTAACAATTATACCGTAGATAGTTAAAGACCGTCATTGAAACTAAAAAATTGCTGTCCTGTCAAATGATTAAAAGGCGCTTTCGCCCTTTCTACAAAACCCCGACGATGTGACCTCACCTCGTCCAGCACTTCCCTGAGCTCCCTGTCCAGGCGGGCGGCCTCCCTGTTCCCGATCTGCTGCCTCAGCGCGTTGGCGGTGGTCCTCAGCGTTGACTGCACGCGCCAGAACATCACCACTTCGCAACACTCCTTCTGTAAACAACAAGTATTGAGTTAGCTATTCATGATAACAAAGTTTAGCTAATTAAAAGGAATATTATTGATGATTTAGACACTTGGACTCGTTCCGCATATTTATATTTAAATGAACCCGACCGGTTTCGCTTCACAGCATCTTCAGGGTTTATAACTCATCATCATCATCTCAGCCGGAAGACGTCCACTGCTGAACATAGGCCTCCCCTATAGGTTTCCACCGTGAACGGTCCTGCGCTACTTGCATCCACCGGCGGCCAGCAACTTTCACCAAGTCACCTGTCCACCTTGTGAGAGGCCGTCCAACACTACGCCTTGCGGCCCGCGGTCGCCATTCGATAACCTTTCTTCCCCATCGGTTATCAGTTCGTCGAGCTACATGGCCTGCCCATTGCCACTTCAACTTATCCTGAAAGGTATGTCGTTGACATTGGTCTTTCTACGACGCCGAGCACAGCTCTCTCGATCGCGCGCTCAGCGACCTTGAGATTATTCTTGAGACCAATAGTTAGCGACCCTAAAACTACATGATATTAATTACAAAACTAGACGAAGCCACAGCAATATCATGGGTTCATTTATATGTAAATACGTGGAACGAGTACAAGTGCTTAAATCAGGAGTTTCACCAAGTGCCGACAATCGCAAGTATAAATTATAATTAAAAGGAGTCAGTAAACAAAACATTTTTATTCTATTTTATTTAGGTAAGTTTTGTCCCAATTTCTTGTTCAACGACTGCCCTTAAAAGGAGTGTAATGTGTTCAAGGTTCATGTATGTATGCAAAGAGTTTATATGAAGGTATCGAGCGCTGCAGAGTGAGAACAGTAGGCACGGGAACATTGAATCGCTCCGTCAGCAAGCCCCTCGGCGTAAGCGTCTTTGACAAGTTTGTATTTCAATAATTAGACAAATATTATATAAGGTGCCCCGTTATTAGTGTCAAATATTTTCAGGGCTGAAAGTAGAAGTACTGATCTTCACTTCATAAAAAAATGAGATCTATTGACACGTTAGTTTTCAAGTAATTAAGCCAAACAACTTGGTTACCTAATCATAAAAAACATCACCTTCAACCAGCTGATCACTACTACATTTATAACAAATAGCACACTAGAATTTCATTCATGCACACACGCGCGCGCCGCGGCGCTAGTAGGGCACCTAGAGTAATGTGAGTGTACATGCAGAGGGTGATCTCTGTGCATGTCATATTTTATGATAATTGTATTTGTTAGAAAAAAAAAAGCTTTTTAACTAACGTGTAGATTTTCGTAATATTTTTTGTACGTGACTAATATGATTACTACATTCAGCCCTGAAGATATTTGACACTAATTACGGGGCACCTTATATGTTATTCTAAGAAAAAAATAAAAATATCCAGTAAAATATTGCGAAAAATCACGACACTTGCCTACTGAAGCTGCCTACGCCGCGCACCAGGTGACCGTGCGACATGCGGGCTCTATAGAATCTTGTGTATACTCTAATAGCATGTAGGTATGTGAGTTTCTTTATTCCACCATAATTTCTAAATGCCTTAACAGGTTTGGATGTACTGGGAATTTTTTTTTGCAGGGCAGTCATGTTTTTAATTTTCGGATGATTATTATTTTCATTTCTTCTATCTGTACCTTGCTTTAATAAACAATTGATGTATCTATCATATTTCAAAGGATATGCGGGTTAGCCAGGGTACAATCTATCTCCATTTCAAATTTCATCCAAATCCGCTCAGTAATTTAAGCGTGAAAGCGGACCAAACATCCAAACTAACCTTTACATTTATAATTTTAGTGTAATTAAAATTGTCTACTTACTACGTTGCCATTTTGTTGACTATACAGATAGAAACTCTTTTTGCAATCCCGCGCTCTCGTCTGTGCTTTTTGTAGGAAATTCCTGGAAAATAACAAATTGAAATCTATTAGAAATGATAGCATTTCTACACTTTTTAATCGAGTGTGTGTTGTTGTAAGGTCGACACGACAACCGACCTCACAAACCCTGGTGTCAGTGTTATAGAGCCGCCAAAGGCCACTGTCCTAACCGAACTATACCTTGATATTTAATCCCGTGGAATTCTGACAGTTCTCAGGTCGCTTGTCGCAAATCTTTTTTCACATGTACATTTCTGTTATCACCATTATACGAAGACAGGCATATCATAATTTACATACAATGCAATTAAAACTAGTGGCTCTGTGGGCTGTAGACCTCGCGAGTCTGTATATCTTTTCATATTTATTTTTATTTTTTCTCCACAAACATCCCCAACCCCTTGATTTTTTATTTTTTATTTTATTTTTTATTATTATTATTATTATTTTTATTTAATTTATTTTTATCTTATTTTATTTTATTGGTTAAGAAATGTGACCTGTAGAGGAAAACAGCCTCAGCGGTAGACCTTGTAAGCTGGCAACCCCCATAACTCCGTCATTTTTTAAAATTTCCAAAAACTGGCTCGATAAAAAAATTCGATTAATTTATCGAACCTGCTCACAAAATTTCACGAGAATCGGTTGAGAAATGCGACCTGTAGAGTGAAACAAACAAACAAACAAATCCACAAACAGATGGACATACAAAAGCAAATTTGGCCAAGCTGAAGCAGAGACGCTTCGCTCGCTCGGTCAATAACAATTCAAGTGGCTTGTGCAAACTCTATTTAAATCTTGTATAGTTTATGCTGTGCTTTTTTATCTGTGGCCATACAATACGAAATTAAAGTGAAGTTTTCATGGAAGAATTGTTATTTTAATAGCATTGCTAACATGTTAGATCAAGAACACCTTCATTTTTTGGTTTCATGCATTTATAAAAGCCTTTTTGCATTAGAAATAGAAATATTAACCAACTGTTTGCAACTTGCGGTAATTTGAAAATGATACCCGACCTTATTAAATATTCTCCCACATTGAATGTAGTAACTTGAACAGATTACAACTTAAAAATATTATAGTCATTACACAATTGAAAAAATGAAATAAAATGAAGGCTGCATAAAGTATGACTTTAAAATAATTCACTGTGTTTTTTTTATTCATCAAAATGTGATACCTGTAATTTTGGTAACCTGTTTTCTGCCTGGCAATACTCCATCTGTCAGAATTCCACGGAATTAAAAATCAAGGTATAGGGAAAGTGTCCCTTATGTAGTCAATGTCAACTTCGATGCCCTTTCCGCGACCACTTCAATACACAGACTAATGCGGCTGTGCAATTTCAAACCCTATTTAGGGATACGAGACAAATTTTATTTGCTATGATTTCGAAATTTGTTTTTATGGTTTTCCTTGCATTGCGACTTGCTAAGCTTTTAAATGTTCATAATGATATTTCCAAGATCTCTTTAGACATTTTGGCAATCCAAATCGATGGTTCCTTGTATAGTGAGCTGGAGTAGACTCGTTTTTAGGGTTCCGTAGCCAAATGGCAAAAAACGGAACCCTTATGGATTCGTCATGTCTGTCTGTCTGTTTGTCTATCTGCCCGTCCGTATGTCACAGCCACTTTTTTCGGAAACTATAAGAACTATACTGTTGAAACTTGGCAAGTAGATGTATTCTGTGAACCGCATTAAGATTTTCATACAAAAATAGAAAGAAAACAATAAATTTTGGGGGTTCCCCATACATAGAACTGAAACTCAAAATATTTTTTTTCATCAAACCCATACGTGTGGGGTGTCTATGGATAGGTCTTCAAAAATGATATTAAGGTTTCTAATACCATTTTTTTCTAAACTGAATAGTTTGCGCGAGAGACACTTCCAAAGTGGTAAAATGTGTGACCCCCCCTGTAACTTCGTTATTAGCACTTTCGCTATCTGTTACTACAATTAACAATAGATAACTGAATTTATCAATTCTAAGACTACTGAAACAATTTGATCGTTCATATTTTTGATATTTTGTGTTTTCACTAAGTTATGGTTTTTTTATCCAAGTGGCGCTAGTGTTCACATAGGGTACCCCCTTAAGGCAGACGTTTGCTCACTTCATATAGACGGGTTTCCAAGTCTCCCTGATGTAGTCGTTGTCGACCTCGACGCCCTTCCTGCGGAGGTTGTCCCTGACTGCGACCACTTCGTCGTAAGTGAGGCTAGGTCGCGCCGCTCTGTAACAAACAGGTTATTTTCATTGATTTTAATGGCAAATTAAATATCACACAAATTCAACATGAACATCAACGGCCCGTTACAGTCCACTGCTGGACTATGAGCCTCCTCCACTTAAGTGTTTGGTTTTGCCATAATCTCCACGCTTGGCAGGCGGGTTGGAGATCGCAGATTAAAAGGTTACTGTATCAGAGAGCGCTGCTGCCCGTTCCCTGTTCAATGTGTAGTCCCTAAGTCGCCTCTTACGACACCCGCGGGAAGAGTAGGGGTTGGTGACAAATGTATTCTACTCTGCCGTCACCACACGGCTGTCATCACACAAATTACTAATATTATAAACGCGAAAGTTTGTAAATATGGATGTATAGATGGATGTTTGTTACTCTTTCACGCAAAAACTACAGAACAGATTGAGGTGAAATTTGGAATATAGTTGACCGAGCGAGCGAAGCGTCTTCGTTTCAATTTGGCCAAAATTACTTTTGTATGTCTATCTGTCTGTCTGTCTGTCCATCTGTCTGTTTGTTCCACTCTACAGGTCGCGTTTCTAAACCGATTCTCGTGAAATTTTGTTAGTAGGTTCGATAAATTAATCAAATATTTTTGTAGTCAGTTTTTGGAAATTTAAAAAATTACGGAGTTATTGCCAGCTTACAAGGTCAACCGCTGAAGCTGTTTTCCTCTACAAATCACATCGCTCAATCAATTAAAATAAAATAAACTAAAAAGAAAAAATAAAATGTTAAATAAATTTCAAGGGGTCGGGGATCTTTGTGGAGAAAAAATAAAAATAAATATAAAGAGACATACAGAATCGCGAATCCACAGCTCACAGAGCCACTAGTTTGTACCATGGATTAACACATAGGATACTTTTTACGGGAAAAAGTCTTATTCCCTCGGGAAAATCTTACACAACGCGAGCGTAGCCGCGGGCGGACAGCTAGTACTCGTACATATATAAATAAAATAGCACATTAAAGAGATTTGGAAAACAGGACAAGAATGTTTATGAGAATAAGTGAAAAAGTGAATTAATAGGTGTAAAGTATGAGGAAAAAAAATGCATTCCCCCCCATGGTAAATCCATCAACAGGGGGCGTTTTACGAAGCTACAAGTTACAAGTACAATGCAAACGCAAGTCCTCATCACACGAATGTTTGCCCTGGGCAGGATTCGAACCCGCGAAGGCGTACTACCAACTAGGCTACGGGGCCATCAAAAGGGTAGATGCTCTTCATGTCTACAATGTTGACAACACCGGAAATGCGTCCTGATTGGCGGATTTTTCGCTGCCCTTGCGCGGTTTGCTTTGACGACGACGCCCGGCCCGCCGCCATTCTGTTTTTTTTTTAATCTTTTCAACCGTCGTGTCGTGCTCCATCATAAAATAGCTAGGAAACCTTCAGGACTCTCCGCATAAGCAGCAATTCAACCCCGAGGGCTCGGGAACTGATCCGGCATTGAACGCAGGTGAGCATCTTCCTATAATAACTGTTTGGATTGACGAGAAGCAATCCTTTTTACAAGCTTTTATGTACAGATCGCTCCAAACTTCTAGACAGCTCTGAAGTTGCTTCGCGCATTGCGCGTTGTCGCTTTTACCTATATTTTGCAGTAGAAAATCGAATCGTGCCGTGTTCAGAGCAGTCTAGAAGTTTGGCGGTTTGACTTGCACTGTATGTTATGTTCGAGCGGAATCTTGCAACTTAATTTTGAAGCACTTGCTGACATTCGATTTTGTAGAAATTTGGTACACTTATGTAACCGCGATGGCAATGCAATATTATGGTACCATGGAGCTGGTCTGATGATGGAGACGGAAGGTGGCCATAGGAACTCCTCTAATACACAACACAACCTAGTCGTGTTTGGGCTCGTTGGATTTGTCTTGACAAGATCTTTAGTCACACGTGATGTCCAGGGTCTCATAATGGGGCCGGAAGGTGGCCATAGGAACCCCTCAAATACACAACACAACCTAGTCGTGTTTGGGCTCTTTGGATTTGTCTTGACAAGATCTTTAGTCATACGTGATGTCCAGGGTCTCATAATGGGGCCGGAAGGTGGCTACAGGAACCCCTCAAATACAAAACATAACCTAGTCATGTTTGGACTCGTTGGATTTGTCTTGACAAGATCTTTAGTCATACGTGATGTCCAGGGTCTCATAATGGGACCGGAAGGTGGCTACAGGAACTCCTCAAATACCAGGCCATAGGTACTGCTCAAATACACAACATAACCTCGTCATGTTTGAGCTCGTTGGGATGTCCAGGGCCTCATGATGGAGCCGAAAAGTGGCCGTAGGAATTACTCAAATACACAACATAACCCCGTCATGTTTTTTACAATATGGGTATCAGATGAAAGGGCTTGCTGAAAATATCTCAAAAAATAAAGTGACGTCACTCTGAAAGGTCGTCTGCTTACAAGGATACTTCACTCCACGGCTTTAAAAGCTTGTGTTTAAAAAGGATTTTTAATTAAGCTTATTATGAACCAGCTAGCTATCAAAGGATCTTGGTGTCACCATATGCAATAGGCTGATTGATTGATTGAACGAATCTTGTAAACATCACAAATAACTAGCAAGAGCATTTAAGAATCCTTATACGAGGGCTGATTGATAAGTTTCCGAAACGACAAAGAAAAACTTTAAAAATCTATTTAAAATAAATTTATTTCTCAACGTAGTTTCCTTCTACCTCGATGCATTTAGTCCAGCGCTTCTCCAATGCCGTTACACCAGTTTGATAAAATGTTTTCTCCAACCCCTCAAAATACTCGTCCACGGCAACAATGACTTCTTCATTTGATGAAAATCTCTGGCCACCTAACCATTTCTTCAGGTTTGGGAATAAGTGGAAGTCACACGGGGCCAGATCCGGGGAATAGGGTGGATGCGGTAGCAATTCGAACCGCAATTCATGGAGTTTGGCGACTGCAACCATTGACGTGTGTGCAGGTGCGTTGTCATGGTGGAACAAAACTTTTTTCTTGGCCAAATGTGGTCGTTTTTTCTGGATTTCTTCACTTAATTTTTGCAGCAAGCTTGCGTAGTACTCCCCATTTATTGTTTTTCCTTTTTGCAGATAATCCACTAAAATAATCCCTCGAGCATCCCAAAAAACAGTCGCCATCACTTTGCCGGCCGACAAAACCGTTTTTGCTTTCTTCGGCGCAGGTCTTCCGCTCTCAGTCCACTGCTTAGATTGTTCTTTTGTCTCGGGAGTATAATGATGTATCCAGGTTTCATCGACTGTTACATAACGCCGCGAAAACTCGTTAGGATCTCGGTTAAACAGCGCCAAACACTCCGATGAATCGTCCACTCGACGTTGCTTTTGGTCAACAGTGAGCAAACGCGGCACCCATCGCGCGCAAAGCTTTTTCATTCCCAAATGTTGGTGCAAAATATTAAAAACGCGTTCAGATGAAATGCTCACCATCTCTGCTATCTCTCGCAACTTCAAGCGCCGATCATTCAATACAATTTTGTGAATTTTTTTGATCATGTCCGGATTCGTGACTTCATTTGGACGGCCAGACCTGTGGGCGTCTTCGCAGCTCTGTCTTCCACGTTTAAAATCAGTTACCCAGGTGTGAATTGTACTCAATGCAGGAGCAGAATTACCTAAAACACTGTCTAGCTTGGTTTTAATCTGGGTTGCTGTTTTCTGTTTTAAAACGTAAAACTTTATCACCGCACGAATTTCGTTTCTTTCCATTGTTAAGAAAATTTACGACAGAGAAAGTTCTACGTCCTATCAAACAAATTCCACCAGTTCGATTAAATTCAAATTTGGCGTTCTATTTTCAAAAAGATGCCAAAATATAATGTAATATTTTTTTTTTGCGTATCATTTTTTTAAGTTCGTCGTTTCGGCCAGTTATCAATCAGCCCAGGTAGTATCAAAAGACGTTATTATAGAGCGTCTGTGGTCTAGTGGTTAGGGCCGCTGCCTTCCATCCGGGGGACGCGGGGTTTGATCCCCACCACGTACCAATGTGTTTTCGAATTTCGAATTCATATGTACGTTTATTCGACGCTCTGATGGTGAAGGAAAACATCGTGATGAATCCTGCACACTCCTGCGAAAAAATTCAAAGGTTGTGTGTGAAGTCGACCAACCCGCACTGGGCTTGGTCGACTAAGGCCTAATCGCCCTAATTCAGGGTAGGCTCGAGCCCCTCGGTGGGGACGTGTATGAGCTGTTGATGTACAGTACAGACCTGGTGGCGCTGAGTCTGTCCAGTTCCTGTCGCACTTCCGCGCGCCGCTTCTGCTCCTCCGAGGTATACTGCCAGTTCAGCCAGCGCTCTCTGAACCCGGGACCTGACACATAAAAGTAACCAGCTATCACGCACACGTCCTTGAAACATTATTGTAATTAATAGGTTATTTGTTTTTTTTTTATTCAGAGAAACAATAATAAGGGTAATCCTTTTAGGACGGACATTGGTCATGTAACGACTATTTTCGTAGACTTAACGTGCCTTTCGAAGCACGGAATCATTATACTTACATTAGGTGATTCCAATCTGCAATGTGCTTACAAAACTGCGAACAGTGTGAAACTATATTATCGGTTAAACTATCGATGAAAATCGATATGGCGGCCAACTTTTTTGTATATAGACCAAATTGAATGAAACTCGGTGCGAGTATTTTGAGAAGAAAACAACAACGTAATATTAAAAATTACGAAAATCCAATATGGCGGATGGTCACCCGTTACCCTTTGGCGCAGCGAGCTGATTGTCCACTTGTTGAAGCCGCTCCTACAGAGCTGTCTCCATTAGGCTCGAGCCTACCAGTCTGTCTCATGTTACCTGTGAGCGCTGTGAGTTGTTTGTCCACTTGTTGAAGCCGCTCCTACAGAGCTGTCTCCATTAGGCTCGAGCCTACCAGTCTGTCTCATGTTACCTGTGAGCGCTGTGAGTTGTTTGTCCACTTGTTGAAGCCGCTCCTTCAGGGCTGTCTCCATTAAGCCTACTGCAGCATCCCAGTCAGCTCTGGAGCCTACCTGTCGGTCTTGTAACGCGTTTAATTGGAGGACTCTTAAGACCTGGAGAAGGAAACAGTTTTTGAGAAGTTTAAGTTTTGTTTTGTGTTTTTTGGACAATCTTGGGAAGACAACCTGTGTATTTTGATCGTTATTATGTCTCGATATTACTGTTTATAACACAAACATAAAAAATGTATACAGTCTAATCTGCGAAGTAGTTTGAAAAAGATTTGTGGGTACTGTTACTGGATTGAAAACAGTGTGTCCAGCAAAAGGACATAACTGATTGTATAACTTTCTTCCTCATCAATTAAAATCTGGGGGCACGGCAGTGCCCCCGCCAAGTCGAGCAAAAAAGCGGCACGGCCGTACCATACTTTTCTCGAAGCAGTTCAGGCCATTTTCGACCCCCCTATAACTTTGTTGTGGATAAAACTAGAAGCCTGAGTTTTCAGTAACCAAGCAGGCATTGTATAAATACGGTATATGTCAAATTTCAATCAATCTGAACCAGTAGTTTATGAATTATAACTAGTCAAAGTTTCTTAATTTTGTCACTCACTGACTGACTGACCGATCATCAAAACTCTAAGGCACTTCTAGCAGACATAGAAGCTTCAAATTTAGAATGGAATTAGTGTTTAGTGTATAAACCAAGGAAAAACTAAAACATTTTGCAATTTCGGCCCAGTTTTCTAGATACATCATTTGCTAGATAACTTTGTAATCCCATATAAATCTTGGGGCATTATATAGGATTACAAAGTTACATTTGCAGTAAATGAATCAGTGTACCTGTATAATGGAATATAATTGAATAAGAGGTGCAGGGTAGGTGTAGGGTAGGTGTTGGATATGTGTTGGATAGGTGTAGGGTAGGTATAGGGTAGGTATAGGGTAGGTATAGGGTAGGTGTAGGTTAGGTGTAGGATAGGTGTAGGGTCGGTGGAGCGTAGGTGTGCATTTTTACATTGTGTTTTCATGCGATCTACAAAAAGAAATGAGATGCCATCAAAAACATAACTTGTAAAAAAACCAAGTCTCGCACGCAACTTAGTCTACCGTAAAAAGTTGTGAGATCCATGTAATACCAAGTCGGTTAATTTATTCAGTCCCTACTTAAGAGTCCTTCTGTCTTAAGTTATTACGTAATTAGCTCACCTAACAACATCTTATAGTGACCAGATCAATATTAAAAATCTCTTATGTTTTAAATAAATACATAGATTGACTTGGCAATCGCACTAAACAATCAAATTTAATATAATAATGTATTAATTGTGAGATACATTATGTTTTCATGCGATAAATACATAGATTGACTTGGCAATCGCACTAAACAATCAAATTTAATATAATAATGTATTACTTGTGAGATACATTGTGTTTTCATGCGATTGCCAGGTCAATCTATGTATTTATTTAAAACATAAGAGATTTTTAATATTGATCTGGTCACTATAAGATGTTGTTAGGTGAGCTAATTACGTAATAACTTAAGACAGAAGGACTCTTAAGTAGGGACTGAATAAATTAACCAACTTGGTATTACATGGATCTCACAACTTTTTACGGTAGACTAAGTTGCGTGCGAGACTTGGTTTTTTACAAGTTATGTTTTTGATGGCATATGCTTTATGGTTTCCCACTGCGGGTAAATGGATAAATGAATTGTTGAATAAACTAGCAGCTCTAAACAGTTAATTTTTTTGTAAGTTGATTTATTTTTTATTGTTATTTTTTCGGTAGAGAAATATGACCTGTAGGGGAAAACAGCCTCAGCGGTAGACCTTGTAAGCTGGCAACCTTCATAACTCCGTAAATTTTTTAAAGTTCCAAAAACTGACTCGACAAAAAAAATCTACCTATATATATTTATCGACCAAACCGCACTGGGCCAGCGTGGTCGACTAAAGCCTAATCGCCCTGATTCAGGGTAGGCTCGAGCCCCTCGGTGGGGACGTAAATGAGCTGGTGTATATATTTATCGAACCTACTCATCGGTTGAGAAACGCAACCTGTAGAGGAGAACAAACAGACAGATGGACATACAAAAGCAATAGGGTATCGACTATTTTATTTTTATTTTAAAAATCTAAACTTCTTAGTGTCTGCTATCGAACACTAAAAGAATTTTTGCTCTATCTTTAAAATTGACCGAGTTATAAAGGTTTGAAATTCAAGATTAGACAGAGAGGCACATACCCACTTGTGACGTCATTTGTTAGTAACGCCATATAATCTCCATACAAAAGATCGTTTTTGAAAGAGACACATATTGAAACTTTGAAAAATAACTGTAAATTCGTTTTTCAACCGATTCTGTTTTTTTCTTCGCGGATCGTCTGCTACTAATCTATATTTTAAAAATAATTCTAAAGTGTGGTAAATTTAGCAACAGTCCGATCCCCTATTTTAGCCGGACGGAGACGCTTCGCTCGCTCGGTCAGTTATTAAAAATATTATAAGTCAGTTAAAGTTAAGAAAGAAAAATATTCTTACATCTTGGGCTCTTTCTTCCCACTGGTGTCTTCTCAAGGCCTCTTCCACTGCCTCCTTCTTCACAGGCTCATACACGGGGTCACTGCCGGAGAAAATATTTGCGATGGATTATCGGTTATTTTAAAATTTGTATGGAATGTCAGTTTACCGGTTTTCTTATGCGTGAAATGGAACACAGTATTCGATTGATTCCGCCGTGTGGTGACGACGGCTAAGTACAATGCATTTGTCACCAGCCCCCACTCTTCCCGTGGGTGTCGTAAGAGGCGACTTAGGGACTACACATTGAACAGGGAACGGGCAGCAGCGCTCTCTGATACAGTAACCTTTTAATCTGCGATCTCCAACCCACCTGCCAAGCGTGGAGATTATGGCAAAACCAAACACAAGTGGAGGAGGCTCATAGTCCAGCAGTGGACTGTAACGGGCCTTTGATTTGATTCGATTTATTCAAAATTTGAAAAAAAAGACACCGTTCGAAATTAATTGTGTGTGAATTTGTTGTGTGAAAAATGCGTCCAAAGGGTGTGCCAAGCGTCTTTGTTTGATTCCTCACCTGTCCTGTCCCCTGGTCATCAGGTCAGTGAACTCCTCCCGCAAAGCCTCCCGCCCGGCGTGGATGGACTGTGTGGGGAGCTCGGTCTCTGCCCACTCCCGAAGTTTTATATCCACGGACGTGTTGAATTTGTCTGTAATATCGATAAAGTTAGGTTTAAAATTAAGATGCGTTTTATGTTTCTACTTCCACATTGGTACCGAATACCGATTCACACAGTCGTGCTCTAATCCTAATATTATAATCCAGCTAGCTTTTTTGTTTTTGAGACTAATTTTTATTAGTCATAAAAAGAGGGAATGAATTCAGATGAACGAATGATACTATTTTGAATGAATGATAACCGTAAGAAAGGGCGTAGCTGTCAAATTTCTTAATTTAAGAGAGAGAGAGAAAGAGAGAGAGAGATAAGAGAGAGAGAGTTTATAAGAGATTTTAAGTCAAATGTTTTAGGTGCTCTCTAACCCTGCGTTCTGAGACGCGCTGAAATCGTTTAAAGCACCCGTAATCGCGCACCAAATTACTGTCAGCAGGCAAAACTCATAAGTTTTTTTGCTTTTCTGATCGCTGACAGCGCTGAAAGTCTGATTCGGAATGCGCAATTCGGATGCGGTTCAAATTCGATGTTAGTCAGCTTTAATATTAGAAACTCTTTCTCTTTTTAATCTTTGATAAGTGAAATAGACGGATGAACTTAAACGTAGTGAACCTGTAGGGCAACTTCACTAAGAAATCATACCTAATAACTACTAAACTAAACAGAACTAACAGATTTAGCAATAATATATGAAATAAATAAATGGCGACTCAAATATTGCTAATGTGAAAATCGGCTATTAAATTCAACTAAAAATAATATCAAAATTATGTCAAAAGAATGTAATACACCAAACATGTAACAATAAAAAAACGGTCTCATGGCTACTATCTGTATAACAGTTCAAAATACTACTATGAAGATACCCAGATGGAAAACCCTACAAAAGTTTCGGTAGGATGTTTCTTTTTTGTGTCTTAAAAGTCATGAAATAGATAATTGTTTGTCACCCCTGAGGAAACCTGCACATTCCTCCGAAGAAATTCAAAGGTTGTGTGTGAAGTCAACCAACTCTGGGCAAGCATGGTCGCCTGATTGCCCAAATTCAGGGTAGGCGCGAGGCCCTCTATGGGGATGTATCTTGGACTAATGTCCAAGGGATGTAAGTATACATACAATGTGTTGAAAAAATAACGTAAAACCTATCGGGTGTTATAATAATCGCATCGTAAGAATGCCGTCCTGACAACAAGCAGGAAATATGAAAACCAAATGGGTGCAAAAGAGACAGAAGAAAAATTGTACGTGTATGACAGCTGTCAGGACGGCATTCTTACGATGCGATAGGTATAGGTTAGCCTATGAAACTGAACAACTGTTATTCCAGAAGTTCCACAAGATCTCAAAAAAAAGAAAAAGGTTTTCTAACAAACTGATCAGCTGATCGAGTCAATCAATCAATCAGCCTATTGCAGTCCACTGCTGGACGTGTGCCTCCCCTCGGGCACCCCAAAGCGCAAGATCACCCGCTTTCCTCATCCAGCCACCACCAGCGACCTTCCTCAGGTCATCAGTCCACCTGGCAGGGGGGCGTCCCACACTACGTTTCCCGAGACGCGGTCTCCATTTCGGTCTCCAAGTTGATCGAGACACTTTGTATAAACTCATGAACTTTTTTGCAAATTTTTAAGGTTCTGGAACAAACATTGTTCAGTTTCATGGGATGACCTACAACCCGGAGGGTTTGCGTTATATTGCTAACACGTTGCATGTAAACGCTGTTGATGATTTACTAAACTACGCCAATAATTACACAGAATAAACTACAAAAATCTCAACAGAGTTCTCACTAGTATCAATATCGTAAGGGTCCAGCCAAACCACGGCGAGTTGGTTACTAGACGTTATGTTGTTGTTATTTTTAGGCGTTGTTATGCCGTTGTTGGGTTTGTTCGCCGGCCCGTTGTTAACTTTCTTTACGTGACGGAGTGGCAACACCGTCGATACTGGATATTACGAGTAAGTTCAAATTAAGAATCATCTAAAATTGTCTTGTTCATCGTGTGGGTTGTAAGGTCGACAACCGGCCCCACAAATCCTCATTGACATGGTGTAATAACTACTTCCGTAGATAGCTGCTGGAACCTACAGCTTAGCGTGCCTTCTGAAGCACGGAATCATTTTTCTTTTCGGACTCAGGTGTTTCAACCTGCAATGTCTTAACCAAACTGGGAAAGATCTCAAATTTGTATTAACTTCAGACCATGTACAGGGTGTCCAAAAAGGGTGTTGGCAGTTTATACCCAAAAATTATATATGATAAATATATCATTTCATAATTTTATTACTATTTGCAAAAAGTACATACAATGGAAAGTTTACGACAAAAAAAGTATTTTGTCCAAATGACGTGCATTACGTCTTAATCCATTTTCTAATGATATTCGCACTGGGAGATAAAGAAATGTCCCGTACATTGAACTGCGCGCGATGTAAGCGGCGAGCTGTTATTATCGAATTATTGTTTTGATAATAAGCTCTTACACAAAATGCGCGCTGAGCTCCGGTATACGAAACCATTTCAACTAAATTTCCAATAAATTCCACGTATGACATTATATTTGTTTTTGCTATCTACCCTCATTAAGACGATTTATTGATATTTCAAAGTGCAAATACCCTTTTTCGACACCCGGTACTTACAGTGGGTTATAGATGCCAGTACATCCAGTCTTAGTGGCGATAGAAGCTTTTCGCAGCGTAGCTTCTGACACGCACTTTGCCAACGCACGTTTCCCTCCTTCTTTTCAGTGAAATTTGTCGGCCTTATCGACTCAGATTCGGACGCGTATTAAACTGTATTTTAATTTAATTTATAAAGAGACGCGAAGCTGTGTAGCCTACAAAAACGAAAGTGATGGCTCCGTAGCCCAGGTGGTAGTGTATCTGCTTCCGACGCACAGGGTCGCGGGTTCGGATCCCGCCCAGGGCAAACATTCGTGTGATGAGTGTTTGCCTTGTGTCTGGTTGTTGTGTATCTATATAAGTATGTATTTATTTATTTACGTAATGTATGCCACTTGTCTGGTACTACCCTACAAGCTTCTAGTTCGGGATCAGATGGCCGTGTGTGAGATGTCCGCACATATTTATTTATTTATTATAAATAACGAAAAGGAAGGTCGATCATATAACTTACCGACGTCTTCGCTAGCCTGCGCGGCCGCGGGCAGGTAGATCCCCGAGAACACCTGTAAAAGAGAAAAGGGTTAATAGATATCACACTGTCACACTTCACACTAATATTTACTAGTGGCTCTGTGAGCTGTAGACCTCGCGAGTCTGTATATCTTTTCATATTTATTATTAAATTAATTTTTTTTTTCATTCTTTGTTTTATTTTATATTTTATTTTATTGGTTAAGAAATGTGACCTGTAGAGGAAAACAGTCTCAGCGGTAGACCTTGTAAGCTGGCAAAATTTCCAAAAACTGGCTCGATAAATTAATCGATTAATTTATCGAACCTGCTCACAAAATTTCACGAGAATAGGTTGAGAAACGCGACCTGTAGAGTGAAACAAACAAACAAACAAACAAACAGATGGACATACAAAAGCAAATTTGCCAAGCTGAAGCAGAGACGCTTCGCTCGCTCGGTCAATTATCATCAACAGCTCATATACGACCCCACCGAGGGGCCGGAGCCTACCCTGAATTAGGGCGATTAACACTGGCCCAGTGCGGGTTGGTCGACTTCACACACAACCTCTGAATTTCTTCGCAGGAGTGTGCAGGTTTCATCACGATGTTTTCCTTCACCGTAAGAGCGTCGAATAAACGTACATATGAATTTCAGCGTCATTTAGTTTGCACCTCATACAAGCAGCGCGACGCGCGTCACGCTCCGCGCGAACTGACGCGGACAGTCACCCGCTGTCGTACACCAAGCTTCAGCGAGTTAGTGAATATGTGTTATGACGCTTGCGTTTTTTTTCATTATCATTGGCATCATACGAGTACTCGGACCAACCACCCACTGGACACCACATACTGTCTAATTTACTAACAAACTAATTAGAATAGAATAGAATAGAAAAATATTTATTTACAGCACACAAAAAAAAAACAAAATAATGTAACATATAAATTCGAGGGTATACACAAATGAAAATAATCATATTGTGCTGACCATCGGACCCGACGGTAAGGAGTCTACACAATAGTAGAGGACAATATTTCCCGCACTAGTGTTCAAACTTAATAATTTTATTATGTGTGCTACAAAAAGGCAACAGGCAATTACGAAAAAGTTGCGGTGCAGGGGCGCGGGGAGCACGTCGTGATTGGTACCACAATATTTTTAGTATTTTGTAATTTCCTCGCATATTTCAGAGAAAAGCACTATACAAGCCTCGGCCGCAATAACTTTTGCTGGACTTGTACACAATAAAACGTGCCCTCGTCCAGCAATAACCAATTATGCGGCCGCGGCAGTAATGTACTATTAAACTTGTCTAAAGGCAAGTTTTTAATATCAGTTGGGACTTTATTGTAATAGCGTATACAATTACCTTTAAAAGAATTACTAATTTTATGTAGTCAGCTGACATAAGCAACCAACTTGCCTTTATTTCTAGTATTAAAATTGTGTATATCAGAGTAGAATACATTTGTCACCAACCCCTACTTTCCCCGTGGGTGTCGTAAGAGGCGACTTAGGGACTACACATTGAACAGGGAACGGGCAGCAGCGCTCTCTGATACAGTAACCTTTTAATCTGCGATCTCCAACCCGCCTGCCAAGCGTGGAGATTATGGCAAAACCAAACACTTAAGGGGAGGAGGCTCATAGTCCAGCAGTGGACTGTAACGGGCCGTAGATGTTGATGTTTATATCTACCGGGTTATTACCACGATTTTGGTTTAAAATAAGCTTTTTAATCAGCTTACCGATATTTCGACGATGTTGCATTAGTACTTACAGCAGTGACAGTGTAGTTTGTTGTCGATATACTTGCTTACCTTATCCTGCGCGTGCACCCACAGCGCCTGCTGCAGCCGCTGCTCCCACTGCGGCGCCGCCACGGCTGACAGCTCGGCGGATTGGTCGAGCAGCTCGGCGCGCGCCCGCTCGAACAACTCGTCGCGGTCTAGCTCGCGTTGTCTGGAAGAAACAACATTTTATTAATAACAGCCTCCGTGGCCGAGATCTCGACGCCCATTACGGAGGTTCCGGGTTTGATTCTTGGTTAGGACACTGTCAAGCAAAAATCTCTTTGTGAGACTTTCCCCAGTTTGGTTAGGACATTGCAGGCCACCAGATTGTTCGAAAAGAAAGATGATTCCGTGGTTCGGAAGGCACATTAAGCCGTTGGTCCCAGTTACGATCTAGTCGTTACACGAGCCAAGTCAGTGGCCTTTGGCGGCTTACCATGGCAACACGCGCAGGATTGGTTGGTCAGCTGACCCTTGCCCCCGCACCGCGTCACGTCGTCTGCACATGCGCAAACCTTCCCCCACCACCTCACGCGATGCTCAAGAAGTTTGCCGCTAGTTGTACCAAGTTAGTATTTCTTGTCTGCTGCTGGCATTAGCAACAGACTTAAAAAACTATCCACTGAGAATTTTTGTCGCTTATGTAATAGACAAAACTTTTGTCACCTTTTTAAAAAAAAATATCGACAACTCTATAGCGACTTTTGAAAAGTAACAGCGCCATCTGTTGAGTATGAAAAATATTACCTACATAAACTCCGTTCTTCTTTAGGCGATCGTGTTTATACGAAAGTGAGGTTGTTTTACCGTGGGAACGTTTTATTACCTGGGGAAAGTGTTCTTCCACTCCGTCTCTAGGTTGAACCGCATAGCTTTGAAGGCGTCGGCTTGTTGCTCTACGGAAGCGCGGACCATGCGCCAGAAACACTCGGCCACTGCCAAAGTGAGGTTGTTTTACCGTGGGAACGTTTTATTACCTGGGGAAAGTGTTCTTCCACTCCGTCTCTAGGTTGAACCGCATAGCTTTGAAGGCGTCGGCTTGTTGCTCCACGGAAGCGCGGACCATGCGCCAGAAACACTCGGCCACTGCCAAAGTGAGGTTGTTTTACCGTGGGAACGTTTTATTACCTGGGGAAAGTGTTCTTCCACTCCGTCTCTAGGTTGAACCGCATAGCTTTGAAGGCGTCGGCTTGTTGCTCCACGGAAGCGCGGACCATGCGCCAGAAACACTCGGCCACTGCCAAAGTGAGGTTGTTTTACCGTGGGAACGTTTTATTACCTGGGGAAAGTGTTCTTCCACTCCGTCTCTAGGTTGAACCGCATAGCTTTGAAGGCGTCGGCTTGTTGCTCCACGGAAGCGCGGACCATGCGCCAGAAACACTCGGCCACTGCCAAAGTGAGGTTGTTTTACCGTGGGAACGTTTTATTACCTGGGGAAAGTGTTCTTCCACTCCGTCTCTAGGTTGAACCGCATAGCTTTGAAGGCGTCGGCTTGTTGCTCCACGGAAGCGCGGACCATGCGCCAGAAACACTCGGCCACTGCCAAAGTGAGGTTGTTTTACCGTGGGAACGTTTTATTACCTGGGGAAAGTGTTCTTCCACTCCGTCTCTAGGTTGAACCGCATAGCTTTGAAGGCGTCGGCTTGTTGCTCCACGGAAGCGCGGACCATGCGCCAGAAACACTCGGCCACTGCCAAAGTGAGGTTGTTTTACCGTGGGAACGTTTTATTACCTGGGGAAAGTGTTCTTCCACTCCGTCTCTAGGTTGAACCGCATAGCTTTGAAGGCGTCGGCTTGTTGCTCCACGGAAGCGCGGACCATGCGCCAGAAACACTCGGCCACTGCCAAAGTGAGGTTGTTTTACCGTGGGAACGTTTTATTACCTGGGGAAAGTGTTCTTCCACTCCGTCTCTAGGTTGAACCGCATAGCTTTGAAGGCGTCGGCTTGTTGCTCCACGGAAGCGCGGACCATGCGCCAGAAACACTCGGCCACTGCTAGAGAGAGGTTGCGGGTCGTCACTTGAGAAGGCGTCACTAAACCGTCCCTGGAACAAAACAGTTCATAACAATATAGGTGAAGTATTGAATCTAATAACGTACCCTACGTTATCGACTGGACTGGTGGGAGCTTGCCCAGGACCGGGAGGAATGGCAGAACAATGGGGAGGCCTTTGCCCAGCAGTGGGACAAAAGTTAACAAAGTATTAATTTGATTTGAGTGTGATTCGTTACTCACTTGAACAGCTTGGAGGAGCGGAAGAATCGTTCCTCGTACTCGCGGATGCTCTGTATGGAGTCGTCCTTGCGACTGCGCCCCGTCACCACCGCGTAGTAGCCCAGAGCCTTCATCGGGAACAGCTTGCCTTCCAGGATGCGACGGATCTGATCATATAACACATCTTTAACTGTGTAACTGTCTTAATCGTAGGTTGTGGGTATTATTTTATTTATGTATTCTTGTTTGTGTATATGTCGTGGCCATATCGTAGAATTGACCACATCATGAAATTTTCGATCATTTCATGAAATGGTCGCATTTCATGAAATTTTCACTGTCCATTGGCCACATTATGATGTGCCTTGGCCAGATCAATGATAAGAAATCGTTTGACGATATGTTCAACTAAAACGCAGCTACTTCATGAAATGGTCAAGATTATTTGATCATATCGTAAAATTATTACATTAATTGCCGATAGAGGTGCTGGAAGCACTTTGTTTATGTACCAACATGGCGGCTGCGTTATTTCTCGCAGTGAAAAAGTGAATTATTAGTTATTAAAATGAGAAAGAAAAAAAGAGTTATGATGAAAAAGTACTCTGAAAATGTCTGTCGGACTTAGAGAACAATAAGTACCAAACATAATTTAGATTCTTCTTAAATATTTCTGGATGCCCTATTTTCACGATATGGCCAATCGTGGACGACAAAATCGTGAAATGCACACGATTTAATGATCTGGTCAAATTTAGTTGGCCACATCATGAACTGCGACCATTTCATGAAATGATCGAAAATTTCATGATGTGATCAATTCTACGATATGGCCACGACATATATATTGTTTCAGTGGCCGCCATGGCCGAAATCGGTCGGATAGATCATCATCATCATCATCATCATTGTTTCAGTACCTATGTATGTGGGGACGGGGCTTGTGAGTAGACACTTGTACGGCTTTAGTTGTATTCTAAAAGCTTACTCTTATTTTACACATTTAAAATCGGCTTGTCTTTTTACGTCTTTCACGTCTTCTTCATGACTCACAAATCCCCATATTCGCTATCTTTTTCACTCATCCTCGTTCAACAATCTGTTAAGCCGTGTCTCCTGCGAATGTTTTGGTCTACAGACTACACAAATCAGTCTACATATACACAAAATCAAATGTTTCAAACGACGTCTCCTGCTCAGAAATGTTTCGGACAAATGTTTCGGTTTGACAAAGAAGCCCTGCGTTCCGAGACGCGCTGAAATAGATTAAAGCACCCGTAATCGCGTCCCGAATTACTGGCAGCAGGCAAAACTCTTACGTTTTTTTGCTTTTCTAATCGCTGACAGCGCTGAAAGTCTGTTTCGGAATGCGCACATAGAGAGACTCCAAAGAGGAGGAAATCTTTGCAATCTAGATTTCTGAACGAATGTTTTCCATCGCAAATGCAAAACATTTCATAGACAATTTGTGTAGAGGAACCATAGACAAACATGCATTTCTTTTGTTTTGTGTACATGTTTTCTGTGTATTGTGTAGACCAAAACATGGCAGGAGACACGCCTTTAGGCTTACATCTTCGTTCTTCTTCGTACTTTAGGGTCGAAAATGGCCTGAACCGCTTCGAGAAGAGGATGGTACGGCCGTGCCGCTTTTTTGCTCAACTTGGTGGGGGTGCCGTGCCGCCAGATCCATCCCACATGTATATATTGCATAATATAATTCAAGTCAAAGTCAAAAATTTTTTTATTCGAATTTAGATTTTTAAAAATAATTTTTCGACGTCAAAGCTATCATGGATGGCACATTCACTACCAGTGTACGCCCTCTGTGGAGAAGAACGTCCAGAATAAACTCCACAGGAATCGTATCTTTTGTACTTTTCTTTTAAATATATAAAGAATCATACATGAGTCATAATACAATCTACTCCGCTGATTTGGAACAACAGTTGACCAGACGTTTTTATCATTTATCGTATAATTATGTTATGTGTATATATTATGTACTATATATGTATATGGTGTGTATAGTATATTGTATTTATATGTTCTGTTTATTTATCTAATATACCTATGCGTCTCCCGGACGGGAGGCAGCGGCCGTAGTCACTAGACCACCGACGCTCCTGTGTATTGTGTAATGGAGTATAAACCAGCTAAATTAGGGCGTTTTCCACAACTCCACTCACCCGGTTGGGGTTGGCCAAGTTTTCCTCCGCCAAGTCCACCTTGGTGAGCACGAAGATGGTCCGCTTGCCGCCCGGGTCGCACGACGACACTAGGTCCGTCACGTTGCTTCGCTCGGCGTCCACTGAACCGTCCTGAAATAAACAATTAAATTATACACCGTGAAATGTAACTGGTTGTTTTTCGTTAAATGGATCTGAGTGTTGGGCCGTAAAGGACATGGATGAAAGACAAATGCGCTGAGATGCGAATGTTAAGATGGATGTGTGGTGTGACGAGGAAAGATAGAATAAGAAATGAGTAATAGAAATAGAAGGAAGCTTGAAAGTGGCACCCATAGTGGACAAGTTGAGGAGTAACAGGCTGTCGTGGTATGGGCATGTGATGCGAAGAGAGGAATCCCATACCACCAGACGTATGCTAGTTATGAGAGTGAATGGAAAAGCGGGTAGGGGTAGAATAGAAGGAAGCTTGAAAGTGGCACCCATAGTGGACAAGTTGAGGAGTAACAGGCTGTCGTGGTATGGGCATGTGATGCGAAGAGAGGAATCCCATACCACCAGACGTATGCTAGATATGAGAGTGAATGGAAAAGCGGGTAGGGGTAGACCCAGAAAAGTATGGATGGATTGCGTGAAAGATGATATGTGTAAGAAGGGAGTGAATAGTGATATGACGTCTAACAGGGATGAATGGTAGAAGAAAACATATTGCGCCGACCCCAAATAAAGGGAACAGGGCAGGAGAATGATGGAATGTTCAGTACATTAAACTGAACAACTTCCCCAAGGAATATGGGCTGTAAAACAACGAAAAAAATGGCCCGTTCATACAAAACCGCGGCCAGCTGATCGATTTACTATGGGAGAAGCAATATATTTTTTCAATTGCCAGCCCATGTTCCTTGGGGAAAGTTGTTCAGTTTAATGGACTGAACACTCCATTTATCGAAAAATAACCAGTTAAATTTCACGGTGTATTGTACTAGCTTTACGAACGCAGTTTCACCTTAAATTAATTTTCCTTTGGGAATGAAGTGTTTTCCCGCAGTAAAAAGTAGCTTATGTTCATATATTTTAGGATTTATATGTTTGCTAAGTTTCATCTCGATCCGTTTAGAGGTTGAAGCGTAATTGAATAACAAACATCCAAACTTTCGCATTTATAACTTTAGTGGGATGAATTTCGTATTCATATGTAATGTGCGTTTATTCGATATTGTGCGGAAACCTGCACACTCCTGCGGAGAAATTTAGAGGTTGTGTACGAAGTCGATCAATCCGCACTGGGCCAGCGTGGTCGACTAGGGCCTGATCGCGAATGAAAAGGTACACCATCTTAGCCTCCGAAGATGATGGTGAAGCTAAAATGCTGTGAAAGACTCCTATATCTAAAATGTTTAACTTAAGACACCTAAGTAGACGAGCTCTTATTGTTTATTCCGGTCACATTCCAGAAGTAAATGTTGCACATCCTCTAATTTATTTTGTGTAAAATGTTGTGCTTTTTTTTATGTAAAATAGGTTCGCGTTTGACCACAGTCTCACCCGATGAAAAGTGATGACGAGGTCGAAGATGATACACGCTCACCCAAAAGATGCCTATTCACTCTTGCCTTGAATACACCAAGATTATAAGACTCCGGAAACACAGACGCCGGAAGAGCATTCCACTTCATTGTCTTTCAGTAAGCAACAATTTTTAGTCAAGTAGTGGTACCAGTGTACGTACGGTGTGCTGCGAGTCATTCAAAAGATAGGTACTACAAATAGAAATAAGTTACCTATAAGGTGAAAATGTCGCAACTATCGAGTTTTGTTTGCATGAAAGCTCATCATCATCGTCACACTCAGCCCACATCAACCCACTGCTGGGTATAGGCCTCTTCTCTACAGCGCCACTCCTCACGCTCCTGTGCCAGCCTCATCCAGTGAGCTCCCGTCATCTTGACGATATCGTCTGACCATCGGGCTGGTGGTCTGCCCACTGGCCTTGTCGCCCCTCTAGGCCACCACTCTGTGACTGCTTTGGTCCACCGTCCGTCGTGATAGGTAAATGTGCGAAAACGAGCGCGCCTCGCCATCAAACTGTGAAGTTTGGCGAGTTATTTATGTTTACAAATGTAACTTAAATTGTCTAGTTGTAGTCTATGTAAAGTTTGCCAAAATATAGGTCGTTTAATGTTATAGTTTGCCGATGTCTATCTGAGGTCTTTATAAGAGCAATACGAGCACACACACATACACTCACATACACACACACAGACAGACAGACACATATACACTCACTCATAGTTAACTTTAAAAGGTAATATTCAACGTTTTTCTTTTTATTTGTCTTATTATTTGTCTTACCAATGTTGTAACCAATGTTGGAAACATTTACTTTTGTAAACGCGCGCACACAAACCTGCATTATAAAATGTTATTATTGTCGGATCACTGTCTCCCAAGTCACAGGTTTTTACCTAGTTTGGGAGGCAGGGAATATGATAATGTTCAACTTTTAAATGTACATCCTTGTTGTTACCTCTTGTTGTACTGTTATAATTGGTTCAATAAATTATTTTATTTTATTTATTTTTATTTTTAATACAAGTCAAAATAATTATTTTTAGATTATTAGTTTAATATTTCGATAAACAAAAATTCAGCATCGCAAAAGAAAAATTTACGTTTACGGGGGATTTTTGATAAAGTCGGAATTGCATTAATTTAGTTTTATTAAAGTTGATTTCTAAGTTGTGTACGGTCAGCCAGTTTACTACTTTTGTTAAAATATCGTTTAGCTTACTATTTAAATTAATATTGTCCTGACAGGGTATTACGATAGGGAACATGCATGAAAAATATTAGATTTTTTCATAGTTCATCTGAAAGTATACAAAAATAGAATACTTACAGTCAAAACAGAATCGAAATTGATCGAAAAACAAACTAGATAAAAACAAACAAATATATCTGTCCCTCTCTACGAAAACAAAATTTTCTATGGCGGATGTATGACCCGCGACACATATGACCTCTCTCTCTAACCATCCTTCGAAGCGTTATAACTTTGTTCCTGAGCAAGATATTTGGAAAATTATTTTTTATGTGTTTATCTGGACCTTGAAATATTTCGATTAATGAATTTAAAAAAATGTGCATGTTCCCTATTGAAATATCGTCCGCAAATAAATTGCATTTTGGGAAGATTATTTATAAAAATTAAAAACAGGACATTGTAACGTACCTGTATGCACAGTATGATGGCGTTGGGGTTCTCCATGTACTGCCGCGACATCTGCTTGATCGCCTCGCGCGTGTCCGCCGCCATGTCTACCGTTTGTGTCTGTGGGTGGATCAACATAACGATCAGACTTCATACTGCCTTATGTAGGTGGTAAGAAAGATAATACTGTCTTCATACTGTCTTATGTAGGTGGAAAGAAAGATAATACTGTCTTCATACTGTCTTATGTAGGTGGAAAGAAAGACAATACAACGCGTTATCTGACGGTTTTGACGGCTCCGTAGCCCAGGTGGTAGTGTATCTGCCTCCGACGCACAGGGTCGCGGGTTCGAATCCCGCCCAGGGCAAACATTCATGTGATGAGCACTTATGTTTGCCTTCTGTCTGGTTGTTGTTTATCTATATAAGTATCAGTGGCGAAGGGTCCATACATGCCGATTCCCATCGGGTTACCTTACAGAAATCGCTCCAACAGCCATTAGGCTGTTGGGGCGATTTCTGGCATTTCTGGCATTAGCCAGAACTAGTAATTTACTTTCATGAAAACACGCAAGCGTAAGATACATTGTAATTTTTAATACAAGTCGAGGCGGACGACGCTCTGTAAACACGGCAATGTATCGTGCGCTCGCCCGATCGGCAATCGGTCGTTCGCGCGTGATTAGGTTTATATGCTGCCAGTAATGGCCGCTGGGTGCCGAAAATTGTCAGCCTAACCAAAGATTTCTGACGCGCGTCGCCTTGCGCTAGCGATCGTCTTTTATTTCCTCTGAGGTCGCGCCCTTCCGGCTTACCTTTGTCAAAATTTCACCCTTCGCCACTGATAAGTATTGTAGCGGCATAAACATTTATCATAGCAAGCAAGGCGCGCGGGCTCGAATACTTTCCCGCTCGCACATATTACCCGTCTCGCTCGGCAGACCGATCGGCCCGAGCGCGCACGACGGGGCACTCGGAAAGGGTATAAGCAGCGCGCGGGCCTCCGATTATTCATTCTACAGCTAGCGGTCAAGCTTGAGAGACGGCCTCTGCTGTCCTCAAGTAAACCGGCGAGCTCGGGGGTGAGACTGCCGCTGCGTCCACTCCTTACGCTCAAAGTCGTGTATGACCTAGCTAGTGTTCCTAGTACTTACCGATTTAGGCTAAGACCTAACCTAGTTCCTTACTTTGTTTCGTAAGTTTACTGTATTAAACCTTCTGAACATCTGGCGTCTCACTCACTCATCCCTCCTACAGTATGTATTTATCTATTCATGTAATGTATATCAGCTGTCTGGTAACCTTAGTACAAGCTCTGCTTAGTTTGGGATCAGATGGCCGTGTGTGAAGATGTCCCCAAGTATTTATTTATTTATCTAACACCATTCTCTGTATGCCTGGCTTTTTATAGATATTGACATAAGTTATTGGCTTTCAATTTTACGCCAAACTAGAGTGTATTAACCCATACTGGCCGGTTCCACCCCATAATGTCCTGCGTTACCCTACAATACCCAGTATTACCCCAAAATAATTAATATTTATTTTATTTTTATTTATTTATTATATGTACAGTCAATTTTGTCATTAAAACTTATGAACTATGATTTAATTTTGGTGAGTTGACATTTATATTTAATTAAATATAAATGTCAACTCACCAAAGAGAGATAGATAGAGTAGATTAATTAATCTACTAGTGTCTTAAAAGGTTACCCTGAGCTAAGACACCAGCAATATTACCCCGTAACAGGCGGCATTACCCCTCCCCGACTTATATGAATCAAAAATGATCTTATACTGACCGATTTAATCGCAGGCAGGCCCACTAACACCATCCTCTGAATGCCCGGTCCTTTGACCGACATGGATATGACGTCAGTGGAGACTATAACTTCACACTGGTTAGTTTTAAATGGCCAGTATTACCCCAAAATGGCCAATATAACCCAAAATTTTACCTCGTTATTTGGCATTACACCACCTGCCTGACGAATATGAATCTAATACTGACCGAAATAACCCCAGGTAAGTCCACCAACACCATCCTCTGAATGCCCGGTCCTTTGACCGACATGGATATGACGTCGGTGGAGACTGTACGGCCGCCGCGGACGCTGTTACGCATTCGGAGCTCCACCTCTCTGGAAATAGGGAACAAAATAGTATTACAACTTAATCTTAGTTCCAAAGGTTGCTTTTAGTCGAGGTATAATAGTTTCAGAGTGATGAAAAAATAATAAATTTCAGAATAAAAAAATTGAAGTCGACTAGACTAAGAGGTCTAGTGGCTAGGGCCACTGCCTCTCGCCCGGAAGACGCGGGTTCGATCCCCACCATGTACCAATGTGGATTCGAATTTCGAATTCGTATGTACATTGTGTGTGAAGTCGACCAACCCGCACTGGGCCAGCGTTAATCGCCCTAAGTCAGGGTAGGCTCCAGCCCCTCGGTGGGGTCGTATATGAACTGTTGATGATTGCAAAATAAAAAATTGTATTCGCAGATTTTGCAGGCTAAGTCATTTGATTATCCGATAAGTTAAACGATATCTTCGGAAAGCACTTATCAGCTCTATTGTCTACGGAAATAGTACTTACTTACATGACACACATACATGAGCCATGACAGAATCCTTTGGTGGATAAACAACTCTGACACGAAGGTTTGTGGGGTCGGTCGTCGACCTTACAACTCACACGATAACAAAGAATTAAGCGACAGATTTATAAAAATCGGGACAAAAACAGGTGAATAGTATATGTTGTAATTTAATGACCGTAGCTTTCAGCTGCTAATTAACATAAAAACCAGGGTGTGTGCGGTCGGTCCTTGACCTTCCAACCCACGCGATATGAATGAAAGATGATAATGGCTTGCTCTCTCTCGTAGTCATCTCAATCGCCCTTGGGCGACGGGAGCCAGCATCAGCCTTGCAGCTCTGGCTGGGGCTGTCCTCGCGGTCCTCTACTGAGGACCGGGCACGGGGTGCGGCTTAACAGCCGTTGCCATCAATGGCTTGCATGTTGTTAACCGAATTTTATTTATATTGCTACATCACTAGTGGTTGGGCCCATAGAGCGCATGCGCACAACCCTAGTGGTGGAGTGGGGGGACTTTGAGAGATAGACACGGCGTGCTCTCGCGCCAATTTGGTAGCTCTTTAAAAATATAATAATAGGGGATCGGACTACTTATTATTTTATAATCCAAACTTCTAAGTTTCTGCTATCGAACACTAAAAGAATTTTTGCTCTATCTTTACAATTGACCGAGTTATAAAGGTTTGAAATTCAAGATTAGACAGAGAGGCACATACCCACTTGTGACGTCATTTGTTAGTAACGCCATATAATCTCCATTGAGACAGACATACTGAAATTTTAAAAAATCACTGTAAATTCGTTTTTTAACCGATTCTGTTTTTTTTTCACGAATCGTCTGCTACTAATCTATATTTTTAAAAAAATTTATAAAATATGGTAAATTTAGGAACAGTCCGATCCCCTATTACGTGAGATAAGATGGCTTCTAATTATTTACTATAATCCATGCAAATAAAGAATAGATATGAAAATGGCGGCGGGTACTTATGGTACGGTTGACAAAACAAGTTCTCAAAAATCGATTTTTATTTTTCCTACTGACTATTTTTGTTATTAATTATTCTTTTTTATTGTTATGATTTAAAACGGGACGGGACGGGTTTATTATTATTATTAATTAATGATACTAATAATAATGTCAAAAAATATTAATAAAATAAGTAAGGAGGATGCCCTTGGGTATGATAGGAAATTAATATTTTCATTAATTTATTTTCGAAGTCTCCTGAAGGTTAAATCGATGTAGCGGGATTCAGTTAAGCCCTCTGAACCTCCCCACATGCTCAGTTTCCTCCGATCGATTCCAATTGTTTCTAAATCCAACCCCTGATTATTATCATTATTTTTTTGCAGCGCGTACTTCACTGTGTGAGTATAGACAGCGATAGATTGTGAGCGAGATAGCATGCGAGCGGACGTCATTTTGATATCTATTCTTTATCTGCTCGGGTTATATTTAAGAATACTCACTTCCTCAAGTCAGCCAGGTCGGATTCCTTGTTGAGGTCGAACTCGCGAGCCGAGTCTCTGAACTGAGCCACGTGGTACGGACCTTCAGACAAGGTCACTTTTACTGGAGCCCTGGAAAAATCCGCCATTATTTTAAATAAGTAATATTTTTTGTACCGGAAAAACAACAGCGAACGTGTTACGTGGTCGTTGCACTCCGACGTATTGCAACATCTCTTCCCAGAGACCAAGAGCAAATGTGCTGACAATTGAAGTGGCCAAAAACCGTGTGGCAACCAGGTCTTCTGTCGCTCAATCGCTGTAGCGCATGGACGTTAGCTTCAGATTTATTTTTAATTAAGCAAGTTCATTTATTATGTAACCTGTTTCCTATTTTTCGCATTAAAAGTTCACTCTATCAAAAAATCTGCGTAAGTTATTTCTCCTGCCTGACGGCCAACCACAAATCATATAATTAACGTAAAGCTAAAACAAACATGATATTTATATATTGTTTTTTAAAACTAACTAGCTATGTAATGATCGAAGAATGTGTCGCGTGTGAGTGTGAAACTTGTGAGTGTTAGTGTGATACACTCGACAGCAATGCATTATTATGTATTTGCGTACGGATGGCGCGAATTACGTAGGCTGCAGATGGAGGGTGCAAAAGAGAAACTAGAATCACTTAAAACGTAATTTATAATTAACTTTTTACATTATAAGACCTATAAACTAACTAACCTAGGTGCGAATGAGTTCGATGTTAGAACTACACTGAACCACCGAATGATCGACGCTCGCTTCTTAAGTAACGATGATGACGATGCTGCGTCCATGTGCCGGGGAAATGCTGCGTCGGCGTGTGGCGGCTGCCGAGTGCCTGGATTGGGCAATAACGTAGTGGTCTAGTTTCGTAGGCAGGCGTGATGGGGTCACTGCAGCGTCTGCACTTTGGATGATGTACTGGGTCTTACGTTGGTCGTGGTGTAAAGGTATAATGTGTTAGTACCGATACATAACACGCGTCAGCTGGCAAGCAAGGGCAATAGCTGAAAAACAGCGCGTGTCGTAGTGTCTACTTAGTGGACACTGCACTGCAGCATGGTGCTGAGCTATTGCCTTTTTGCGGTGCGCGGAATGGAGCGCACGCTGTAATGCTGTGACGCTGCGCACGTTCATTATTGTATATTTTAATGTTATTTCAATGAAACCAAGTCATATAAAGACAGGTAGTTACAGTTACCTGAAAATCTCGAAAACTATGAATGCTATCTTAGTAAAATTAATTGTGTTTGATACCCGACCTGGATTCTTTGCTGTCGAGTGTAATTTAAGAGTGTCATGTGTGAGTAAGCGTGAGATACTGACCGTGTGCACATCTCCCCAGCTCTCCTCGTGTATATCTTAGCCTGCGCGATCATCTCCAGCACGGACGTCGACCCCGCGGACTGGTCGTCTATAGTGTGTGATGATGATTGAACAATGTGTCGTGTGTGACAATGGTTTTCTTTGAGTGCGTCGTAAGTGATAAATGTGTGATTTAAGAATAATGTGTGTGTATAAGATATTTTTGAGTGTTATGTGTGAGTTAGGGTGAGATTTATGTGTCATGTGTGCGTGATGTATTTACCTATGTGTTGTCAGTGTGACTGATCGTGTACGCATCTTCCCTAGGGAATATTCTAGCATCATCTCCAGCACAAACGTGTTCCCCACGGACTGATCACCTATAGTGTGTCGTACGTATGGTACAGTGTGAGGTTTTTCTATGAGTGTGTAATAGGGGATCGGACTGTTCCTAAATTTACCATATAGTAGCAGACGATTCGCGAAGAAAAAAACAGAATCGGTTGAAAAACGAATTTACAGTGATTATTTAAAGTTTCAATATGTATGTTTCTTTCAAAAACGATTTTTGTATGGAGATTATATGGCGCTACTATCAAATGACGTCACAAGTCTAATCTTGAATTTCAAACCTTTATAACTCGGTCAACTTTAAAGATAGAAAAAAAAAGATGACCTGATAGAGTAAAAATTCTTTTAGTGTTCGATAGCAGAAACTAACAAGTTTGGATTTATAAAATAAAAAAAAAGTAGTCCGATCCCCTATTGTGAGATTTATGAGTGTCATGTGCAAGTAAGTGTGAGCTTTATTTGCCTAGTACTCGACTAATTGACTGACCGTGTGCACATCTCCCCGGCCCCCCTCGGGAATATCCTGGCCTGCGCGATCATCTCGAGCACGGACGTCTTGCCCGCGGACTGGTCGCCGACCACCACGACCCGCGGCAGGCGGTCGGTCTCGCCCGCGTCCCAGCCGGACAACTCGTCCAGCACGGCCGAGTACATGTCGATTAGCGAACGCTGAAGATAAAGGCATTATGTACTGTGGTGAGCGTCCTCCTTTATGGATGCTGGCTGGCTGTCCGTTTCGTTCGACATAGTTTATAATATTTGAATATCGAATGGTTTCTTTTTTGTGAGAGTCTGACCGCTGTCGTGCCGCGGCCCAGACGTTTACGTGTACTTTGTTTCCACATGATATAAAAAATAAATCATTAAATAACTAATACTATTTGGCACAAGTGTTCATATTCTTAGCACAGGCTCTTAGAGCAACGCCCCCACGCTCTTTATTTGGTGGATGGCGCCGCGAGTTTCGTTTCTTAGGCTTAGGTTTCAGCTCTTGATGCCCTATTAGGCCCGGTTTCCACCAAAGCGGAGAGGAGAGGAGAAGTGTTTGAATAACCAATCAGATTTCGTTATTTCCACATCTCCTCTCCGCTTAGCTTCAGTGGAAATAGATCAAGCAAAGCGGAGAGGAGATGTCTATTTTTTCTATAGCAAGCGGGGCGCGGCCGAGCCAAGATGTGTGTAGCCGGGCGGCGAGAGCGAGATGCGCGCTGCGCTCCCACTCCCCGCCCCGCTGCTGCCCGCGCTCCGCCACTACGCACAGCTCACATCTCCTCTCCGCTTTGGTGGAAATAGACTGCCAGCTTCGCAGCTCATCTCAACACATCTCTCCTCTCCACTTTGGTGGAAACCGGGCCTTAGCAAGGAATCGTTCGCCGCTCGCACCTTACTAGAGCCGCCTTGTCAACACATTTCATACAATACAACCGCGCTAGGGGGCAAATCAAATAAAAAATTATTTATTTCCATAGGATGTTATTAAATCACTTAGATCCGTCATTACATTTTTTTGGGTGAGTTCACTAACACAATGGCGGAATCTGTGGAGAAGAGCTCACCGAACACACTCCACAGTCATCACATCTTTTGCGTTTCCTTTACCGCTGAGGCTGTTTTCCTCTACAGGTCACATTTCTCAACCAATAAAATAAGATAAAATAAAATAAAACAATATAAAAAAAAATATACTCACTGGCACATCTGGTTAGATCACTCTTCATTTCTGGGAATACTCGTGATTCTTTATAATTCTATTAGTTACAGCTGATGTTAGTTAAAAAGTAGTTAATTTAACGTTTATTTAAGTGTGTTTAATTTATCGTAAAATTATCAATAAAACAATTGTAATGTATAACAATAAGTGTAGTTTAACCCGAAATACAAGGGTGGGCGGTTAGATGTGCCGGTGAGTAGTTTAAAAAAAAATAAAAAGAAAAATATCAAGATGGGATGTTTGCAGAGAAAAAATAAAAATAAATATGAAAAGATATACAGACTCGCGAGGTCTACAGCCCACAGAGCCACTAGATATAATATTATCACAAAAAAAAGTAAACAAGTAGCAGTAGTAAGTAGTAGTAGTTTTAATTTGATCATTTTTGTCGGTCTGTGGTCTTTTTTTCTGTCTATCTCTGTCTTTTGTTCTGTAATTTTGGTGGATTTTAGTGAAAGTACTCGTACCTTCATCTTCCTGACGGACGGCTGCCTGCCTTGCCTCAGCAGCATGTTCTGTTGCCTCAGCTCCCGGTTCTCTTGCTCCAGCCTCTGCAACTCTCGCTGATATCGAGCTTGTAGAGCTAACACTTCCTCTTGCAGCAAGTGCACGCGTTTCTCTGTGATAGATAACGAGTAGATTGTAATGGGTCTGATCAACGATTTTAGCTGAAAATGCCTAAATGTTCTATAAAAAACTACAAATAATACGTTTTAATTTTTTTTATATCTTTAAAAATGACTGAGTTATTAACGATCAAAGTGCACACTTCCGCACGAGGCGAGTGGTAGCTGTGACGTCATATTGACGTCATATGCACGCAACGTTCCTATTACACCGCCCGCAACCGCCTGCATATGACGTCACACGCTCGGAACTTCTCGCGGTCATAACTTTAGTAATATTGCATGTATTGAAGTGAAATAAAAAGTAATGTAATGTACATGATATAAACTTTAATAAAAGCCATGTTTTAATGTAAAATAAGAACCTATCGGTGTTCTCCAATAGCCGTGTGGTGACGGCAGAGTAGAATACATTTGTCACCAACCCCTATTCTTCCCGTGGGTGTCGTAAGAGGCGACTTAGGGACTACACATTGAACAGGGAACGGGCAGCAGCGCTCTCTGATACAGTAACCTTTTAATCTGCGATCTCCAACCCGCCTGCCAAGCGTGGAGATTATGGCAAAACCAAACACTTAAGTGGAGGAGGCTCATAGTCCAGCAGTGGACTGTAACGGGCCGTAGATGAGATTGTAATTATGACTTATGTATGATTCTTTATATATTTAAGTGAAAAGTACAAATGATACGATTCCTGTGGAGTTTTTTCTGGCCGTTCTTCTCCACAGAGGGCGTACACTGGTAGTGAACGTGCCATCCATGATAGCTTTGACGTCGAAAAATTACTTGTAAAAATCTTAAATCGAATAAAATATTTTTGATTTTGATTGAAGAGAATAACAGTATTAATAATGTTTTAAACGTTAAATAAAGATCTTGAAGTTGGCACACTGTGCTCGACCGATTTCGATCGTTAGTCTTAAACTACGAATAAGGAAGCTAGTCTTAAACTATATAATTAATAAATACAATGACGTTTTAAACAAATCAAAATTTTTTACAGAATAAGAAAATCTTATCAATATATCTCGACCTCACTGTCCAGGGCCCTAGATCACGTGGTAGGCCTAAAAATCGCTGGCTGGACGTCGTGAAAGCGGATATGGAAGAGAACAATCTCACACCTAAGGATGCCGAAGACCGGGCAAAGTGGAGAAGATTGAGTAGGAAAGCAGACCCCAGCACTAGGCCGGGAAAACGCTAGGACGAAGAACATTGTAACTTATCATTTTCTGCTTTATAACTTATTAATCTTATAAAAATATATTATTAAGTAAAAACATCGTTATTTACTCTTAAAAAAAATATGTGTGGTATTAGTGAAGATAACACTGTTTTTACATAATTAAACTATATATCGTTCATTCATTCATTCAATTAATATAGACCACCATGAAACCACGACATAAAGCGTATTGCATCTTAAAACAAATTACTTCACATTGATTTTAATATCACTTTAACCTTAGCTTTGTATAATTTTAATAAGTTTTTTTAATCACATCTATCTTGTGTGTATTTGTCTTTTGTATATGTATTTTGTGCAATAAAGTATATTCTATTCTATTTTACTGCTTTATAACCTTAAATTTGTACTAAGTTATCTTGACCATTAGACTTTCAAAGGCGAGCTCTTCGAGCATTCTATTAACTTAAAAGATAAAAATGTCTTTATTCGAAGTAAGATTTAACAAAATCATTTTTCCAAATCAAATAAAATCAAAAATTTTATTTCGGATATTATATATGGGTTAGTTAGTAAAAAGAAAAAAAACTTATAAACTAATTGGTTAGTACTTATACATATACACTAGGCTTACGAAGAACATGTAATTGCGTCCAGTGCTCAAGGAATGAACCCTGGACCCTGTCGGCAATGATACTCAAGAGGCCGTTACAGACAACAGAAGGATTCTCAGGATTTTACGACGTCAATAGACAAAAATTTTTGTCCCTAGTAGGCAGGTTCAACGCCTGAAAAGCAGGGTTTATGACCAGTGTGTCCTACCCGTTTTGACATACGGAGCCGAGACGTGGAACATGACGGTGAAGCTGGCCCACCGGCTACATGTCACTAAGCGAGCCATGGAAAGATCTATGCTTGGTATTTCGCTACGGGATAAAATTCGGAACGAAATCATCCGGCAGAGGACCAAGGTAGTTGATATCGTCCAGAAGTGTAGCAAGCTGAAGTGTTTGTGGGCTGGCCACGTCTGTCGCAGAACCGACGAGCGTTGGAGCAGACGGGCTCTCGAATGGAGACCGCGTCTCGGAAACGTAGTGTGGGACGCCCCCCTGCCAGGGGGACTGATGACCTGAGGAAGGTCGCTGGTGGTGGCTGGATGAGGAAAGCGGGTGATCGTGCGCTTTGGCGTGTCCTTGGGGAGGCACACGTCCAGCAGTGGACTGCAATGGGTTGATTGATTGAGGCAGGTTCACTACAAGTGTACGCTCACTGTGGAGAAGAACGGCCTGGAGAAACTCCACGGGATTCGCATCTTCTGCACTTACCGTAAACATGTGCGTCGTCTCTGTTGTTCCTGGTGGACACCGGCACCGGTCGACTCTGCAGATTGTTGACTAGCTTCTGCGGCGCTGGTTCTGCGCCAAACAATATCACACTAATATTATAAATGTGAAAGTATAATATTTAGATGTTTAAAAGTTTGTTCCTCTTTCACACCTAAACTACTGAAGGGATTTGGATGAAATTTGGGATGGAGATAGTTTGTTTCCTGGATTAATACACAGGATACTTTTTATGGTAAAAAATCTTATTCCCACGGGAAAAAGTTTGCACAATGCGAGCGTAGCTGCGGGCAGACAACCGACCTCTCAAATCAAATCAAAAATTATTTCATTTCATTCCATAGGATGTTATTACATCACTTAGATCCGTCATTACATTTTTTGGGTGAGTTCACTATAGTTGCGTTAATATAGGATGAGTTTTGACAGCTTCAAAAATTTTCATACGACGTTAACTTTTAAAAATAATAACTTTTTTAAATAATATTAAGTTTAAAAACCATAATAGGTAAAATATTTAAAAAAGTAACTTCACCTCTTATTTTATCATTAAACAGAATGTAATTTTACTTAATAAATAAATAAATAAACGAAACAATATTAATACGTTTTTAAAATTTTAATCTGTCAGAGCTCATTCTATAGTAACCCAAGTATAACACAACAAACCCTAGTGTCAGTGTTATAGAGCCGCCAATGGCCACTGACTTGGCTCGTGTAACGACTAGATAGTAGCCGGGACCAACGGCTTAACGTGCCTTCCGAACCACGGAATCATCTTTCTTTTCCGACAATCAGGTGATTTAGCCTGCAAAATCCTAACCAAACTAGGGTAAGTCTCACAAAAAGATTTTTGCTTGACAGTGTCCCCACCGGGAATCGAACCCGGAACCTTCGTAATGAGCGGCGAAATCTCCACATGACCACGGAGGCTATGATTTACTCGTACTTAATATCATATTTATTTTAATACTATTTGCATCACTGAGTCATATTCTAAATAAACATTTTACACAAAAACCATATGAAATCATAATGAAAAACTAAAGGAAATTAAATAGTAATAGGAAACATCTCATCTCATTAGGGTAGCTTAGGGTTGTAAGTGCCGGTGAAGATTTTTAAAAAGACGGTGTTCATTTGTATTAGAAATGCAACATACCTTTAACTAATTTCTCCTTTCAGCAGGGTCCAGCATAACCACCGTAGATAAAATAAATCCGCGCGACATACAAAGTAAACGTCAATAGCATCCAAGTTCATCGCACGTAGACAAGAACTGCGTTAATATTGGCGGTTACGTTTTATGTCGCGCGGTTTAATTTGTCTATGGCCATTATGCTGGACTAAAATTTGCGCGAAATTTAAATTTGGCTCTGATTTATATGTGACTACTATTGCCACACTTGTAATATGAATGTATTCAGAACGCGTGTAAAGGTCGACCAACACTTACCTTTAGTTGTGTTATATTGGTAGCATTGTCTAATCTAAGTTGCCTCCCATTGCATCCCTTGCTCAATGGTCCGGATTCGGAAAGATACTTATTTTCTAATCCTTAGTTTAAAGTCTATCTATCCTTTTCGTTTTTATAAGTAATGAAAAAGAGAAGATGTAAGAATTATATTAAAGCAAGTCCGGCCTGAATTGTGCAAACGACGCGTCGAAATTAGATGTTTGACTGCCTTTTAAATAACATTTCTTTCTATCCCTTTTTAATCTTTTAAAAGCGAAAAGAACGGAAGGTTAAGGATTAGAGCGTGACGTTCAGAATCGTCCTAATTTAAGGATTTTTTTTAAATCTGATGTCTTTACTCACCGCTAAGTGTAATGCTGCAACCGTTAGCTGCAGCCGCTGCCACTGCATCTTCATATCTCTGAGCCAACCACTCAATACAACCTTCAGCAGACAGTATGAGGCATACTAAACCAGTATAGGTGCTCGGGTGGGCAGGCTGGTGGTGGCAATAGCCGTCGCCAAGCTGGTTCTCTCCGGGGAATCGCAAGAGCCCTGGGGTCATCTCAGAGAGAGGGGAGAGAACATGGGATAAACCTAACACAACTCACCTACCGAGGGTATCACGCGGTACGGCTGAGCTGATGCGGCGTTATCATGAAAGGAGCATCCATCAATACTGGGATCAAGAGTGAAATAGTTCTTATTCATAGAGCAGGTCACCCGTCTGCGCTCTTCACAGGCATCCCCCCATAACCACTCAGGCGCCCCTGGTGACTACAGTCACCCAAGAAACTGTCGTGTTAAGCGCCCGTGGTGACTACAGTCACCTGCCGGCCGGCGTATGGGATGCGTTCAGTATAACGCTTATATCGGCGAAAGTAGCTCGAGTTAGTTTTAGAGACATAAACTAGATGACGCTTAATTGAATTTTCTACCTATTTAATATTTCAAGTTTCTTCTATGGCAACAAAATCTTTCAGGAAAATAATTTGAATTTGACGTTTCGTCTCTCTGCGATTCACGCTATGGAATCTCCATACTACAATCGGTGGACATTATTTTCCCCACTCAATTTTAGTCATTAATGCATTAGCTATAGAGTTCATAATAAATTATACCGGGCGTAGTTCATGGTTTGCAACACCGCAGCGCTAGTGTTCAACGCAATGACGTTTAATGGCGGCCTGTTTGACTGACTGACGTCTAACTAATTTCGTTGAGGTTAGGTTGTTTACTTGCTGTGTATTGTTTTTTCTATTTCTATTTATCTATTCATAATTTATGCATCGAGTGAGAAAGTGTTTAAAATGGGTGTAATAAAATGTTGTGTCCCTAATTGTTCATCCAAAAGCAGTAGTGGCATCTTAATGCACTGTTTTCCGCGACCGCCAAATCGGCGGAGTTTGTGGCTGAAGCAAATAAACTGTAAATATTTAAATTCAGCTAATTATAATCAATTAACGAGTAAAAGAGTTTGTGCCAAACATTTTGAGCGTAAATTTTACGAAAACGATCGCCTGAATTCGATTATTGCTCGGCCAACTTTATTTACGGCGGCAGAAATTTGTAGTGGGATTCCAAATGGACAAAGTAAGTAGATAGATTCCTGTCTATATTAAACTCTTTCATTCAACTAAATTTAAGTACCTACCTAAATATCATCTTTGTTTGAAATAATTAATTGGTTATTTTTAAGTATGAAAAAATAGGGATGACCAATAATTTATCGACTATCGATGTTTTGACATATACCCTTACAGCATTTAAAAAACGCAAACAACAATCAGTCGTAGTATTAGTGTAGTTTTCAATGTGGTCAATAGTCTATTACATTGCGGTTGAGTCAAATTGTAATCTTATTTTTATTCAGTGTGGGTAAGTTACCTCTAGGACCTATTAACCTAGTCTCTTGAAACTTGATATTGAAAACTAAAATAAAAATTAGTCAGTAAGATTACTTTGTATATTGTATTGTATAATTTTCAGGTGATGAACTGTACAATGTGTGTAAAATACCGGATTGTCTTAAAGACCATACATATTACAATACTGTTCATGTAGTTGATCAGCAGCCAACACTCCAAGGTTAAACATCTTCAACATTATATTACCTTCTTTTTACCATAACCAGACTCTATCTATATTTAAGTATGTATTTATCTATATAATATGTATGTATGTATATCAGCTGTCCGGCACCCATAGTACAAGCTCTGCTTAGTTGGGGATCAGATGGCCGTGTATGTGAAATGTCCCCACATATTTATTTATTTATTTATAAACTGTAACCAGACATTTTACTAATTATTTGTTTATTTCAGAACAATTTAACTTGGAAACAAAACCCAGTGAACCTCCATGCAAAAAAACAAAATTTGATACTTCGCCAACACTCCAAGGTAAACATCTTTAACATTTTTTTTTTAACTATAACCAGATTTTATATTTAACTATGTTTTGAATTTCAGAAATGCATAATTCGGTAACAAAACATGAGTCACGATGCAGAAAACGAAGTTCTGATGGTAATTATATTTCGTCAACAGATCATATCTAAATCATTACATGACATTTATGAACTATATACCCAGGCGTTTTATTAATTATTTGTTTACAATTTCAGAACAATTTAACTTGGAAACAAAACCCAGTGAACCTCCATGCAAAAAACCAAAATTTGACGGTAATGATACTTCGCCAACACTCCAAGGTAAACATATTCAACATTTTTTTTAACTATAACCAGATTTTATATTTAACTATGTTTTGAATTTCAGAAATGCATAATTCGGTAACAAAACCTAATGAGTCGCTATGCAGGAAACGAAGTTCTGATGGTAATTATATTTCGTCAACAGATCATATCTAAATCATTACATGACATTTATGAACTATATACCCAGGCGTTTTATTAATTATTTGTTTACAATTTCAGAACAATTTAACTTGGAAACAAAACCCAGTGAACCTCCATGCAAAAAACCAAAATTTGACGGTAATGATACTTCGCCAACAGATCAAGGTAAACATCACAAAACTCCTTTTTGACAACAGCAAGTATAACTTACATCTTATTACAAATATGTCCTGATTTGTTATTTCAGAGAAGCGCCATATTGGAGTTAAAGTTCAACGTATTAATCCAAAAATCTTAACTCCAAAGTGTAAACAACTATATCGCAGATTGCAACAAGTGTCACATAAAACCAGAAATCTTAAGTTAAAACGTCGATTACAATTGAGCACAAAATTTGGGGAATCAAAATTATTTTCAAACTTTGAAAATCTGCCACATTTGACGAAATCTTTTATTACGATGCAACTGAAATGTGTAAATAGAAAACCAAAGCATCGAAGATATTCATTAGAAGAGAAAGCAATGTGCTTAGCTTTATTAAAATGCAGTCCCAAAGAATACCGTCTTCTTCGCGCGATGTTTTACTTACCATCCCGAAGAACTTTGTCAAAGTTGATTAAAAGTGTGCCTATTACGACTGGCATAAACAAAAGCTTAGCTAAAGTTTTAAAGAAAAAGATCGGGAAATGGAACGAACTTAAAAAAATATGTTCTATTGTATTTGACGAGGTATCATTAGAGCCACATTTGAAATATTCTGCACACGAAGACAAAATTTACGGGCATACAGATTTAGACAGTGATGTGAATCAAAAGATCGCAGATCATGCTTGTGTATTTATGATCAGAGGTAGGTAATAAAATAATACTAACAATTTGGATTAGTGATTCTTACTAATATGCTTCTTGGGACTACTTACTAATTCAATTTTGTGTTTCTGTCAGGAGTATGTGCATCGTGGCGACAGCCATTCGCTTACTACTTCTGCGATAGCCAGACGCCAGCGGCGAATTTAGAAATATTGATAAAAAATATATGTGCCGCTGTGGTTGAAATAGGTTTGTCACCTATAGCATTGATTTGCGACCAAGGCACTAACAACGTGAGCGCGATAAATAGGTTACTTGAAAAGACGCGTCGGGAGCAAATACTTAGAGGAGAAAATCCTGGTAACTACGAGTATTATTCAGTATTCAGTAAAAAAAAAAACAAGTTCCATACATTTTAGTCAAGTAATATGTAGGTATTGACAATTTGTGTGAAACAGCATTTTTTTTTTTGTCTAGTTAGAGTTGGCCCCTTTGTAAAAGATGTTCATATTCTGCACTATCACCACCTAAAAGGTTTTGCGCTTATTCATTAGGTTTTAAATCGTATAACCAATTTGTAGTATATCTTCAATATTTTCAAATAGCCTATTTTGACTGTTCTCATTTATCACTTTCTTGCAGATTGTACAATCGAGTTCGAGGGCCATAAACTCAACGTTGTATACGACCCACCACACCTGTTAAAAGGAATACGCAATAATTTTTTAAATAAAGACATTTATTTTGATGGCAAATTAGCACGCTGGATCGACATTGTGAAAGTTTACAATATGGATTGCACACTTGGAGATATCAGGCTACTGAAAAACTTAACGGACGAGCACATCCTTCCTGATAAAATTAAAAAAATGAAGGTGTCCAAATGTGCACAAGTTTTTAGTGAGAAAATGGCAGCAATGCTGACATTTTGTTCCAAATTTGGTACGGTTACTACTGACGCCTTGATTTTTAATTATATTTCTTTTGGTACTTTACTCTTGGTACTCATGTAATTATTATTTTCTTTTAAGCTGCGAAAGATGAAAACGAGAAAAGTTCGACGATGAGTAACACCGCTGCTCTGTTACTTTTCTTTGATAAACTCTTCGACAGTGTAAATTCTTCAAAAGGGAGCTCAAAAGACAAGGGGAAAATGCGTACTCCTGTCACAGTCAACAGCGGCCACGTCGAGTTTTGGAGAGATGCTATAAAATTATTAAAAAATATGAAATATGTGACACATGATAAGCAAGGTAACCAAAAAATGGTCACCGTTCCTTCCTTACGTAACTGGATCACAACCCTGGAGTCTTTAATTAAAATATGGGATTATTTAAAATCTAAGTCCACAAAATATTTCTTCACGCGCCACATGAATCAAGACCCTTTGGAAAATTTTTTTGGGAGAGTTAGAGCACTGAATTCCAGAAATGTTAACCCTGACTGTTGGTCATTTGTTAACACATTTAAATCCCTATTACTCACGGATATTCTGGCATTCCACTCAAGCGGTGCGAATTGTGAAATCGATGTAGGGGAGTCTATTAGTGATTTTAAATCGTTTTTCAATTACGACGACGACAGCAAGAAGGATTCTTCGAGTGATGGTATTGGTTTACCACTTGCAACGAGTTCCTTGGAACCGCATCTTCATACTAAAACAGAAAAAAGTTTGCGCGAACAAGTAGTAGAAGAGAAAATAAGTATGAATGCAAAATCTTTTACAGCTGGTTGGGTCACTCGAAAAATCTTAAAACTGATTGGACCATGTACAATTTGTAAGAGTAACCTAACAACCAAAGATCTTTCAGGAATCCATCAATGGACAGAAAGCCGAGAAAGAAATTTCAAATCTAAGAGATTAATGTATCCTACCGATAAAGTTACAAGAATATTCGGTGAACTAATCAAAACCATAAATAATTACTTAAATTCTCACAGTCATCTCCCAAACATAAGAAAACACATAAGTGCGATTTTCTTAAAAAGTCAAAAGTTTGACTTTTTAGAATGCGTCAAGCATCGCGAGCACGTGGAAAAATATTTTATCGAGATTGTCTGCAAAGTCCAGATATTTAATTGGTGCCTAAGTATTAATAGGATTTTACGAGGAAAAGAAAATTCGCGTTTACCTAAAACCATGACACTTGTTCAAAGTTCTGCTCTCAAAAAATATAAAAGTCGAATTAAAAAACCAGTTAAATCTGTAATAAGATAATACTATAATTTATGATTAGGTATGTTTTGAATGTTTTGCATCAATATCAACGGCGAATATATTGAGTCATCTGCGATTTGCCGACGATATAGAAGTCATGGCTGAGTCACTTGAGGATCTTGGAAAAATGCTCGGTGACCTCAATAGAGTTTCTCAACAAGTGGGTCTTAAAATGAACATGGACAAAACGAAGGTCATGTTTAACGTCCACGTTGCACCCACCGCACTAACTGTTGGAAACTTTACTCTCGAAGTTGTTGACGAATATATATACCTGGGTTACCAGTGATGACTTACGGCTCTGAGACGTGGTGCTTATAGGTACGTACTTATAGGTATTGAATACATCTATCTTATGTTATAAGTACAGGAAAAAGTAGGTAGTAGTAGGTACTGATTTTGCTAGTTGGGAAACAGTTTCAAACATCCTATCCTATACTATTAAACGAGCAATATTTTGTTTGTATATTTGTAAATGAGTTCTCGAAAACGGCTCTAACGATTTTGACGAAATTTGCAATATAGGGGTTTTTTGGGACGAGAAAAACTCGCGTTCGCCGTATTTTCACTTCGAAAGATACAATACAATATACAATTTTAAGATACAATAAAAATATAATAAAAATATAATATAATTTCAAGATACAATTTTATTGTTTTGTTCCGTCCAGGTACTAGATATATTATGTGTAAACAACAACAACTTAGGTAATAAACGAATTAAAAAATCATTTATAGTTTTATTTCAAGTGAACAGCTGATATTATCGATAAGAGTGGTACATCACTAGCAAGAGGTAAAAGATAGCACCATATACCTGTCTCTTTCTCTAAACACACTAGCGACGTCGACTTGCTAAAATGGAACTATAATTAGCGTCCACAACTGTGATTGGTCCGATTCCTATCTGTAACTTGTTACTTACTTATTCATCTGTGCTGCGATTTGTTGATTTCTCGGTACGCGAGTGCTTGTGAAAATAACTGTGATTACTAATTATTTCTTAGGTTATTGTATATCTAATTGACCTTAAAGGTTTTTTCTTTATGAAATATATTAATCATTGCAATCTTCGAACATTTCAATGCGTAAAATATAACTTTCATGGCGTGGTATCGGAATGTAGGCGGCCATTGACGATTTTCTATTGTTTTAATCATTTCGTACCCAGTATTATTCGGTGAAAAAGCTAACTACTTTTAGTAAATTTTTCATTTTTCTAGCTTTCATAGCTATTTTTAACCCCCGACGCAAAAGAGGGGTGTCTGTGTATCTGTGTATCTGTGTGTCTGTGTATCTGTCTGTGGTATCGTAGCTCCTAAGCGGATGAACCGATTTTCGTTTAGTTTTTTTTGTAACATAGATAATTTTACCCCGAGTGTTCTTAGCCATGTTTCATGAAAATCTCTTCAGCCGTTTGAAGATCATCAGCTCTTTTCTAGTTGATGAGGGGATCTGACGAACTTCCTTATCCCCGATCGATTCGAAATTTGGTACCTTGTTACTTCAATCATATTGAAAGTATATGGTAAGGTAACCATGACCTGATCAGCCGTTTGAAGATCATCAGCTCTATAATAGTTGATGAGGGGATCTGACTTACTTCCATAATATGTCCTATCGATTCGAAATTTGGTACCGTATTCCTTCAATAATATTGAAAGTATATGGAAAGGTAACCATGACCTGATCAGCCGTTTGAAGATCATCAGCTCTATAATAGTTGATGAGGGGATCTGACTTACTTCCATATGTCCTATCGATTCGAAATTTGGTACCGTATTCCTTCAATAATATTGAAAGTATATGGAAAGGTAACCATGACCTGATCAGCCGTTTGAAGATCATCAGCTCTTTAATAGTTGATGAGGGGATCTGACTACTTTCCATAGGTCCTTTCGATTCAAAGTAAAAATACTCTCCAATTTTCTTTTAGATATAACTGTACTCATATATCATAATTTATTTGTTATAAAGTTTAAAAATTATGAAATAAAAATAAATTAAAAATTTAAAAACCCCCGAAGCAAAAAAGCAAAACATTAAAAAGTAAAAAATAATACCTATTGTTGAACCATCAAATTCGATAAAGTAACACCTATATATTTTAATTTTATTAGAGAAATTGATGGATGGCACGATTTGGTTTGCTCGTTGAAATGACGCTATAATGTCACGTCGGGGTACCGCTAAGTTTTAAAAAAAAAATATCGTATGAAATCAAGTTGGTCGGATATGCTAACAAATTAATAGATAGTCAATCAAATGAAGCGTCTGACTTAAGCGGTACACCGACGCGACATTATAGCGTCATTTCAACGAGCAAACCAAATCGTGCCATCCATCAATTTCTCTAATAAAATTAAAATATATAGGTGTTACTTTATCGAATTTGATGGCTCAACAATAGGTATTATTTTTTACTTTTTAATGTTTTGCTTTTTTGCTTCGGGGGTTTTTAAATTTTTAATTTATTAACTTTCTTATAGGTTCATTAGTTCAGTAGCTACATTCGATTTTGTCGAGAAGGTCACAGCCGGCCGGCGCGAATGGCGCGAATTGAAAGAGGCGGCGCGAGGGGGGGCGCGTAGCGCCAGCAGAATTCGCGCGCGCGGGCGGTTGAGTGGTTATACATACATACAAACCAGTATAGGCCACTTTGGACCTGTATAAAGCCACACAGGACGACATGCAGAGACAACGCTTAGCTAGATCTTACAAATGTCATTTTGATTTTAAATGTAATCGTATGAATATACGATAAGTATCCCCTAATTTACCGGCTTCAGCGACTTGGACTCGGTTAAAAATAATAGGGAATATGCTACGAATAAGGAACGGGAATATGCATAAAAAATATAAGATTTTTCATAAATCATCTGAAAGTATTCAAAAATAGAATACTGACAGTCACAACAGAATCGAAGTTGATCGAAAAACAAACTAGATACAACATTATTAAACAAATATATCTGTCCCTCCAAAACAAAATTATCTATGGCGGATGTATGGCCCGCGTGACATATGACGTGTCATCGGACCTCTCTCTCTGACCATCAACTTTGAAGTCTTATAACTTTGTTTCTGAGCAAGATATTTGAAGAAAAATTTTTTATTTGTTTTTCTTTGAAATATTTCGAATAATGAAATAAAAATAAATTGTGCGTATTTCCTATTTAAGTACGTCATTAGACATTTACAAGAACAATGATAGCTAAGTTTTCGTCTCTGAATGTAGCCCTTAGAGTACCACTCACCGCTAAGAGCAGCATTATTGGCCGCATTAGCCGCTGCGGCTGCCACAGCATCTTCGTATCTCTGAGCCAGCCACTCCTTCAGCTCGGCAGCGCGCGCGAGCCCCGCCTCCCGCAGCCGAGGATCTGCAGCCAGCGACAGCGTCATTCCAACACCTATCAGTAAGTTGCCATTTCTAAAACACTCACGGCTTCAAAAAGTTTAAGGGGATACCGTGATTGTGTTGGTAAAGTAAGGGAGCGGCATAAGATGAGATTGGAAAGTTTGTTTTATCAGAATTGAAATTGTAATCTTTTAGAATAATCTGCCAATTGTTAACTGAAAAAACCATCAACAATTTATTAATGAACTAAAAATAATACTTAATAAGTATATATTTATTTTATCAAAATATCCTGATGAAGTATGTGTATAGTAAACTACAGATGAGTGCAAAGAATACACAAATAAAAAACTATGGATTCTTCTAAACTAAAGCATTCAAAATATATTTAAAGCATTATGATTGTGATGAAGATCCACAACAAATATATGTGTTCTGGCCATCAAACTGAACAATTTTCTTAACCACCATGCCAACCATGGACAAACTATGGACTTGGTATTAGCTATTTTATTTAACAATTTACTATAAACAATAAACATGAAGAAATACAAAACATACAGAAAAACTACACAACACAATATTGTAAAATGTAAATGATTCAATATATTTTTTTAAAGACTTCTTTAACATTTTCATGCCAATTTCCTAAAAATGGGTGTTTTCAGTTTGTTTCTCATATTAATTTAATAAATACGGCAGGATGTTTATTATAAAAACATTTGAACAGGTCAGTAATCCTAAGTTACTGAGTTAGTTGTTTCTGACTAAGGATTTTCAAAGGTTTAAATTTAGCTTAGTTTTCAGTACTGAAAAAATTCTAATAGCACAAATAAGTTTCAGAATGAATTGATAGCTGATTTAGGTATATTGTATATGTCCAGTTTTACAGACAGAATAACTTTTGTCTTTTTAATTTATGTGGCTGAAAATCAGGATAAAAAGCCATTTACAACCATATTTTAACTAAAAATACTAACCAATCTGCAAGTTGTCTCCGATTTTGTCTTTAGCAGTGATGAGCGTTGTGGTGAACCGGTCCCACTGCTCGTTGTCAGGCAGGAGGTCATTCAACCAGCCCATGTCTGGGAGACCATCCTTCCACTCCACATATTTCTGTAAAAACCATGATAATAAGGAAAATATATAGCAAGTAATAAACATCACACTAATATTAACCCTTTCCTTGATGCAATACAGCATTCACATCTATAAGTTTTTATGTCTTAACATAAGTTATGTATAACTACCACTGAATTCTGTTTGTATTGTATTTTAATCATTATTTTCAAGGAATAAATGCTTTTCTATTCTATTATAAATGAGAAAATATATTTAGATGTTTGGATTTTTGTTCTGCCTTCACACTTAAAGTACTCAACGGATTTGGATGAAATTTGGAATGGAGATAGTTTGTAACCTGAATTAATACATAACGTAAATCTTACACAACGCGAGTGTAGCCATAACATAATGCCTTTGTGTATTTATTTTAATCAAATAAAATATTTTATAGTTGTTCATTGAGTTTTAATTTAATTTCAGTCAAAAGTCAAAAGGAAGCAAGTTTACAATATACCAAAACATTGCATCATACACACTTCATTATTTTGAAACAGATTTCTAAGTGTCAAGAAAAATATATTTTTATATAAAACCCCCTACCGATTTTAATGTAGTTTATGATTATTAGAAAATAAGAAAATTATCATTATCTCAATATGGATATTAAAAATTGTATGAATACCTTATTTAATGTCATTCCTCCGCCGACAGCTCCACCCAGCAGCAAATATCTGATCTTTAGTACACCTCTGACAGCCCGCACAATCAGCATACCATACCGACGCTTCTGTATGTGACTTGTGTCTACCGGCTTCCGCAGGAGCAAGCTACGGCCCGTCCAGACTGAGAACGCAACTGCTCGTTTGTCGAAAACTGACCATGCTGGCTTGCCCAACGATGATCTGCAAAGAAGATATTACAATACATGTAAAAGTATAAACAAAACTATCGGTTGGTGGATTTGTACCTATTGTATTTGAGTTACTTTTATTTACATGTAGATTTTATTATTAGAATTCGTTGCCTTAGTGGTAGAAGAGTACTGCTTAGTCTAATGGTTTTCACGAGACCTTGAAAATCGGGATTGACTTTTATCATCTTATACGAAAAAGTACTAGGCATACATGAAGCGGTTGAACGTTACCTCATCCGATTGTGTAGTATCCTCGACATTGTTTACGTAATTTCTTCAATTTCCACGCAAAGAACTCTTCATAAACATAACCAATAAATAGTGAGTAGGGAGAGAAAAATCTTTATTTCATAACCTCTCCCGGTACATAAAACAAAAATCAATAATCACGCAAACGTATAGACTGTTGTATAAATTAATTATACTGAGTAAATATTACACAATCAGCTTGTAAAACCATTATAAATCACTTCATATTTTGAAAATTTGACAATTTTGCGAACTTGACGACCATTTTCGATTGACAGCTGATTTTAATCATTCATTCGTATTATTCGTTCGGCGCTGTTATCATCGTTCACTGTAATTAGAACCACCCATACACCCACATAATTTTTGGTAGATTCCAGTTGGTAGAAATAGCAACACAGTCGGCTGACTGTCATCAAAAACGTCAAAATGGTCTAAAATTTTGCTGTGTTCGCTGCTAATTTACGTGAAATATTAAGCTTCAACAAAACAGAATTCATCATTTTACTAACGGTACAGTGTGGTGCAAAGACTATTCTAGTGTTAAGTGATAAAAAGCGAATATGGAGTGCTAGTGTCACTGTTTTATTTGGACCGCAAAAAGTCGATAATTTTCTGGTAAGTTGTCCTTAAGTATTTCGCTTTTACGGTGTATGAAGGCTGTCTGGTAATGTTTATGTAGCGTTAATAAGCTTGTTGGATCAGGAAGCGATGATATCACGGCCGGGGCTGTGACCGCGGCTCTCGAAACATTGATAAATCTTCAATTAATTGCGTCGGGGTGAATGCGTAGGGTTTCTCGATTGAATCTATTTTTAGCTTCAAGTAGTACTCGCGCGGTATGTTTGTTTGTTAATTTTTATGTTCTGTTTACAATGCGGTCCCTGTTCTTTACATATTTAAATTTCTGGCGTAGTAGAGACAGTTTTAGTGTGCTACTTGTAAAGCAAAATGAGTTTCAGAAGTCCAGTACTTTCATGCTCTTTAATTAATTAATACCCTACAGACAGACTAATTAGTTTGTTCTATTAATTTCAAAAAATAACATCAAAGCCTTTAGTAAATTAACATTTATTTCATTCAATTTACATACAACTATTCTACCATTTAAAAGTTTTAAAAATTAACATTATCTATCTATATTTTCATTTATAACAACATATTTTAATCAGCAGAAGCCCTTATCAATGAGGCATGCTGTGAATTTCTTATAGGAGCCTTATCACAACAAAAAATTACTGTATTGAAAGGAAAATGTGTTACTTATTTTATATTATTTAATGCTGATATACCTAATTAACTTGTATCATTTACTAGCTAAACAGGATAATGTTGTACCATTTGATTGAGAAATTTATATAAACTTAATTTAAAAAGCATTATAATATAAACTCGTTTTTAACATTATATAATATTGTTTGTGTTTTGTTAAGTTTGATTAGGTAAGGTGGACCAATAAATTGGTTTATCACCCTAAGGTTGAATGTCAGTTGTAAATTATAGAACAAAACAGATTATTTTTGTTTGCAGAACGATCTGTCAAATACCGATCTAAACCTTATTGAAATTTTCTATAATTAGAAAATTGAATGAAAAACGGTAAACCAATTTCTTGGTCAACCTTACATACTAATGAATGTTAACCTAACAGTGTTGTCTAACATGGTTTTAGAGCATGCTCACTTTGATCCAACTAAAGCTCTGGTTACCCTCTTGGGGATAAGTGTGTGAATTTGTGTATAACTAGCGGTCCGCCCATGCCTACGCTCGCGTTATGTAAGATATCACCTGTTGTGGGAATAAGACTTACCTGCAAATAGTATCCTATGTGTTAATCCAGGTGACAAAACTATCTCCATTCCAAATTTCATCTAAATTCGTTGAGTACTTTAAGCGTGAACATTTATAATATATTAGTATAATATGTGATATGTTTGTTATAAAGGTCAACAGTTAATAGATAAGAAGTTTATTTAGATTTGCAATCATTCTGCTATTATTTTATTGCTTATTTTAGAAATGACATCATGTAACTATTTCATATGAGGAAGTAGGTGTAATAAACAACTAATCAATTGAAACTTTGTATTTGTATACTAAGGTATTGCTGTTACTTTAATTTATATTCAACAGCATAGTGTTTTAAATTAAAAACTTAGTGAATTAAAGATTTTGTAAAAAAAAGTGTAGTTACGTGACCTTATTGCATGGGGAGACTACAGACTATTCCACATAATACATACATACATACATACATACATACACTTATAACATCATATACATAGTAATATATAGGTATTATCTAGAAACTAAGTTTTATTAATTGTAATCTTATGTAACTAAGGAAGAGCGGTGCCTCCTGACACAGGCTTTGGCTGCCACTATAAATTACGAAACTACTTTAAGAAATAAAGATGATTATTATTATATATTATTAATATTATTTTTGCTGTACGAATCAATTACAGGCTACCTTTAGCTTCAGTTAGTCTCTTTATTTATTTATTTTATTATTGATTGTACATAGTAAATTTTGCAGAAAACAAACATAACAGTTTTTAGTAACAACTAGCAGTCGGCCCGGGGCTACGCTCGCGTAGTGTAAGATTTTCCCGTGGCAATAAGACTTTTTCTCTTAAAAAGTATCCTATGTGTTAATCCAGGGTACAAACTATTTCAATTCCAAATTTCATCCCAATCCATTTAGTTTTTGCGTGAAAGAGTAACAAACACCCATACATACAAACTTTCGCGTTTATAATATTATTGAAGATTGTGTTTATTTCTATTCTACATTCCAACACAAAGGTCTATGGCGTGAAATACATAATTTTACTACTACTTATTTAAAAAACTGCATTGTGAATTGGTAACAGGAAGCATTGAGTTGTGTTCAATGAATTTTAAAGTAAAAAAAAAATGAGGTCAAAGTACTTAAACCATGGCTGATTCATAAGTGCCCATTGCATTTTATTTTTGTTATCTTGTCAAGGTTTTTCAGACAGTTTTAGTTTGCTAATAAGGTGCTAATAATTATCATAATAAATATGTCTAATGATCTACATGAACCTAATAGGTCTAGCCTATTGTGAATTTGGTTTAAGTAACTATATTTGATATTGTTTTCAATGATTCCAATGAAAGTACCTGAAAATTTACAACTTGATTGATTGATTAATAAAAGGAATCAAAGGGGTTTGAAGATTTTTGTATGGAGCCTGGCTTAGTGCTCGCCTTCGCTGTTGTTATTGTTGTTATTTTATCAAAATGGCGGCGCACGATGAATCCTTCATATATCGATTGGGGATACTTATACAAACAAAAAATCATAAGGGTTAATATATCCTAAAGTGTCACGTTACAAAGTTATTTGCAAAAAAAGATCGACGAATTATTTTGAAAAAACTAACTTATTAAATGCTTTTACGCACAATATTGTGTTCAAATAAACATTTTTTATTACTATTGTATGAAGTATACAGTACTTACTATATGTTTAAAAAGTTTGATTGTAATGCAATATAAAATCGCATAAGTTTTTCCAGCTTTTACAAACAAGATGAAAATACGAATCAATGAAACAAGTATTTTATAGCCAACGATTTATTGATCCAAGAAAGATGATTTAGTAAGTATAGGATCAAACGTATACATCAGTTTTTTTTTATCTTTATGTTCGATCTCTTATCATACTAAAAGTTTGTATGTAGACAATAATTGAAGACTTATCAATTATGATAATTATACAAAGTTATGTATGTGATCAAAGGTAACATGAATAATTTGTATAAAAGTAAAATATTTTTTACATGCTTTAAAGGAGAAGACAAATTATGAAATCTACCACGACTAAAAATGTGGCTTATTTTTATATACAAATATAATATATTAGTATATTATACAGCCTGACTATTGAATAACAAAAATTAACTACAGCACTAGAAAAGTGTGCGAAAATTATTTTGATTTTTTAGTTTTGATTTTGTAATCGTGGTAATAACCCGGATATGTGTGCTATTTTGTAAATTGTTATAGTTTTTATAAAGGACTACATTTTTACCTACTGTTTGTTATTTTATAATTAATATCCTGAACATTTCATAAATATTTCCACATATAACTATACTTAGTGTTTGTTATATCTAGGTACACAACTGACTAACGAGAATTGTTTAAAAATAGTAAATATTACTACTCTATTAACATCACCATCATAGAATAGAATATACTTTATTGCACACAAGGATATAGCTTGAAAGTACAGAAGATAGATAAAAGGGTGTACAGATAGGCGGCTTTATTGCTAAGGTAGCAATTTCTTCCAGGCATATTTTGTTATTAAAATATATATATGACAACTGTGAAGATTGATTACGCACAGAACTATGTTCGTTTATATTTTCTTAATTAATGAATCTTGCAGTGAATATTATCTAATTACTGCTGTAGTTAATTTTTGTTTTTCAATAGTCAGGCTGTATAATATACTAATATATTATATTTGTATATAAAACATTTTTAGTAGTGGTAGATTTCATCATTTGTCTTCTGCTAACTTGTAAAAAATATTTTACTTTTATACAAATTATGCATGTTACCTTTGATCACATACATAACTTTGTATAATTATTATAAATTGATGTCTTCAATAATTGTCTACATACAAACTTTTAGTATGATAAGAGAGATGGATCATAAAGATAAAAAAACTAATGTATAAGTTTGATCTTATACTTACAAAATCTTTTTTTTTTATCAATAAATTGTTGGCTGTAAAATACTTGTTTTATTGATTCGTATTTTCATCTTGTTTGTTAAAACTGGAAAAAGCGACTTTATATTGAATTACATGCAAACTTTTTAAACATATTAAGTACTGTATACTTCATACAATAGAGTCAAAGTACCTAATCTTAAAAGTCCACTTGCTAAAAATGTGTATTTGAATACAATATTGTGCGTACAAGCATTTAAATAAGTTAGTTATTTCAAGATAATCCATCGACCTTTTTTTGCAAATAACTCTGTAATGTGACACTTTAGGATACACTTTAGGATATTGACCCTTATGATTTTTTGTTTGTATAAGTATCCCCAATCGATATATGTAGGATTTATCGTGCGCCGCCATTTTGATAAAATAACAACAACAACAACAACTTGACTAAGCCAAAATCTTCGAACCCCTTTGTTTATCAAATGATTGATTTGATTAGTTAGTTAGTTAACTATAAACTAACTAACTGCCTACTATACTACTATTATTAACACTATTTTAATAAATTAAAGTTATTTTTTAGTTTACTGGAGTGCTTTCAGTCAGTAGTAACTTTACATTATGTGCGATTACTATAGTTAAGCCATCACAGGTTGTATGAAGTCATAGAAGGGTGATAGTAATTCTGTGCTTCGTTAGGTATATTAAATCATTGGTATGGGCTACTATAGCAAATAGTAATTGTTAATCCAGTTTATCAGTCAGTAATACAAATCTTAGTCACCTTTTTATAAAAAAAAAAAAAACTATTGATTATGATGTATGTTTTATTTCATAACTAGTGTTTCGTAATAGTACTACCTTTACTAGATTGAAATAACACTAACTGTTTTTCTGTGCGAGTTTTATTATGTAAATAGACAATGGCTAAAACTTTCTTACAATCAGCTGTGCTGTATACGTTATATAATTAACTCGGTAACAGTTGAGAAAATATATGTGCAGATGTTAAATTGCTAGTCTATAGCTCTGCTCACCCCTATGGAGCGAGATTTTATGTAAATCAACAAAAAATGCCATCCACGACTTGCGTTGCGAGTCTGAAGACGACTCTCTGACCGGTTGGCCTGGGGGCCGTTTCACGAAGCTAGAAGTTACAAATTAAAAGTACAATTCGACGTACATTGCGTAGACGATTAGATAAAACGATAAGGGCTTAAAGTTTAGGCGAATTGGCTACGCAATGTATATCAAATTGTAACTTGTTACTAGTACCTTGTTGCTTCGTGAAACGGGGCCCTGGTCTCCTGGTGGTAATTCAGTGCGGGCTCGAACCCCTTGGCAGAACCTTTTATTTGCCCATTACTCATATAAATGTTTATCATACAACTAGTACAAAATATACTCTAAAAAATAGTACGTCATGAAAAAAAAAACAAAACCAAACCATCCTATTAACACTCAAACACAAAACGTATGACATCATCTCATTAATATCGACTGGAACGGGTAAAACCACATCTCAACTGTATGAAATAGAGTTCAAATTGGATTACACATTGTAAAAACATGTGGTCAGTTGCATAGTGCAGTAAGTTGGTAATCAAAATGTTTAATTGATGAGTTATTTTTGTGAGTTTCAAGTGCTCTAGTTGCATCGAACTTTCTACTTGATATGCGAATAGTAAGAGAAAGGATGATACGAGAATGATATTATTGTTTTTACAATTATTCTTTTCTCCTTTCTTATCGTATAAGTTGAAAGGTCGACAATCGACATAAAAGTATATGGGCGCATTCCGAATCAGACTTTCAGCGCTGTCAGCGATCAGAAAAGCAAAAAAATGTATGGCTGACAGCGATTCGGAACTAATGATGTGCCGTTCCCGGTAAATTACTTTTGTGTGGGAATATTCCGGGGAATATTCCCTCGAGAACTTAAACAATGGGAAAGTTGTCGAAATCTTCTATTTTTTTTATAAATCACAAGTAATATTTGAATACTTACTAACCTAAGAGATTTCGTATATTCCCAATGTTACCGGGAACAATCACCGGAAATTTCCCACATGCCTGGGAATATTCCCAAAACTCCCAAAAAAAGGAATATTCTCAGTGTTTTTAGGAATATTCCCAATGTTTCCGGGAATATTCCCGGGCAAGAAACACAGACGTTAAATTTTGATAGTTTTTATTCATGTGTGTACAAATATGCGTTATCAATATAATCAACAATTAAACATCAATAAAATTTTGTATTAACAATTTTAAGTATACTAAAATAATTAAGAAATCACAGAACGATCAACATGTTTTTCATAAGTTATAGGTATAAAGCAAAGCAACTTTTAAAATCCGACCACAAAGATTCAGATTTATTTTTAACAACGAGGTTTGTATGTTTAAATACGTGCACCAAGTTACAAATTAAATAACAGGTAACTAAAAAAAGACGCTTTCATTGTTTGATGACCTTGTTGCCACTCAAATAAAGAGATTCGCAAATAAAGTGTTTTTTAAAGAGGAAGCGAGACAGTTGATCCACATCTTACAGTCAGCAATGAACAGGCAAACATCTACTTGGCTGTATGTAACTAACAAAACGACTAATACGTATAGTACCTATCTGTAATAAAATTACAGTTTTCTATAGTACCAAGCTAAGGCGCGAAAAGAAAAAAAGGCAGACATCAAGGGTCATTTCTGTGTCTGGGTATTGAATATTTGTCTATCTTTGACACCCATACTCGTAGTACAGGCCTTGCCTAGTTTTGGATCAGATGACCGTGAGTGAAATCTCTCACTTAAATAAAATAAAATGGTCTATATCAAAAATAATCAATTTTGCAAATTAAATCATACTAACCAAACCAGCCAACCAACCAACCAAACTAAATTAAAACACTAGGTAAAGAAAGAAATCAATATATTAAATGTTTCATGTGTAGCCCTTACAATATTCCCAGGAACATTGGAAACTTTTGGTAACTTACCGGGAATATTCCGATAGGGAAAATACTGGGAATGGGAACATTCCCCACGGCACATCTCTATTCGGAACGCGATTACGGGTACTTTAATCGATTTCAGCGCGTTTCGGAACGCAGGGTTTATTTGATCTATAAAATACGGATACTAAACAATCTTAGTTACCTCTAGGCGCCATTTTTTGGCCACGGATTTAGATGAAATTTAAAATGTAGGTAGATTGTACTCTGGATTAAAATTAGGATTCTTTTCACGGGAACTAGTTTTATTCCCACGGGAGAATCTTACACAACGTGAGCGTAGCCGCGGGCAGAGAGGTAGTGGTTTTATAAAATCTTAATTCGAGTAAAGAACATGTTTGATTCCCGGGAAGCAGTGACAGTGTCGAGTGTTTTTTTTCATTCGTCCGTATCCTATATTTATGCTGTTTATCAGTAAGCTTCCGTTCGACACCGAGCGCCTGCGCCGGCGCTTGTAATCTGTGCGATATGACTGCTCATCCTCTCATATTTCTAAAAATGTGTTGAATTACAACAAAATAACGTCGTCGGTCGCTGGTGTGGTGGTTTGAGCCGCTCCTTCCCGGCCAGGACGCGCCGGTTAGGATCCCATCACGTATAGATTACGTCATGTGAAAAGGACGGTGGAAGAAAGGGATTTTTGTTTTAAATGGACACAGTCTCCCACACATTGATAATACTAGGTAAAAAGGCGTAGATAAGTCATACGCGCTCAAAGAGCGGCACACCAAAAGTTGGCTAATTAGCCAACCTGAACTTAGTCACGCGTCGCTTTGTCTCTTTTTCGCACTTATGCTTAGACTTGCCGTCCTTGTGTAAGTTTTGTGCCATGTTAAAACACCGATTGCCTTGTAAATGACCTATCTACGCCTTTTTACTTATAAGTAGGTACCGGGGTGACCGAGCTTAGCTCGTGCCATCTGTTGGAAAACTTATGGGCCACATAAAAATATATTAAAAAAAAAAAATTCTGTCATTTTGTATCTAAATGAAAGAAAAAAAAGTAAATAACAAATTAAATAAGAAACATGAATAAAAAAATTAAGCTTATGTGGATTCGAACCTCTGATCTTCGGTTTCGCTATCGAGTCGTTGTAAACAGTGGCGAAATTACCTGTCTCTTTAAATGGTATGGCGTACCAATTCTTTTAAGCTTGAAAACACGGGAAAATCCCGTTTTACTAAAAATGAAGCCTAGCTAGATCGATTTATCGCCCCCGAATATTAATAACTTTTTGAAAAATTAATGGGATGTATCGAAAAAAAATTTTTATGCTGTACATTACATAATAAAATTTATTTGCCATTGTATTGTTATTATTTAATCTCCGATCGTTGTGGAGATCCTTGGGGAGGCCTTTGTCCAGCAGTGGACGTCTACAGGTTGAGATGATGATGATGATGATGAATCTCCTGTTATTGCTTATGCACTACCTCAGTCTTCTTTCTAAGGTTGTCTGGAAGAGACCGCTACAAGTGACAAGGCCGCCTTTTGCGCACTCAACTAATACATGTTGATATTTTTTTGTTATAATGTTCTTATTACGTTCAATAAAGTGTTTTTATTTATTATTTATTTATTTGCAGAAGCGGGCGCCATGTTTTTCCGGTGACCGCCCACTCTTCAACTCCCGCGATTCTGAACCGCTTCCGTAACCAACAGTAAGTTTTAATATTAAATGTCGAGAGATTGCGTTTTATTCCAGGTTTTATGCAACATAGTATGATATAGTATGATTGCCTGAATCTTTCTTCTTCATCATCGTGTGGGTTGTAAAGTCGTCGACCGACTCCACAAACCCTGGTGTCTGTGTTTGGAGCCGGCCAAAAACTACTGACATGGCTCATAAATAAATATGTGGGGCAGAAAATGAAAAATTTTGTCGATCTAGGACAGGACTCGAACCTGCATCTCCTTGGCTATCCGGGCCAGAAACAGGCGCATTACCAATAGGGGATCGGACTGTTCACCATATTTTATGAATTATTTTTAAAATATAGATTAGTAGCAGACGATTCGCGAAGAAAAATCCCGAATCGGTTGAAAAACGAATTTACAGTGATTTTTTAAAGTTTCAATATGTCTGTCTCTTTCAAAACGATTTTTTTTATGGAGATTATATGGCGTTACTAACAAATGACGTCACAAGTGAATATGTGCCTCTGTCTAATCTTGAATTTCAAACCTTTATAACTCGGTAAATTTTAAAGATAGAGCAAAAATTCTTTTAGTGTTCGATAGCAGAAACTAAGAAGTTTGTATTTATAAAATAAAAAAAAGTAGTCCGATCCCCTATTATACCACCAAATTATATGGGGACATCTCACACACTTATATGGGTATCAGACAACTGATATACATACATAAATAGATAGACATACTTATATAGATAAATAACATCCAGACACAAGGCAAACTCAAGTGCTCATCACACGAATGTTGGCCCTGGGTGGGATTCGAACCCGCGACCCTGTGCTACGTAGGCAGGCGTATCTACTAACTAGGCTACGGGGCCGTTAATCATGTGATGACAGCTTCCAGTGTTCTGCTGGTTGCGGGCGTCGCGGCCACCATAGTCAATATGCTTTATTTTCAGTTGGTAGATGCTGCAGGAAGTCTACTATCTAGTAAAAAAGAGTACTTGTTCACTTTAAGAGTTATAGTGTTGTGTGGCTGCGCAGCAAAGTATGCTTTCCCGCGCGGCCACCTTCAAATCGAAGGAAATGCTAGATGATTTTTAATTTTATGAATAAGAGATATATCTACGCACGCTAGACGCCCGCTATCTATCTATCTATCTATCTATATCTATCTGCGTACTTCACAAATTATCTCAATTTCTGCAAAAATCTCAAAGAAACTTATAATTACATATAGGTAATCATAGAATAGGAGGGGGGCCACTCGACTAACAAAAATGAGCACTTCAAAACAAAATATTTCCGAAACGTAAACTTGCACCGAAAATTAGTTTTTGCAAACCCCAACCAATGACACCTAACACTATGGGAGTAGTTAAGAAAAAAACCCACTTTAAGTGTACCAGAGGAAACCTAAAATTATTTTTAAGAATTTATTCTACAGCTTTGTCGGTATGATTAGTATAAAATAGTCATGCCAAACCACAGACTTACTAACCGCGGAGAGACATGGCGAAACTATAAGGGTTCCTTGTTGACTACGGAACCCTAAAAATGAAGGTAAAAGTAATAAATTATTCACTTTTAGCGTTCATTATTTGAGAAATACTCGTACTAACTTAACTTGATGAATAACCGGTAAAAGTAATTCGTGAAGTAATTAATACTCACCATATTTATCACGTTTACCGTAAAAAACGAACAATACACGAAGATATTTTGTGCATACTTATTCGAGAATAGCGGTCTGCCCGCGGCTACGCTTGCGTTGTGTAAGATTTTCCCTTGGGAATAAGACTTTTTCCCGTAAAAAGTATCCTATGTGTTAATCCAGGTTACAAACTATCTCCATACCAAATTTCATCCAAATCCGTAAAGTACTTTAAGCGTGAAGGCGGAACAAACATCGAAACATCTAAATATCCAAAAACTCGGTATCGACTGGTCGCAGCGGTTAGATGACCTTATGAGACAATTCGAACGCTTACTAATTAAAATTACTTAATGATCTTTCCTTTTTTTTAAATCGCTTTCCAATCCATAGAAAGTGATCTTTTCGTTAGTCTTACTCTTGGACTAATTTGTCCAAGGTCTTACTGGAAGCCGATTCACGAACGAAGCTACAAGTAAAATTCGATGTTCACTGCGTGACTTAGCTAAAATTAGGTGAATTGGCTACGCAATGGCCTCGATTCGGGATGTCATGCTCTAATTCTAATTTTAAAATCCAGCTATCCTCTTCTTTTTTATGACCAATGAAAGAGAGATGATGAACGAATGATATTAATTTGAACGAATGATAACCTAAAATAAAAGCATAGCTTGCTCTCTAAAATTGTGCAATCGACACGGCCATAAGGTTCAAATTCGATGTTTGACAGCTCTAATATTAGGATGGCCATCTCCTGTCCCTTTTCAATCTTTAAAAGGTAAAAAGGACGGACTAACTTAAATTAAGGATTAGAGCGTGACATCCCGAATCGAAGCCAGTATGATTATACAACTTCCTATTTTGATAAGATGCGAGTATTTTGCGTAGGAGGTACTGCGTCGCGGTCATATGCTTGACTGCAAAGTTGGCAATAACAATAACATTGGTGTCGTCAATATAATGGCCCCGGTTCGGGAAGTCGTGCTCTAATTCTAATTTTAAAAACCAGCTATCCTTTTCATTTTTATGACCAATGAAACAGAGGTGATGAATTCAGATGAATGAATGATATTATTTTGAATTAATGATAACCTAGAATAGAGGCGTAGGTCGTAGCTGTCAGATTAAGAGATTTTTAAGTCGCATATTTAAGTGCTCCCTACTCTTCCCGTGGGTGTCGTTAGAGGCGACCTAGAGACTACACATTGAACAGGGAACGGGCAACAGCGCTCTCTGATACAGTAACATTTTAATCTGCGATCTCCAACCCGCCTGCCAAGCGTGAAGATTATGGCAAAACCAAACACTTAATTGGAGGAGGCTCATAGTCCAGCAGTGGACTGTAAAGGGCCGTTAATTGATTGATGATTTAAATGCTCTCTAAAATTGTTCAATCGACGCGGCCATAAGGTTCAAATTCGATGTTTGACAGCTTTAATATTAGGATGGCCATATCCTGTCCCTTTTTGATCTTTGGAGGAACTTAAATTAAGAATTAGAGAGTGAGAGTTAATGTACTACTAACATAGAACACCTAGACGACATTCACAATTTTCACACAAAACTGCGAACTTATCGGCACATATAATGAGAGATGCAATTATTTCATTTGACATAAGCTTAGGTATATTTTATGGGTTTAAGTGGGCCGATCCCGGCGGCACTGCAATGCCGGGCCGACCCGCGACGGGAGTGGAGCGAGCCCTGAACATCCCGTCTGGTCACAAAAATCAGTTTAATATACTGGTCCCTCGGTGAGGGAACTTTCAGATATTAAGCTGATAACGGTAAAACAGATAGGTACACAATAAAAGAAAAAACAAACAAAAAATAGTAATAGAAAAAAAAATATACACAGTATTTACAAACAGAAAACATCTTCCAGTGCGTCTCCACAAGACATGGCGCCCAACAGACTGGCAGCGTTTCCTCTCTGGATGGCCAGGCTTATTCTTTGCCCGAGGAAGCTGCCAGCTCTGCGGTCCCCAGAGGTCGTCTCAATGAGGCGCACTGAAAGATTCTTAGCATCCGGGGCCCTGAGTACCCATACTGAAAAGAACAGATACCTACTACACTTTGATCTCCTTTAGATCCAGAAGGACCACTTCCCATAACGTCCATTTCCCATTCTTAGCCAAAAGGCCGAGAAGCGATAACCGCAGGAACAGTGTTGCCAGTAAGTGATAGTCAAATGTAACATGAAACAGCTTAAAAAGTAACATTTACACAGGAAAAGAAACATTAATTTCCCTATTTTCTAGTGGAAAATAACTACTGTAATAAGGCTTTATTACATAAAAAAAAATCTGCTTTCCCTTTTGTCAAACTTTATAATTTATTGACTGACCGAATCCTTTCCGGCAGCGTACGAAACCGCAGCGCTGCCGGTTTGCAACTAGTTAAGGTAAAAGAAAATTTCTGCTTTGTTAGAAACTAGTAGTTACTAGGGATTACGTTTTTTTCCTTAATCATAGTGCACTAACTAAGCATATAAATATGTATCTCTAAATACATATATTTTACTCTCTCTATACAAAATTATAAAACACTAAACTACAAATTTTATAAAGAAAGATAAACTGTCCTGAAAGTAACGTAAAAGTAACATATTGCGTCATGTAACGTGGAGGTAACATGAGAGGGTCAAAAGTAACGTAAAATGTTACAAAAGTAACATTCTGGCAACGCTGCGCAGGAAGTTCTCACGGGGGGGTCATTCTTTAGGAAAAAATCTCTATACCGCGTTTTAGAAATTCGTGCGAGTCGTACAGCGTCATCTAACGGGCTTGAGGAGAAACGAACCTTCCTTTAGTAGGCCGGATTAGCTAGGTCGTAAGTAACATTAGTGTTCTTAGTAAAGTTATAATTTAAAATCTTGTTATCACACTTCACACTAATATTATAAATGTGAAAATATATTTGGATGTTTAGATGTTTGTTCCACCTTCACGCTTAAAGTACTCAACGGATTTGGATGAAATTTGGTATGGAGATAGTATATAATCTGGATTAACACATAGGATACTTTTTACGGAAAAAAGTCTTATTCCCACGGGAAAATCTTACACAACGCGAGCGTAGCCGCGGGCTGACCGCTAGTTTGTTAATAAAGTCTATAGTAGTGTAAATGCGCATAGTAGAACTAGTGACCTCGCGAGTCTGTATATCTTTTCATATTTATTTTTTCTCCACAAACATCCCCAACCCCTTGTTTTTTTATTTTTTTATTTTATTTTATCTTATTTTATTTTAATGGTTAAGAAATGTGACCTGTAGAGGAAAACAGCCTCAGCGGTAGACCTTGTAAGCTGGCAACCCCCATAACTCCATCATTATTTTAAATTTCCAAAAACTGGCTCGACAAAAAATTTCGATTAATTTATCGAACCTGCTCACAAAATTTCACGAGAATCGGTTGAGAAACGCGACCTGTAGAGTGAAACAAACAAACAGATGGACATACAAAAGCAAATTTGGCCAAGCTGAAACAGAGACGCTTCGCTCGCTCGGTCAATAATGACGTGCAGGTTGTAGCCCACACCGCAAGAACTGAACTTGCCAGACTCTTACCTCACATGGGTTGTTGTATGTAAGGTCGACAACCGATGAAAATTGACCCTTACTTAGCTCAACTATCATCATCGTTAGACCTTTTACTGACTTGTATTGATGTTCTGAGGCACGGAAAACCCTTTTGTTCTAGAGGCTAGTGGCCGAGTGGCGGAGCGTTCAACTCTCATTACGGAGGTTTCAAGATGATTTCGTGCTTCGGAAGGCACGTTAAGCCGTTGACCCCGGCTGCTATCAATGGAAGTATTCGTTTTACACGAGCCATGTCAGTGGCCTTTGGCGGCTCTATAACACTGACACCAGAGTTTGTGAGGTCGGTCGTCGACCTTTTACAACTCACACGACGAAGGAATCTCGCCCATCCGTGAGCTGGTCTTATTGGGTCGAGTAAAACAAATAATGGATCTTGTAAATAGTGTAATGGATTATTGATATATAAATTACCGTATTATTATAATTTGTATTAACTATTACTTACCTAATTAATAGTTTAAAATTATATTATAATTATAACAGTTCAACCTGAAATATTAATATTTACATTTGATTGACCAGAATTAGGCCCTATAATATATTTTGTTTTATATTTTATAATTATTAATTTTAATATAATTACGAATAATTTAATAAGTTATCGTACCTATTTAATTCTTATTGTTTTATATTAGTCTATAAATTATTTTTCTCTTAATTTTTAATTTTACCCAGTTATTTTAATTTATTTTTAATTTTTTATTTACTTATTTTTATGTATTATATGTATGTTCATTTTTGTTGCGTTGCAGATTAGGTAGAGGGCGCCACCGGCCAGGATGTCAATGATACAGAACTTTTTTCCCCAGCCGCAGAGAATGGCGTCGGTCTGGAAGAGGCTGCAGAGGGTGAACAAACGGGCGGCGAAGTTCCAGTACACGGCTTCCTACCACAGGATCGATCTGGAGACGTCTGCCAAATGGTGAGCATTCTTCTTCTTAGCGAGTCGATGGCAAGTGGAATAGGGAATCGGACTACTTTTTATTTTTATTTTATAAATCCAAACTTCTTAGTTTTTACTATCGAACACTAAAAGAATTTTTGCTCTATCTTTAAAATTGACCGAGTTATAAAGGTTTGAAATTCAAGATTAGACAGAGAGGCACACTTGTGACGTCATTTGTTAGTAACGCCATATAATCTCCATACAAAAAATCGTTTTTGAAAGAGGCAGACATTGAAACCTAAAAAAATCACTGTAAATTCGTTTTTCAACCGATTCTGTTTTTTTCTTCGCAAATCGTCTGCTACTAATCTATATATATAAAAAAAAAAACATAAAATATGGTGAACAGTCCGATCCCCTATATTATAATGTTGTAGCCCAGAATGTGGCCACTTGGGCGGCGGATTGTGTGGCGTCCATCAAATCTTGCTGCGTGCAGGTGGCAGGGCCAGGGACCGGACTACCCGTTGAAAAACCCCTTCAGTCGATAGGGTTTTAAGTATTTACAGAATGATAATTATAGCATAATAAGAGTACGAGATGTCGTTGATCAAAATCGTAAGGGTTCCCGTCCTTGGGCAGGGCATGATGAGCACGGAGACAATCATCTGAAAGTATACAAAAATAGAATACTGACAGTCGAAACAGGAATCGTAATTGATCGAAAAACAAACTAGATAAAATATTATTAAACAAATATATCTGTCCCTCTTACGAAAACAAAATTTTCTATGGCGGATGTATGGTCCGCGTGACATATGACGTCACACGTCACGTCGGACCTCTCTATCTAACCATCAACTTTGAAGCCTTATAACTTTGTGTCTGAGCAAGATATTTGAAAAATTATTTTTTATGTGTTATCTGGAACTTGAAATATTTCGATTAATGAATTAAAAAAAAATGTGCATATTCCCTATTTGGTAGAAATAGTTCCGTTAAAAAAAAAAATCCGCCGCCGCAGAATAAAAGAAAAGAAAGAAGGAGATGATGAAGGAGGATTTTATATTTTAGTGGCATCACTGGCTTTCACATTTGCCATCATTTCGTCTAGTTGTGGTATTGTCCCTGCTGGGATACGAGCACAGTACCACTGAGACTTCATTTGTGATGATGATTCAAGTACAGGATGTTTATGGTAATTGCAGGAAGCCTAATAAGCTGAGTGTGGTGTGGACCCGTCGTTCAAGACGTGTGGTGACAGACCCTCAGGAATGGGAGCCCTCGCTAAAAGACCCTTTAAAGTAAGTTATCAGCTCCTATGCGTCCCCACCGAGGGGCTCGAGCCTACCCTGGAGTAGGGCGATCACGCCGTTAGAAAAACTATCGTTGTAGTAGGCGACTCTCCTCCACACAAACACACACACACACACACACACACACACAAAGTCAAAGTCAAATTAATTTATTTCCATAGGATGTTATTACATCACTTAGATCCGTCATTACATTTTTTTGGGTGAGTTCACTAACACAATGGCGGAATCTGTGGAGAAGAGAACACACACACGCACATACACATATCACTACTCCAGTCCTCTGCACACAGTTTTTATTTTATTCTGCAATCACCTGTTGCTATAACTGTTTACCCTCCTTTGCTTATTATTTTTTTGTTTTTTTTAGTCACCTAAGTAAAATGTAAATGTTTAAAAGAATTTACCACATCATGAAATTTTCGATCATTTCATGAAATGGTCGCATTTCATGATGTGGCCAACTAAATTTGACCAGATCATTAAATCGTGTGCATTTCACGATTTTGTCGTCCACGATTGGCCATATCGTGAAAATAGGGCGTCCATGAAATATTTAAAAAGAATCTAAATTATGTTTGGTACTTATTGTTCTTTAAGTCCGACAGACATTTTCAGAGTACTTTTTCATCATAACTTTTTTTTTCTTCCTCATTTTAATAACGAATAAATCACTTTTTCACTGCGAGAAATAACGCAGCCGCCATGTTGGTACATAAACAAAGTGCTTCCAGCGCCTCTATCGGCAATGAATGTAATAATTTTACGATATGATCAAATAACCTTGACCATTTCATGAAGTAGCTGCGTTTTAGTTGAACATATCGTCAAACGATTTCTTATCATTGATCTGGCCAAGGCACATCATGATGTGGCCAATGGACAGTGAAAATTTCATGAAATGATCGAAAATTTCATGATGTGATCAATTCTACGATATGGCCACGACACATATATTACACGCATGTTCTGATATGGAAGTGCGAGGCCTTCTGCCACAAGTATTATTTAGTACTTACTGGAAGGTCTCGGCCTTTGAATATCGTTTTACCATAATTTTGCATTTGAAAATAAACAAATTTTATTTTATTTATTTATCAGAATAACATTGCACCGCACTGATTTTACAATATTCTTCCGAATCATTAAAGAAAAAGTATTGATTATGTAAATAAAAAGCCAGTATAGATAACACTTTAAATATATTTTCCAGGAACTCACTTGATAAACCCTTTTTAAACTCAACTCAACGGCTCTGCCGCTAAAACTCGACTGACTCCCGCCACAACTTCCCTGCTTCAACTGACCACGTGTTTTTTCAACCTGGATACTCGCCCGAATCATCGTATAATTATTATACTGGCCCGAATGCTTATCAATGTTGGCCCAACATTAAACATTCGTGACAATCAATACATTCACTCAGTCCGGTGTTACCAGATTAAAACGAACTGTTATCTTAAATTTTTATCGAAATGTAGGCAACCTTACACTCGACCATTCTGACAACGTGTATGCCCCCATACACGCATCCGGTGAAACCTTACACTTGGTCAATTGAAACATTACATTAAAGAATAACAATGAGTTCATAATATGAAACTAATAAATTATTTTAACAATACACAAAGAGTATATAAAAAAATTTGAATACATTAAAAAATAAGAATAAAAATTAGCAATTATGTACATAAACATATTCATAGATATTTACAATGATTTCTGTAAACTGCTTATTACATATTAGTCATATTATAATTCATCATAAAATTTATTGTTATTTATAATCTTTTACTAGTAAATATATTTATCTCGAACCAATCGATTCTCGAGAACTAAATCTTAACCTGCCTTGAACCCACCAATTCTCAAGGACTAGCTTTATTTCATTCGCCTCGAACCCTTCAATTCTCGAGGATTTACGTCTACCACTAAACCAATCAATTCTTAGGGTAGTAATATCTTAGCGAACCAATCCATTCTCGCACATCTTTGGTCAAGACACGAACCAATCAAATTCTCGGCCTTGACCTGCAACAATAGAAAACAACAGAATGTAGTTCATTTGTATAGGTAACACAAAAACATCGATCTAATTACACTGTTTTAGTCTACTCCGACATGTCTTCATCATCATCTAAACTCTCCTTATCATCATCAATATCTAATGCTCTTATATGAATCCACGGTTGCATTCTGTCAGCCGCTACCGTGGTTTTACGTCTACTCTTCATACCTTCAAATCCGGGAATAGGAGAAACCTTATAACGGTCATTTCCTAGAACCCTCACGACTCGGTAGGGACCTTCATAGCAAGGAAGAAGCTTAGAACTTTTGCCTTGGTTTTGGAATGCCACCTTAGTAATTTTGACCAAATCACCACTATTATACACGTGTGCTGGTTTTCTCCCCTTGTCGTAATACAGTTTTTGTTTTTTCTGTTCTTTATCTATTTTCTCCTTAACCTCGCGGCGAATATCTGACAACTGAGTTGTATCGCGTGTATCATTTGTAGATACCTCATTCAATATTGGATTCACCTCACTGAGCATTACTGGGCCAAACATCACTTCAGACGGCGCCTTTCCGGTGGTTTTTTGAATTGAATTATTCAATCCCCACTGAATTTTGCCCAATTTATTGTCCCATTCCTTTTCATTGTGTTTAAGATTAGAAGCAGTTAATGAATCCAATATAGTGCGATTATAGCGTTCTACTTGTCCGTTAGACCTGGGGCTCGCTACAGAGTTGAGAACATGTGTTATCCCCCTGTCCAAGCAGAACCTTCGAAACGCATGTGAAGTAAAACAACTACCACGATCACTGATTACTCGATTCGGTGTTCTAAATATGTCAAAAATGTTCTCTAGTACCTTGATCGCTGCCTGAGTCTTTGTATTTCTTACCGGTTTGATAAAAACAAATTTCGTAAAGGAGTCCACTGCTACTAAAATATGTGTATGTCCCTGTTTTGATTTTACAAACGGCCCAAGGTGGTCGATGTGCAGTGTGTGAAAGGGCTTTTCGACTTTAGCTATGGGATGTAACAACCCTTCACGGGAATTAACGGTTTTCTTCGCGTACGCGCATTCTATACATGCTCCCACGTATTTTTTTACGAATCGCGACATTTTCGAGAACCAATAATTGTTTTTCATCCTCTCCAAAGTCTTTTCGTAGCCTAAATGCCCTATGTCATCATGGTTCATTCTGCACACCTGCCACCTTGCGCCCTTTGGAACAACCCATCGTAAATTTTCTTTGTTCCCATCAATGTATCTAAACAATTTGTTATTTTGTATAACATAGTTGTCTCGTATGTATTCAAGTCCTCGAGTATCAAGATCACTGTTTAAAATCTCCCTGATCCTGTGCAACTCGGTGTCTCCCAGCTGAAGGGTAAGTAACCAATCTTCGTCACTTATCACCATAACAGCTGGAAAAGGTTCTGGGTTTCGGGTTTCCTTGTTTACCACTGGATTCCGTGAAAGAGCGTCTACATGGCACATTTTAGTACCCGCTCGGTATTCTACTGTGCAGTCAAATTCTTGTAACGCGAGCCACCAACGAGCAATGCGCGGTATAAGATCACGTTTTTGGAAAGTCGAACGTAGCGCACTACAGTCGGTGATAATCCTGAAAGACTTCCCAAGTAAATATACCCTAAACCTTTTGAGAGCGCAAACGACTGCTAAAGTTTCCAACTCGTAAGAGTGGAAATTCTTTTCTTCAGGAGATGTTTGTCGACTGTAGTACGCAACAGGTTTAAACGTTTCCGTTTCTTGAGACCGCTGTAACAGGATTGCACCGACACCAATTTTACTGGCGTCTGTATGCAGTTCCGTATCCGCTGAGGGGTCATAAATGGACAAAACCGGTCGGTCAATCAATTTGGATTTCAGAACGTTAAAAGCCTTCTTTTGATCTTCGTTCCATTCCCAACATACTTCTTTTTTTAGAAGCTTTGTCAGAGGGAAAGCTAGCTGAGCAAATCCACAAATGAACTTTCTAAAGTAGCTAACCAATCCCAGAAATTGGCGTACGCCATGAACATTTTCCGGTTGCGGGAAATCAATAACAGATTGAATTTTTGTTGCTCCGGGTCGCATTCCTTCCGAACTGATCTCATAGCCTAGATAGTCAATCTGATTTTGTAAAAAGCTGCATTTGGACAAGTTTAATTTAAGATTTGCTTCTTCCAAAAGTTGAAGAACTTCCTTCAACCGTTGCAAGCATTCATGCGAGCTTGTACCGAAAACTAACAAATCATCAATATAGACTGTAGCTTTGTCAAAGCGAGCTGGGCCTAGAACGTGATTCATCATTCGTTGAAACACGGCTGGCGCGTTTGCCAGGCCAAACGGCATACGATTAAACTCGTATTGTCCGTCTGGCGTGACAAACGCCGTCAGGTGCTTCGACTGTTCCGAAATTGGTACTTGGTAGTATCCAGACATCAAATCAAGTGTGACAAACCACGCCTGGCCCGACAATCGGGCTATCTCATCTTCTATCATGGGCATGGGATATCTTTCTTTGATCGTTACCGAATTCAGCATCCTATAATCGACACATAGTCGAATCTTACCGTCCTTCTTTTTAACAGGAATGATAGGACTGGCATAATTAGAAACACTTTCTCTAATTATCCCAGCCTCTAACATTTCATCCACCATGCCACGCACCTTCTCACGCTCGTAATGTGATAACCTATACGGTCTATAGACTACGGGACGTTGGCTGTTTAGCTCAATGTTCATTTCTGTGACATTGGTACATCCTAGCTCCTTCAGGTCAAATGCAAAACAATGTTTATAGCGTTGTAACAAGTCCATGAGATCAGCCTTGTCTTTCTCTGTTACAGAGTCACCTAGTCGAACTTGGTCTTCCGCAACTTTCTCAACACAATGAACTTTTGGCAGAGAACTTTCATCAGTTGATGAACTTACAATGCGGTTGACCATTTCAACTTTTTCTGCTCGTGAAAATACAGAGTTCTGTTGTAGTAGACATGGTATTGAGCAAGGTGTTATCATAACGTTTAAAACGCCATCCTTAACGAGATAAACACCGCCGTTCACTACAAATTGCTCGTTTGGTTTTCCTACGACCTTGGTATCGATTAAAACGTTACCAGTGAATTTCGGTTCGGTGTTAGCTCGCACACTTGCAGTACCAAAAAGCCTACTATGTCCTCCTACACTAACTCGAATCAACCGTTCTTTAACTTCAGTAGCGTCAAAATTTGGCATCTCTCCACTGACATCTAGGAATTGCAATTTAGTCGCATCTTTATAAACAACTACGTGCGGTTGTTCGGAATATGATTGCCCAATAAGCATAGGTCTATCTAGAAGTTGGTCATTTACAACTCTGCAAGAAACGTCCGCACAAACACCGTCGATTGTCAAATTAAGCAGGCAGGATCCCAGAGAGTGTACCAACTCGTTTCCGAACCCCTTCATTGCCGATGGTTGACCATCATGATCGACTTGTAAGCGCGTAAACGCGGATTCTTTGATCAGAGTTACCTCGCTACCAAAATCTATAAAAGCGTCAAACAGATGTTCGTTGACCTTTACTTGTTTAAGAAATTTATCGTTAGGATTGGCATTAGAAATGCACATCGTCTTTTTCACCTCGTCAGTTTTTGTAGAGTTGATTTGTCGAGTACAATTATCGATCAAATGTCCTACTCTATGACACCGTTGACACCTAAGCAGCGGTTTGGGGCATGCAAGGAAACGATGTCCTTTTTCTTTGCAATTGAAGCAAAATGGGTCAGTGTACGAAGCCGGCTTGGTAAAAGTTTTCCCTTCCCTATTTTCAGCAGTAACAGTGCTGGTAGCATTATTCAAATTTCTATACTTTTGTGGAGGGTGAAAATTGGTTCTGGAATCCTTATTACTCAGTAGAAATTGTAGAAGTTGTTCAGGTGCTGTACATCGCAGAGCCAAAGCACTAGATTTCATAGTTTTGTCGCTTAGTCCATGAATAATGCAGTCAACGGCGCGTTTACCGCTGATATCGCATTGGTTGATCAAAGCGAGTTTCTCATAGAAATACAGTTCGATTGGTTCATCAAATCTACTGCGTCGCTTCAGCATATCCTCCAAAGACTGGCCATAATTACGTTCGCAAGGAAATGCGCTAGTCAACATTTCTTGCCACTCCTTCCAAGTGAAAAGAATGGAATTCAGACTTTCGTACCACGTTTTGGCCAGTCCTTGCAGTTTTTGCATCGCGAAAAATACTGTGGTCTTTTCGTCCCAGCCGTAAACAGAGGCACACTCATTAACCTTTTTAAGCCATACATCAATACGTTGATTTTGAGTAGTAGGATCAAATGCTGGGAGAACATTCTTGTAGTCTACGCCTTTATTGCAATTATGTGTGCCTTCATTTACTGGCTGTGACGGTAAGCCACCTGACCTAAGCGACTTTACAATGTTTAAAATATCTTTGCTAGAAAATACAGGACTACATGACCTTGATCTATGGCGTCGTCGTCCATCGCTGTGGCTCTTCCGTGATTCATGTGGCTCCCGTGGCTGCAGGCTGCGATGTTCGCTGCGTTGCCTTCGCTTTTCTTCATCGCGCTCCTTTTGTATATCTCGTTCTAATACACGAAGTCGCTCACGTTCACGTTCAAGCTCCCTTTCACGTTCCCGCAAGTCTTGGCTTTGGCTGCGTCTGTTCTTATCCAAATGGCTGCGACTTTTAGAACGGCTGCGATCACGGCTGTGACCGTTATCATTTTGATCTTTTTGTGAAGCACTTCGGACAGGCGGCGTTCTAAGTCTACGCCTTTTACTGGAACCTCTATCCGTCGCGTCGTCCATTTATCAATTTTGTAGGCGGTTCTTCCACTGCTGACTTGTAAATAAAAAGCCAGTATAGATAACACTTTAAATATATTTTCCAGGAACTCACTTGATAAACCCTTTTTAAACTCAACTCAACGGCTCTGCCGCTAAAACTCGACTGACTCCCGCCACAACTTCCCTGCTTCAACTGACCACGTGTTTTTTCAACCTGGATACTCGCCCGAATCATCGTATAATTATTATACTGGCCCGAATGCTTATCAATGTTGGCCCAACATTAAACATTCGTGACAATCAATACATTCACTCAGTCCGGTGTTACCAGATTAAAACGAACTGTTATCTTAAATTTTTATCGAAATGTAGGCAACCTTACAATTATAACGACAACGGCTATTAATATTGTTTAGAAATACGACAAAATTATCAAAGTACTAATAGGAATATAGTAATATGAAATAGTAAATATGTTTAAATAGTAAATAATGAAAAATAAGTGGTACAATATTACCCTGAAATGGCCCAAAGTTACCCGTTGTTCCGGGTGGATTTACTGTATTTTTTCAACTCAATTTTACATTGTTATAAAATACATTGATTCAACATCAACATCAACGGCCCGTTACAGTCCACTGCTGGACTATGAGCCTCCTCCACTTAAGTGTTTGGTTTTGCCATAATCTCCACGCTTGGCAGGCGGGTTGGAGATCGCAGATTAAAAGGATACTGTATCAGAGAGCGCTGCTGCCCGTTCCCTGTTCAATGTGTAGTCCCTAAGTCGCCTCTTACGACACCCACGGGAAGAGTAGGGGTTGGTGACAAATGTATTCTACTCTGCCCTCACCATACGGCTAAAAAAAATACATTGATTTAATTTGATATATATTCCAGGGGTTCAGTGCTGTACACAGTTCCGGAGAATCACACGGTGGCTGTCACTTTGTTCAAGGACTCGCGCACCAACGAACTCGAGGACAAAGACTGGACGTTTGTGCTGGAAGACGTGAGTTAATTATTTCCCACATAATCTTCACTCCTGAATCCTTCATAAAAATAACATCACAAATCAATCAGCCTATTGCAGTCCACTGCTGGACGTAGGCCTCCCTAAGGGCACGCCAAAGCGCACGATCACCCGCTTTCCTCATCCAGCCACCAGGTCAGGTCATCAGCTGGACGCTCATCGCTCCAACGCTCGTCGGTTCTGCGACAGACGTGGCCAGCCCACTGCCACTTCAGCTTACTACACTTCTGGACGATATTAACTACCTTGGTCCTCTGCCGGATGATTTCGTTTCGGATTTTATCCCGTAGCGAAATACCAAGCATAGATCTTTCCATAGCTCGCTGATAACTATTATAAATGTGAAAATATTTGGATGTTTGTTTCCCCTTCTCGCTTAAAGTACTCAACGGATTTGGTTCTTTGGAATGGAGATATTTTGTAACCTGGATTAACACATAGGATACTTTTTACGGGAAAATGTCTAATTCCCACGGGCAAATCTTACACAACGCGAGCGCAGCCGCGGGCGGACCGCATTAAAATAATCAACAAATAACATTGACAATAAATGAAATGAGTTAAAGTTGCTTAGTTATAGCTATAGACTGGTGAGGATCCTGTGGAGTGTTAGCTCAGCTCGCATGGATGCGATCAAACGGCGCGAAGTAACTATAGGGGATCGGACTGTTCCTAAATTTACCATATTTTATGAATTATTTATAAAATATAAATTAGTAGCAGATGATTCCCAAAGAAAAATCCAGAATCGGTTGAAAAACGAATTTACAGTGATTTTTTAAAATTTCAATATGTCTGTCTCTTTCAAAACGATTTTTTGTATGGAGATTATATGGCGTTACTAACAAATGACGTCACAAGTGAATATGTGCCTCTCTGTCTAATCTTGAATTTCAAACCTTTATAACTCGGTCAATTTTAAAGATAGAGCAAAAATTATTTTAGTGTTCGATAGCAGAAACTAAGAAATTTAATAAAATAAATAAATAAATTCTTTAAATTTGGATTTATAAAATAAAAAAAAGTAGTCCGATCCCCTATTTCTGTTTCAAATATTGGTCCAGAAGTAGTCCACTCAAAACGATAACAAATACCAACCCAATTTACTCTGTAAAAAACAGTAAAAGTATGCTGAAAAAGTACGTAAACTTCTACATACTTTTTATCATTAATCTGACATATATATACTAAATAAAATAAATCAGTAATAAAACTAAATTAAAGTTGTGCTAGATTAAGTAAAATCTAACAAATTAAAATACTATCAAAAAGTAATACAAATTTATATATATATATATATATATATATATATATATTTTGTTTTGTTTCTCACTGGGGAAACAAGAATATTGATATTTAATAAATAACATTTAAATAATAAACACTTTTGCACCTATAATAAGAAGCGTCCTCCTCTCTCCTATTTCCTTATCCTTTGGAATGCAATAAATAAATTGAATTGAACTGACATAAAAAAAAAAACTGCCATCTGCAGGTATCATCAACGGGCAAAAGGCGCCGCCTAGCGGTATGTTCTATAAACATGCGGAAGTACGCGAGCCTGGAACCCTCGCAGCGAAGCCTGGCGCTCACGCTCGAGCCGACCACCAACAAAATCACTGCAGCCTCCATGCAACTCACCCTGCACTGTGTATTGCTCAGAGAAGGGCAGGCTACGTAAGTATGCCTATATTATACAGGTTATTCACCAACCACTTCCTAGCTCTAATCGACAGATATATAGCTCCAATCGACAGATATATAGCTCTAATCGACAGATATATAGCTCCAATCGACAGATATATAGCTCTAATCGACAGATATATAGCTCCAATCGACCTATACATAGCTTCAATCGACCTATACATAGTTCCAATCGACCTATACATAGCTCCAATCGACTATATACATAACTCCAATCGACCTATACATAGCTCCAATCGACCTATATATAGCTCCAATCGACCTATCAAAATCAAATCAACGACCCGTTACAGTCCACTGCTGGACTATGAGCCTCCTCCACCTAAGTGGAGGGTTTTGCCATAATCTCCACGCTTGGCAGGCGGGTTGGAGATCGCAGATTAAAAGGTTACTGTATCAGAGAGCGCTGCTGCCCGTTCCCTGTTCAATGTGTAGTCCCTAAGTCGCCTCTTACGACACCCACGGGAAGAGTAGGGGTTGGTGACAAATGTATTCTACTCCGCCGTCACCACACGGAGGATCGCCCTATACATAGCGCCAATCGTCCGAATGATTTTATCTTATTTATCACAATGAAAATATCTGATATAGTTGTGACGGGGCTCCACAATCAGTGTTTAATGAGCTGGACTATAAACCTTAATTTTCCCATATTTCAAATAGATATTTGAATATTCTTCTTTTTCCCTTTCAGGGATGAAGACATGCAGTCGCTCGCGTCTTTGCTCTCCGTGAACAACAACTCGGACATCGCTGTGCTCGAGGACTTGGATGAAGATGAATATACGCTCTCCGATAACTCTACTAGACAGGTAAACAATGTTATTGTTGTTTATCAACATAAACAACAATAACATGCCAACGCTTGCCAGCCTATTTTATGTAAATCAGTTGTATGACATTTAGTATATGCTCAAATAATAATAAATTAATAAATAATCAAATTACCATGACCAACTGCCAGGGGCGTGCACAGGGTTTAGGGCTAGGGTAGGCAGGCAGGTATAAAAAGGATAAAAAAGCACTTACCAAAAAAAATTCATGAATTAGGTTACTGTATTGTGTTGACCGGTGGTGTTTCCATGCAATGAGTGATGTAATGTAAGTTTGGCCACCTCAAGTATCTAACCAGGTGATTGAATATTTGGAACAAGTTACACTAGAGATAACCGAAATTGCCTTTAAAAATTGACATAGCCGGCGTCGTTCCAAACGTTCAAAGAAGTGCAGAATAAAATACACGGAAAACAAAACACTATTGGTGTGTACATACACAACGTTAACCAGTTGAAAGTCTCGTAAGATTTTATTTGAAAATAACTTGCGTTGCAAAGAGTTGCAATGCAATTAACTCAAAGGAATTGCAATTTAGACAAACACAGCCCGTCGGCACAAAGTTCACAGCTATTACTCATTGTTATTAATGTAATTTACTAACACAAAAAGCACTAATTGCTCAAAAAAACTATCAAAAACTTAAAAAATCACTGCGCGTTAAAACAACAAAAGTAAACAATATGGCGAATAATGAGTGACGTTTGACGTTTCCAACCCTGCGTTCCGAGACGCGCTGAAATCGATTAAAGTACTCGTAATCGCGTTCCGGATCACTGTCAGCCATACATTTTTTGCTTTTCTGATCGCTGACAGCGCTGAAGGTCTGATTCGGAAGGTGCCCTTCCTTTTGTTTGGTTTTACCCAATACGCGCTTTTTCATACGCACCAGTCGTGATTGGTCGTTGGTCGGGACAGAAAAGCTGGGCTTTTCGGATTTGTATGGAGCGAAATCACGCACACTAACGCATTGACAAGTTTTGTGTTCGCACATAGGGTCTTTATAGCACACAGTCATATATTTTCTCTCACTACATGTAAGTAAACGTCAGTTGGAATAGGCAGTGCTTTTGGCGAACGTAAACAAAAGACGAGTGGAATTTGTTAAAGATCGGGATGTGTAAAATTAATATGGGTGTTATGGTAGTTAGTATGATAGTGTAGTGTAGTTAATTAATGTATATTATTGAGAAGGTATTTATCTGAAAATGACAGGGTAGGCAGTGCTTTTCTGCCTCTATGAAGCGCACGCCCCTGCCAACTGCTAGTATTCAATTATTGTTTTTTTAAGAATTCCATTTCTGAATTTCATCAATCAAATCATAATTTTTAATAAACATTAAATGTTCATATTTATACAATAGGGGATCGGACTGTTCCTAAATCTACCATATTTTATGATCTATTTTTAAAATATAGATTAGTAGCAGACGATTCACGAAGAAAAAAGCAGAATCGGTTGAAAAAGGAATTTACAGTGATTTTTTAAAGTATCAATATATTAGATTTTTTGTATGGAGATTATATGGCGTTACTAACAAATGACGTCACAAGTGGGTATGTGCCTCTCTGTCTAATCTTGAATTTCAAACCTTTATAACTCGGTCAATTTTAAAGATAGAGCAAAAACTAAGAAGTTTGGATTTTAAAATAAAAAAGAGTAGTCTGATCCCCTATTATGTTTATTTGAAATTATTTGCATAGACGAGTAGCTTGTATTTTGTCTACGTATTAAATTGTACTCTCTCCCGAGGATCTGCTGGGAGATCTCTTTAGAAATAAGTAGGCTGCTGTATCGTTTCTTTCAATCTTATTGTTCTTTTTTTTATCTTGCCTACAATAAATAGTTAAATAATCAAATGAACTGCGACTTTCATCTCCAGGTGCTAGATTTCCGTCGCGAGATGGAAGAGATGACGCAATCTTTGACCAACAGTGATATAGCGGCCACGCCCAACTCGGTTCAATCGCTCAACTTCGACAACTCGCGCACGCCCACCGCCCCTCTCTCTCCCGAACCCACCAGTCCCGCCACGCCCACAAACCAACCATTCAAACTAGAAGAGGATAGAAAAGAAGAAAACACAGGTAAGTCTTGTACAAGTTATCGCGTCAATCGAGCGAATTACAGCTTCAATCGTCCAACTAAACCATTCAATCGACCAACATACCATATCAATCGACCAAATCGCATCAATCGACCAACTTACCGCATCAATCGACTAACTTATCGACAGTCGGTTTACTTATCGTGGCAATCGACCATTGCTTCAATTGATGTACTAACATACCATATCAATCGACCAACTTATCGCCAATCGGTTTACTTATCGTGGCAATCGACCATTTTATCGTGTAGATTGACCTAATTATCTTTGTGATCGACCAACTAATCGCTTCAATCGACAAACTTGTCGTCAATCGAATTAATTTAAAAAGGGCATTTGTGCGTCACCTATAATAATTATTACTCTATTTTTTTCCTATTATGTGTACAAAGATTAAGAATTTTTTTTGTTACCTTCCAGATCTAAAAATCGTCGAAGAGAAGGAGAAGCCTAAGTCCCGCCCCGAATTCCTGTCGAACCTCACCAAGCTAGCCATGAAGGAGCCGGCCAAGTTCTCCGCCGCCCCCAGGACCTCGTCAGTGGCCACCAACAACGACATAGGCATCAAGGGGATTGCCTTCAAAACCAGTACTGTAGTTAAGAGGTGAGCTATATTAACTGAGTTAAACTAGCCAAGGAAAGCTCGCCAAGTTTTATTTTATTCGGGACATCAAACAGTAGTACATTATATATTACTATAAAGTATTATTACATAACAAGAAAGAATATACTATCTACTACAATATCCACAGCTTATATAATTAATGGAAGCCGCACGATGCGGTGAAGTTTACGCAATATATATCTCGGACGCACTAATTAGACTTACTCAGTGTAATAATAACACTTCTTTTAAATTGATGGTCAGAACAGTTGAAAATATCTATATGTAAGTTATCGAAAACTCCTAGATTAGCTATGAAAATATGCGCCAGGTTTCAGCAAGATCTAGAATAATCAATATTCAATACTCAATACTCAAACTTTTTATTGCATTCCATAGGTTTTTACATGGGTGTTGTTATATAGTCAAGCGAAACTCGCCAAGTTTCGGTAATTCCTAGGATAACCAAGAGAATATCCGCCAAGTTCTTAGCAGCTCCTAGGATTTCTTCAGTAGCCACCAACTATGACATACATTGGTCTTCGGCTATCGAACACTAAAAGAATGTTTGCTTTATCTTTAAAATTGACCGAGTTATAAAGGTTTTTAAATTCAATATTAGACAGAGAGGCACATACCCACGTGTGACGTCATTTGTTAGTAACGCCATATAATCTCCATACAAAAAATCGTTTTTGAAAGAGACAGACATATTGAAACTTTAAAAAATTACTGTAAATTCGTTTTTCAACCGATTCTGTTTTTTTCTTCGCGAATCGTCTGCTACTAATCTATATTTTAAAAATAATTCATTAAATATGGTAATTTCATAAAATGTGGTGAACAGTCCGATCCCCTATTCCACCAGTAACTAACCGGACGGACTTTGCCCTGTCTTGAGTTCATATAAAAATCCAATGACTCAAGCGAAGCATGGAGGACCTTCTCGTCAAAAAGCATTCATCTACGGCCCGTTATAGTCCACTGCTGGACTATGAGCCTCCTCCACTCCGCGTGTTTGGTTTAGCCATAATCTCCACGCTTGGCAGGCGGGTTGGAGATCGCAGATTAAAAGGTTACTGTACCAGAGAGCGCTGCTGCCCGTTCCCTGTTCAATGTGTAGTCCCTAAGTCGCCTCTTACGACACCCACGGGAAGAGTAGGGGTTGGTGACAAATGTGTTCTACTCTGCCGTCACCACACGGCCAAAACACAAAAAGCATTCTTGGACAAATAGTTTGGTGTAAAACAGCATCGTTACTGCTTTATCCACCAAATTATAGCTTAGCTGGAAAAGATCTCTCGTAGAGATAAGCTCGCCTTGGTATATTAAATTTAAGAACCTCATGTATATTCTATTTGATTCTAAAGAATATGTAAAAATAATAAAATTAAATTTTTACGTTTAATATTTTCATTAATTTTATTTATCTCTTTTTCTCTTTCTTAGTGAGAGCGAGTAAGTGAATAGTTTTTGTTTGTTAAGGATTCTTAAAAATAACATGCTAGAAAAAAATGGGTAGAAATGTGAATGACCTTGTATGTGAGCTTTAGTAGTTTTCACTGCTACACAATCTTATATGATTTTAAAATTTACATGTACTTTTGCAATTTTGTGTATGTTTTTTCTATGAATCAGCCCTAATAACATACTCTGTCATACTCAAAAATAATATTTGTTTCACAACGCTACATTCTTAGCATATAACCTGCTAGATGAAAAATTATGAACATGCATTTAATGTTATGTTTTCATGTTTGTAAGCTAGTAAACCTTGCATTAACACCTTCAGCGCCAATCCTAAATACACCGTTACACTAGCCCAGGCCAGAGGATATTTTTCCCCATACAAACTGTATGAAAAGCGTGTGCATTATGGATACACAATGTTTTAACAAGAAGGGCCGTGTGTATCATTTTTGATACACAGTGTTAGAACAAGTGCACAAATGATAAACTGGCGCTGAGGGTGTAAATCAAATTATCTAATGAAAATAAAATTTTAAATTTTATGAACTATAAATATTTATTTTCTTCCCCAGAAACTTGAAGCCTTTGGAGTTGAAGACTAATCTGAACAACATAAACTTGGACAAGAATGACAACGAGAGGGAAGAGGACGCGGATAGAACACCCACAGCTGACAGCGAGCGGCTAGCGGCGGCCAGAGCGGGCAAGGATAAAACACCGGTGAGTTTGTAGCGGTTACTGAAGTGAAGAGGACGCGGATAGAACACCCACAGCTGACAGCGAGCGGCTAGCGGCGGCCAGAGCGGGCAAGGATAAAACACCGGTGAGTTTGTAGCGGTTACTGAAGTGAAGAGGACGCGGATAGAACACCCACAGCTGACAGCGAGCGGCTAGCGGCGGCCAGAGCGGGCAAGGATAAAACACCGGTGAGTTTGTAGCGGTTACTGAAGTGAAGAGGACGCGGATAGAACACCCACAGCTGACAGCGAGCGGCTAGCGGCGGCCAGAGCGGGCAAGGATAAAACACCGGTGAGTTTGTAGCGGTTACTGAAGTGAAGAGGACGCGGATAGAACACCCACAGCTGACAGCGAGCGGCTAGCGGCGGCCAGAGCGGGCAAGGATAAAACACCGGTGAGTTTGTAGCGGTTACTGAAGTGAAGAGGACGCGGATAGAACACCCACAGCTGACAGCGAGCGGCTAGCGGCGGCCAGAGCGGGCAAGGATAAAACACCGGTGAGTTTGTAGCGGTTACTGAAGTGAAGAGGACGCGGATAGAACACCCACAGCTGACAGCGAGCGGCTAGCGGCGGCCAGAGCGGGCAAGGATAAAACACCGGTGAGTTTGTAGCGGTTACTGAAGTGAAGAGGACGCGGATAGAACACCCACAGCTGACAGCGAGCGGCTAGCGGCGGCCAGAGCGGGCAAGGATAAAACACCGGTGAGTTTGTAGCGGTTACTGAAGTGAAGAGGACGCGGATAGAACACCCACAGCTGACAGCGAGCGGCTAGCGGCGGCCAGAGCGGGCAAGGATAAAACACCGGTGAGTTTGTAGCGGTTACTGAAGTGAAGAGGACGCGGATAGAACACCCACAGCTGACAGCGAGCGGCTAGCGGCGGCCAGAGCGGGCAAGGATAAAACACCGGTGAGTTTGTAGCGGTTACTGAAGTGAAGAGGACGCGGATAGAACACCCACAGCTGACAGCGAGCGGCTAGCGGCGGCCAGAGCGGGCAAGGATAAAACACCGGTGAGTTTGTAGCGGTTACTGAAGTGAAGAGGACGCGGATAGAACACCCACAGCTGACAGCGAGCGGCTAGCGGCGGCCAGAGCGGGCAAGGATAAAACACCGGTGAGTTTGTAGCGGTTACTGAAGTGAAGAGGACGCGGATAGAACACCCACAGCTGACAGCGAGCGGCTAGCGGCGGCCACAGCGGGCAAGGATAAAACACCGGTGAGTTTGTAGCGGTTACTGAAGTGAAGAGGACGCGGATAGAACACCCACAGCTGACAGCGAGCGGCTAGCGGCGGCCAGAGCGGGCAAGGATAAAACACCGGTGAGTTTGTAGCGGTTACTGAAGTTAAGCAGCTGTAAGATGTAAACAGATACAGATAGATACCTTACACAGCTATTAGATTACTTTTATTACAATCTGTTAACGAAATATCTAATCACACTAATACTATAAATGTGAAAATATATTTGGAGGTTTGTTCCGCCTTCACGCTTGAAGTACTCAACGGATTTGGTTGAAATTTGGAATGGATATAGTTTGTAACCTGGATTAACACACAGGATACTTTCCACGGGTAAAAGTTTTATTCCCAAGGGAAAATCTTACACAACGCGAGCGTAGTATATAGCAGTAATATTTGAGTAGCTACAGAAATAAATAATTACGTATTATGCAGTCATAAGTATATTTCATTCGCACGTGAATTTCGCACGTAATAGGGGATCGGACTGTTCACCATATTTTATGAATTATTTTTAAAATATAGATTAGTAGCAGACGATTCGCGAAGAAAAAAACAGAATCGGTGGAAAAACTAATTTACAGTGATTTTTTAAAGTTTCAATATGTCTCTTTCAAAAACGATTCTTTGTATGGAGATTATATGGCGTTACTAACAATTGACGTCACAAGTGGGTATGCGCCTCTCTGTCTAATCTTGAATTTCAAACCTTTATAACTCGGTCAATTTTAAAGATAGAGCAAAAAATATTTTAGTGTTCGATAGCAGAAACTAAGAAGTTTGGATTTATAAAATAAAAAAAAAGTAGGCCGATCCCCTATTGTACCGGCCAATTGCGTCCATGAGCAGTGAGCAGTAATTCCATGTGAACACGAGAGCGGCGTCGCCTTCGTGTTAACAAAATTAAAAAAGTAAAAACTACTCCTCTATGCCTCTTGTCTGCGATAAAATTCGTTACTAAGCATACAAATATAACCTGATCATTGAACTTACAATAAACTCCACCTATTTATTACTTATTATCACAGTCCTAGCCTAGACTTCAATTTGAACACTATAATTATTGCTTGCACACTAATTAGCAGTTAGCGGTCTAAACCGTTACTTCCAATAGGTCAGTAGTGTGTTTGACTGCGCTTTATAGTAATGGTATTAGATTATAGTTGTTGTAGTGTTCTGAATGTGTAGAGTTTTAAGTAGAAAAAATAAATAGTTTTGGAAATCATTATCATCATCATCATCGTGTGGGTTGTAAGGTCAACAACCGACCTCAAACCCTGGTCTCAGTTTTATAGAACCACCAAGAGCCACTGACATGGCTCGTGTAACGACGAAATTGTAGCCGGGACCAACGGCTTAACGTGCCTTCCGAAGCACGGAATCATCTCATCTCAAACTTTCGATGAGATCGTATAAAAAAAGATCGAAAATAATAGTTGTTTGTGAAAAGTGGTGTTAGTTTTAAAGTGGTTTTAAGTGATAAAATAATATTAAATAATATTGAAATGTTGCAGTTAATGCATAAAATCCATAGGAGAAGATTGAAGATTTTTTATATACGCAAAGATAAGGTAATGAACAAGTAATATTTAATACTAACGGTCCGCCCGCGGCTACGCTAGCGCTATGTAAGATTTTACCGTGGAATAAGAGTTTTCCCGGTAAAAAATATGCTATGTGTTAATCCAGGTTACAAACTATCTTCATTCCAAATTTCGTCCAAATCCGTCCAGTAGTTTAGGCGTGAAAGCGGAACAAACATCCAAACATCTAAACATCCAAATATATTTTCACATTTATAATATTAATGTGATTGATATTCTAAATTGGTCAAATGAAGTTAAAAAAAAAACAGTATTTATGATCTGTTTATCTATTGTGTACAATAGAGCATACTCTATTCTCAAAACAAGACAAGAAAATAAATTCAATTCAAAGCAAAACAAAAGACTAATTTGACCATATCAAATCTTCATCTATTGTTGTAGTTGTTTATTATCCTGCAAGAAAACTTTAGATTTTGTGTAATTGATTTACCTTTTGTGTAATAAATTCTAAGGCCTACTATACGATAAATGATTACTTAGATGATAAAAACGTCTGGTCAACTGTTGTTCCAAATCAGCGGAGTAGATTGTAATTATGACTCATGTATGATTCTTTATATATTTAAAAGAAAAGTACAAAAGACACGATTCCTGTGGAGTTTCTTCTGGCCGTTCTTCTCCACAGAGGGCGTACACAGGTAGTGAACATGCTATCATAGCTTTGACGTCGAAAAATTATTTGTAAAATCTTAATCCCAACAAAATATTTTTGATTTGATTTGATTTACCCATTCTTGATGCTCGAGTCTCTCGGTGGGAATGTATATGAGCTGTTGATGATGAATCAGCCTATTGCAGTCCACTGCTGGACATAGGCCTCCCCAAGGGCACGCCAAAGCGCACGATCACCCGCTTTCGCTGTCGGTGGTCTAGTGGTTAGGGCCGCTGCCTCCCGTCCGGGAGACGCGGGTTCGATCCCCACCACGTACCAATGTGTTTGATTTTCGAATTCATATGCACGTTTATTCGACGCTCTTACGGTGAAGGAAAATATCGTGATGAAACCTGCACACTCCTGCGAAGAAGTTCAAAGGTTGTGCGTGAAGTCGACCAATCCGCACTGGGCCAGCGTGGTCAACTAAGGCCTGGATCACCCTAGTTCAGGGTAGGCTCGAGCCCCTCGGCGGGGGCGTACATGAGCTGTTGATGGTAGTCTGTTACCGAAATATCTAATAAAAAAAGCAATGACCGTCGACCTTTCCCGAACTTGGTAGAATAATTGATGTCCGGTCTGGATAGTCGAGTAGATGCATGCACTGTGAAGTTTCTTCGGTGAGCTCTTCTCCACAGATTCCGCCATTGTGTTAGTGAACTCACCTAAAAAAATGTAATGACGGATCTAAGTGGTGTAATGACATCATATGGAAATAAATATTTTTTGACTTTTGTTCAAGTCCTGTCCAAGACCGACAATTTGTTTTTATTTTCCTTTTATAAATTATAAAATGATTACTTGTGTGACCAGGTGCAAGACCTCCTAGAGTGGTGTCAGATGGTGACCTGCGAGTACAAGTCGTGTAAGGTCACCAACCTCACCACCAGCTTCCGCTCGGGACTCGCCTTCTGCGCCATCATACACCGCTACCGGCCCGATCTCATGTGAGTAAACTAGGTTTTTACTCATAATCAACAAGTTACGACAAAGCGTAATGTATCGAAATGAATTAATATCAAGGATTCCTAAATGATGCCTACAAAGACCCTAATTGACAATTAAAGTACCCTAGATAAAAAAGACCCTTTTAATTTATGCATAAAAGTTTTCAAAGTTTTTGTCTTTTATTTCAGTTTGTCTCATAAAAAGCCCTAAATTATGCCTAAAAATTGCCTTTATTTATGCCTAAAAAGACCCTTAATTATGCCTAAAAAATAGCCTAAAATGATGCCTAAAAATTGACCCCAAAGCTTTTTCTTCCAGCGACTTCTCCGGCCTCCAACCGGACGATCCAGAGCGCAACGTGCGCACCGCTCTGGATGCCAGCTCACACCTCGGCATCTCCCAGGTGCTCGCAGCCACCGACGTGTGCCGACCCGCGCCCGACAGACTCGCGGTATGCACCACTTTAAACTTGAGATTGTTTGATTTAAAACCCGTGAAATGTCTGCCTTAAAACTCGCAACATGTGTGGTTTAAAACTGGCGATATGTGTGACATTGAACTTGTGGTATGTGTCACTTTAAACTTGTGCTATGTGTCACTTAGAACTTGCTATATATCTGACAGCAAAATGTGTAATTTAAAACTTATAGCATGTGTATCGATCGCGTTATGCGTGACTTAAAACTGGCGATAATTGCAATTTTAACCTTTATGTGTGACTTAAAAATCGCAATATGTGTATATTGAAAAATTGTGGTAATGTGTTTTAACTCACTCTATGTGCCACTTTAAACGCGATATGTGTCACTTTTAAATTCGTGTATGTAGCTTTTGATCCACGTTTTCTTTTCAGATTATGACGTATCTGTTTCAACTGAGAGCACACTTCACAGGCAACGAATTACAAGTGGAACAGTTAGGTAAGCTTTCCTTTTTAGCTACTGATACTGGGTAAGGTAACATCTGGTACTAAATGGCAACCCCAGCAGCCGTTTTGTTTAACCAATAAATAACTTTTGTAACGGAACGCAGTGCGAGGTGTGTAAACTCGCCTCATTGTCGCGAAAATTTACGCTCATTACCGCAGAAGTAGGCACGGCAGAATCATCCGTCTCGTTCTCAATCATATTCCCGCGGTTTGTCAGTGGCTCGAGCGCCACCGCGCCATTCTTACCACGGACGTCATCCATTTTTTACCTCTCGCGTTGGAACCCATCTTTTTAATAAGAAAATGTTTGTTAACTAATTTAGAAGTCCAATAAACGTATTCAACCATAAAATACAGAATCCTGTATTTTATGGTTGAATACGTTTATTTAGTCTATACAAAAGTGTAATGAAGTAAATCTACTTCATTACACTTTTGTATAGACTTTTGAACTATACTGGACTAGGCTGTTTGCAATGTCTCGTATAGAGCAGTGTTCCGTTCAGAATTAGCCAATTGTGTATTTGAAGATATATGCACAAAAAATATCGAGTGCAAAGCTAGCTAATGGTCTTGATTCGGGAAGTCATGCTCTAATGTGAATACAGCTCATCATCATCATCATACTCAGCCCACATCAACCCACTGCTGGGTATAGGCCTCTTCTCTACAGCGCCACTCCTCACGCTCCTGTGCCAGTCTCATCCAGTGAGATCCCGTCATCTTGACGATATTGTCTGACCATCGGGCTGGTGGTCTGCCCACTGGCCTTGTCGCCCCTCTAGGCCACCACTCTGTGACTGCTTTGGTCCACCGTCCGTCGTCCCGTCTAGCCAAGTGCCCCGCCCATCTCCACCTCAGTCTCGTTATCCGCTTACCTACGTCTTCGACGAATTTCTACGTTTGGTATGCGATCAACGAGTGAGATACCTAACATAGAACGCTCCATTGCCCTTTGTGCTACCTTAATTTTGTGCATATTTTGCTTAGTGATCGTCCATGTTTCGGCACTGTAAGTGAGGATCGGCAGGACACATTGGTTAAACACCTTGGTCTTCAGGCATTGCGGGAGTTTGGATTTAAAAACGTTGTCTAGTTTCCCGAAAACAGCCCAGCCTAATCCGATGCGTCTTTCGATCTCCTTTATTTGCGCTTTTCGGTCAAAGGATAAACGATGTCCAAGATAGACGTAATCGCTGACAACCTGAACGGTGTCATTGCCTATGCTTATGTTAGGCATATTTACATAGCAATTCGTCATGATCTTGGTCTTGGACATGTTCATCCTAAGACCGATTTTTAAGGAGGCTTCGTGCAGTTCGGCGAGCATATTCTGGAGATCTAGGACGCCTTCGGCAACGAGAATAAGGTCATCCGCAAACCTCAGATGCGACAAGCGCGCCCCATTAATATTGACTCCTCACTCCAATCCAACGTCTTCATTACGTCTTCTAAGACAGTGGTGAAAAGTTTGGGCGAGAGAGTGTCCCCTTGTCGGACGCCTCGGTCTATTGACACGGACTCGGTGTTTCTGTGCATGCGCACCTGCATAGTCGCGGACCCGTACAGCTCCCGCTCGCTTATCGATTCCGCTGCGATGGAGAGAGTGGAATACGGCCCAGTGCTCGACACTGTCGAATGCCTTCTCGTAGTCTACAAAAGCGAAGCACAAGGGCCGGTCGAACTCTTTGCACCTTTCCATCAGCTGCTTGACTGCGTGGATGTGGTCCGTTGTCGAGTATCCACTCCGGAAGCCAGCTTGTTCGACGGGTTGGTACTCGTCGAGGGTAGTAGTCAGACGATAGCACATAACTTTGGCGAATAGTTTATAGACCTGAGAGAGAAGGCTTATAGGGCGATAATTGGAAAGTTTAGCCTTATCTCCCTTTTTATGGAGGATCGTGACAATCGCGTTCTTCCAGGAACTGGGTGTGATACCCTGGGAAAGAATGGCGTTGAACAATTTTACGAGAACCATTATGACGGGTTTTCCACCCGCCTGCAGCATTTCAACATGCACCCCGTCCTCTCCAGATGATTTACCGCGTTTCATTTTGCCTAAAGCGTACTGCACTTCATCTGGTGTGATCGAAGGTAGATCACCGTCTTCGCAGTGCTCCGCAGGTACTGCTCTAGGATCCGCCGCATCTGGTGAGTCCGGTTCCGGTGCTTTGGACGCATATAAGTTCCCGTAAAATTCTTCAACAATCTTTATGATCTGGTCACGATCTGTCACAATATTTCCGGCACTATCCGCGAGCTTGCTAATCTCCATTTTATTTTTGTTTAGCTTCTTTTGGAAGACTTTTGGATCCCTATTTTCCTAGATGGTTTTGGCAATAGTTCGGGTATTGCAAGCTCTTACATCGGCGCGGATTGCCTTTTTGATAGCCTTATTTAGGTGGTTAAGCTCTCTCAGGTCTGATGTTGTGCTGTTCCTCATATTTCTTCTCTGGGCTAGCAGAGATAGCGTGTCGGGTGACAGTTTCGCCTCTGTAGATGGTCTCACTCCGCCAATGTGTTTTTTGGTGGTCTCTGTGAGAATATTGCAAAGCGCATCGTTGAATGAGTCCACATTCTGGTTCTCTTCTGTTAGCCCATCGAAAGAGTTCTTCAGTTCTAGCTGAAAATCTTTTTGAAAAAATTTAAAGCTGTCTGGGTCGTATTTTGGGCTAGTTGACTTTAGCAGTTTAACTCTTTCTTTGGGTAGGTTATACCTGAATGTGGCTCTCACCAAACGATGGTCGCTACAGGTTTTAAAGCGGCTTAGTACAGAGACATCGGTTACATTTGACTTGTGCGAGCTAAGTATGTAGTCGATTTCATTTTTCGCCCGTACCGTCTGGGCTAGCCCAGGTCCATTTTTTCGAGGGTCGCTTTTCGAAAAATGTGTTCATAGCATAAAGATGATTTTGCTCGAGAAAATTAACTAGGGTTTGCCCTCGTGGATTTCGACTACCTAGCTCGAATCGTCCAACCGACGTCTCATTTTCTACGTTGGGACCAATTTTTGCATTGCACGACACGCCCTCTCTACATCCTCATAGAAGACTTCGATTTCTTCTTCTTGATAATCAGAAGTGGGGGCATAGACTTGGACTACTTTGATCGCATATCTTTTACTCAGCGTCAAATTAACATAACATACTCGAGTTGATATACTCGTTATGTTTTGGACTGCTAAGTAAAGTTTTTTGTGGATCAAAAATCCCACCCCGCCGTAAGTGGAGTCCTCGTGGCCTTTATGGTAAAGAAGATGGCCATCTGCCAGGCGCGTTAGATCTTCCCCTTGCCTCGTAACTTCTGATAAGCCTATCAGATCCCAATTAATATGCTCAGCTTCTTCAAGCAGTTCTAGCAATCTGTCGTCTGCATTCAGGGTCCTTGTATTGTAAGTAGCCAGGGTCAATGTTTGGCAGCCGGATCTCTGCCGGAGATTCTTCGCACCCTCTACCCCACCGGAACCGTAGCCGCTGCCGTAACTAGGAATAGCGGGGCTGCCGGGGACTGAGGGCCGTGGTTGTATTGCACTATTCATGTTGGAGAATGAGTTTTGGCCGTAAACACCACGCTGGCCAGGCGGCTTGGTGACTTGAAGTTGGGCATGTTAGTTAGAAGAACACTTATGATAAGTGTTTACATGCCCATTTCCCTTAGTCGATTTTTACGACATCCACGGGAGGACATGGAGAGGTGCTATTCGTAACCGACACCACACGGCAATACAGCTCACAAGGATAAAATATTCGAAAAGGGTTATATTATTAAAAAGATATTTCAAAGTATAGACGTACGTTATATGGCTCGACTTATGAACCTGTACTGTACATATTGTTAAATCTTAATCTTGTGTTGATGGTACTTGGGTTAAATGAAGATTTCACTTTATGTCCCAGGCAACGACGAAACGGAATCCTCGTATCTAGTCGGGCGCCACGACACCGACGGCTCACTCCCGCAGGAGCTCTTCAGCAGAGAAGTCAGCACCAGGAGATCACGGAACATGGAGAACAGGTCGCGACCCGTGTGAGTAATAGTGCTAACTGCGTGTATCTCGTCGGGCGCCACGACACCGACGGCTCGCTCCCGCAGGAGCTCTTCAGCAGAGAAGTCAGCACCAGGAGATCACGGAACATGGAGAACAGGTCGTGACCCGTGTGAGTAATAGTGCTAACTGCGTGTATCTAGTCGGGCGCCACAACACCGACGGCTCGCTCCCGCAGGAGCTCTTCAGCAGAGAGGTCAGCACCAGGAGATCATGGAACATGGAGAACAGGTCCCGACCCGTGTGAGTAATAGTGCTAACTGCGTGTATCTAGTCGGGCGCCACAACACCGACGGCTCGCTCCCGCAGGAGCTCTTCAGCAGAGAGGTCAGCACCAGGAGATCACGGAACATGGAGAACAGGTCGCGACCCGTGTGAGTAATAGTGCTAACTGCGTGTATCTAGTCGGGCGCCACAACACCGACGGCTCGCTCCCGCAGGAGCTCTTCAGCAGAGAGGTCAGCACCAGGAGATCACGGAACATGGAGAACAGGTCCCGACCCGAGTAATAGTGCTAACGTGATACAAACAGTGTTAACTGAAAGTAGTGCAATAGTGTTAATCTTTATGGGATATGTTTATTCCGGGCCAGTCGTTTAGTTTAATGGACTGAGTAATGAACCAATTAAATCTCACGGTGTATCAACAGCTCATATACGTCTCCACCGAGGGGCTCGAGCCTACCCTGAATTAGGGCGATTAGGCCTTAGTCGACCACCCTGGTCCAGTGCGGATTGGTCGACTTCACACACAACCTTTGAATTTCTTCGCAGGAGTGTGCAGGTTTCATCACGATGTTTTCCTTCACGGTAAGAGCGTCGAATAAACGTACATATGAATTCGAAATTCGAAAACACATTGGTACGTGGTGGAGATCGAACCCGCGTCTCCCTAGCCACTAGACCACTGACGCTCTTAACGGAGTATTCTCAGGGCCTATTTTGTTTACTTAGGTACGAATTCTAATAGGCCAATTGTTCCCCAGGTCTCTTGACTCGCAGGAGTCCAAACACTCCGCCGAGCGTTCGACTCCCGACGCGGCCTCCCCGCCCGCCGCGAGGGACGTGAGGGACATGATCATGCAGTCCAAAACCATCCTCAACAAGATGCTGTCGGCGCCCAACAAGCCCGCCGCGCCGGTCAAGACTACTGAGGTCTACGGATTTTTTAGTTTTTTTAATAGGGGATCGGACTGTTCACCATATTTTATTAATTATTTTTAAAATATAAATTAGTAGCAGACGATTCGCGAAGGAAAAAACAGAATCGGTTGAAAAACAAATTTACAGTATTTTTTTATTTCAATATGTCTGTCCCTTTCAAAAACGATTTTTTGTATGGAGATTATATGGCGTTACTAACAAATGACGTCACAAGTGGGTATGCGCCTCTCTGTCTAATCTTGAATTTCAAACCTTTATAACTCGGTGAATTTTAAAGATAGAGCAAAAATTCTTTTGGTGTTCGATAGCAGAAACTAAGAAGTTTGGATTTATAAAATAAAAAAAAGTAGTCCGATACCCTATTCTTCATTTTCCTTACAGATTGCGGATTTTTTTTTCTTCTTCCTGACTAATGGCGACACATCTTATGTAGACGTATTTCGCCAGTATCGAGTGATATTTGTAGGTTTAAGATATATATCCTTGAATGATTGTTCGGTGAATTGGGCTCAGTAATGTGATAGTACAATTACTGAAGCCACCACGAGGCCTCTTGGCATCATCTAAAAATGTCAGCAAAGTGTAAGCGATTCAATTGTTCTATTAAAGTTTATAGTCCCGAAACATTCACTGGATAATACACTATCGAAATTATACACTAAACACTTCAATAAACTAAAATAAAAAATTAAAACGAAGACCTTAGATTGTGGTTTTTGGACTATTTTTCTTTGTGTGGATACATACTTATTTATTTAACAATTTATTGCACACAAGAAAATTACAAAAAAATTACGACAGCGCTTTTTTCTATTTTCTTTTTTCTCATAAAAACACCTTGCAAGTTTATGTTTTGTGAGGAATAACAGAAAACTGTGTATATTTAGGAATATAGGTATGTCAAATGTTGTTTAATAGTGACTACGTATTTAGTACTACATATTCTATTTTAAAAAGGAAACGCAAAAGATGTGACGACTGTGGAGTTTCTTCGGTGAGCTCTTCTCCACAGATTCCGCCATTGTGTTAGTGAACTCACCCAAAAAAATGTAATGACGGATCTAAGTGATGTAATAACATCCTATGGAAATAAATTATTTTTGACTTTGACGAGTATAAATCCTATGTGATCAATAGTAATGAATGATCACTTTATCTAAATGTCCAATTACAACACATATTATTTATTTTTAACCTTAAACCATTCGTTGCAGAATGTCCCAGTTTTGATTTAGAGGAATAAGAAATGAAATTGAAATAGACATGTTTTTATCCAATTCCAGCCACCCCCACCGAAACCCACTCGTCTAATGACGCGTAAGGAGCTGACCGACCCGTTCGGCTCCGACGATGAGGATGAACCTCCCCCGCCTCACACACAGACACTCTCGAACACTCACACACACACCACACAGGTCAACGGGAACGTGGACAGCGAACCAGGTGAGGTTTATCTGTTATTATTTTATGATGGTATAGGGTTGCATTTGACTACAGGAAGGGAATATTGAAACCTCATTGTGTAACTGGTTTGAACGCAATTTGGAGATTGTGTCTGATAGTTCCGCATCACGTTGCTGCTCTACGGCTAACCATCCCTTTTCTAATTCTGAAAAATTTACCACTTTCCATAGCCTTGTCTTGCTTTGGATCTTCATTTTTCCTGCATTCAATTGGGTTACGGGAAAGAAAGTCTGCATGGGCCATAGATTTACCTTCGTTGTAAACGATATCGAAATCGTAGGACTGCAAAATTGCCCACCATCTGTGGACTCGCGGAGTTAAATCTTTTTTTGCATGCGAAGCTTTTAGTGCGTTACAGTCAGTAAAAACTATAAACTTTCGCCCGTGTAAGTAATGCCGAAAATGTTCTACTGATTTTACTACCGCCAACGTCTCCAACTCGTATGAGTGATACCTACTTTCTGCTTCGGTTGTTTTATGACTGAAATAAGCAACTACGTGGGGTAAACTGTTATTTTTCTGAATAAGTATAGCACCATATCCGTCAGCACTTGCATCAGTATGAAGCTCTATAGGTAACGAAGGATCAAAGATTTTTAAAACCGGCTCGGTTGTGAGATAGTTCACAATTTCCTTGTGTACTTTATCATGTTCAGAGGTCCATGCAATTTTGCCTTTGCCCATTGACGTTAGAGGATACAGTGGCTTCATCAGTTTTGAGAAATTTGGGATGAATTGTCGAAATTATGTAGCCAACCCTATGAATTGTCTGACTTGAGTGGCAGTAGTTGGTGCAGGAAGACCTTTAAGAGCTTGGATTTTCCTGGGGTTAGGTCGTATTTCTCCAGAAGATATTACAAAGCCCAAGTATTCAATTTGGCTTTTCATGAAGGAGCATTTTTTTAAATTGAAAGAAAACCCGGCGCTGGTTAAAGTCTCGAGCAGTTTATCAAGGCGAAGCAACCCCTCCTCTATTGTTTCTGATGCTACAAGTACATCATCCATATAGACCAAGATTCTACTGTGGGGACACAGGAAACATGATATGTTAATCCGAATCAGCGGTTTTCAGTGGCGTCGCCTCGACATTCAGTTGTTCCCCACACCGCGCTCTCTCCACCCGTGTCTTGTCTTTCTGTAGCTACCTATATCGTAGAGTCGTAAATAAAGGATAGTGAACTTATTCCTGAGTATCTTTTATCTCCAAAGTAGGGATCACAGAGCCCCTTGTTAGTAACCCGTAAACTGGTGACCCCGACGTAATTAAGTTCACTCTAGTTATAGATATTTAATAATTGTAAAAAAGGTTACAGTAAGCAGCAAATTTGAAAAATTATTTTATGTAAAAAAATGATAAATTATATTTTTATGTAGAAATACTCAAGCATACTCAGGTAACGTGCGCTTGTATACGTGCGATAAGCGGACGCGCTGATCGTAGGTGTCAAGTTGCAGCTAGCGAAAGGCGCTGGGGCACTGCGTTGCCGCGCGCTATTATATACCAACTAGTAATATATTTAACATGAGGTGGATTTCAATATTTTATTTTTTTAAATTTTATAAATTTTTTTTTTTTGGGAATGGAGGGGGAATGATGTGGGGACACAGGAAACATGATATGTTAATCCGAATCAGCGGTTTTCAGTGGCGTCGCCTCGACATTCAGTTGTTCCCCACACCGCGCTCTCTCCACCCGTGTCTTGCCTTTCTGTAGCTACCTATATCGTAGAGTCGTAAATAAAGGATAGTGAACTTATTCCTGAGTATCTTTTATCTCCAAAGTAGGGATCACAGAGCCCCTTGTTAGTAACCCGTAAACTACCATTAGACTATCATTTAGAGGCCGAAGTGCGGAGTTGATGGCTCTTTGGAAAACCTGCGGAGCATTTTTTAGACCAAAAGGCATAGTGAGGTACTCATAATGACCGAAAGGCGTGACAAAAGCTGTTTTTTCTATAGAATCTTTGTCAACTCTAACCTGGTGGAAGCCCGCCGCCATGTCAATGCTTGAAAAGAAACGAGTCCCGTGCAACTTGTCAATCTGGTCGCTAATCAGTGGCAATGGGTAACCGTCGGGACGCGTATTAGTATTAAGTTCCCTATAATCTACACACATACGGTCATCACCATCCTTTTTCTGTACTAATAGAATTGGACTCGCGTAAGGTGAAACACTTTCACGGATAATATTCGCGTCTAACAATTCTTGAACTTTTTCTTTGACAACGTCTAATTCGGTAGGGGACAATCTGTACGGTCGCCTTTGAACAGTTTTGCTCGGATCTATCAAATCTATTCTAAGTTCACCTGTTGTAATTCGGGTAGTTGGAAGTTTTTGAATAAAGTTTCCGGAGTATTTTTTTAGTATGTCAATCAAGAGTTTCCTATCATCGCCCGTGAGGTCAGAGTCAACTGAATTTATGTTAAAAGGTTCTAAACGTTCGCAGGTGTTTGAAGATTTTAATTTTGAAAAGGTTAAGCCATCATCCTTGATCTGTACAGAAACGTCATTCTCTAAAATATCACGCCCTAATAACACGTCTTCGCTTAAGCATTCGTCAGGTATTACATGATAGGTCACATCAAACGTAATGTTTTGTACAGCGGTGGGGCATTTTAGTTGTGCGGTACAGATTAGGTTATTAAACCCTACACCTTTCAAAACTACTTTCTCGTGAAACCATTCGCCCGTCAATTGTTTGCTGTGACTTTGTTTTATAAGACTACACTCGGAACCAGAATCAAACATAAAAGGTAATTGACTACCACTTATCTGTACAATTCCTCGCGCTGTCTTCGAGCACAGGTTCACTTGCTTGTTGTTGGTCCTCGAAGTCAGCGCTGCCGCCGTCGAGGTGTCTTCTTTCTTCTTCCAGCGCATCGGACAGGTGTTAGCTGCGTGTCCTGCCGTTCCACATACGAAGCATGTCAACGTAGCAGGTTTGGGAAGATCCTGTTTAAAAGATAAGATAAAGGTTTGAATAATGATCGCAGTCTATCGCGGCAATCGCTGGCACGGTGCCCAATTCTTCCACAGAAGTTGCAAATTCCACGGAAAATTGTATTTGGACGGGGTCTCTTTGAGTCTGAGTCATTGTTGCTGGTTGGTTCTTCATTCTTTCGTTTAAGCGTAAAACCACGCAAGGTGCGGAAAAGCTGACCTTTGTCGTTTATAACAACGGAATTTAGCTCTCTTCGAATTTTATCGTCACACTGGGACAAAACTGATATGGCAAATCCAGTTATAACTTTCTCTGGGAAGTTTGCTTCAGGGATTTGTTCTATGAGCTGCCATAATCGTACGCCTGCTTCCGAGGGGCTCTCTTTGGCATCAAGTTGAAATTTTATTATTTGGTCAAAATGGTCTTGCATCAACATGGGCTTCGAGAATTTGGATGTCAATAAGTCTTTAATGGAACCCCACGTCATTTTGTCTGGTTGAATCTTTGTGAGACACGTGGCAGCACGGCCTTTTAGGGAATGAGTCAGGGCCATTATAAGGTCAAGACCTTCTAGTTTCTTTTTTTCTATTATCATCTCACTGAGGGCACACCAATTGACTATATCCGCTTCAGCTGCATCAGGATCAAAGGGGACGAATACAGCATGCGAGCCCGATGTCGGACGTGAAGCCAAGGTATCGGCAAGTTTCTGAAAGATTGCTTCTATTCCAGCAGTAAACATGGACATTTGCACAGGAATTTGATCGTTAGCCGTGTTGTCTGAAGATCCTTGTGGGAATGGATGCGCCACCTCTGATGTAGACAAAGGATCTGACATCGTGAAAGAAATGAGAGCGAGACTTTACAATGAGAACTGTATTGCTAGAAAATCTCACAATAATTACAATTATTAATCAATGCAAAATCAATTAACTCATAAACTAAAAGCGCTACAGCTGTGCAGCAGGCCGCGCTCAAAGAATGAATGCCTCCCCGCCGTCGCGCGCTCGGCTTTTATAGTCATAATCCGGTCCGGTGCGGTAGGGAGGCGGTAGGGATAACGCACGCCTTGATTGGCCGGTTGCACGTGCGGCGGGGCGCGCCACAGTGGCGTGATCGGCCTGTTGCACGTGCTGTTTACAATCATTGAAGATGGCGCGCCGCCGTCATATATAATTTGCATTGAAAAATGGTTATAATAAATAAGGTGCTAGAATTACAAACATATAGAAATTTAAATGTTTAGAAGGTGAAAAGGACGGACGAACTTAAATTAAGGATCAGAGAGGCAGTGAGAATTAGTCCCAATAGAATTTATTTTTATTAAATGACAACACTGTATTTCAATGATGCAGTGTGGAAAACAATACCATTTCAAATAAATTTCGTGTGTATTTTTGTTTTCGTGCGCAGATTGAACATCCAATCCTAATGATACAATAGTACTACGTCTCCAATCTAATTTTACTGTTCGATATTTATTTTTAGATCTGTCTATTTAGTGAATTCTCTCAACTAAACTCACTCATTTCACCTTTACAGCAAAACCACAGGACTCCCCTATAATAGCCGACCCGCTCGGCGTGAACTCCCCCACCTCCCCCACATCCCCCATGTCAACAACGCCCCAGTCGCCCCTACAACCGCCCCAGCCGACCGCCCCGCCGCCAGTCAAACCGCTCTCGCCAGAACTGCCCAAACCTACGCCGGTAAGTAATTTACTTAGTGTTGCGTGTTGGCTTTGTTTGTGTTTGTAGCGTGGAATTAAGTATACAGATAAAATAAAGTGTAAGTATAGAACTTATTTGTAATTTGATTTTTTAGAAGCTGTATTGTATTGTTAACAAATGATAGCTTACGATTTCTTCGTCGACGAGGATCGTGTTGTTAAAAACCTTTATATTTTAAACAAATACTTACTTAATGAATATATTACGCTTGTAAGTTACTCTGCAGCGCCCAACAGGGTCCACGATTGTTACTACAATTAATTAGTTACCACCTTTATAAAACTACATTGTGGAAGCAATAAAGTATTTGAGTATATATTTTTCGCTTTGGTTCAAAAGTCAAATTACAAAAAAGTTAAAACAAGAAACCTAAAATCCTTTTTTAAAAAGTATGTATACTTACAGTGCGATGCAAAAAGTATAAATTGAAAAATAACTGTTTAATTTCATTCTTTACCAATAGCAAGACTTAAATAAATCAGTTGAGTTTTAATGCCGGTAATTAGATAAAATATTACAATCAACTTAGCCCTTATTTTTGTTTAGTCATTTTTCTTTTGTGTTGCACTTTTGTTTTTAAGAAAGTCCAATAAATAGATTCAATACTGAAAAGGTGGCACACTTGTATTTGATGTTATAAACAACTTGAACTTTCTTGAAAATACCGTATGTATAAACTGCTGTACGAATAGCGTAATATTTTTATATAGTTTGTGATGTTTCAGTCTTGTAATCAATCATGTTGCTAGGAATAATGTTGTAGTATGAGTCCTCAAAAATAAAATAATATTTTAAGAACACCTCCAACTCCAGTAATTAGTGAATCGTCTTTTTATTTTATTTTTACTAAGTTATAGACGATGTAGTATGAATTGCCTATATAAAAAATGCTTTATATTTTACTTATAACTGTACAATAGGAGATCGGACTGTTCACAATATTTTATGAATTTACCATATTTTATTAATTATTTTTAAAATATAGATTAGTTGCAGACGATTCGCGAAGAAAAAAACAGAATCGGTTGAAAAACGAATTTACAGTGATTTTTTAAAGTTTCAATATGTCTTTCAAAAACGATTTTTTGTATGGAGATTATATGGCGTTACTAACAAATGACGTCACAAGTGGGTATGTGCCTCTCTGTCTAATCTTGAATTTCAAACCTTAACCTTAACCTTACTCGGTCAATTTTAAAGATAGAGCAAAAATTTTATTAGTGTTCGGAAGCAGAAACTAAAATAAAAAAAAAGTAATCCGATCCCTTATTGACACGTTCTTAAAACTCAGACACCCATCTCATGACTTAAGTATTTAAAAAAAAATGCCGAGACAATCTTTCTGACCCGGTATCGTCTTTGTAATTTTTTTTTTTAAATGAAGACTCAAACTACTTTTAAAAATACTAAAACGTTACTTAATTAAAACAAATAATTACTCAAAACGCTTTGCATGATTTATTTGTTATTTAGTTTGACATTAAAAAGTAACTTTTCAGTATTTTACCTAAAGACCTATTTTTTTCCGTTTAACAATCACCTAAAGTAATATGCCATTACATTTCTTTTCATTCCCGCATCATCAACATCGCTTTGAAAAAAAAAATCCGCCTGTGTGTGCGTTTGTCAACATGGCCGACATTCCCTCGCATCCCATTGGACGAAACCCACGCTTGGGAACGCTACGCGCTTTGTGATTGGTCGGCGCTTGAATACCTCGACGTTAATTGGTCCGTCGATGGCGTGCTTCGTTCTGATTGGTCGGTTGGCTACAGCAATTGTTGTCACGCCACGATGAGCTCAAAGAAAGAGCTAGACTACTTCTAGAACAAACTAAGAAGGAAGCGAGAGAGAAGGTGCGGAAACAGAAAGAGAAAGAAGAAAATTTGAAAATTGAAGCCATGAACGGACTTAAAAATGGAGAGTTGAGTCCTTCTAAAAAGGTATGTAGTAAACGCAGTTTAGAAATTATCTAGATGTAGAAATATCAGATTCATCTAGATGACCTATCATAAGTCGTAGTCATACTTTTTAAATCATATTTACTATTAATTCTACCATGATGTTTAATTTTTTGTTAACGTAATAAATGATTTAGTAAGACTATTATATATAGTATATTTTGTTATATGTACCACACCTGAATTGAAACACGTATAAAAATATCCGATATAGCTGACTTTTAAAAATTCAAAACAACAACATTGTCTTGATCAAAACTCTCAATCTTGAAGATTTTTTCAATTGAGCACAACCCTAAACATTGTTTTTCTACACAGCCCTTGACGGAGGAAGAGAGACAGGCGATACTGCGGGAGCGAGCGCGGAAGCTCATAGCCGACGCGCGCGCCGGGGTCATTAGGTAAGCTGTGATCAAACTCATTTATACAATGTGACAACGGAATTACGCTCAACCCATGATACTGAACAAGTTTTGTTGCACAACTTTTTTAAAGTGTAATAGGGGATCGGACTGTTCACCATATTTTATGAATTTACCATGTTTTATGAATTATTTTTAAAATATAGATTAGTAGCAGACGATTAGCGAAAAAAAATAATAGAATCGGTTGAAAAACTAATTTACAGTGATTTTTTATAGTTTCAATATGTCTGTCTCTTTCAAAAACGATTTTTTGTATGGAGATTATATGGCGTTACTAACAAATGAAGTCACAAGTGGATATGTGCCTCTCTGTCTAATCTTGAATTTCAAACCTTTATAACTCGGTCAATTTTAAAGATAGAGCAAAAATTCTTTTCGTGTTCGATAGCAGAAACTAAGAAGTTTGGATTTATAAAATAAAAATAAAATAGTCCGATCCCCTATTATTTACGATTGTTACTTGCGAATTGGAACTTGGTACACATATTTAATAAAAGTCACTTTTACTAGTTCCACTTATATTATATTCACCCGACCGGTTTCGATCAACAGATCATCTTCACAGGGTTATTAATTACTTAATCTAGATTATGGACAAACTATGTGATCTAGATTAAGTAATTAATAACCCTGTGAAGATGATCTGTTGATCCTCTCTATCTAATCTTGAATTCAAACCTTTATAAGGGTCGGGCCACACTTATCGACGGCGATCGACGGTTTGCCTATACAAAACGCGCGCGAAGTATGGAAATCCTTTCGCATCATTCGCCGCGTCTGATGCTAACTCGGTCAATTTTAAAGAGAGCAAAAATTATTTTTGGTTTCGATAGCAGAAACTAAGAAGTTTGGATTTATAAAATAAAAAAAGTAGTCCGATCCCCTATTGAACTTCCCTGTGTATGAATAATTAGACAAGTGTTTGTGTTTGTAGCCCCACGTCACCGCTCTCTCCGAACCGGGCGGCGCGCGGCACCGTCGAGATCATCAGCAAGCAGTCCGTCATGGAGGAGCTGGCTGCCGGTGAGCAATCTCCACATGAACTTCACATAGATAAGATAAAATAAGATAAAAGTGTCTTTATTCGAAGTAAGATTTAACAAAATCATTTTTCGACGTCAAAGCGAGATGGCCCGTTCACTACAAGTGTACGCCTTCTGTGGAGAAGAACGGCCAGAAGAAACTCCACAGGACTCGTATCTTTTGTACTTTTCTTTTTTTAAATAAAATATTGTTTACAGTAGTCAATATACATTGTTAATGTTTCCTGTGCCGAGCTGGACCATCCGAGCACCAAGCCTCTTTATCATTTAAATAATCAACTAACTTATAGTAAGCTTTATTACACAGCGTCTGTGTTACATTCACTTGTGGCTCTGTGAGCTGTAGACCTTGCGAGCTTAAAGAAATCGATATGGCCGAAATATCATCAACAGCCTATATACGTCCCCACCGAGGGGGAGAGGGGGAAAACTGTGTAGATAACACGGCTCCGTAGCCCAGGTGGTAGTGTATCTGCCTCCGATGCACACCGTCGCGGGTTGGAATCCCGCCCAGGGCAAACATTCGTGTGATGAGCACTTGTGTTTGCCTTGTGTCTGGTTGTTGTTTATCTATATAAGTATGTATTTATTCTATTCATGTATTGTATATCAGCTGTCTGGTACCCATAGTACAAGCTCTGCTTAGTTTGGGATCAGATGGCCGTGTGTGAAGATGTCCCCACATATTTATTTATTTATTACTGATTTTTAAATATGTGTTTTGATTGAAACATATCAAACGACTTTCATGTTTATTACTACGATTGTTTCAGCGGGCGGCCTGGAGCAGGTGGACGCGATACTGGCGCGCGCGGACGCGCACTCCAACTCCAGCCACGGCTCCAGGAAGAGTTCCATCAGCCCAGATCGATCAGGTAACTAATTACATACATACACATGTAACCCAAGAAAAAATGTATGGATTCTGTAAATTATGATACGTTGAATGTAACTGGGGAGGCTCACAAAGAGATTTTTGCTCGACACTGTTAACACCGGGAATAGAACCCGGAACCTCCGTAATGCAAATATACTCACCGGCACATCTAACCGCCCACCCTTGCATTTCGGGTTAATTTTAAATTACGCTTATTGTTATACATTACAATTGATTTATTGATAACTTTACGATAACTTAAATACACTTAAATAAACGTTAAATTATCAACTTTTTGACTAACATCAGCTGTAACTAATATAATTACTAGTATAATTATAAAGAATCACGAGTATTCCCTGAAATGAAGGGTGGGCGGTTAGATGTGCCGGTGAGTGTACAAATACAAATTATTTATTTGCAATAAATAATTATACATACGTGGGTTATGTACATTTTGAAGCATCTCACATTTAGCCGACATCTTCGGTATGCACATTGGAGGATTAGCATGCAGTCAAAATTAACATTAAAGCAAAATTAATAAAAAGTCAAATAATTTTAAATGTCATTTATTTATTTATTTATTTATTTATTTATTTATTTTGGGATACAGACAGCATTAAATTAAAACATTCTATAAAATACATTGTGTTGATACAAAAGCCAATAAAGTATCCACTATTTGCTAAACATCTGCGTACCACTAAGCGAACACTATCAGTTTATGTAAAGTACTACAGTTGGTAAACAATAATATTACAGTCGTGAGGTACTGAACTTTATGACAAAAATATAATAAGATAAAGGTTAAATTTATACTTCATTTCAAATAACAATGGAAAAAAGACACAAAATATATATGGCATAAAACGTTTATTCGCGATTCACACTTGCCAGCTAATCGAGATAGACAAATGTCTGGAAGTTTATCCTATGAGAGACTTTTTCAATGTTATCCGAAACAAGGTATAAGTAGACAGAAACTTTTGAAAAACAAAATAAAATTAAAATTAAATTAAATTACAATTTTTTTTTTTTTTTATTAGTTTTGTAAACTTTGTAATGCTGTGCTGGAAGATATCAATATCGTTATATTTTCCATTGTAGGAGGATAAGGCCCTTGCAACAAATCTGTTTCTGGAATAATTAGTTCGATGAAAAGAAGTGTAAAAGGTACAATTTCTGTTTCTTAGATTTGGTCGTGGACAGTTTAGATTAATTTTCGGAACAAGGTAAACAGAGTCTATAAGGTTGTGGATAACTTTGTACAGAAAAATTAAATCCCTATGTTCTCTTTTAGTTTCTAATGACATTAATGAACTAGTATCATAGTTTATGAATCTATATTTCATATGTTTGAGAAACTTTTTCTGTATATGCTCGATAACGTCAATGTATTTCTTATACTGGGGGTTCCACGCTATAGATGCATACTGAAGTTGTGATGCCACAAGAGAGTAATACAACACAAGTAATGTATTAACTTTTTTAAAGGCTTTGCCCTGTCGGAAAAGAAATCCAAGCATACTGTAGGCCTTCTTGGTTATTTTATTAATATGCTTATCGAAAAGCAGTTTGCTATCCAATTGTACTCCAAGATCTCTAATATCAGTAACCCTATTCAAAACCTGATTTAGAAGCTTATAATTATATTGGATTTCATGTTTTTTCCTAGAAAAAGTAATGCAGCAACATTTATTAATATTAAGATGAAGTCTATTATCTACACAGTACTGAGCTAACCTGTCTAGATCTTGCTGTAACTTAGAACAATCTTCGTTTGATCTCACCAATGTGTAGATTTTAGTGTCATCAGCGTACAATAGAATTTGAGAATTTTGAAAACAACTTATTACGTCATTTATAAAAATATTAAAAAGAAGGGGACCAAGGTGGGAACCCTGAGGGACCCCAGAGGTTATAGGGGTAAAGTTTGAAGTAAAACCCTTGACAGCAACTGCCTGGCTTCGATCACGTAAGTAAGATTTTAACCACCTAAGTAGATCGCCGTGAATCCCGATATACTCCAGCTTAAGTTCAAGTAAATTATGAGAAATTTTATCAAATGCTTTAGAGTAATCGGTATACACGGCGTCTACCTGATAACCTTTATCCATGGCTTCCAAAACATAATCCAAGAATTCACATAAGTTTGACTCGGTGGATCTTTTCGACACAAATCCATGTTGTTGTGTGATCAAGAGCGGTCTAATAACACAAGACAATGTATCGCAAATAATCAATTCTAAAACCTTGGGTATAACAGACAGTTTGGAAATACCTCTATAATTTCCTACGTTATGCCTATCCCCACTTTTATGTATGGGGGTTATAAGGGACTTTTTCCATTCATTCGGCATAGCACCCTGTTTGAGAGATAGTTGAAACAAGATACAAATAGGTTGGGCAAGCCGATCGCAACATTGTTTAAGAAAAATCGGGTGGATGCCGTCGGGTCCACTACCTTTATTTGTGTTTATCCTAGAAAGATATTTTTTAACTATTGCTTCATTAAACTTTATAGAATTAATTAGGCATTGACTTGACGATGCTGATAAATTAATATTATTATTAGAAGAAGAATCAGTTTCAAAAACGGAATTAAAGAAATTACTAAACATATTTGCTATTGACTGACCCTCAGAAGCAGTAATGCCATTAAAAGACATCGTATCTGGTATAGAGTTGTTGTTTTTCTTTGATTTCATAAAAGACCAAAAATACTTAGGATTATTTTTAATTATAGCTTCCGCTCTAGCAACATACCTATCATAACATATATTCTCTAATTCCTTAGCTTGCCTTCTGAGGTCAGAGAATATGGCTTCGTCTGAAATTCTTCCATAAATTTTCCATTTTTTATGAGCTTTGAGTTTTTTATTTATAAGTTTTATCAAAGAGTGTGAAAACCAAACGGGATATTTAAATTCATGACTTACGGCTTTGGACTGGACGTTATCATCAATTATTTTATTAACTATAGAATAAAAAGTTGAGACAGCCAACTCGATATCACCTACGTCAAGATGTTCTTGCCAATTAATTAAGGATAGTTTATGATTTATTAATTCGTAATCCGCAGTGTGAAAGCGTCGAACTAACCTTGGGGCCGGTGTAAGGCACATTGCTGCACTACTATCTTTACACTCAATTAATAAAGATGGGTGATGAGCGTCCTCGGGAGTAGACAAAGGAACTACACGGGATATAGAACAAATTATATTAGAAAAAACCAAGTCCAAACTCCTACCGTTCTGGTTTAAGACGCCGTTAAACTGTTGAAATCCTGTAAAGCTCATGAAAGGAAATAATTGACTTGTTAAAACGTCACAGGAGGGGTTATCTAAAACGTAATCCATGAAAAATTATATAATTCATGAAAAATTATATAATTTTTTTTTTTTATAAATTAACAAACTAGAGTGTCAATTAATTCAAATTGTCATTTAAAACTATAAAATTCAAAAAATAAAATCAAAATTTGTCCACGCTGTAAAAAAATTTGTCACATAAAAACAACACCTGTATAATTCTGTTCTAAATTTCTTAAAAGGCAAAGCTGTCATGGCGTCTGGTAATTTGTTATAAATTTTTATTGACATTTGGTAACAGTTTCGACGACAAGTTGTAGTAGAGCAACGAGGCGCTACCAAATGATTTGGATATCTAGTTGCAAATGTACAGACCTCATGTTTCTTTTTATCCTGAAAATCAGCGTCTTTGCTGAGGTTTTCCTTTTCACCAATGTTCCCTGGTCCATCTAATTACATATACTTTGTATTTATTGATTTTTGTATGTGCCATAACATTTTGGTGAATAAAGCTCTTTTTCTTTATTTATTTTTTATTTATGTGCGGCGAAATCTCGACCACTCTTAAAATAGTAAATAACCTTTGACCTAAATTTTAACATTGGAATACATATCTATTAATTAAACATCGTTTATATAAAGTAATTATAGATTATAACGTAGTACCTACTTAAACAGAAAAATTAAATTGTAAAATTATATTTTATAAATAAATTACTGAACTGAACTCGGCCACGGAGGCTATGTCCAGCCTCGTGTGCTGACTCCTATATGCTGTCCATCCTTGCTGCACAGATGAGCGCAACAGTGAAGACAGCAGGAGCGCGAAGAGTGTGGAGGAGCTCAGCCGACGGTCGCCTCTGCAGTCCTTCACCGCCATGATCGAGAGGCTCACTCCTGACAAGGAGAATATAGAAGAGGTAACCTTGATCATAAATTGTTATTCTTTGAACATCCACACCACGCTGGCCCAATGCGGGTCGGTCAAATTCACACACGAACTTGTTTTTACCTGACTACGGCGGAACAAAAAGGAGGGTTATGATTTTAGCCGCCATATATCCCACAATTCTCCTAAACTATCTATCATAATTGAACAAATGAGGTATCGTTTTAATGAGCAACCCTTAAGGCAAGGTAGCATGCGACCACGGCTATCCTCTGAACATCACTAATATCTATGGGTTAAAAACATATATAAGTTGTTTACTTATTAGATATTAAATAAATAACTGAATAATTAAATTTGAAGATATTTTCTTGTTTCATGCCTTTTAGAGCTCGTTTTTTCCGTAGTCGGGTTTTAAACTTATAGTTTATTGCGCTGTCGTAATCGCTAGTTCTACCAAAGCGGGCGTGGACTTGATTCTGAGTTTCTTCGTAGGAATGTGCAGGTTTCCTAGCAATGTTTTCTATCACCGTAAGAGCGTCGAATTCGAAATTCGAAGGCGGGAGACAGCGGCACTATCCCTTACATTTTTAACTTAATACATCTTAAATGGCCTGTCAAAAGTCTTCAAACGACTGAAAGACTGATTCACAGTCATCAATCCTTAACAATCTATATTCCAGGGCCAAGTGGAAAAGGGTTCGTACATCCAAAGCGAATTGGAGGCCCTAGAGAGGGAACAGTGCGCCATCGACGAGCGAGCGGCCGCGCTGGAGAAGCAACTCAGGAGGGTCATGGAGTGCGCCGACAATACTGAGGTATGATCATAACTCAACAGGGAATAGGGAATATGCACATTTTCTTTTAAATTCATTAATCGAAATATATCAAGTTCCAGATAAACACATAAAAATATTTTTTCAAATATCTTGCTCAGAAACAAAGTTATAAGGCTTTAAAGTTGATGGTTAGACAGAGAGGTCCGACGTGACCATTGACGTCATTGGTCACGCGGGCCATACATCCGCCATAGAAAATTTTGTTTTCGTTGATGATGAAAAGAGGGACAGATATTTGTTTAATAATGTTGTATCTAGTTTGTTTTTTGATCAATTTTGATTCTGTTTTGACTTGACAGTCAAAACAGAATCTATTCTATTTTTTTGTATTCTATTTTTTTATACTTTCAGATGAGCTATGAAAACACTAAAATATTTTTTATGCATATTCCCTATTAAACTGGTACTGAATGGCAACACAAGTGTATGTACCATATAAAATAAAAATATTTTTATTTGGTTTAAAACATTTATAACTTAAAAGTAGGGGCAGGTGTCTCCTTGTAAGCTTTAACCCCTGTGCTAGGAGGCACCGCTCTTCACAAATCACACTTATGTTGGTACATGTAAACAAACATACATAGTAAAATAAGGAACTTATGTGTAGACATCTTTGGATATGGATGGGAATAGGAATAGAGGAAAATGGGTGCTATTGGATGACAAAATGTCAAAAAATCCATCTCAAAATTTGTTTAAATATCGACGGTGAAGTATCAATACCTCCTAACTTCGATTTTGGTTATTTTTACTTTATTAAATCAATCGCCTCCTAATACACCGCTCTAGGCACCTATTTAAAGATAGAAGCTAAATGCTTAATTATTTAGCGGGAAAAGATTAGAACTAAAAATTAAAAGAACCATATTTTTACATTTAAAAAATAACCCAAAAAAAAACAAAAAAACGTTAACGTTTCCTGTAAAGTTGCGTTTTTTTAGATAGACTTCACCGTCGATATTAAGTTCTTAGTTCCAGTTTTGTTCCCAATTTCCATTTAAATAATTTCTGTATTTTTCAACAATGAGTCGGGCAGGCGCCACGGTCCCTTCCATAGAACCAATTCCCAAAAACACCATCCTAAAAAAACCTTTAATTCCCATATCGTACCATAGTCATAATTCTGTTGTTGAAAAAATATTTCATCAGAAGACTGCCGAAGACTATTTTCATCAGAAAACTTGTAAGTACATTTATTAAAGGAATAAAACACATGACAGACAATTAAACTGTCAACAAGCTAATTATTAGTTTGTTAATAAAATTAAATAAATGTTATAATTTATACTTGCGATTGTCGGCACTTGGTGAAACTCCATAGTATTATTAATGATACAAACACTAGTACTCGTCGAATGAACCCGACCGGTTTCGCTTCACAGCATCTTCAGGGGTTATGAAACTACATAATTACAGAATAGGGGATCGGACTGTTCCTAAATTTACCATATTTTATGAATTATTTTTAAAATATAGATTAGTAATAGACGATTCACGAAGAAAAAAACAGAATCGGTTGAAAAACGAATTTACAGTGATTTTTTAAAGTTTCTATATGTCTGTCTCTTTCAAAAACGATTTTTTGTATGGAGATTATATGGCGTTACTAACAAATGACGTCACAACAGAGAGGAACTGTTTAATCTTGAATTTCAAACCTTTATAACTCGGTCAATTTTAACGATAGAGCAAAAATTATTATAGTGTTTGATAGCAGAAACTAAGAAGTTTGGATTTATAAAATAAAAAAAAGTAGTCCGATCCCCTATCGCAATATAATGTGAACATTAATCTTTAATGTTCGGGTTCATTCAAATATAAATATGTGGATCGAGTACAAGTGTTTGTATTATTAACAATAAATAAATGTTGATTTGCAGAAAAGATGGCGGAGGATAGTCCTAGCGTGCGTTCGAAAACCCCGTGACCCGGTACCAGTACCCTTCCTACTTCCTTACCCATTACCTAACATTTAGAATGCCCCCACATATTTAGTTTTGACGTGTGCAATGTAATTTTAAACGGCTTGTTTTAGGATCCTGCTTAAAATGGACGTTTGTGACATAAAATTTGACGTTCAAGAGAGCCGACAGTCTCCCGTCCTTTTTCATGGTCGTTGGTCAGAAAGTGACAAGACTAAGATTAAATTTAAGTTTCGCTGCGGGAATTGACACCAATGATAGCCATTCATACAGTCACGCTCTAATTTCATTCACGTTCGTCTGTCCTTTTCACCTTTCAAACATTAAAAAGGGACAGGAAATGGCCATCCCAATATTAGGGCTCTCAAACATGGAATTAGAATTTGACGCGTCGATAGCACAATAAAATTTTAGAGTGCACGTAAAACATCCGACTTAAAAATCTCTTAATTTGACAGCTATGCCCAACGAATTATCTATAGCTTTGATCTATAGTCTAAAAGAGTCTAACAAAGCCCCTTAAAACATGGTACCTAATAATTTTGACAGACGACGACGACGACAGACAGGCAGATGATGTCGCTGCTGTACATTGAAGCTTACTTTCGACGTTCTTACAAACCGAGTCATATAAAACATCATTGTACCGCGTATTCGAATGTGGTGGAATTCGAATATAGTTTTGCTTCTTTGGTATTCATTTGATGGGGTCAAGTTTTAAGCGTATTTACTCTTCTAGACTATATATAATTCGTTGGTTATGCCCTTATTATCATTTATTCAAAATAATATCATTCGTTACCTGAATATATCACCTCTCTTTCATTGGTCATAAAAATCGAAAAGGATAGCTGGATTTTAAAATTAGGATTAGAGCATGACTTCGTAAATCGGTACCAATGTCTTTAGAAAAGTTCTTAATGGAGAATATTAGTAGATACGTATTTTCGTTGATTCTTAGTTATATCAAAGCTTACATACATACTTGTACAAACCTATTACCTTCTGTTTCATTCAAAAAGACTAGTTTTATCCCGATTTTTAACTCCGTGTGACGCAACACAGTTTTTAGGTAATTTTGACACTCTCCTATTTATTTTTATTTTTAATTAATATTAAGCTAAATATTTCAATAGGCTGGTATACTCCAATGGAGACAAAACGTAGCCAAAACGTTTCGACTTCTATTATTGTATTAGTTTTGAATAATTAGCGTAAAGTTTAAATCATAATAAAATCTTAATGTATTTTCTTAATTTTAAAATGCGGTCAAGTAGCTTTAAGTTGAGAATAGTGTTGTATTTCTAATGAGGGATTTTCTGACAGCTCTTTAAAAAATAAAGATAATAGTTCTAATTAAGACGATAGATGGCGTCAGGTGTACTTCGTGGATTCTTTTTTTATAATCCTTTTATGTCCCTTGGTGACCCGCCGGATTTCTTCGGATCCACGAATCGTCAACGCCATCTACCGAAGTTATATGAACTATTTTTTTTGATTGGCTGTCTGAAAATCCCCCATTGAGTAAGACATTCAATTATATTTAAGGAAATATGACACTAAATATATGATATCCTTCAACAGGAAGAAGACAAGTTAATGTCCCAGTGGTTCAACCTGGTCAACAAGAAGAACGCCCTACTGCGACGGCAGATGCAACTCAACATACTGTAAGTCATGCAAACTTAGCATATGCAACGTGTTAGCAGATGCAACTCAACATACTGTAAGCCATGCAAACTTAGCATATGCAACGTGTTAGCAGATGCAACTCAACATATTGTAAGCCATGCAAACTTAGCATATGCAACATGTTAGCAGATGCAACTCAACATACTGTAAGCCATGCAAACTTAGCATATGCAACGTGTTAGCAGATGCAACTCAACATACTGTAAGCCATGCAAACTTAGCGTATCCAACGTGTTAGCAGATGCAACTCAACATACTGTAAGCCATGCAAACTTAGCGTATGCAACGTGTTAGCATATGCAACTCAACATACTGTAAGCCATGCAAACTTAGCATATGCAACGTGTTAGCAGATGCAACTCAACATACTGTAATTCATGCAAACTTAGCGTATACGTGTTAGCAGATGCAACTCAACATACTGTAAGCCATGCAAACTTAGCATATGCAACGTGTTAGCAGATGCAACTCAACATACTGTAAGCCATGCAAACTTAGCATATGCAACGTGTTAGCAGATGCAACTCAACATACTGTAATTCATGCAAATTTAGCGTATACAACGTGTTAGCAGATGCAACTCAACATACTGTAAGCCATGCAAACTTAGCATATGCAACGTGTTAGCAGATGCAACTCAACATACTGTAAGTCATGCAAACTTAGCATATGCAACGTATTAGCAGAATAACGCAGAAAATGTCGGGTCTTCGTCTTCGTATCAATGACAAAAACTCATATTTTCTCGGCCCAGTACTTTGCTACAGCTGCGGCGCTGGTCGATGCCAAGTTTAGGTCTTCCTTAGTACAGGTGGAGGGACACAGTGGGCAAGAGAGCAAGTGTTTGAGACGGGGCTCCACAATCACAGTGGTTATGAGTCTGGTCCATTGAAACCCCATCTAGCCAAGTTTTCTCTGCAGCGGCCAACTTGGGTACGCAAGAGATTTAGCGACTTCCAAGTCGACCTCTGCAGTTGGTGTCCAGGTGGCAGAGATTCCGCAGCCGTAATAAAGTCTGGTGGTGCTGGAAATTTTGCACGCCACAATTGCTCTCGCCGATTTCGGGTCGCAAATAGTGCCAGAAGTAGACCTCAAAAAGCTCTGACGGCTCCTGTGGCGGGCAGTGGGAGTTACGTAGTTTACTCTCGGGTGCTAACAGTGGTAAATTTAGCAGCCTCCGTGGCCGAGTGGTCGAGATTTCGACGCCCATTACGAAGGATCCGGGTTCGATTCCCGGTGGGAACACTGCCAAGCAAAAGTCTCTTTGTGAGACTTTCCCCAGTTTGGTAAAGATATTGCAGGCTGAATCACCTGGGAGCCGTTTCACGAAGCAACAATTTACTAGTAACAAGTTACAATTTTATATTCATTGCGTAGTTAATTCGCCTTATCGTTTTAATCTCACTGTCTACGCAATGTACATCGAATTGTACTTGTAATTTGTAACTTGTAGCTTCGTGAAACGGCCCCCTGATTGTCCGAAAAGAAAGATGATTCCGTGCTCAGGAAGGCACGTTAAGCCGTTGGTTCCGGCTACTATCTACCTATAGTCGTTACGCGAGATGACACGAGCCGTGTCAGTGGCCTTTGGCGTTGGCGGCTCTATAACGCTGATAGCAGGATTTGTGAGGTCGGTTGTCGACCTTACACAACCCACACGAAGACGATGATGATGAGTAACCTATTTTAACTGAACTACCACTTTCTCAAGATTATTTGAAAGCGGTTTTAAAAATTGCAGAAATACTTATTTAAATTACGCTAAGTAATACAGATGAGTCACAGATGTGAGGTCGTCTAAACGCTGCGACCAGTCGATACTGAATTTTAAAATACAAGTAACGCCTGCAATGCCCTAACCAAACTGGGGAAAGTCTCACAAAGAGATTTTGTTTGTGGCCCCACCGGGAATCTAACCCGGAACCGCCGTAATGGGCGTCGAAATCTCGACCTCTCGGCCACGGAGGCTGTTAATATATTACTACTATTCTAAAGTCTGTTTTTTGATTTATTGCAAGAATGGTGACATCAACTTAAAATATTTATTTGTAAACAGCAGTTTTTTTTTCGGTAATGAAAGACCACTCACGTACACGACATAATAATTTCTAGAAGATAAAAAAAAAATTGTGAATATTTTTTTTCTCCTATTGGCAACATCGAGATATCGTGAGCTTTTTTCTATAAATCAAAAAATATTTAGACGATTATTTTAGCATGTTAGTCAAAACTCAATTTTTTTTAATTCGAATTAGGATTTTTACAAATCATTTTTCGACTTCAAAGCTATCATGGATGGTACGTTCACTATCAGTGTACGCCCTCTGTGGAGAAAAACGGCCAGAAGAAATTTATCTTTTGTACTTTTCTTTAAAATATATAAAGAATCATACATGAGTCATAATTACAATCTACTCCGTTAAACAGCAAACAAGTTTTTTTAACAATATATAAATGTTGTATTATCTCCAGTGAACAAGAGGAAGACCTAAGTCGTCGGTGCGAACTCTTAGCTCGCGAACTGAGACTATCGCTCGGAGTGGAGGAGTGGCGCAAGACACAGGGACAGAAACACAGGGAGAGACTACTGCTGCAGGTAACCACACACACACATAAACAACCACCCACCCACACACACATAAACACACCCACACCCGCCCACACACATACACACACCCACCCACGCCCACATACTCTCTTCGTCCACATACGGCTCTTCCTCTTGGATCGCGAAAGCGTTTAGACGTGTCTTCTGTGCGATATTTTTTTGGAATATACAACGAGTGTGTTAAAATTATAAAACTAAGTTATACTTTAAAGATAAAGTATAACAACGATGTCCCATAGATATAAGAATATTAAATGTTTGAAATTAAATATAAAATAAAGTTAATAGAAGTTTAATTAAAATAAGCATCTGAGTTATTAATAATTTTGTAAATAATCTATATATTTATAAAAGGTATAATAAAATAATGTACTTTCCATTTAAGGCCACTACTATGTAACAATTAGGTATTTAACATTTAATATAATAGGTAGATAATATATTCATATTTTAGTACATAATTTTAATAAATAATTACTTGGAGAAGTAATCAAAATCATTATTCAAATAAGTACATAATAAAGTTACAATATATTTATTTAAAAGTAATAAACAAAACACTTAACTTACGTAACTCGGCGCTTCCAGGCTCAAGGAGTGACTGCCCTAGCTGAAGCCAACATTTCTATTTATAATAATACCACCACCAAGTTTCGATCAGAATCACGTCATAAGTGACCAATCAGAAAAGACCATTAGACCAATCAAAAGTAAACCAACTATAAGTGGGCCAACTATAGATGGGCCAACCACAATCCGAAATACTGGCCACAAACCTACCAACCCACCTGTGAAATGGAAGGCTAGGCGGCGCTAGTAGTAATACAAAACTGGATTGCAACCAATCTTGGCCACCTCACAGATACCTTGGCAAGTCCATACTATCCAATATAGTTTTTTTTTGCACAATAACTGCTATAAATAACTTAAATATTACACAAATTCGGATATTACTATGACACGGCCATTCTGATTTGTGCTTCGCTCTCGAAGTACAAAAAAAAAATATTATTATTTAAAATAAATATACGAACATTAATCTATGTCTACGTCTAAACCCTATTATTATACTTATTGCTTAAAATTATGACATGATTTGTGACTACTGCCTTGCCATGTCAACCCCATCACTCGCTGCCAATGAAGATGGTTAACATCAGACGAGTAAGCCGACCAGCGATTACAATTATTGCTTAAAATTATTACAAAATTGTGACTTCTGCCTTGCCATGTCAACCCCATCACTCGCTGCCAATGAAGATGGTTAACATCAGACCAGTAAGCCGACCAGCGATTACATGATTTGTGACTTGTGCCTTTTCATGTCAACCCCATCACTCGCTGCCAATGAAGATGGTTAACATCAGACTAGCAAGTCGACCAGCGATTACAAATATCTTTAAACTAATTCAATTTATTTCGATTACAAATCGTTCAAACAAATTCGTTATTATTTAAATCTCTGAAATATTATTATTTAAATATAGCTTTATATACAATAATTTTTTTTATCTCTTAAAATACATGAAAATCTATGAGACGGCATCTTCTACACTAACATCTTCTACCCATTCTCCGGGCCAGAATCTCAGTTTATCCTTAGATATTACTACGTCTCTTTGTCCTCCACGATGTAATTTAAAACGATCATATCCTAAAATATCAACTATTTCGTAAGGTCCTTTAAATTTAACTTGCAATTTATTGTTTCGTCTATGATCTTGGTACACATAAACTATATCACCTACATTATATGTTTTATTATTGCGTCTTACAGAATCAAATCGTTCTTTAAATTTAATTGACATCTCCTGCAAACGTCTGCTAGCCACTTCTCTATCAGCACGAATATCAAACGTCTGGTCTAAAACATCGGTTTCAAGAACATCATTTAATCGAGCTTGAATACAGGGGATATTAGCGTTGCAACCAATTAATAATCGTATTGGAGAAAACCCAGTTGATTTTTGAATTGTGGTGTTAATTGATTGTTGCACTTTGTATAATCCGTTCGGCCAATCTGATGGATCAGCACAAGCAGTAGCTAGCATATTAGTCATTGTAGAAACATACCTCTCAACCTGTCCATTACCGCGAGGGGTACCTGTTGCTATCATATGATGATCTATGTTCAATTCTCTAAATAAATTCTGGACTAAATTGGAGCTAAAATTTGTACCCCTATCTGTTATCACTAAGGAGGGGGTTCCGAACAGAGTGATAGTTTCCCGTATGATTGGAACCAATTCTTGCGCTGTTAACGTTTTAAGTTTTTTTAATAGGCAGAACTTAGTAAAGCCGTCAACAACAAGTAAAACGTGGCGATATCCTTCGGCAGATTGTGGAAAGGGTCCGGTGCAGTCAAGATGTATAGTATGGAAAGGAACAGCCGTTTTAATTATTGGATGAAGGAATCCTTGTTTTGGCCCACTATGTCCTTTTCGCTGGATGCAAGTCAAACAATGAGTTAAATACTTTTTCACAAAACTTGTTATTCCGGGAAACCAAAAATTTTCTAAAATTTTATTAACCACTTTTTCAAAACCTACATGACAATTTTCATCATGAAATAACCTCAAAATGGTCAATCTACTACCTTTCGGAATATACAATTTTGGTTCAGAGTTCAGTTCAAATTTGTAATATAGTAAATTATTATGCACCAAGTATTGATTTGCGTCGAGATCACCTGTTTGAACTTTATCAATTAATGCTAATGTCTGTGCGTCATTTTGTTGGGCAATCTCTAACCATGAACGTGGGTCATCAACTATCAAGTTTACAGTGTCTGTGCAAGATTCGTGGAATCCTTTTGAAGATGGTGTCTCAACAGGATTTCGACTAAGGAAGTCGACGTGATGTATGTGTTTCCCCTTTTTATATACAATCTCAAAATTAAAGTCTTGCAAAAAGGTCCACCAACGGGCAACGCGAGGTGACAAATCTCTTTTATTGGCTGTACATTTTATTGCATTACAGTCCGTGATTAATTTGAATTTTATGCCCAAAAGATATACTCTAAAGTGTTTTAACGCGTTGTATATAGCTAATGTTTCAAGATCGTATGAACTGTATTTTGATTCAGCAGGACTTGTTCTCTTACTGTAGTAAGCGACAACCCTGTTTGAGTTGTTAACTTTTTGAATCAAAACAGCGCCATACCCCATGGAACTAGCGTCGGTATGTACTTCCGTTGGCAAATCCGGATTATAAATGGTTAGTAAAGGTTTGGAAATTAAACATTGTATGACATACTGTCGTGCCGTCTCCTGTTCAGACTCCCATTTCCAAGGTTCATTATTTTTAGTCAATTTGGTTATGCAAGCTGTTTTCGAAGCAAACTCGGGAATAAATTTTCGAAAATAGCTAGCAAGTCCCATAAATTGTCGCACTTGCTTTACTGATCGAGGGACTGGGGAGTTAACTAGTGCGGAAACCTTACTTTCAGATGGTGCAACTGTTCCTTCAGAGATGAATCTACCCAAGTATTCTATACCACTGACAAAGAAACTGCATTTGTTTATGTTTATCGTAAAACCTGCTGTAGAAAGGGCTTCTAATGTCTCTTCTAAATATACAAGTCCTTCATCAATGGTAGTGAACGGTATTAACAAATCATCCATGTACACAACGATAAATTTTAAATTTTTAACTGCTTTGGCAATGGCTCTTTGAAAAATGGCTGGACCATTACATATTCCAAAGGGCATCTTTAAAAATTCAAAATGACCATCCGGTGTAATAAAGGAAGTATACTTCACAGACTCTGGTGAAACAGGTATTTGGTGGAATCCGTTTTTCATGTCTATTGAAATGAAGTATTTTGCTTGGCCTAATTTGTCAATTTGATCTTCGATCAAGGGTAGAGGGTAGTTATCTTTTTCAATTACTTTATTCAGGGCTCGGTAATCGATGCACAAACGAGGACTACCATCTTTTTTTCTCACTAATAAGACTGGGCTAGCATAAGGGGAATCGCTTTCTTGAATTATTCGATTTTTCAGTAAATCGTCTACGATATCATTCACTTTTTGTTTTTCGATTGGAGCTAGTCTGTAAGGGCGATAGTTAACAATCTCATCTTTTTTTAATCGAATTTTTAATTCACCGGTTTTAACCGTACCAATATTGTCAGTAGTAGCCAAAACAGACGAATATTTTAGAAAAATATGCTTAATTTTCAATTGCAAACAATCATCTAAATGTTGTATACGGTCATTCAGCTCTAAAATACCATCGCCTTCACATACTTCTGTCAAATTGACACAAGGACTTGTTTCCTGAGACAGTTTACAACCAGTAGAATCGACTATGATTGAAATTCCTGGATGTTGCGTAACATTAGTGCCAATAATTAAATCGTACGGAAAATCATCATCATGTGCCACGAATATATCCAGCTCAAGACATACTTGTTCGAATCGAACGGGAACAGTAATTTTAGCAAACAAATGTACTTTGCCATTTCCTATTCCACTTACATACATTGAGCATGGTTTTATACGACAATCGAGTCGTTTAGCAACGGATTCTTTTATAATGCTACAACCAGCGCCTGTGTCAATAAGCGATTTAATAGGAAAATTATGAATAGAGACAGGTGTCAATTTTAGCAATGAATTGGTCAGCGATACATTTACTTCTGGGACTAGTCACGCTTGTTTATTATTTGAACTACTTGAGTCCGATTGATTACTATTTATTTGTGTTCGTTTTTTAAGGAAACAAGTTGATTCATCATGCCCATTTTTTTTACAAAAAGAACAAACTTTGATGCCTTGAGAGATTGGAACGTCTATCTGGGGAGTGATGTTGTTTGTAACAGGCGCAGTTACTTTAAAGCAATCAATTTTTAGATGTCCACGCTTTCTACATGTAAAACAAAACTTTTCTTGAGAAATAGCGGGGTCAGACTTATAACGCTTGTTATTAACAGGATTTGACGAGCTTTGAGATGGGTTATCATATGTTCGCTTTCTTGTTTTCGTGTAAGAGGTGAAAAGAGATATTAATTCAGACACAGTTTTAGCGTTGTTGTTAAAAGATGCCATCCTAACATTGTCATCACGAATACTACCACAAATCAGCTCAACCAATTGAACCTCCGTAAAACAAATTTTTGTAGACTTCAGTAATCTAACTTTCTCCCTAGCATACTCGCAATAGGTATCAGCACTATCAGAAGAGTAAGTAACTGCCTTGTACAATTTCTCAGAAAGATTTTTTTTTTCGGGATATAAAGCTACCAACTCTGACCGAAAATTATTCCAGTCTCTTCCCTCATCAGGCTCCCAAGTCTCAAACCACAATAAAGCTGAACCCTTTAGGGCCTTACCTGCCTTGGCAACTTGAGCTATACTGCTCCAGTTAAACTCCTTTCCAAGTTTTTCTATACTGTCACACCATCCAGCAGCTCCATTGTTGCTCGTAGCTGGATCAAATACAGGAAGCGCCACATCATGTTCTCGACTTTGTTTTGCGGACACAGCATCACGTATTGCTTTAAGCAGACTTTCCAAAGTGCTTGGATCCATTACCGATATTTCTAAAAAAAAAAAAAAAAAAAGCCATGTTAGAACATGCGGAAAAATAGTTAAATAACGCAAGTTGTATCCCACTTCTGATGTTAAAATTATAAAACTAAGTTATACTTTAAAGATAAAGTATAACAACGATGTCCCATAGATATAAGAATATTAAATGTTTGAAATTAAATATAAAATAAAGTTAATAGAAGTTTAATTAAAATAAGCATCTGAGTTATTAATAATTTTGTAAATAATCTATATATTTATAAAAGGTATAATAAAATAATGTACTTTCCATTTAAGGCCACTACTATGTAACAATTAGGTATTTAACATTTAATATAATAGGTAGATAATATATTCATATTTTAGTACATAATTTTAATAAATAATTACTTGGAGAAGTAATCAAAATCATTATTCAAATAAGTACATAATAAAGTTACAATATATTTATTTAAAAGTAATAAACAAAACACTTAACTTACGTAACTCGGCGCTTCCAGGCTCAAGGAGTGACTGCCCTAGCTGAAGCCAACATTTCTATTTATAATAATACCACCACCAAGTTTCGATCAGAATCACGTCATAAGTGACCAATCAGAAAAGACCATTAGACCAATCAAAAGTAAACCAACTATAAGTGGGCCAACTATAGATGGGCCAACCACAATCCGAAATACTGGCCACAAACCTACCAACCCACCTGTGAAATGGAAGGCTAGGCGGCGCTAGTAGTAATACAAAACTGGATTGCAACCAATCTTGGCCACCTCACAGATACCTTGGCAAGTCCATACTATCCAATATAGTTTTTTTTTGCACAATAACTGCTATAAATAACTTAAATATTACACAAATTCGGATATTACTATGACAAGTGCGAACGTGACCGCACCTTGATCCTGTTGACCGAGTGAGACAGATAGCAGTCTGGCGATTCGACGAAACCGATCCATCACAGCCTACGACCCCGCTGTAGAAGGTCGAAAACGAAAAGTGAGTCACGCTGACCAAATTATTTTTGTGAGATAAATTCTAGATTTTATAAAATTTAAAAAATTCTTATAATGCCGAAAACTGTTAGAAGCCCACCAAGCACATCTGCTTCATTGCACCATGCTTTATCTGATACAGATATAACGAAAACACGACTTGGGGTGGTGCATGCAAATCCCACTTAATAAAACTTGAAAGGGCGCAAAGAGCACTGTTAAAAGTCCTGGCTTTCAAACCTTACAGAACCCCTACTCGTGAAGTATATAAATGTTGTGATGTTCTGACTGTAAGGCAATTGTTCATCAAAGAATTAATTTTAAATCAGCACAAGAAGCTTCCGTTTAAAGCTGAGAAACTAACACTCCGCCGAAAAGATAAGGTCTGTCCCACGACGTCATTTAGAACTTTTTTCATGCATAAATTTCAATGTTTTTTAGGCCCAATGCTTTATAATAAGATTAATAAATACATTAATATATATCCACTTAATTTAAATGCTTGTAAAACTAAACTGTTAGATTGGCTAAAAACTCAAGGCTACGAGGAGAGCGAAAACTTATTCACAATAATGAGGTGATGTAAATTGCAACTAAACACACCCTCTCTCACTGTCACATACAGAAACAAATACTCAGATATACATACATTCACAACAAGCATACATTCCCAAACAAGCATACACTCACAAACAAACATCCATACCTTCACATTAACATTTCATACAAACGATAAACAATCTCTATATTAAAAATATTTATTTATTTATTGAAAAATCAGTCGTAACTTTATTCTTCTGCAGCGTGCACCGTCTTCCGTTCGATCGGATGCGCCGGAGTCAGTCGGCAGTCGGCAGCGCGCTGCTGGTCAATGCGAATGTACTTTTACTGCTACTATTTTTCTATAGTTATTCGCATTGTGGTTTATATTATACTAAAAATAAAATAGTACTGTGATCTCGCTTTGTTATTGTAAAATACGCGCGACGACGTTGTGATGACATGCTACTTGTATGATTAGTATAACATTTTAATGTTATTAGATGTGGGTAATGTATTTTTATGTTTAAGTAAGTAATAGTTTAAGGTAAGGTACCCTGTTATGTACGCATTGGAAGAGGCTGGTATTTAAGACACAGGCACGGCCTAGTTTAAATACCAGTGGCTTGATTTTTTGTATCAACTTTCCTTAAATAAATATATTATTATTATATATATTATTATTACATACACACACCCGCACACACCCACACCCGCCCACACACACACACACACACACACACACACACACACACACACACACACACCCACAAGATCGCGATCCTATCCCCACAAGTGTAGGCAGAGTTTTAGCTCCCAGGGAGGTTAAGACACGTACACCAATCTTCAAGTTTCTTAGTGCATCTTGTGACATCTACCACTAAACCCAAATCCCTTAGTCGCCTTGTACGACACCTATGGGATGACATAGGTTGATTAAATTCAAATGAACCTCATCGCGAATGTTTGCGCTCGGCGGGATTCGAACCCGCGACCATGAGTTTCGTAGGCGCGTGCCCACAGTCAGTAAAGGAGATAGGTATGCATACATAGCACTCCAAACCGAGGAACATGCGATCTGAGTGTGTGTGTGCCGCGTCGTGCAGGGCTCACGGAACATCAGCGCCGTAGCCCACCTTGCCAGGCTACGGCTTTTGCTGAGTGAGGCCCATTTTGTCTGAGTCTCGCAACACAGGGGTAATAGGGGATCGGACTGTTCCTAAATTTACCATATTTTATGAATTATTTTTAAAATATAGATTAGAAGCAGACGATTCGCGAAGAAAAAAAAATTGGTTGAAAAACGAATATACAGTGATTTTTTAAAGTTTCAATATGTCTGTCTCTTTCAAAAACGATTTTTTGTATGGAGTTTATATGGCGTTACTAACAAATGACGTCACAAGTGGATATGTGCCTCTGTCTAATCTTGAATTTCAAACCTTTATAACTCGGTCAATTTTAAAGATAGATCAAAAATTCTTTTAGTGTTCGATAGCAGAAACTGAGAAGTTTGGATTTATAAAATAAAAAAAAGTAGTCCGATCCCCTATTTCGTATAAACTGTGTCGTTTTGCTTTACCTTATCTATATTTTCTGTTGCATTATGCACTGTTTTCTTTATGTGGGTGTTGTGTTGTGATGTCCCACAAATAAATGATTCTGTTTTTGTTTGTACAGGAATTGCTGTCGGCGGTCAACGAGAGAGATCGACTGGTGCAGGAAATGGACGAACAAGAGAAGGCGTAAGTTAATAATACTTTGACGCCTAGTTGGTAGTACGCCTGCCTTCGAAGCACAGGGTCGCGGGTTCGAATCCCGCACAGGGAAAACATTCGTGTGATGAGCACTTGTACGTTTATTAGACGCTCTTACGGTGAAGGAAAACATTGTGATGAAACCTGCACACTCCTGCGAAGAAATTCAAAGGTTGTGTGTGAAGTCCACCAACCCGCACTGGGCCAGCGTGGTCGACTAAGCACTAATCGCTCTAAATCAGGGTAGGCTCGAGCCCCTCGGTGAGGACATAAATATAAGCTGTTGATGGTGTATTAAAAATACATTGAATTATTTAAATATGTTCTTAACAGGATAGCGGAAGACGCCGAAATTGAACATAACCTATCGCAAGTAGAAATCCAAAGGAAAAACAACTGTATTCTGCAGTGAAGAAGGTGCAATGTTCGTCAGATCGCGGTCAGTCACTCTCATTAATCGTATACACCTTGCAACTTCGACAGTCCATTAGATTTTAACGATAATGACTTCAAAATTCAAAATGGTGGATGAATATTTTGACAATTCATACGTGCTTTATAAAAAAAAATGCAATAGTATGTTTCTCGTGACATTTTATTTAAGTCAGTGTGGATTCTGATACTTGCGGCAAAATTAAAAAGTTAAACAGATTTTTAGTATCTAAAATGTGTATTTTATGATAAGTCATGTTTTTTTACATCTCTTACAGTGTAAAATCAACTCCAATTTTCCAGTCAGCAAAAAAAGAGAATAATTTGGCTCCATCTAGCGAGCCTATCGAAAACTAGATATTTAAAAATGAAACAAATACGTGCTACTGCAATGGAATTAAAAATGCGGGTTCGTAATTATCAAGATAATTTTCTTTGATAATTATAGGATAATTTATCTGATAATCGTCATAATTTATCACAAAACATATTATTTGTTAAATTGTTTTTACAAAACAAAATCACAATGCGTAATAATTCGGGCTATTCTAAAATACAAATTTAGATTTAGTAGGTATTTTAAATATCGTTATTTATTATCAATTTGATAATTATCATTGATAATTATCCTATCAAACCCTGTTAAAAACACGGATAAGAATTGGTTTTTATGTTGTGAGACGTTAATACTCAGTTGTTTTCTTTCCTATGCTATATTATTACAATTTCACGTAATTATGGCTTTTAAATATTAGGTTTTAGTGCTTAAAATATCGTTATATTTATTTATAGTACGATTTTCAAAATACCAGTGCCAGTATAACTCTGTTGATAGGGAAAAAAGATGTACAAAAGTACAATTAAAAATAATTAGGAACAATGCAATTCTTCCGATTCATAAAGGCCGTGACACATAATAAAGGCAGATTATTACTACAGCATGAAATTTACATCGTTTTGTTCCCGCCGTGTAGTGATAGTACCCGTCAAACTGAACAACTTTCCACGAAAAAAAAAATCCTGCGACATAAATATTTTTGTGCTCTCCATACAAAATGGGTCGGTCGGTGATGATAATAATTTGCCCTTGTATAATTTGCCGCGCGCCTGAACTTTAAAAACTTGATGTCATTGGTATTTTTAAAATGAGTACAGCTTTAAATTTACGTAATTATTTTGGTATGTAGGTTTACCAAAGATCCTTTAAATATAAATTAACATGTTACTATTTTAACTAATCCTTTGACCTTTATAGCATCGAAGCTATGTATGTATTTATATTTTTTATTGTTTTATTTCAGTCGCGTTACAAGCTTTTTATCATGTGGTCTAAAAATCTACCCTTAATTTCAAAACGTGTTAACAAAATAAAGCGAAACCTCTCGGTTGGTAGTCAGCCTATGAAACTGAACAACTTTTGCTCCATAACTTTTTTTTTTTTTTACCTTTCATACTATTTAACTCGATCAGCTGATCAGTTTTACTGCCGTTCTAATCATAACAATCGCATTTGCAATTAAAAGTAAAAAAAAAAATGGTTCAAGTTGTATAGGTACTTATTAGATCTCGTCACACTGATTCTGAGTATGCCTATGTGGCCCCCAGCCGCCACAAGCTGCAGAGCACCACACGAAGAGTGTTGTAGAAACGCAAGAAATCTAAATTTGAAAATGAATTTAAAATGAAAGATAAAACTGCCAGCAAGAAAGGTTGCCAGTCATAAAACAGGAAAGAGGACGAATGCCTCGTTACATGCCTATAGCTCTATATGGCCAAATATGTCGATTGCGATGGTTATGATTAGGACGGCGGCAGTTTATATGATCGATAGATAAATCGTTTAATGCCACAATAACTTACAAATGAGTAAATACAAATGAAAACTTCATCAACGGCTCCTTACAGTCCACTGCTGGACTATGAGCCTCCTCCACTTAAGTGTTTGGTTTTGCCATAATCTCCACGCTTGGCAGGCGGGTTGGAGATCGCAGATTAAAAGGTTACTGTATCAGAGAGCGCTGCTGCCCGTTCCCTGTTCAATGTGTAGTCCCTAAGTCGCCTCTTACGACACCCACGGGAAGAGTAGGGGTTGGGGACAAATGTATTCTACTCTACCGTCACCACACGGCATACTGATAATGAAAACTTATACTAAAGGTATTGCGGCAAAAGGACCATACTCAGCTTTACGTGACTTTGTTTATGAAAGTTAAAAGAAATATTTGCGAATTTTTAAAAGTTGTTGGCTAAAAGTTGTTCAGTTTCATGGGCTACCACCCGAGAGGTTTCGCGTTACATTGCTAAAACTTTGTAGAAAAACTATTTTTTTTTTATTATCGTCCTAATTCAGGGTAGGCTCGAGCCCCTCGGTGGGGACGCATATTATGAGCTGTTGATGATGATGATAAAAATGAGTTATTGTTATTTTACCACGGAGCATAAATTATAAATATTGAATTTTATAGCTTCGGTGCTAGCCCGACCTTATTTAAGTGGTGATATTAAGTACAATTTGCCATAGAAGATGTTTTTATATAGAAGCTACGACGGCATAGTACAGTCGAATGCACGCCAAGCGTTACGCTTGATTACGAACAAAATCAACTAAGATCCTGTGGTGTGTGAGGTGAGATGACCATCTTTACAGCACGGTCAAACTTGAGCGCTTGGCGTGCACTCCACTGTACCCATATTATTTTATTAAGTAGACACATTTTGATCGATGGGTTTCGTAGTTGTAAATATTTAGAAGTAGATATTTATTTTGTGGATTCTTATTTTTTTATTCTTGCCTTTGTATAAACATAGGCATACCGTTAATTATCCTTGCTTATAATTCAGTGGAAACATGTAAACATATTAATTTTATTTAATAATTATTTATATTAAACGCAACATACAATCAATTTCACGAGAAAGCATCATCAATAAACAATTGAATCAAATTTTAAATGTCACATGCTAGTAAATGTGCACCTTTCGTAATAATGGCTCTAAATGTTTAAATATTAATCAAATATTGACTTGTATAAAATTCTACATAATAGGTATTAATATGAATGAATTTTAAAAACCGTTATTTTGTAAATTATGATTTAATGTTTGACTTTATGTCAATTTCAAACAACTGTAATTTTATTATTCAATATTATAAACAATTGCACCATTTTTATTTCTCTTAATAATAATGAAATCAATAATACGAAATCGTCCCTAGATTTTAGTAATAAAATGTATTTAATGTCGTATGGGTAAATCTTTTTATATTATAATAATACGAAATATTTTTGTGCAAATAAGTTGTGAAATCGTTCATAATCAAAATGATATTAGATATGCTTCGCGGAAGCGTGAAATTTATTTTTAAATTAATTTTATTATTTTAAACAAAATTTAAAAGTATTTTTGTTGTTAACTAGAAGCATGGAATTAACGTTCAAATTAAGGTTAAACGTCAACAGCAGTAGCGCCACCTGTTGAAATAAATCATTTACTTATTGTCAGTGACTTCGATCGAAATTGTTATGTGTTTAACGACAATAGAAGGGTTACATGTGTCATGTAAGTCGTAACTGTTAAAAGCGGCCACGTTTCGCAGTTACGGCTTTCATAACTTATTGATTATATTAAGGACTATAAAACAGTAACTAAAATATATTTATAACCCTTCTATTGTCGTTAAACACATAACAATTTCGATCAAAGTCACTGACAATAAGTAAATGACTTATTTCAACAGGTGGCGCTACTGCAGCTGATGTTTAAGCGCAAGAAATTAGGAAAACTCTTGCAATGAAATGGCTTTTAGCTTGTCCACTTAGCGCAAATGTTCCAGTCTCAGAAGTAGGTACTTTGCCCGGGTTACTATAGGATGAGCTCTGACAGCTTCAAAATTCTTCATACGACGTTAACAACTTTTTTTTATATTATTCAGATTAAAAACCGTAATAGCTAAAAAATAAAAATAAAACTAACTTCACCTCTTATTTTATCCTTATATAGTAAATATAATAAATAAACGAAATAATATTAAAAAGTTTTTAAAATTTTAATTTGTCAGAGCTCATCCTATAGTAACACGGGTATATGTTTATGTTTTATTATTACATTTGCGTTTCCATGGAATTAACATAAACTCCAAAAGTGTAATGGTTTGCTGTTGGTAAAATACATTAGAATTTAGAAAGCACTTCAAAATACTTTTAAATATACTTTTTCATTCGACGGCTTAAAGTTGTATATTTACAACTTACCATCGACTACGGAATCACAAAAAAATCGAAGTAAAAAGAAAATGTGGTTTTTGCTTTTTAAATGTGAAAAAAAAAACAGCTTTAATAATTTTATTTCCGTTTTCGATGGAATAGAACGAAATTAACCCCGATACTCAAAAATGGACTAATTTCAATTCTCTGACAAAAACAGAAAGTATCCTTAGCGTTAGTCTGCGGAAATCGACCCCATTGTATTTTTTTTACACATCTGTACGGTGGCTAGCAAACAACTATAAAACTAGGACCGCCGTTATTGTATTAGGAATACTAATACTACTAAATTGATCAAAAATTCTGAGCATGAAAAATCAAAGAAAAAAATAGAAACTACTATTCACTAAAGGTCCTCACAAACCCTGGTGTCAGTGTTATAGAGCCGCCAAAGGCCACTGACTTGGCTCGTGTAACGACTAGATAGTAGCCGGGACCAACGGCTTAACGTGCCTTCCGAACCACGGAATCATCTTTTTTTTCGGACAATTGGTGATTCAGCCTGCAAAGTCCTAACTGGGGAAAGTCTCACAAAGAGATTTTTGCTTGACAGTGTCGGGAATCGAACCCGGAACAAAATGAGCGACGAAATCTCGACCACGGAGGAGGCTGTTAAGTGTTCACTAAGGTCATTATGATAAAAGCGAGAGTAATGGTACAATTGAGATAAATTAGCTCCAGTTGTACTATCAATGGTAATGACCTCAGGTACAACTGGTCCGACTCTTTAAGCTAGCACGGATGAGTTGACCACAGCATTTCCTATGTATACAGGTTAAAGTCAAAGTCAAAATTATTTATTTCCATAGGATGTTATTACATCACTTAGATCCGTCATTAATTTTTTTTACAATCCTGCACACTCGAACTGCGAAGAAATTCAAAGGTTGTGTGTGAAGTCGACCAATACGCACTGGGCCAGCGTGGTCGACTAAGGCCTAATTGTCTTAATTCAGGGTAGGTTCGAGCCCCTCGGTGGGGACGTATATGTGCTGTTGATGATGATGACGAATAAGGCCGCCTAACGTAAATATCTTCTTGTTTTTTTTCTGCATTTTTCCCGCGTCCAATAAAGTATATTTATTAATTTAGATAAAAAAAACAAGCAGGGTTCTTTTCGCACCTAAGCCGCCAAAGGATCAAGTTGTTTGCTGGCCACTGTACCTCATAATTCACTTGAAATTGGTTCTGGAATCGGACGGGTGCTATATAGAGGGTGTTTCAGCTTCGCAATCGGTGTGCAATGTTATCGTAATTAGATATAAAGGGTCTTACTGTTTTGTCTTTATGTAACTGAAAATTATCATTTGAAATAGGTTTCGCAAATAAATATAATAGATGGCGTTAGTTATGTTGTATCAAAGATTTAAATGAAATGTGAACAATATGGGTATTTTATGTTTACCAATAGGTATAATTTTTTTTTTAATCTTTTTAGCCTGTTTTTATATTAAAGATGTCTCTTACACCTCCACAAATCCCAGTCCAGTAATTACTACTAGCGCCATCTATTATAATCCTCTAAAATAAACAGATTTTTAAAGATTTTGTACTCATCTAGTTAAATAAAGAAAAAAATATATGTATTTAAAAAACAAATTCAATACTGTAACAATTCAAAAAGGCGAATTTTTGTTTTTTATTTTTATTGTCAAATTGATGAACGATAATAATAGGACCCGTGCGCATAGAATTACTGCTTCTCGTATACTGTACATAATTAGGCTTTATTATTGTAATTATTATTATATAAAATCACGGTGTTTAGGGTTGACAGTCAATACTATCAAATTCCAGTAGCTGATAAAATTAATTATTTTATATAGGAATCACTAACGGTACAGTAGAATTTTATTGTATTTAAAAAAATAACATTGGTGATTTGTCGCATTGCAGTCTTTTTACAAACTATTAATTCAACTACGCGGGTTAGTTTAAACGTTTCGTTAGAAGTTGGCCAATTTGCACTGGGCCTGCGTTGTCGAACAAGGCCCTATCGCCCATGAAGGCGGGCTCGAGTCCGCTGATGAGGATTTTAATGAGAATATGATGCTGATGATAGTAGATTTTGAGCATATTGAGTCTATACAAATCACAATGGGATTATTATTATTATGGGATGATTTTTACTTATAATTATTAGAAAGAAAAAATGCTGAAGTGCAAAAACATCGAAATTCCTAGTCATTTTTATATGGACGATGTTTTATTAGATTCAATAACTGCCAGTAGTAATTATGCGTTAGTAAAATAAATAAAACTAGTTATTACATTTCAATGTGATTTAGCACGCTCTTTTATCCAAAGGGACTAAGGACCAAGGTGGTGGGTATCGTCCAGAAATGTAGCAAGCTGAAGTGGCAGTGGGCAGATGGGTTCTCGAATGGAGACCGCGTCTCTGGTGACCTGAGGAAGGTGACTGGTGGTGGCTGGATGAGGAAAGCGGGTGATCGTGCGCTTTGGGGTGCCCTTGGGGAGGCAGCAGTCCAGCAGTGGACTGCAATAGGCTGATTGATTGATTGATTGAGAGCAAAAGGTGTAGTTCGCAAAAATTGAATAAATTCGTGACTGTAGGTAGTCGTGGCGTGTGCTATTAGCAAGTGTGCATATGGATTGAGGGCCCATTTTTATAATTATTACAGTACAGGGATTTTAGTTAAAAATAGGTAAAACTTAAAGCAAAGATTCTTAAATTTCTTAAACCTGAAACAAAACAGCTATGATCAGATAACTTGGGCCCTCAATCCTGACGCCTGCATAAAGTGGCATAGCCTAAATCTTAGAAAGCACTATCCTTGGGATAATAATTTTTATTTGAGAATTTAGTTAAGATTTTCTTAATTCCCAAATCCTAAGAACGCGATATTACAGATTTATGGCGGTTTAGCTTGGGCCCTCAATCCATGAATATCTGTACTGAGGAATCTGCAAAACATGAATTTATCTAAAGAAATAATATCAATATGACTTAGGTATATTTCAGTTAAATATCTTGGTAAATTAGTTAAAAAGAAATAACGACACAAAATTAACTCTATTTAACACCATTAACACTATTAGCAAATAAATATAAATAAATAATCAAAGTCTTCATTAATAAAAAAAAAACAAACAAATTGACATCCCTGGTCCTCAAATTAGGATTCCCTGTGCTATGAGGACCAGTAATCCACCCGTTTGGAACATTAATAAGTATTACCTACATTGAGGTACAAAATGTAATCAAAGGGTAATAATCTAGCAGCATTCACAATCTCACTCAGCTTATGATAGTCCAGATATCCTGTGTTTGCGTATAGTCCAATGGTAGCAACGTTAAAGGTAAAAAAAAGTTAAGGAAGTTTTCTGACCAGGTTAGGAATGAGTGGCTGTTGGAAATTTTCATTACAGCTTGCTCTGTGCTTGGGAAAGCATAACCACTATCGCAAGAAGTGGTTATTAAGCTAAGCCAGAGGACTATAGGCAGTTTTTTTTAAAACACTTGGTGTGACTACAGTTTGTCTAAAAAGTCGTGAAATTAATAGGTGTTCGCGCGCCATCTCACGACGAAAGAAGGAAGCGCTGCGACTAGCACGAAGTTGCAATAAAATGCGAGAGACTGACGTCACATCCGCGGCTCGCAACAAACTTCACTTTTGTCGATTCATTCTTCTTACATACACGCTGTACCTTGGTTCGTTTTTTTTTTAACGTTAGATAAACGAAATTATTTTCCAAAAAATAATAAAATTTCATTGAAGAGGACCTTCCTGCTTTCTACACATTGTCGAGTAGCCAACAATAGGGGCGCCACCACCTTTGCAGTGTTGCCATTTTATATGATACTATCCTGCTCTGACCTATGGATATTCCTGAATATTCCTGAGTGGATTATAATGTTACGACTTTTTAGACAAACTGTACAATACTGTCTACCTGCACGTTACATTATAATCTATTGAAGCGATTCGCGACTATTTATTCAAATGTCTTATTCTAAATATGATCAATTGTGGATCGATACATTCTTTTTAAAGCCAATGCCGACAAACCACCAATGTTCCCGATGTTCAAAGTAGATCTCAAGTTATGAATAGTTTGTCACAATATTATAGTATTCACACGTAAAATGGTTATCAGTATAATCTAGAAATTGTATGATTCTTTTGGTAACTACGATTTTAAATGGTAGGAATATTAATTATGTACTCATTTACTTGTCTTATAGGAGTCTTGTGATTTTGAAAGAAATCTTTTAATTATCGTTCAAGAAGCATCGGTCCACTTTACTGACTGGTTCACAATTAACAACAATGAAAATAATTAACTGCGGCCATAATGAGACCCAGTACCAGAAAAACTGTCATTAAGAATTTTCTACTAGAGAAAAATGAAAAATTCCTTTACAAGATCGACATTTTATTTTATTTTACTTTATAAATATTAAAATACATACAATAAATAAATTTAGTTTTGACGATGATGATAATAGATTTCTATTAACTTAATTAATTCAGCCATCTTTATCGAAATTAACATCATAAGACTCCTTGGTAAAGTGATTTATATAGAGTTGTTAGAACCCATGTAGATGCATTTCATTTGTGACTATACACGAGGATGAGGGAATACCGACCCATAATAAAGTGATATTGTAAAATATGTATTTGACTTTGATTTACTTTCCGATTCCCTACCAGGCAGAATATTGATACGCCAGGCAGCACCAATTCGGGGGCCCCTCATACAGAATAGAAGGAAGGAAGGGAAGAGGCCTTATCAGCAGTGCGTAACAGATTAAGTAATGTACTCTTGTGCTGGCTACTGTACCGATTCTTAAGGCTGGTTTACATTTTAGTCACTGAAATCAGTCGCCCGCCCGGCCGTCGAGATAGCGTGTAAATCCAATTTTTCCATCTTAAAGGTCTTTCTCTTTGGAAACATAATTACAGCCGAATGAATTATGCACGAAATTCACTTCAATTTAGTTGTGCAAATTTTCGGTGATTTCGTGTGTTTCCATGATTGTTTTTGTATTCGATGGGTATTTTTGGGTGTTTAGTGTCTTACAAAATCGTTGTCCATCGATTTAAAACGTTAATTTAGCATTTCGAAATCGCGACCTTCTCAATTCGGCCGGGTTATAAAAAGCATCTAACTTTGGCGGCTAACTTCACACAGGTACTGATTTAGCTCAGTGGTACATACAGCTAGTAACTATTTATCTAATCAGTGGTACAGTTCTGTCGCATCAATCAATCAATCAGCCTATTGCAGTCCACTGCTGGACGTAGGCCTCCCCAAGGGCACGCCAAAGCGCACGATCACCCGCTTTCCTCATCCAGCCACCACCAGCGACCTTCCTCAGGTCATCAGTCCCCCTGGCAGGGGGGCGTCCCACACTACGTTTCCGAGGCGTGGTCTCAATATCCACCACCTTGGTCCTCTGCCGGATGATTTCGTTTCGGATAATACTGTCGCGTCAATACTGACTTGAAATCTATTGTTCTCTGTCCGACTGACTCAAGTATTAATAATAAAAACAAATATTCAAAGTATTTTTTTATTGATTATTCCCGTTGTACAAGCAACTATAATAATATTAATTTTAACATTACAATAATAAACTCAAACTTAATACAATATTATTGGAATTTTCGTTAATTAACAATAATCATAAATTGTACTGGAAGAACTGGATAATTTTAAATAATAATTAATAAATTTTAATAATATCCGTCAATACCAGATGATTGCTTTTTATTTTTATCACAAATGTTAATATGAATAATAAAATTATGCCACCTAAAAACATTCACAAAATTATTGGGAAGACACATGTCATTATGTGTTTTTGAAGCTGGTTGTGTTTCAGATAATAATGGAAAAATCGTTCATAGGATACACTTCTAAACTTTTGATTAGCTGACAGTGTGAACTACGAAAAAGTTTTGGGTAAGTACATTTATTTTTTATTATCATTTGAAATGAAATACAACGGTCGCCTGCGCCCAGTTTCGATGCAAATATTTTTACTTTACAAATTATTTAAATCATGATCGATCAAACGATGAAAATATATTTAATTTTTAAATCATTTGTCACAACCAAATAATACTATGAATTCTTATTTATTGTTTTATATAAAATATTGCCTTATTTTCTAAATTAACAAAATTATTATCATTTGCAAAGGCGTTAACAGTAAGTCGTACAAGGTCGAAAGATCTTCTACAAAAAAAAAGTTTTAACTACCCAGAGAAATAGAAGAAACTATAGCTAAGAATGGGGGATTTTCTGACAGCTTTTTAAAAAATAAAAATAATAGTTCTAATTAAGACGATAGCACGGACGTCCATGGACGATAGATGGCGCCAGGTGTACTTTGTTTTTTTTTTTTTTTATCCTTTTATGGCCCTGGGTGACTCGCCGAATTTCTTCATCCACGAATCGTCAACGCCATCTATCGAATTTTTATGAACTATTTTTTTTTTAATTGGCTGTCGGAAAATCCCCATTGCTTTATTCTTTTGTTTTTCATCTAAGCTGAAAACAAACATAAAATGAAGTTTACATACATTGCCATCTAGTAGGTAGACATAATAATATCCTAGAAGTACAGGGAAAGTGCCCGTAAAAATAATAAAGCAAAATGCAATGCAATATGTGAAAAAAAAGAACAAATAATTTGATCGGTCACATCACGTTACACTTCTTCGTTTCTGCTAATTTCCTTGCGACTTTGAAAACGCCCTAATGTTACACTTAACTTAGTTGAAAAATGTCAAAATCTACTTGGTTATTTTCCTACACATTATTATTATTATTATTGTTATTTAATTAATATTAAAGTGGTTGCTACATTGTCAAAAAATTATATTGGTCATACATAATACAAAAGTTCTTATAACTATTATTGGGTACTTGGTTACATACTACATAGAAAGAAAGAATTTCTCTGTTTGACTGTACGCAGTCATAAATTACACATTGAAGACTTTGTGTCCTACAAAACTTTGTAGGCTCCGGCGCTAAACATACACACATAGAAAAAGTCTGCTTTAACTTTGAAGTATTTATTATAGAGTGAGGTTCTTTGGTGGGTTCTTCCCTTGGTTCCCGTGGTTTCTCCACAGAGTCCGCACATCGTTTAGTGAACTCACCCAAAAAATGTAATGACGAAACTAAGAGACGTAAAAGTTAATAAAATATTAATTTATATTATCTAATATTAAATTCCTTTTAGAAGCTAATTATATAAAATATTACAAATTATGAATATGTACATATATTACCCATGTATTCAAAGTGTTTCTTGTTAATTTTTATAAAAACGAAAAAAAATACTAACAAAATATCAATCTTAACAATTTTTGGTTAACTTCTCTGGTATGCACATCTCCTTCTACAATAAGTAATCTTTTTTCAACTTTTGCTATACTTTAATTTTCTTAATTTTAGCAAAATATATAGGTACTATGAATCACCGAATATACACACATTATTTTTAAATGTATATAACTTTTTTATAAGTAATTCGTTAGGAAAATACTTTTTTTCTGTTTGAGTCGTGCAATATGTTCAGCGCCAGGTACAATTTTAGATGTTGTTACGCGAAATGTGAAGATTTTATGAAAATCGTTATAGTATGTTATAGTTAATCACTATGTCGTGTTCTTACTTAAACTAAATAATTAATTTCTACTTAAATAATTGAAGCACTTGGGGCTTTTTAATGGGGAAGTGTCACAAAATTTAATACAATACAATACAAATATACTTTATTGACACAAAACGAAAACGAAACAGGAAAACATAAACACATAAGAACCATACAAAACCAAGTTTAATACCAAGTTTTTGTATTTTTATTTGGAGATAATTGACTAAATCAAGTATTTCCAGTCATTTGTATTTTAAAAAAGTCAAAGTCATTTAATTCAATATTATATTGTGTCACTGCTTTGTTTTACATAGACTTTTTAAAACTTCGTAGAATGAGAATGACGTCATAAATACTCCTAAGGCGTAGTGTGCTTTTGTTTTGTTTGTTTGTAAAGATTATTCTCACTCACTGATTGTTGCCAAAAAACTTTCAGTTTGTGATTTCCTGTCACTACCCCATTGGATCAAACTGTGATTTCGCCGCTCGTTTCATCCAATTTGTGGGACAAAGTGTTACTTAAAAACTACGTATTTTAATATTAAAAAGACCTCGGTCGGAAAACTTCAAATGGAAGTTATATTTAAAAAAACCACTGCTTCGTGGTAAAAAGTATCTTTCTGACCAGCAGATTATTGTAACTTACAAATTTCTTACAATCTGAAATTATCAGAAATTTCATAGAATAGGGGATCGGACTACTTTTTTTAAATTTTATAAATCCATACTTCTTAATTTCTGCTATCGAACACTAAAATAATATTTGCTCTATCTTTAAAATTGAGTTATAAAGGTTTGAAATTCAAGATTAGACAGAGAGGCACATACCCACTTGTGACGTCATTTGTTAGCAACACCATACAAAAAATCTTTTTTGAAAGAGACAGACATATTGAAACTTTAAAAAATCACTGTAAATTCGTTTTTCAACCGATTCTGTTTTTTTCTTCGCGAATCGTCTGCTACTAATCTATATTTTAAAAGTAATTAATAAAATATGGTGAATTTATGAACAGTCCGATCCCCTATTATTTTGTTCCTCCGAATTCAATTGGACAAGCACAATTTTACAAAATTTTTAGTATTATTTACAAATTTTAAACGTCACTAGTGAGAAGTGACGTAGGCACCAATAATTTTAATGTTATTTTGTACCTTTTATTCTACTTACGTATCTTGAAAAGGCTCACGTTTTAGTGTTTTCTACATAAACATTATATTTTTTCAGCCACTGGCAATACTGACTAAAAGAGACGTCGTGATTGGATGCCGTTTGCCAGTGTTGCCATTGTAACTTGTATAATTAATCAGTTATTTTATTAATGAGTATTGTAGTAAAACGGCTTTCTATTTAGGACGTGTCGGTCATGTTCTGGATGGTACATTGATAATTTAATCATTTCAAATGTATGCTGGTCTAAAATGTTCTCATTTACTTTTATTAAAATGTCTATTATTAATATTATCATATTAAAACCCAGCTCCCTTTTTATCTTTTGTTCCGTTCTTCTTAGGGTGAGACAGCTATAGGTACAGTCTCATTTATGGAGTTTTTTTTTTGCGGGTTTTCCAAACTAATGAGTGTCGCATACAGGGAACTGTATGGCTGTTGATGATTAAGAATGTGGCTTGTACAAAGGACAAAGGATATAGTCAGGCCAGGCTGCTTGAAACGGATTAGGTTTTCTCTGGTAATTATTTATGCTTTGTTATGAAATTTCGCATAATTGTGCAGTTCGGTAAACTGTACATGTAAACAAAATTTCATATAAAAATATAAAAAATCTCTTGAGATTCAAACCGTTTCAAGCCGCCTGGCCTGACTATATCCTTTGTCCTCTGTACCTAAACACTCCGCCATCTGTTATTGGAAAATCGAACTAGCGGTTGAATAAACTTTCGTAGCATTGTTTTGTCCTATAGAGGAGAAAAACTGGAATTATATAGCTTCACAATCGTATAAAAAAGAAAGAGCGTCGGCGGTATAGTCGCTAGGGCCGCTGCCTCCCGTCCGGGAGACGCGAGTTCGATCCCCACTCGACATTCGAATTGTTGAACGCGTTGAAATTGTTGTCGAAATGTTGAACGGTGAATGAAAACATCGTGATGAAACCTACACAGTCCTGCGAAGAAATTCAAAGGTTGTGTGTGAAGTCGACCAACCCGCACTGGGCCATCGTGGTCGACTAGGGCCTAATCGCCCTAATTCAGGGTAGGCTCGAGCCCCTCGGTGGGGACGTATATGAACTGTTGATGGGTTATCGCGACATTTAAATCCAGTTTTTCTCATCATTGCAACTCCACTTAGTTTCACCCTTCTTGCCAATCTTGTAGAGAGTCTTGGCCTGTCGTGGCCCATCGTGTGGGGCTGGCTCAGTATCCGTGCGGGCGCTATGCCCTCGTGTGGTTGTTAGTTGTGACAGGAGGCGCCTCTGCCTCTTGCATTGCTGCTTCAGCCTTCAGCTTGCGGTATTTGCCTGGAAGAAAACGAACAATGTAAAACATGAAATCGCTGATGTAGTCGACATGTAACATTGAAATTCCATATTAAGTCGTGTTTATAGTTTTTACTGGAGGCTTGTGTCACACAGGTCCAATGTTTTTAATATCCAGTTGTTTATAATAACGCCGGTGGTACTCATTACGGAAGATCCGAGTTCGAATCCCAAAATAACTTTGTGCTTTGTGTTCGTCCCTGTTTGGTAAGGGCGTTGAAGGCTGACTCAAGTAAGATGATTTCCTGCTTCGGTAGGCTCCCCGGCTACTATCAAGGGAACCGGTCGTTGCACGAGCCTTGTCAGGCTTGGCCTTTGGTTGCTCTATAGCACTGACACCAGGGTTTGTGATTTCGGTTGTCGACTTACAACCCACACGATAAAGAAGTCGTTACAAGGCTACAGATCGCGCCAAACATCTAGATCGCTCTGAACACGGCACGATTCGATTTGCTACTGCAAAATATAGGTAAAAGCGACAACGCGCAATGCGCGAAGCAACTTCAGAGCGATCTAGAAGTTTGGCGCGATCTGTACTAGCCATGTCAATGGCTTTTGGCAGCTCTTAAACACTGATACACCAAGATTTGTAAGGTCAGTTGTCAGTTTTACAACCCACGCGATGAAGAAAATAAACGAAGTGATAAAAGTGAAGATGACGCGAAATCAACTCACGCGCAATCTTGACCATGATGACGCCCCACCAGATGGACCAGCCCCAGCCGACCAGGCAGAACAGCACCGTGAACAGCTGCCCGCAGCCCACCAGCAGGTTAATCACAAACGACCCTGGTAAGTCACATTCAAAATTAAAAAAAACTTTTTTAAACAGGTAAATAATATAATTTATTTTAAGGAATACACTACACCCATAGAAAACAAAATATACACACGAAAAAAAAAGTAAAAGTAAAGAAAGTTAATTAAAAGTAAACCAAATTGACAGCAGTTTGTTTCTGTCGCACTTAGGGATTTGAAGGAAGTTCAAAAGAGTGTCAAGTGAAATTATATCATCAACATCAACGGCCCGTTACTGTCCACTGCTGGACTATGAGCCTCCTCCACTTAAGTGTTTGGTTTTGCCATAATCTCCACGCTTGGCAGGCGGGTTGGAGATCGCAGATTAAAAGGTTACTGTATCAGAGAGCGCTGCTGCCCGTTCCCTGTTCAATGTGTAGTCCCTAAGTCGCCTCTTACGGCACCCACGGGAAGAGTAGGGGTTGGTGACAAATGTATTCTACTCTGCCGTCACCACACGGCTTGAAATTATATCGGTTTCACACAAAAATTATAGAAGTTTACAGAATATATGTTATTGCAGTTATCAGCCCTAGAGCTTTACAGTATTCTTTGTAAGAGACTTTGGACGTACCTAGTACGTAAGGCACACTCTAGGAACAAGGAAAAGGCACACTGATCCGTGAGTGCGTTGCAGTATGAAGGTTCAAACCAACAGAGTACTATTCGGTGTTCAAAGCTGGCAGGCAAGCATTTTACTACTACTACCATAGATTTAGGATGTTTTCGCTGCGCTAAAACTACTACGAGATTGTTTTCTTTTTTTTCTCAAGTCAAATTACGACAATAGGGGATTTTCAGAGAGCCAAATAAAAAGAAATAGTTCATAAAACTTCGATAGATGGCATTGACGATTCGTGGATGAAGAAATCCGGCGAGTCACCCAGGGCCATAAAAGGGGTTTAAAAAAAGAATCCACGAAGTACACCTGGCGCCATCTATCGTCTTAATTAGTACTATTATTTTTATTTTTTAAAGAGCTGTCAGTTAATCCCCCATAGTCTCAATTTGACCGCCTCAGCTTCTACGCGCTAGTGCGATATATACCTCACTTTATATACTCGTAATTTTTTTAATTTATTTATTATTAGTAACACTTTAAGCACATAAATAAGTGACATTAAAATAATACATAGCCAATAACGAAGATCACATATTACATTTTATCAAGGGTAGGGAGAAAGTTTTTTTGAATCGATACAAAAAAAAGAGGGACCTTTATAAAATTGATAGTAATATATACATAGTAATATGTTTCGGGGTGTGGGGTGGTAAGTATAATGTGTAGTGTAGTGAGTGTAAGGATGGAAGAGAGGGAGGCCAGCCCTACGCAGATGAATGCTTGGGTATAACAAACACCATTGGTTCAAACAAAGAATACTGAACGATTTGAGTAGAGGCGATGTTGATTAGGTACTGGGCTGGTACCCTTATACAGAATGTGGTGTTAGAGGATAGAAAATTTAAGTTTAAGATAAGGGTTATAATTTTTGCACTTACCTATCCTATGTTTGGCTCCGTCGTGGACACCGAATCTGGGTATACCGAAGCACAAACAGAAAATCCCGCTGAATATTGATCCTGGAAAGAATACGATACGATTTATATACGAGGTTTACATAGATCCAGACGCACGCGCCAAGTACACCATCGCGGCTGAATAATACAGGGTGTAATAAGGAAAAGTATCATTATCCTTCTTTTTCATACAAATTGTCAATATAGGTATTAACAATTTGTATGAAACAGCTGATTTCTTTTCAGCTGAATAGCAGTTTGATAGTTTTGATACTGGTGATAGTATTGGAGAATTTATCGAAACTATATAAACAATCGATATTTGATTGAAAAATAGGAACGTGCTCTATTCCGATAGAAACTAGATTAAAAGAAACGTGTTTATACTAATCCAGTTCCAATCCAGCGCTGGAATCCAGTAAGGGTACTGGATCCAGCTGCTAGACATAAATATTCAGCCTTTATCTTACCGAGCCCAGGCACGACGATGTTGCACATGAGACAGAAGTACGCAAGCGCGATGGGCAGCACGGGGATCGCGCCGCGGATCATGCTCGTGTGCTCGACCAGAGACGGATCTAGCTTCTTGCGGGTGTCCTGCAAATAAAGATGTAGCGTTAATAAGCGCTCAAAATGGCAATGTCAATATTTATAAGACGTAATAAGAGTTGGAAAAATTATATAAACTGTTAAATACATAGCGCTGAAATATTTCCTGTCACTGGCTACTGGCTTTACAAACTACCCATATAAAGAACTTCTTTAAAATCAGGTCCTATAGTCGCGTTGCTTGCTCCAGGTTCTCAAACCTTAATCGCTCTTACTATGGAGAGAGAAGAAACCTATTCTACTCTACACCATAGGGTCTGTAGCCTAAGGTCTCTATCTACCCAGAATGCTTATCTACTACTCTAGACAGTAGTGATGTGAACTTTGCCTTGCTTCGCCTGTGGACGACTTCCAACCATCGTTATATTGCACCGAGTCAGCGGAAAAGTCGCTAACACTTCAAGGTGAAAAAACAACACACAAACTATGATTACCACTTCCTTACCTCGATATCATCATCAATATCGGTGTCTTTCTTCATGAACTCTGTGGTGATGAGCATGCGCTGGCGGTTGGGGCGAGGGGAGGGGCGGGGCGAGGGGCGCGGGGTGTGGGCCGCTGACACGGGCCTTTGGGCCATCGACATTGTCACACTTTTTTAAATTATTTTAAGAAGAAAATTCCTTCTATCGCAACTAGATGCCAAGAAAAAAGTTAAAACCAAAATCTTCCATGGCAACTGAGTTTCACAACCAGTCGAAAGAAATTCACAATGGTATTTGCTTGATAGTGGGGTAGGCTTCCTTCGCAAAATAAAATTTTGTTTGCAAGATAAAAGATCACGTTTAGACTTCTAAGTCATCGAAGAATCTTGCCTACCTAAGTTTTGTGGTCTTCTTTACGATTTTAATAGTCAAATGAGTGAACAGTCACCACTTTTTAATGCACCCAGGCATAGGGCGCAGATCTTGGGGCCGTCGAAATGACCAGCCGAAAATAAGAGCTTTCTTCAAAAGGGCGCTATTAGGAAGTTCGCACCAGCAGGGGCGCAAAAAAGACTACTTACGGTACTGGCAGCAAAAGGAATTTTGATTAAGATTGCGATAAAATGTGGATCTTATCCTTTATAACTTTTGTGTTTAAAATTGGTTTTGTGCCAGAAAGTTTTTGGTCCCTAAAAATCCTTAATCACATACAACAAAACACATTTTAAAACGCCATCCATGAAAATATGGAGGCCTGATTAGAAAGACGCTGAGTGAGGCTCGGTTTTTTTATAGATTAATTTTTTTTCGCTGTCTTTTAGGCAAAAGTCCTATGGGCACTACTAACGCGAATGTGAAGCATTTAATTTTCAATAAGTAAATTGACAACAATTGCTAATGCACTTTCGCTAATAACTTTTGGGCAGGGCCGTTCATTGGATAATTATTAATACCTTGCACATAATTACAGTGTAAAATCTACAAAATTTTAATTAACTTTAACCTACCACAAACGAGTAAGACTCGGCTCTGATTTTTAAAGATGGCAGAAATACTAGAACTTGTTAAAAAATTACTTATTTGAAACCTTTAGGGTTTACAACTGAACAACTTTTGATCTAAAAATGAATAAATAAACAGTGTGAAAAGTTTAATCTGGACGGGATTTAAGCATGTGAGATTGATTTTAATAAACGTCTAAGTTTCATTGTTGATCTCTAAATACAACCCTGGGTATAAAATTGATTGTGTTAGTGGCGGCTAGCATCGATTGGCATTGTGGCGAGTTGTTGAAACGACCCTGAGCGAATAACCCATTTCTATATTTAACAACAACAATTAGTGCTTACTTATTTCTTACTTGCATTATAATAACAAGCCATTTTGATATTTTATATACACTCGTTTTATATTTTCTTTGTAGACTTTTAAGAAATGCCTAAATAAAAAAATAGGCACGGCTAGGTTGCCTAGATGATTTTTATATCTAGTAAAAGCCGCTTATCTGTACACATTTGCTTTTTATGTTATGTAAGTATTTGATTTTCTGAGTGAGCAATTAAGTATTAACGTATAATCTTTTTTTATTTTCAATTAAATATATTCTCAGCCGGGATTCGAACCCGCGTCAACCTTGGCAGAAGGCGAACAAGTAAGTGATGGATGTCGTGTTATCTTCAATCCAGCTTTCGTCATTAAATTATCATACATAGCAATCCAATCTTCGTAACGCCTTTTGCTACGAAATTGCTACGACTTGCTACGACGACGTAGCAATTTATACCGCCAACTTGCGATACACCTGCGTCGTCAGAGTTGTTCCTCGTGGGAATAACAATTCACCTGAGGTAAAAGTAACTCCGGATGTTTAATCTTTTTTTTTTCCACAGTGTCCTCGCCCTGATTTGAACCACCTTCATGAGATTCGAATGCTCGACGCGTATTAGTAAAGGCCTAGCATTTGTCACTGGCTTATGATGATGAAGATGATTGGCGCACAGCTAGTCCTTTTCATAGTGATTAAACTTTGATTGCCAGAGCGCGCACGAAGCGCGAGCGAAGCGCCTCCATTACAGCTTGAGCAAAACACTTTCGTATGTCCGAGGGTTGCTGGTGGTTGTTGGATTAGGTCGTATTACTCAACCGATTCTCATTAAATTTTGTGAGCAGGTTCGATAATTATATAAGGTGTAAATAAATTAGCTGACACTATTTTAAAGGGTCAACCTACCCATGAAACTGAATAACTTTCCCCAAGAAACATAGGCTGTCGGACGACAAAAAAAGTTGTCCCTTTGATACAATACCGTGCGGCCAGCTAATCGATTTACTATAGAAGATGCATATTTTTCTGTCGTCTGACAGCCCATGTTTCTTGGGGAAAGTTGTTCAGTTTCATAGGTAGGTCGATCCTTTAAAATAGTGTCAGCTAATTTATTTACACCTTGTATATGTTTTTTCAGCAGTGGACTGTAACGGGCCGTTGATTGATTGATTGATATGTTTTTTGTTAAATCAGTCTTTAGAATTTTTTCAAAATGGCGGAGGTATGGGGGTTGAAAACGTAAAAAACATATTTCAGCCATTTCGAAAAAAAGAACAAACTCGCGAGGTCTGCAGCTCACAGAGCCACTAGTAATAGTGTATCGTTATTTTCTCGCTGCAGACTCCTTCTCTCTTTCCCACTCACGGGCTTTGAGTGAGAAAGAGAGAAGTTTTACAACCGAGTCTGCAGCGAGAAAATAACTGTAATGACGGATCTAAGTGATGTAATAACATCCTATGGAAATAAATTATTTTTGATTTGGTTTGCTTTGACTTTGAACTATACTATATTGTAAAATGGCTGACAAGTTTGTTTGGCGGTTGACTTAAAGTTGCGTGACGTCACGGCACATTATGCGAGGGTCAAAGAATTCGAGGAAATGTCTTAAGGTCAAGAAAGTACTACGACTATATTATTATACTCGTAGCTCGTCACTTAGATTCCCGAGAAATATCTTCTTCGTCCTAGCGTTTTCCCGGCCTAGTGCTGGGGTCCGCTTTCCTACTCAATCTTCTCCACTTTGCCCGGTCTTCGGCATCCTTAGGTGTGAGATTGTTCTCTTCCATATCCGCTTTCACAACTTCCAGCCAGCGCTTTTTAGGCCTACCACGTGATCTAGGGCCCTGGACAGTGAGGTCGAGGCATCTTTTTCCTACATAGTCTGACGGTCTGCGGCTTATATGGCCATACCATCGGAGGTGACTTTCCTGAAGCTTATCCGCTACGTCACGGACTCCGAGACTGCCACGGATGTGTTCGTTACGAATTCGATCTAATCGGGTATTTCTTTGCTCTATATTTCTATACGGTTATTTCGACACGTTTCGTGTTGCGCATTCAGTATGGAGTGTGTAACTAGGTAACCTATACATTATGATTTTTTGTACCTACTTATTTGACGGATTCGCTGCCACAACTGCTCTCGGCGTTTTTAAATGAACACTTAAGTGGATAACTGTTAATAGCCTAAGTTTTCTTTTGTTATTACTGTAATTATGAATTTAATTATGTTGCTATTGTTATCCCAAATAAATAAAATAAAAAATGTCTGATATACATAAATCACACCCGAACCCGAACCCGAAACCGATCAAATTCGAAACGAACGCGGAACCTTGTTAACAAAACAACCAAAACCTAAACCAATCATTAGTAATATTCGGATATTTGTAAGATACGGGTTTGTCCAATTCTCCGTGGTCCAATGATAACAAAATCCTAGCAATAAAAAGTACAACCACAATGATATTATTTACAAGTATATTATAAAAGCCTTTTTCATCTTACACAGCTTATGTCGTATTTAGTTAGACGTCAAAGCACTCCACTCCATTCTTTCCGACGTGGAATCCTCCGACACGCGGCTCACTTGCTTCGACAGCTTATGTCGTATTTAATTAGACGTCAAAGCACTCCACTCCATTCTTTCCGACGTGGAATCCTCCGACACGCGGCTCACTTGCTTCGACATCTTATGTCGTATTTAGTTAGACGTCAAAGCACTCCACTCCATTCTTTCCAACGTGGAATCCTCCGACACGTGGCTCACTTGCTTTAACATCTTATGTCGTATTTAGTTAGACGTCAGAGCACTCCACTCCATTCTTTCCGACGTGGAATTCTCCGACACGTGGCTCACTTGCTTCTTCTTCTTCTTCACTTGCATCATCCTCTCTCTCGTATACCCTCTTATCCTCACTTGCCTGTACAGGAACTCAGTAGTCATTATTGAAGGCACAAACACTTTCCGGCTCTTTGATAAAATGGCATCCTGAGGACCCCACGATTGCGTGGCACTCGTCAAATCACGGAAATTTAAAACACGGTATGCCATCACTTCAAATATTGTTCCAATTATAATGACGCATACGTAAATAGCTATTATAGCGTATAGGATCGCCCAGTATACAGTCATAGAGTCAAAATCATCTTCAATAACGTCCAACTTGTAAGAATAATTTCGACAATGCATGTTAGCCAATTTACTATAGATGCAAATTAATATCAACAGGGGACTCACTATCCAAGATATTTTCCAAAAGATACTAGATTTGATTCCAATCATAAACGTTATATCTACGGAATGTTTTTCATAGCCATAGAACCAATACAGAGATATGGAGAAGCATAAGCATGTCACTAGTTGTATCAGAAAAGCAGCTTGCATTAAAGCCTCAAACAAGTCAGAACAAAAAAAAGGAAAAGATAAAGTGCAAATACAAATTTTAGTGATAAAATGAAATAAATTTTTGTGTTTTCTGGCCAGTTTGAAATGTTTCATGATTAATTCAGTTATGAAACCATACGAGATCCATATGTTCAAGAACAAGCAGTAGAATATAGCTGAAAACCAAACAAAGCTCCACACATGAGCTTCGAAGTAGGATAGTATTTCTGATACAGAAGCCAATTCAGAGAATATTATGCTTTTGCCTTGCTCGATGACCCTTTCTTCTCCACCGTGGTGGTATATCACGCACTTGATGCCACTAAACAACACAAGGGATAAAGAAAGGCACACGGCAAGTCCAAATAATGAAGAAAGTATTGCAGACATGGTCGCGGGGCTTCTGAACTCAACATCCCGAGATAGGTAAGCAACCATGCCGGTCCCACAACCAGTTGTTAAGAACGCCTTTTTAATCACATCTATATATCTAAATGTATCCTGATCTTCCCACGCAAAGTCAAGTTTGTCAATTTCCCAACTGCCTCTCTCAAACAACGAGACGCAAATCAACGCAAATACAACAAAACCGATGTAATACATCGCGAACTTCACGGCAATTTCAAGAAACTTTTCCTTTTTTATTGTGAGGATGAACATGGTGAAATTCATACTAGCACACGCCACTAAAGACTTCCATTGGTAGAAACACGTCGTCGGAAATCTGTACGTATTGTTATCACCGATGAGTTCTTCGAAGAAGAAGTAGCTAGCTGTATAGTATGAAGTGTCTTGCCCCGCTTCGGCTTTCTCCAGACAGTGTTGAAACGTCGATACGTTTATCCTCTTAACCATGCAATGTTTAAACAGCTCCTCACCAAAGTATTCGCAACTGCTCCACGGTTGGTGTTCCAGAGCCGAGTAAAACGTGTACACCAAATACCAAGAGGCCAAACAATTCAAATACATCGTCCTCAGAATGTTTGATAATATCATGCCGTATCCAAAGCCTCGAAAGAGGGGAAAGTAATTCCAGAAAGATATCAGGGAGCAGTTCGTGTATTGTGCGATGCAAATTTCGGAGAACAACAATGGTATGCTCAAGAAGATAACAGTGAACAAATGTATGAAAGCATGGACGAAAAAAGCGTTGTGTGCTATCTCGGTCGTGGCGAAACATAGAGATGTTTCGTTTAACATGTACACGATCAGAAGTAGTCTGTAGAATCCGTACGAACTCCATCTGCAAGGGCTGTCTGGGCAGAATCTGGTGTTCATATGCATATGTACGCTTTTGCTTTAAGTTCGCTTGTCTACGATTTCGTTTTGATGTTGAAATGACAGATACTCTGAGCCATCTCGATTGAGATAGGTACCCATACCCACCCTATGATATGAATTCAGAGACAATGGCTAAAGTTATCAATGAGTTTACTATTATCAGGAATACTAGTAAAATTAAACGTACAACGTAGTACGTATAATACGCCCCATAATTTTTTAACAGAACAGCTTATATACGTCCCCATCGAGGGGCTCGAGCCTACCCTGAACTAGGACGATTAGGCCTTAGTCTACCACGCTGGCCCAGTGCGGATTGGTCGACTTCACACACAACTTTCGAATTTTCTTCGCACGAGTGTGCAGGTTTCATCACGATGTTTTCCTTCACCGTAAGAGCGTCGAATAAACTAACATATGAATTCGAAATTCAAAAATACATTGGTACGTGCGTGGTGGGGATTGAATCCAATGGGCTGAGAATGTCAAGACTGTGCTTACCTCAGGCGGCAGCGTTGGCGACATGCTCTTGTTTTTGGAGAACAGGCTCTGCCTTCTGCTGGCGGAGAGCGGCTCCGGCTGCTGGCGACGGCAGCAGCCTCGCATCCACGTGAACAGCCTGTTGTTACAGCATCTGGTTCGACAGAATGAAGATTAAAGATACTCCGTCATCAGATATGACCAAGACCAGTACTGAAATTATCAGCGGACCACTTGAAAACGTCAGATTTATAACCTGATTATAAAGTCGACTGTATTATGGAGACCACCTACAGGGCGAAATAATAATGTTGTTTTATTTTTACAAGTTGTACACTTTTTGTCGATTAACTTAATGTATGATTTATTTCCAGGGCAGAATTTCTTCATCGTGTATTTTAACAACCATCATCTTTTAAGCAGATTTTAAGGGCCTAGATCGATGCCAGTTTGCTTACATTCAAACCAACAACGTTGCCAACTTTTAAAATTCCCCATAAGCCAGGATCTAAATCCCCGAAGTCAAATATATTCTTCTTCTTCGGCCTAGCGTTTTCCCGGCCTAGTGCTGGGGTCTGCTTTCCTACTCAATCTTCTCCACCTTGAAGTCAAATCTATTATTAGGGTAAAATTCTGAAATCCCCAATTCCCTACATTTTATTTTATTTTATTTTATTTGTATTTGGGAAACTTACAGCTTTTAAAACACATAGTTGATACATGAAAACAGTAAATATGCTAGAGCCAATTACAAGTTTCCGCCTGTAAAGCGATTTTAGTTTAAACAAGTGCTCGTTAAGTATAAATATTCAATTAAAGTTAACACGCTAATATAAAAAAAAAAAACAACCAAATAGGATAGTATGAAAGTATTGTATAGTAAGATACTATTGCCTAAAGATCAAACCACCAATTAATAAAACAGCTTGACAGAACAGATAAATGAACAAAAAGTCAAACAATACACCTGTTATTCAATGCTACGGTCACCGAAGAATGAATTAAAGATTACTTTTTTAGTAGAAATTGGCTTAGAATTAAATAAGTCAATAATCATTTTCCCCGCATCTACCAAATTCCCCAACCAGCTTGAGATTTCCTGAATTTTGGGGCATTATCCACAAAATTAAAGCTAGAATGCAGTCCGAATACAGGCCGTACAGACCATAAAACACGACTTACGTGTTAGGCGGTCGATCGCTCAGTATGCTGTCCCTCCTCTCCACCTGCTTCCTCCGGCCGCAGCAGCCAGTTTCCTCGGGGCTGGAGATGTCATGCGACACGTCACTCACGCGCCGCCGCCGCCCGCAGCAGCCGCACATCACGTCGCGGAGTTTGCGCTTGCGCTTCGTCTCGCTCTCGAACTCTATTGACGCTGCCTGGAGGAGGTAGGAGAGCATTAAAGATATATTCTTAAGCTCAAGATGAAAGACAAGAAACGACACGATATACGTCCCCACCAAGGGGCTCGAGCCTACCCTGAATTAGAGCGATTAGGCCTTAGTCGACCACGCTGGCCCAGTGCGGGTTGGTCGACTTCATACACAACCTTTGAATTTCTTCGCAGGAGTGTGCAGGTTTCATCACGATGTTTTCCTTCATCGTATAAGAGCGTCGATTAAACGTACATATGAATTTGAAATTCAAAAACACATTGGTACGTGGTGGGGATCGAACCCGCGTCTCCCAGACGCGAGGCAGCGGCCCTAGCCACTAGACCACCGACCATCTTACAAATAAATAAATGATTTATTATTTATATTATTAGTGGAATATTAGGTAGGTCAGCCTGCAATCTCCTGGGTTGCGGGGACAGTCTCGTAGTAAGAAAGAACCTCTCTGCCGCTCAGCAACAAGGGTTGTAAGATCGAGCTAGATGATGAGTTTAGATGGTAGTACCATAAAGTATTTTGTGGTGCACAGAAAATCATTAACAAAATCCTTCTTGACACAATTTTTGTCAATAGTAAAAATTAAACACTTACTCAGTGATATGTCATATAGTACATGTTTATATCGTGTTTTTGTAATAGGTATAGGGTTACTATCTAACTATCTAGTGTTTGAATTTTTGAAAACCAGTATTGTCCTGTTTTGCTTGGAAATAGTAAAACAATAAAATAGAAAAACATACAAGTATTATTTTAATAACAATATTATTTTAATAACAAAAACATTTTAAACAACAAATTATTTTAAAATTAGGTACCAACTCAATTAAAATGTTCATCAAAACTGTGTTGGAGACATAGAAAATTGAAATACAAGGTTTATAAAAAGTGAAAGACAAAGAACTGTTGCAGATTTTCAAGTTTATTTTTTTCTGTTGTTCAGCAAGATTTGTTTTGATTCGGCTTTAGCCGCACTAATTGAGTGGAGTCTGCATAAATGATGTTATTGCTACTGTCGAAAGCAACTCCAAAAGCGTCATCAATTTCGACAACTCTCTCTAAAGCTGCTTCAGTCTTTTTGACAATATATATTCCGTCTTGAAGGCAAACATACACGTCACCATTGACATTCGTAGTTATTCCTCTTAAGGCCATAGATTCAGTTTCTTTAATGAGAACAGGTTCTTTAGTTCCTTTTTTCTGTTTGTACAAACCAGTTGCATTTGTAAAGAACATGTCGTCATCTTTATCAATCAAGAAGGCATCGACTTTTGTATCTTCTAGATCCTTGAAACGGGTAATTTGTCCATTGGAAATGGTATAAAGAAATTGTGAAGGAAATTCTGAATAATATAGAACATCTTTGAAGAAAAGTGTCCAGATATTTTTACCTCTCTCCGCGAACAGACCAGCTTTATTGTTTAGTTTATCATATTTGTATATACCATCAACTCCTCCTATGTACACTTCATGGGTTTGAGGATCAACAGTTTGAGCGAATCCACCGTTAACTCCAGCTATAGCCATGAAATTTTTGTCATTGATATCTAGGCGAGCACTTACAAAATCGTCATCTTCTATATTCAAACTGTAGCTAAAGTAAAGCGAGTCTGAAGCGCGATCCAGGGCTAATAAGTACGGTCTATCCAATTCAGTTTTAAGAATTTCTTTCTCGTGATACACATCGCCAATTTTAATTCCGTCGCAAGATTCGGTTGGTAGTGGCCCTGCTTGCGCGACCGCTAATATTGCCAGTATTACAGCTAGCTTCATTGTGTTCTCTGAAATTGGAAGAATTTAAATTAATACAAGTGTAATTTATTGTTACAATATAATAGTCATGTTATTTATTTGACAACTAATGGAGGTCAAGTAATGAACCGTATAGATGTACCAGTAACTTTGACACCTTTTAATATATAACCTTTTTAATGTTTATCTCTCTCTCTTTATACGAATAATAAATACAACGTCACAAGAAATAATACATTTTTAAGAATCATTGATAAAATTTTGTGAATTTAAAGATATTAACATCTTTCATCTTATGATTTATCCAATAAAAAAAAAAACAAAACAGTTTGTTTTGTTTATGATTTTGTATACTTAATTTTCGTATTCTATATAAATTTTTTCTTAGTACTAAAAAGTCATAATTAGTTAAAACTCAAAAGTTTTAATTAAATCATAATAAAAACTTAAAAATATACTATTATTTAACTTAATAAAATATGATATAACATTACTTACCGCGTCTCACAGAAGTTCAAAGATAACTGAACTGCGCGAACTCTAGGGCTATGATAATCGTGTGTGTTAGACAGAGAAATGTATGGAGTGTCCGATCAATTTAGCGAGAAGAGTTTCGCACTACGTCCGTAACGTAACGTATTATTAAGTTTGGTACGCAAGACGATTTATAGCACCACGACTGACACTACTAGACTGAACAAAAAAGTCGTGTTTTCGAATGGCGAAACTCGAGGGCCCCGGAGACGGTCAAACGGTTTGACTCAAACCTTACGTGTTTGATCAAACCGGTTGAGATCGGTTTGAACGGTTTGTCAAACGGCTCTGCGCAGTCTGATTCTGTACGCTGTCGTAATTACACTTCAGACGCGTCAAACACAACAAAAATATGAAATTGCATCAAACATGCTTCAAACACGTAAATGTTTGACAAACCGTTCAAACCACCCTTGTAAACGATCAAAATGGTTTGAGTCAAACAAAACTTTACGTGTTTGAATCAAACCGTTTGACCGTCTCCGGGGCCCTTAAGACTAACTCGTATGGCTTGTTTACACAGGCTCGCGGCCCAGGAGAGTTTAAATAGCGAGAATAGGGGATCGGACTGTTCACCATATTTAATGAATTTACCATATTTTATGAATTATTTTTAAAATATAGATTAGTAGCAGACGATTTGCGAAGAAAAAACAGAATCAGTTGAAAAACGAATTTTCAGTGATTTTTTAAAGTTTCAATATGTATGTCTCTTTCAAAAACGATTTCATGTATGGAGATTATATGGCGTTACTAACAAATGACGTCACAAGTGGGTGTGTGCCTCTCTGTCTAATCTTGAATTTCAAACCTTTATAACTCGGCCAATTTTAAAGATAGAGCAAAAATTCTTTTAGTGTTCGATAGCAGAAACTAAGAAGTTTGGATGTATAAAATAAATAAAAAAGTAGTCTGATCCCCTATTGTATTCGAGAAGCGAAGCTCGGAGCATTTGTTTACACTAGATGACCGTATTATTGCCGAGAAGAAATCGCCGCTCGCATGCGAGAAAATCTCCTTGTGTATTAGACGCTTAATCGTCTAAATCGAGTTGGCGCATCCTAGGTAGGGGAGGCCTATGGGCGTATTCCGATTCAGACTTTCAGCGCTGTCAGCGATCAGAAAAGCAAAAAAACGTATGAGTTTTGATAGCTGACAGTCATTCGGGTCGCGATTACGGGTGCTTTATTCGATATCAGCGCGTTTCGGAACGAGGGGTATGTTCAGCAGTGGACGTCTTCCGAAACCGCTCTTAGTGTCATCAAATTTTATTGATTTAGTTAATAATAATAATAATAAATATGTTGGGACATCTTCACACCCGGCCATCTGATCCCAAACTAAGCAGAGCTTGTACTATGGGTACCAAACAGCTAATATACAATACATAAATAGATAAATACATACTTATATAGATAAACAACAACCAGACACAAGGCAAACACAAGAGCTCATCACACAAATGTTTGCCCTGGGCGGGATTCGAACCCGCGACCCTGTGCGTCGGAGGCAGATACACTACCACCTGGGCTACGGAGCCGTCGTCGGAGTTAGATTATGACAGTTTGTTTTGTTGTTACAACAAAATTGTTAAGAAATTCTGTATACCTCTAGAAAAGCTATCGAATTTCATTTGGTTGTACCTACTTGTTTTGCTATAAATTTAAATTAATAATATATAGCGACTGATAATGATAATAATTTAGTCCAACCATGCAAATGCCACGCACAAGCCAACCAAAAATGTCTTTGTTAAAAAAAATCTGAAATCATACAGCATGAAATTTACATCGTTTTGTTCCCGCCGTGTAGTGATAGTACCCGTCAAATAGAACAACTTTTCACGAAAAAAAAATTTCTGTAACAAAAAAATTTTTGGTCTCCATACAAAATGGGTGGGTCGGGAGTCTCACTTTGTATGGAGAAACCAAAAATTTTTTTTCGTGAAAAGTTGTTCAGTTTGACGGGTACTATCACTACACGGCGGGAACAAAACGATGTAAATTTTCTCGGTGTATAGGATATAATTACTAACTCTCCAACTGATACAGGTATATAAACTAACAAAAAATTACTTTACTTAATTAAAATAAAACATTCATTTGTAATTTATTTTACAAAGTGAACTTGATGGCTACTCCTCAGTTTTTAACTTAACTAGATTATAACAGCGCTAGGTCAGAGTTTATCCAACCATAGCTTTATGACTATGACAGCATCACCAGATAACTCTGATGTGAAGTTGGTGAAATAAATAAAACAAAAAACATTGTTTCGAAGCAAAACAAATGAGATGACCTAGAAATATGGAGGTAGGACATCTCTGCTTAGCTTAAATTGTGAATTATTAAAGTATTGACTAGTGTATGTTAATTATGCTAGATTTGGATAAGTTTTTAAATTTAACAATTGATTTCAATTTTATACCTCTGTACTAACGAAACAAATGATTTTATGGGGAAATTTCTATAGTTCACCTTAAATAGTAATTTTTTAAAATTTTTAATGATTTTATTATTATTTAAATAAATAAATATGTGAGGGCATCTGATCCCAAACTAAGCAGAGCTTGTGCTATGGGTACCAGACAGCTGATATACATTACGTAAATATATAAATACATACTTAGATAGATAAACAACAACCAGACACAAGGCAAACACAAATGCTCATCACACGAATGTTTGCCCTGGGCGGGGATTCGAACCCTGTGCGTCGTCGGAGGCAGATCGGGACCACCTTGGCTACGTAGCCGACAATATACAGTTTGAGGAAACTGCTGCGGTCGATTGCGACCTTTAGGACTCAGGTTTACAAGATCTCGAGAGCGTGTTTTTTTTTTATAGGATTACCAACGAATGATGCACCTTTACAAATAATATTTTAAAATACAAAAGTGTTAGATGCTCATTCAGTTATAAGTAACCACAACATACACAGATATATATATATAATTCTAAGTGGTTACTACTTAGTTCTATGTCGCAAATTAAGAGAAAATTACAAATTAAAAAAAAAGTATGTTTACATCTTATCCTATATAATAAGTGTTCTATCCTAATATCATGAAGATAAGTACCAGAAATTTTAATGATACAGGTCCTAGGCCGGCTGATAGACTTTCAAGACAATCAATCTAACACCTCAACCAACGTTTCGCATCAAAATGAAGACCGCGAAGATATTAGTCACATTAATATTATAAATGTGAAAATATATTTGGATATTTGGATGCTTAGATGTTTGGAAGTTTGTTCCGACTTCATGCTTAAAGTACTTAACTGATTTGGATGAAATTTGGAATGGAGATAGTAAGTAACCTGGATTAACTAACAAATTAGGGTATTAATATTATTTACGGGAAAAATAAAAAAGAACAAGAAAATCTTACACAATGCGAGCATAGCCGCGGGCGGATCGCTAGTGTGAAAATGTATATTTGGATGTTTCAATGTTTGTTCCGCCTTCACGCTTAAAGTACTAAACGGATTTGGATGAAATTTGGAATGGAGATAGTTTGTAACCTGGATTAACACATAGGATACTATTTACGGGAGAATCTTACACAACGCGAGCGTAGCCACGGGCGGACCGTTAGTATTTAATAAATGGAACTATAACAGCGAAACACAAGCAACTGGCCAACCTTACTTGAACGCTATTTGTATATAGTTTACAGGCAGCGAGAGGTCACCAACTGTTCAAGATCTTCGATGTTTGTAACGCTTAACTTTGATGATCCATCAGTAGTCGCCACTATTATAGACCAAGCACTAAACTAACTATTACTTCTAGCACTTTCATTTGCCAACTAAAGAATATGACCACTTTGCCAATAACGTTAAGTGAGTAATACTATGTTTGTATTATCTTTAACTTTGTCCCTGATTCTGGCATAAACACGGAAAAAATTGTGATTTCTGTTCAATAACAAAAATAATGGCGTTTTGTTAGCTCTATTCACAAATAATAATAATAATATCTGATAATCATAAGATTATATTTTATTTGGAACTGAAAAAAACGATAATTGACTCAAACAATCGGATTTATTTTTTTGTATTTGTTTGATTTACACTCACCGGCACAACTAACCGCCCACCCTTGTATTTCGGGTTAATTTTAAACTACACTTATTGTATACATTACAATTGATTTATTTATAATTTTACGATAAATTAAACACACTTAAATAAACGTTAAATTAACTACTGTTTAACTAACATCAGCTGTAACTAATAGAATTATAAAGAATCACGAGTATTCCCTGAAATGAAGGGTGGGCGGTTAGATGTGCCGGTGAGTATATTATCTGTATAGCCCCTCGGTGGGGACGTATATGAGCTGTTGCTGATGATGATGATAGCATTGAACTATACGATTAATTCCCATCAAATAAAGAAAATAAACGAGACCTTCCCTTTCTCAAAAGACGTAAATAAATAAATATTGTACACATCTCACACACGGCCATCTGAACCCAAACTTGGCAGAAAAATGCAAAGATTATTAATTAACAGAAGAAAGACTGCCAGAATCGTAGCTAGTGACTAGTGTTTTTATGATAAAAAGGGAGAAACAATTATAACTTGCGAGGTAGGTATATGGCATAATGACTATATCGCACGCTAGAATCGCGCCCTTGAAACTAAGTTCTGGAACCAAATGCCAACTTACTTGTTCTCACTGTCCTTGACAAGTAACAAAGAAAAGCACAGTCGACAAAGTGGCAATACCACAGAATTAACACAGTACTACGTCACACCTTGGCACAGAAGAAATAATAGTTGGCCACTTCGCATTTTAAATGACTACTACTCGATCTACTAGTAAAATGCGCGCGAAAGGTTATCGGCGCGCGGCCATCTTGATTCGATACTCCCCAATTTGTCACAATACGGGGCGGGGTGGAAAAGTGGCAATCGGCGGGAGGGGGTGAATGGCCGTCTGTGGCCCGGCTAGTTGTGATCTTATAAAGCTGGCCGCACAATGAAGGTGTTAATATGGTAGCGTGGCAGAAAACAGGGTACAGTCCTTAGTTTCTCCAAAATCGATACACAAATGGTATTTATTAGTAAGAAATTTTACAGCACTTTCAAAATGCAACTATCGATAAAAATACATAATGGTCCAGATGCTAAAATATGGTAACAGTCTGGTGGCTCGAGGTGGAATGAGGAAATTTTGTTGAAAATGACTAAGCCGAAACGGATGCTAAAAAGTACGTTCTTCTCCACAGAGGGCGTACACTGGTAGTGAATCCATGATAGCTTTGACGTCGAAAAATGATTTGTAAAAATCTTAATTCGATTTAAAAAAAATGACTTTTGACTACTGGGTTGCCAGTAACAAAATAGCAGGAGAAGGTAGGATAGCAGCTCTGCTACTGTACTATGTAATTACTGTTTGTCTAAAAAGTCTTGAATTGGAACTAATCTTACCTTTCAAAAATATTTATAAGTCAGGATAGAGCAGGATAGCATCATATAAAATGGCAACACCGCAAAGGAGGTGGCGCCCCTATTAATTTTACGATTTTTAGACAACCTGTAATTCTATCTGTACGGCTCACCGTGTCCCGCCAATAATATATTTATAACCCTTCTATTGTCGTTAAACACATAATAATTTCAATCAAAGTCACTGACAATAAGTAAATGATTTATTTCAATTGGTGGCGCTACTGCAACTGATGTTTAACCTTACAGACGGACCAGGATCTTTCGACTAACGGAACTAACGACATTCGTCATACATTCGTAATTTGTTCGTCATTTGTTATTCGCCACTAACGCCCCGCTGTCAATGTCATCCACGCGCCAAAAGATCCTGGTTCGACTGTAAGTGTAAGGGTGTGACGTATCTGTGTACATTGATTAGTACCTTGTCTCAGACGCCTAAACGCGTTTAAATTCGATGATAATTTTCTATAATACAAATAACACAATTTAAAAATAAATTTTAATTTAAGATAATACATTAAAAAATGACTGGATTAAAAAACGTAATTTTTATAAGAACCGCTACGTGGACGACATCGTAGCGACGAAAAACCGTAGCCATATGGCTACGCAAGGTCTACGCTCGCTACGCCCCGTAGTAGGATCAGCTTGCAGAAGCAACGTCATGTTGAAATAACATGAACACTGGTTGAATTTTACGTTGCTTGCTATAGTCTTATGGAGCAGAAACGCGCGGCATTTTCTTAAAGTCAAAGTCAAAATAATTTATTTCCATAGGATGTTATTACATCACTTAGATCCGTCATTACATTTTTTTGGGTGAGTTCACCAACACTGGGTGAGTTTACTGGATTGAATGCTTTAACACGTTTGTGTTAGATTAGTAGTTAGCGATAAGGTCACCCAAGGTCAGGCCTTTTTGTACATAAAAAATAATAATCACACTAATAATATAAATGTGAAAATATATTTGGATGTTTAGATGTTTGGATGTTTGTTCCGCTTTCACGCCTAAGCTACTGGACGGATTTGGACAAAATTTGGAATGAAGATAGTTTGGTACCTGGATTAAAACATAGAATACTATTTACTGGGAAAAGTCTAATTCCCACGGGAAAATCTTACATAGCGTGAGCGTAGCCGCGGGCGGACCGCTAGTAAAGAATATTTTAAACTGAATTAGTAATAGTTTCATAATTAAACTTACCTTCCCTGCAGCCATCTCCTCATCCCTTTCGTCCTTATCCTTCTTCCTACAACAATTCAGTGTGCTCATCATCCCTCCTTTTCCCTCCACCATCTCCTTCTTATCTTCCATCTCTTTCTCCTCGTCGCCTTTGACGCAGCACGCGCAGCATTTCTTGCATTTCCCCATAAGTCTTTGGCAGAGGTTTTGGGGTTTTTCTGGGGCATCTTTTGGGGTTTTCGCGTCTTCTTTGGGGTCTTTCGCTTCTTTTTTTGTGCGGGCTGGCGGTTTGGGTGTGGTCGATGTGCTTTGGGGAAACCTGTACAAATAGAGACGTTGATAATGAAAAAATAATAATAATTGATGTTTGTGATATAAATACACATTTAGTACACTGCCCGAAATTGTGTTTTACCCTTAGATAAATGAAAGGTTCGCGCGGCGCGAAGATTTTACCTATACCCTCATAAAAATGTGTGACCACCCGACTTAGTTAGGCTTTCTTAAATTGGTATATTCTTTATTGCATAAAGTACACAGTACAGAAAATAAAAATATAAACAGTAGTTTATAAACTGTACTGTAGCAAAGGCGAGCTTATCTCTAAAGAGAAATCTCTTCCAGCCAACCAATGTGTCGTGAGAGATGTGACATTGGCCATGACAAGAACGTGTACCAAATAATGATAATACATACACATGCAAGTAGACTTACATAACTATTTAAATATTTATATCTACCCATATACATAAACATACATATTATATAAATACATACCTAATCACTAATATATAAATAAATACATAAACTTTTTTTTTATTGATCAACTTTTATACTTATTTAAAGTTTTGATTAAGGTTGGTGGGAACAAGTTTCCAATTTATCAATAAGAGCGCGTACATCTATTTTAGTTAGGTTTTGTATTGAAGACTATCTAAGTAAACAAGTAAATAGTAGTATTTGAGTGTTAGTGATTTACTAAATGATTTATTATTATTATTACCCAAAAAATGTAAAAAGGAATTTAAGTACCTAATCTAAAAAAATCCTACGGAAAATTAAAGTTTTGACTTTTATTACCAGTTGGCGATCGATGGTTAGTATCCGTCAATGGCGGTCGGGCTTTCCTTATAGTTTTCGGTTTTTAGTTTATTTGAGTATTTAGTGTATAATTTTGGTAGTGTATTATCCAGTGAATAACTCGGAACAATAAACTTTACTAGGACAATTGAAACACTTGCTATTTGGCCGTCATTTATTGATGACTTGCAGCGGCCACGTGGTGGCTTCATAATGCTGCTCTTCGTATCATATTACTGGAGTCCTTCACTATACACAGCACCCTAGTCTTAGGATTAGGCTTCTTTTCCACCAGAGATGTGCGAAGATGCGTTGCGAGGGACGTGTTTCTCAAGAACCAATAGAGTTGCTTCATTTACCTTGCCTTGCTCAGCACAGCTCTGGCGAAGCGATTCTATTGGTTCTTGAAAAACACATCCCTCGCAACGCATCCTCGCACATCTCTGGTGCAAAAGCAGCCTTGAGGCTGTCTATGTATCTCATGCTACTTACTTAGCAAAACCACTTGATACTGGCAAAATACTACAAGAGAAACGCCATAAATAAAAATTAAAATCTTACCAGTTTTGCTTTCAACTCCAACCAAAGCTAAATAATGGAAATATGTAACTATAAAACGCCCTATTTTATGTTAATTGCCTATAATTAAAATCTTTCGTGACTACCAAAAAATATATATACTTATTTCTTTTTTTAATGTAGTTTGATGTGTGTTTTAATGTGTTACTGGATTGTTTTCAAATTCACGAGGTAATTTTAATCTTAAGTTGAATAAAAGTGATTAATTCGTCATTTTCGATAGAAGCGGTGTGTTCGCGTGTTTCTCATAATTTAAGGTGTGGAAACTAGTGTACGTCATGCAAACTAGAACTCTATTCCAGTGAAGTAAAGGTCGTGTTTTGAATCTTAAATACGCATTCTTGAATTCGCAAATTTAAAAATGTCAAAAAATTTACAGTACCTTTTTTAAATAAAAATTTGATTTTAAATAACTATGAAATAAAGATACAAACAGGTTTTTTTCAGGTACATAAATAAGCATTTTTCAATTAGTTGACAAATATTTGAATAGAAACTACAGTGTAAAACTAATGATTGTGTACGTTTCATATTAATTTAACATTACCTCCCAAGACGTAGAAAGGGCCTTTATCAAAGATATTTGAATATAGTTTGAAATAAAAATCAAGTTCGAGAAATTCAATTCAAATTAAAAATGCGTATTGTGTATGGAAGTACATAATGCGGAATGTGTAACTTGTAAAAGCTCCTAGACGTAGAAATATACTCGTAGAATCGGACCTGAGTTACCTTTGCAGTTGAGATTGGCCTGGGTATCTAGAATTACGGAAAAATCACGTTTTTATACCAACAATTGCTTAATTTTAGTAGCTTTAGTAGTTTTTTTAGGTATAGTAAGCAAAACAAATTGAGGAAATAATGTTACAACTTGTAGAGAACTGTAAGGACTATTAAAAATGTAAATAATCTACAAAGTAGTCAAGATTAACACAAAAATTGTCACAATTTACGGGTTAATCTTAATGAGATCTAAAGAATGTAAAAAAATGGCGCCCAGTCTGGGACTCACGAAAAGTGCGGGGTTGACGTTTTTATAAATATAGTCTGACTAGACATTCATCAAGGACATTATCAAGTGAAGGTCAACATTTCAAGGAACGTACTTCATTTAGAGAAAATATTTTCTACATAATGGAAAACCAATATTATTAAGTAGTCCCATACTGGGCGCCAAATCAATCTCCATCTTTACACAAGAACAGAATATAAGTAAAGGCCGGAAATAAATGAACCATAGACAAAACAATGGTTATTATGATCAAAACTTTATTAATGAAAGATGAACTGCTCTAATTTTACCCGCTTTGGTTCTCGTACCGCTTTGGTAACAGTTCATTTGGCAGTATGTAGACAGTTCTGTTGTGTATCATTATCACAAAAGATCACAAAAACTCACAAAACTACACAAAAAATCACAGAAATAATCGTCAAAATCGATTAAATCACAAACGAGTTACGTATTGGCAGCACTAGATGAAGCAATTCAAAATTGGAACGTCCTGTCACTTGTTTTAAAAACTACACTTGACAGCTATCTTTTTGAGAGCTAGTTTTGGCGCGAAGGTTTCGTACGTTGATTTATTTTTAATTTGGCTTAGTTTTGCTTTTTCCAAGCGGCCGAGCGAGCTGGGTGGTAACGGCGGACTGGGAGTAATTTGTTAAGGGGATATTGAGTGCCAAGGCGTCCACCTAACCTACTAGGTGACGCGGAGCTATGAGAGTTACGTCGCTTTCTGTTTTTTACGAGACATTTTTGACAAAAGAACTAAGCGCCATGCGCCGTGTGAGCAAAGCAATGGTTGTAGAGAGTTATTCAGCCATTGGTTTAAAAGAAAATTTTACTTTGTTTTGGGGTTCTAGAAGTCTATTTCAAGATTTTATCAAAGATAAATTAGTAATTGCAGTAAAGTACTATCGGAATATAAAAATACATTTTTCATGTAGCCAAAGTACGTAAACCGGCGGCGATGCAGCTAAGAATTAATTTAATTTCGATATAACAAAATTTAATTTAATCTCAGCTAAGAATTTTTCACGGTCCCCCTGTTCTAGATGATAAATTTTGCTTGTAAAACTCTTATGTATATCTTTGTTATCTATTACACTAAACTCTACTTTTAAGTCCAGTAATGTGACTGGATTAATTTAAAATAGGCACGGACTGGTTACCTAAATAACTGACAATCATCAATATCATCATCATTTTGACGTTTAAAAGCAGTGATGCTATTTTGACTGCGTCTGAGCCGATAAAAAAACGTAACAATTATTTTATCTCCTTACAACCGAATCACTCAGTAATTTAAGCAATCAGTCTAAGTGCGAACTAAACTCATTAACTGTTTTCATGCTAATCACCTCACTATTTCACTTTCCTATACTCAAGGTGAAATACTAACCATACCATTAGCTGTACATAACAATAACCTACTATTTAATCTAAGAGGTACATAAAATTGTGCTTTATGTGACCCACATATGGCTGGTACCTCAATTTACATACTTATGTACAAGGCGATCAACATTATAATATGCGTGTAAGCAATGCCAGACATGTGTAGGACTTGCCTTTATGTCATAGTTTTCACGAAATAGAAAAGCAGAGAGGATGGGAGGTCATTTGCAAACACCCGGTAATGGCAGACCATGTTTTCGTTTTAAAACTTTTAATTCTTTTATTTTAGTTTATTTGAGTGTTTAGTGTATAATTTAGATAGTGTATTATCCAGTGAATGACTCTGAACTGTGAACTTTAATAAGACAATTGAAACACTTGCATTTTACTGGCATTTCTTAATGGTGTCAGGCGGCTCCACGTGGCTTCAGCAATTTTGCTATCAAGTTACTGGAGTCCTTCACCGAACACAGCTCCCTAGTCTTAAGATTAGGGCTGTCAGTGTTTCTCAAGCTACTTAATTTACTTAGCAAAACCACTTGATACTGGCGAACTACTTATAGTGAAAAGCCATAAATAAAACTTAGAATTAAAATAGGAATGATGCGTGGATAAGAAAACGAAATTCAATTTTCCGTCAGTCAGGTAATACAAAAATATTAGACAAATGTTTTTTGTTTTATCATATTAACAAAAAAATACATAGTTAAACCCGTTCATCAACATCAACGGCCCGTTACAGTCCACTGCTGGACTATGGGCCTCCTCCACTTAAGTGTTTGGTTTTGCCATAATCTCCACGCTTGGCAGGCGGGTTGGAGATCGCAGATTAAAAGGTTACTGTATCAGAGAGCGCTGCTGCTCGTTCCCTGTTCAATGTGTAGTCCCTAAGTCGCCTCTTACGACACCCACGGGAAGACTAGGGGTTGGTGACAAATGTATTCTACTCTGCCGTCACCACACGGGTTTGATACCACGGTTATATTTAAAACATATAAAATATCCTAGAAGATATTTTTACTACACATTGCTGGTCTGTACGACATAAGGAGGTAATAGAATAAAAATATTGCAATCGCGGTTGTTTTGTAACGGATGTAGAGTTGCGTGGTAGGTGGTATTAAGTTATTGTAACTATGTTTACGAATAAGAAAATAAATTGTATTTATGTCTAAATAATTATTGGTTAAATATCGTGTATTTTTATCAAGATATGAACAAGTTTCTACAAGATTGGAATATAAAAAAAATGTTTGAATGTTGAAAGATTCATACAAAATGGCGTAATATTTTTTTTTTTGTTTTATAGATAGGTTATATTTTATTTATAGAAAAATATCATAACGAAGGAGTTTTAATTAAAAAAAATAATTTTAACAAAAAAATCGAAACCTCCTTCAAATTACCTTATATGTTTATCTCCACTAAAAAGTAACAAATAAAATAACATTCCAGATGGAACATGAAAAAAATATTGCCAATATCCTCAATTAAGTAGATAGGTAGTGTATTAAGTAAATATTTAGAACTTTGTACTTCCTTTTTGACAAGGTTCAGTTCAATTTGTAGAAAGTCGAAAAATATTTTTGCAGAAGAATCTTCACACACAAATACTACTAATAATAATACTAAAAATAATTACTAAGATAACTGCATTATCCCTTAAATTGCATAACTTTTTAAATAAAATTAGGAACTGAAGGTAATTTTACTTTTAGAAGGAACAAAGTTCTCCAATCAAAGATTGAGTAACCGTAGGTTTTCGTACTGGACGCCCTGTTTCACGTAGCAACAATTTACTAGTACCAAGTTACAATTGAATATTCATTGCGTAGCTAATTCGCATAAACCACCCCTAAGCCCCTACCCCTGTAAGCCCTTATCATTTTATTTCAATGTCCACGCAATGTACATCGAATTATACTTGTAGTTTTGTAACTTGTAGCTTCTTGGAACGGCCGCTTGGACGCCCTGTTTCTACAACGGCGAAACTCGTGAGCCGCGCAGCACCGTAGGGCTGCCGATCGCATATTTAATATAGGTTCTATCGACTTTATACGCAACGGAAATTAGAACTATTAGCCGTATTGAGGGCAAACGACTTCAGTGTAAGAATACTTTAATCATATTATAATCTCTGCGGTAAATCGATTGTGGAATGACTAGTTTAAAAACTGTTTGTTATGGAAAAGACAGAATATTTAGAAAAAGAGAGCGATTAATCTTCGGTGATGTACTGGCTTTTACAATGCTTTTTTGAAAATATGTATGTGTATTCGACGCTTTTATAATAAAAAACAATAATAATCATTTATATTAACGGCCCGTTACTACAGTCCGCTGATTTTTTTTTAATGTTTAAAAATTATCATTTATTTCAGGCAATATTTACATAAAGGTCTTAAATATGTAAACAGAGGCCCATATAATAAAAAACTTAAAACTAACATACATATTACCTAAAATAAAACCGTGCTTACGGTAAAATAAAACATTATTGGTGAAGTCAGATAATCTGCGTTAGGTTAGTGTTAGAGTTTCTCTTTTTTTACCAGACTGCGCAAAGGAAGGTAATTTCGAACATGAAGATAGATGGATAGTAGTCACTAATAGTCCTAATAATCAATTGAAAATCCGAAAACAACACCTTATCGCTCTTACAACACAGTTAGTTTTTAATCACGCCACAAATAAAATACTTACCATAAAAATAAATAACAAATAGGTAGTTAATATCGGGTCCTTCAGCTTTCGCCACGAGGTCAATTGTTTGCCATTCGTTTGGCTTTTGACAGCCCTACCGGTATGCTAATAGAGCGGCTGGTCACGCCACTTGCCGCTCGATACGGCGACTGACCGTAGTGGGACAGGGGCGGACTCAGTGAGTATAATGGGGGGTCTTCTTTGAACAAGAGGCGACGTAGTGGGGGTCTTACGTTTGTATGAAAACGGACCTAAAGCTGCATTTTTACCAGAGCGTTGAGACAAGACGAGCGAATGTAAGCATTCAATCACCATAAAACCCTAAAAGAACGTGTAATCGTTTCAAGAATTACATTTATTTGAATCTTACACGACGCGAGTGTACGTCGTGTAAGATTTTCCCATGGGAATAAGAATAAAAAAAGTAAAAAACGCCGTTTTTCCCCGTAAAAAGTATCCTATGTGTTAACTCAAGGTACAAACTATGTTCATTCCAAATTTCATTCCAATCCATTCAGTAGTTAAGGCGTGAAAGCGAAACAAACATCCAAATATTTTTTGACATTTATAATATTAGTGTGATGTGATACCATTTTAATGCCTCGCCACATCTCACCGGTAAAAAAACAGCTAAACGCGGATTTCTCGTTTATGGTATGGTCAAATAAAAGTTGTCTATGTCTATGTAGATATGAGTACAAGTATTATAAAAAAAAAGATATTTTATAATGTAACTAGACGGTGATGTCTATATAGTTGAAAATTTTGAGACTTTAATGGATTTGGATTTTAATTGACCTTTTTTGTTTCATTATTTTTTTGACATCATTTGAATTTTATTATTATTTTATTATTAGCTAAATTAACTCGTTAAGGAGCAAGCTAAATCAAAATAGTAGCCTGTTTATTAAGTGCAAGATTCAAAAGATAAATGATTTATTTTTTAAGTAATCATGTAAAATTAATCCAATCAATTTAATATCAACCCAAAACTCATCATCTCTTAAGGGACTAGATCTTTTTGACCCCCAACCACCACATCTGGATACTGGCCTGTCGCTTCTAAATGGACCCCCTCTCGCGAAGCCTGAGTACGTCCCTGTCGCAAGCAGAACGCGAATACACGCGATGCTAGACTTGTTGTTGTGTGTTGTAAGTGATTTCGACACACTTGACAGTGGGGGCGGTAAACCACCCCTCGTGTGTGTCGTCTAGGACTGTCTAGGATAGGGCATTTACCTGAAAAACTCTGAAACTTGTTGTCTGAAATGTTTGAAATGCTTCTCATATCTCACACACTGCTATTTCAAACTAGACAGACCCTGTATTGTTTGATTTCACATTGTATTAAAAAACGGCAAATGTGTGTGAACATAGATTGATTACAATATTTTAGCCTTAACAAATAAATATAACTTTTCATACAAGCTGATCAGCTGATATGTTAATTTATAATAAAAATAATAGCCTTTATTTCCGAAATCATGCAAACAATAAGAGCCTCATCAACATCAACGGCCCGTTACAGTCCACTGCTGGACTATGAGCCTCCTCCCCTTAAGTGAATGGTTCTGCCATAATATCCACGCTTGGCAGGCGGGTTGGAGATCGCAGATTAAAAGGTTACTGTATCAGAGAGCGCTGCTACCCGTTCCCTGTTCAATGTGTAGTCCCTAAGTCGCCTCTTACGACACCCACGGGAAGAGTAGGGGTTGGTGACTAATGTATTCTTTCTACCGTCACCAGACGGCTAATAAGAGTTTAGACTCTCTATTTATTAGTAAATGGAACAGTACATTAATAGTTTTGTTATTTAATTTAGTTTAGTTTATTTATTTTATTCGGGCACCCATTGTCGGGTGAAGGCCTCCTCCATTTCGTTCCATGTTCTCCTGTCCTTTTTTATACGAAAAATTTTATTCATGAGATGAGCTGAAAGGTTTTGTTATTTAGCCAACACGTTGTAGATTTATTGTTGATTGAGATTTTTTGTTGTTGCCTGCAATAGTTTAACACCATCCAGACACGAGGCAAACACAGCAAGTCATCATCAACAGCTCATATACGTCCCCACAGAGGGGCTCGAGCCTACTCTGAATTAAGGCGATTGGACCTTAGTCGACCACGCTGGCCCAGTGCGGGTTGGTCGACTTCACACGCAACCTTTGAATTTCTTCACAGGAGTATGCATATTTCATCACGATGTTTTCCTTCACCGTAAGAGCGTTGAATAAACGTACATATGAATTCTAAATTCGAAAACACATTGGTACGTGGTGGGGATCGAACCCGCGTCTCCCGGACGGGAGGCAGCGGCCCTAGCCACTAGACCACCGAACACAGCAAGTCACACACAATTAAATGTTTGCTCAGGATGGGATTTGAACTCTAGATCCAGAGCTTTGCAGACTGGTGGAATACTAACAAGACGTTGAATAGTTTTCGACTTGACTTAAGGACTACAGTAGTCACTGTGTGATAATGACAAGTGTCGGAACCAAAAAGGCTTAATGTGCTCATTGAAGCACGGAAGACGCTAAAGGTTACTTAACTTTCGTAATCATAGCACAGAAAACGAATCTTATAGAAACTAAACAATATTCTCCAAGGGATAAAATTGACAGATAGAATCTTTCGTCCTTGATATGTGATGACGTCAAAAAATTTTTTGTAGGTTCTTAAGAATTTAGCTCATCATCATCATCGTGTGGGTTGTGTGTAAGGTCCACAACCGACCTCACAGACCCTGGTGTCAGTGTTATAGGGCCGCCAAAGGCTTGGCTCGTGTAACGAATAGATAGTAGCCGGGACCAACGTCTGAACGTGCCTTTCGAAGCACGGAATCATCTTTCTTTACGGACAATCATTCAGTCTGTAATGTCCTAACAAGACTGGGAAAAGTCTCACAAAGAGAATTTTGCTTAGAAATCTCCCGTCCTTTTTCATGGTCGTTGGTCAAAAAGTGACAAGACTAAGATTAAATTTAAATTTAAGTTTCGCTGCGGCAATTGTCACCTTTTCTTTCAAACTCAATAGACAGCGAAAACTATTCCCAAGTTGAAGTGAAACTTGCAACCGCAGAACAGCTACTGCATTAGCACTTATAATATTCAATCGACGAAGAAATCACTGGGGCATTGCCGTACTAAACGCCTCCACTGGGACTCAGTGAAAACTAAAGAAAAGCAAGTCCCTCTAGGACAGCGTTTCTCAAACTTACGCGAAGCCTTAGAGACTATTAAATTAAAGATATTCAACTACTGACAGATTTCTTAAGGGTTACGTGAGTCCGGGGTTTTACAGATAGTCGTGCGTAAGGCTTTAATCGCTAGTGTATTCATTACCTACTTACGCCTCCATTTGGGCTTAGGGTAAATAAAAAAAAGACAAAGTTTTATACAAGCAAAGGGTTATTCAGCTGTTTGTGGCATAACAAAAAAACTTAGTATTACAAAAATCTTAGTTTAAAAGGTTTCAAATTTCAATGATGATTAATTTCTAAATGCTAATTAATTAATTATTGGTAATTGTTTTTTTTATGCTTATGAAACTGTACAACTTTAGTTACGTCAAATCAAATCAACGGCCCGTTACAGCCCACTGCTGGACTATGAGCCTCCTCCACTTAAGTGGGGGGATTTGCCATAATCTCCACGCTTGGCAGGCGGGTTGGAGATCGCAGATTAAAAGGTTACTGTATCAGAGAGCGCTGCTGCCCGTTCCCTGTGTAGTCCCCAAGTCGCCTCTTACGACACCGTTAGTTACGTCACATTTTGAAACTTGTGGAACAAGGTTTGGGGTTAATTTTAACTCACGTCACATTATTTAGCTCTGCTAATGTTGGTGATGCTATAAGATTGACAACCTCTGCTCTAAACAGTGTACTTTCGCTATACTTTTATAACTACGCACGCCGAATAAGATAAGCTGCTTATTGCGTTATTGTGAACACGCATTTCCCTGATTTTGTAAGTACATACTCCGTACTTACTGTGTAATAAATTAATACAGCGAAATTCATAATACAGTGAAAGTATGTAAGTTTTGCTATCAGGCATTATCAGTTCATAGCGAGTCCCATATTTTAGACATGACGTTTTAATATCTAACGATATTTTATTATTTTTAATTGAGATACTGTTTCAACCGGTTATTTGCGGTCTTTAACTAAAAATCAAGATCTTGATTTAACCAATAGGTTTTACCTACTCTTCTCCATGTGGGTTGAGAGCGACAACCCACCTCACAAACCTTGGTGAATGTTAATAATTGAGTTCACTCATGAACAGCCTCCGTGGTTTAGCGGTCAGAATGTTTGGCACTTGATACCGATGTTCCAGGTACTCATGGGAACACGATAGTTAAAGTTAAAACAGTGTTTGATAAAAACCAATTTCGTGTTTAGAAAAATAAGAGGCGGAACCTCTTCCAGGTTATTGCTTATCCAACCGAGAATTGACTTTTACGTACGTTGTAAAATTTAATTCATTTGAAATATTTTCCACAGAAAAATACAGATGAAAAAAAAATGCATACAAACACAAGTACTGACAATCAACATCATCATCATCAACGGCCTGTTACAGTCCACTGCTGGACTATGAGCCTCCTCCACTTAAGTGGAGGGTTTTTGCCATAATCTCCACGCTACTGACAATAGCAAGTATATATTGATCAGTTCAGTTCAGTCGTGAACACTCTAAGTATGTTTGTAACAAATTTTTCATTGTACATATAAATGCACAATCTCGTCTCTTACAAAATTAATATCAACAATGTTACGAAGATTTTCATCTTGCTCTAATCTACAGACGGAGGCGAAATGAAAGGAAGTGACGTAACAACTTGCTTAACTCTATCAAGATTTGAATGTGGTTGCTTCTGCTCTACTAAGTCATGTCAGTAGGATGTTAAATATAATGGAATAATAAGAATAATAACCGAGATAATAACACTAGACGATATGCTTCGACTGCTTTTATATTTGTGCAGTGTTATGTGTAGTATAGACAGTTTAGGACACTGATAACAACTTAATTGCGTTAAGGAATTGTATAATTGTGATCAATGTTTAAGCAAAAAAAAGTATTATGTATTGTGCTTCTGTTAAAAACTAGGTAGTGAAGTGTGCCGATTGGTTTCAGAGTTGGTTTATTGGATAGGGTGAATTCCTATGGTTTTATTGACCATCTTTAATTTTATTTTTCTTTAAGTAAAAATAAGAGAATGGTATCTACTTTTTTTGAGCGGACTAATCGCTATTTCTACCAGAGTGGTAATATAGCGGGCGTGGACTTGTGGGGGAGCGGAAGGCTCGTACTCATACCCCTTTTATGACAACGTATCTGGGGGCGCCCTCAGACGGGCACGGAAAGAAAGAAAGAAAGAAGAAAGAAAGAAAGAAATAAATTTACGGACTTCGACCCAGAACGTTTCCAGGGCGAAAAACGCATCGGAGAAGGAATGGTATCTACTTAAAACATTCGGAACAGTTCAGCGCTTGGCATTAAGAAATGTATTTACAGATTGAGCACAATGTAACTGAAAAAAAAAAGAAAAACTATCTCTACGGTAGTTTTGTTTTCATACATTAGGTTCTAATAAATTTAATACTATTACTTACCCGCCATTGCTTTGCGCAGACTTGTCAGATCCGCTGCCATCAGCCATGTTGTTTTGCGCTGACATCTTCTCAACTCCTGGTGTCGATAGATTGGAACTTTGAACCTCTACTTCTGCTTCACCCTTCACAAGCGTCTCTTGCATTCTTTCAACAATATTCTCATGTTTTCTAGGACCGTTGAACTTTTCATTTACCACCGTGATAATTGGTTCTATGTCTTTTTTGATATCTTCTTTGGGTTTTACTGGTGGTTTAGGGTCTTCGATAGGAGTCATTATACTGTCGACAATTTTTGAAGCTTCCGTACGTATATCTGTTGTCGTCTTTTCAACGGCCTTTTCAATTTTACCCTTCTCAGCTTCAAGTTTTTCAACAGTAGCCTTTTCAGTAGCAGCTGCTTTTGTGACAGCTTCTTCGGTCTGCTTTACAGCTTGGTTTCTTATTTCTGTGAATTTCTTAGTGGTATCGTCTTTAGCATCTTTGATGTCACTTTTTGTTTTATCAGCAAGATTTTTAAAAGTGTTCTTTTCTTTTTCTTTGGCTTTTACGGCAGCGGTTGCAATATTTTCGGTAGATACTTCAGGAGATTTTAAAATATCGTCTATTCTTTGTTTAACCCTTTCAACTTGAGGGTTGTTGTATGGTGGTAATAAAGGTTTTAACTTTACATTTTCTTCAGCAAATACTGTGCTAGGTTTAGAACCTTTTTGTTCGGTTTTATCGTCTTTTTTAGTTAAATCTTTTGCGTCTGATTTTGTCTGATCTTTATCTTCATCTTTTGGTGCTAAGGAATCTCTAGAACTGTGTCTCTCAAAAATGCCCTTTTCTCTAGCTTTTTCTAATGTAGTAGGAAGTTGATTTGTGACTTTAGTAACAACTTCTAAAGGCTGGGATGTAATCGCAGCTGTTGTCATAGATACAATATTTTTCTTTGTCATTATTACAAGGTCTCCTTTATCGTTAGTTATTTTATCGTACTGAGTCTCACTATCAGTTGTATTAACTGTCACTGATGGCGAATCTTCAGTAGAAGATTCTTTACATTTTTTGCCATCGTCTTTGTCTTTTTCAATTTTTTCTTTTGGTTTTTCAGCAACAGCTTCATGTTTTACAGATTTTGTAGGTGATTTTTCTTTGGCAGCATCGGGTTTACTAAATACAGCTGACGATATAAGTTTATTCGTTGATCCCTTCAAACTTTTCTGGCTATCTCTTTTCTTTAACGGCGCTGGAGGCTTTTCGCTAAGGTTCTTTGTCATGCTCAGTGTTCTAGTCAGGCTTTTCATACTATTCGTTCGACTGACAGGCTTTTTGGGCTCAGTTTTGTTCACAGTAGGTTTTTGAGTAGTCCGAGTACTGACAGCTCTAGCCACTGGTCTAAATTTGTTTACAGCAGGAGGCTTGACAGTGGAAGGTTTGGTGGCAGTTCTTCGCTTTTCGGGACTTGGGTCTCTGCTTACGTTTCTGCTAGGCTGTCTAGAATTAAATCTAGAGGTAGCAGGTGTGTTTCCAGCAGTTTTGACTGGTTTCCGAGCTACAGAGGAAGGTTTAGTGGGAGTTCTAGCTGAATTTGGTTTATCTTCTGTAGGACTTTTGTTAGGTGTCCCAACGATAGGAGAAAGTCTCTTAGCATTGATAGCTCTGTTGGAAGGCGGTGGGCCTCCTCTTCCAGGAGAAATTGGTGGTTTACCTCTTATGTGAGCGGGAGAGATGTTTAGAAACTGAGTACTTTTACTCATGCCTCGTCTGTCGTGAGCTTGACTGCCGATTTTGATCGTTTCGTTAATACTACTCGTACTATTCGATATAAACCTTTGATTTCGCAGACCGTTTTCGACAGGCCTTCTTGATATGGGCTCTCGTTTTCTATTCGGAGACACAGAGCTCTGTCGTTTCGGAATCTTTGAATGTTTCGGAGAACCATCATTTGACTGGGGTTGAGATTTTGATGCAGATCTGACTCTGGATCTGTGGGTTACAGGTGAATCCATACCATCGTTTTTATTGATTATCATCTTTTTGTCCGGTTGTAAATTCTCAAATCTTAATATAGAAGGAGCTGAAGGTGAATTAGATCTAGACCTAAGCCTAACTTTATTCGGAGAGTTACTTCTTGACGTCGTTCTTGAACACACAACACTTCTTATTGCATCACTTTTAGCATTCTGATCAAGAAGACCCATTTCTTTTAAAAGTGCTTCTTCTTCTTCTAACCTCTTAACTTCTGCTTCGGCTTCGTTCTTTTCTCTATTTAACTCGCTTAGTTCTCTCACCTCTTCTATGTTTTCTTTCACGAAGTCTCTGGGTGTGTGTGGGAGAGTGATTTGTATGGGTGGTAGTGGTGGTGGTAGCGTGGCTGCCGCCATGCTGTCTAGTCTGGGTAGCGAGCTGGTTCTTCGTCTTGGTGGCGGTGTATTGGCCCTGGAGTTTGCTGTTGAGGTTCTAGGCGTGGTGTGCCGTGAGGTTTCTTCTCTAAAGCCTCGACCTGGAGAAGAGGAAAGGTATATTTCACCAAGCGTACATATAATAATCAATTCTCTACTCTAAATATATTTTTTTTTTATTTATTTATTATTATTAGTGACACTTCACAGCACATAAACATATCTTAAATAAGTGACATTAAAATTATACATAGCCAATAACGAAGATCCCATATTACATTTTATCAAGGGTAGGGAGAAAGTTTTTTGTTTTTAATCGATACAAAGAAAGGAAAAGAGGGACCTTTATAAAAGTGATTCTATATAAAATTAATAGTAATATATACATAGTAATATATTTCGGGGTGTGGGGGGTAAGTATAAAGGTGTATGTGCTGTGTATGTGGAGGATGATTGTGTAGTGAGTGTAAGGATGGAAGAGAGGGAGGGATCTGGTGTCGAGGAACGTAGTGAGTCAAGTCAATTAAGTCATCAATTCGGCCAATCTGCACTGGTCTTGTATAGATTAAATTTTCATCCAATTTAAGAGAAGAATTTTAACTCTTCTAGTGACACAACTTATTTTTTCCAACTAATAATTAATAGTACATTAGTAGTATTAATTAATTAGTAGTAAGACAACAATTCCGTTGGCTCAGTTACTCGACAAGTTTTGCGTTATTTTAAAGTCGTCTAAGTAGCTGATCTGACTAGTAAAACACAGCGTTATCTTACCTCTAAAAGGCGACACTCTTCCCGTGCGGATCTCAACAGGCAAAGACCTAGGACTTTCTGGACTCGATGAGGGAGTCTCAGCTAGGATGGTGAACGACTTTTCCTTCTTCCGAATTGATATTGGCACCACGCTGGAAAAGAAGAGACAGAAGAAGTTAGAAATGACAAAACATAACATAACAAGGCTGAAGGTAAGGAGTAGTAAGACGCGGTATGGATTGGATATTTGGAAAAATAGGCCGAACTGTATAATTTTGAAGGAACCCAACACTTAGAGCCCTTAAGGATGAGTCGCAGACTGAACTGCAACAGTGGAGATCGAACCCACGTCCCCGGATAAAATAAAGGGCATAAAGGGCAAATGAACCTAAATATTATTTCTTAAGAAGTCATGGTTCAAAAATATGCGGTTTGGCTTTATACGAACACAAACATAGATTTCGTTCGACTTATTAACCTGAATAAACGTAATTATTATTATTAGCTGATATGCCAACATACTTTTCACATTAAGAAGTAAATGATATTTTATGTATAGTTATATATAGGTAAGTAGGTATATTGCACATCAGTTCCAAACATCAATTAATCATTCTGCATTCATTTTCATCCAATTTCTTCGAGTAATCGACTTCTTTTCACGCTCGCTTCCGTAATCTAGTCTTTGTTAACGTTTTGAAAGTCATCTTATGAAAATATCGATAATGATACATTATATAGACTATATAGGTATAGTACATCTACCTTACATCAACACCTCATATACGTCCCCACCGAATCTACCCTGACGGCTCGAGCCTACCCTGAATTAGGGCGATTAGGCCTTAGTTGACCACGCTGACCCAGTGCGGGTTGGTCGACTTCACACACAACCTTTGAATTTCTTCGCAGGAGTGTGCAGGTTTCATCACGATGTTTTCCTTCACCGTAAGAGCGTCGAATAAACGTACATATGAATTTGAAACTCGAAAACATATTGTTACGTGGTGGGGATCGAACCCGCGTCTCCCGGACGGGAGGCAGCGGCCTTAGCCACGACACGACACCGCTGACGCCTACGCAGTAAACAATAATGGATGTTGGCCAAAAAATTGGTTTACCACGCTAATGTTGAACGTCATTCTCTGCATACTCATATCTTCATCATCATCATAAAAGGAAAAGGTGACGGCAGACTGACAGATCAACGCAGAGCTGAAACTACGGTCTAGAAACTTGAGGGTAGTAGGTTATTCTTAGGATGTAAGATAAGAAGGGATTATTGGAAATGTCCCTAAGGAGATAAAAGTTCGACCAAAACTTTGAAAACCGCGCGGACAAATCAATTCATAGAACAAATCAAAGTTGTTTTTGTTTGCAGATTATCCATCTTCAGATATCGTGTACTTCATTGATATTTTCGTACTAGAAAACTAAAACCCGCCGTGTGGTGACGGCAGAGTAGAATACATTTGTCACCAACCCTTACTCTTCCAATGGGTGTCGTAAGAGGCGACTTAGGGACTACACACTGAACAGGAAACGGGCAGCAGCGCTCTCTGATACAGTAACCTTTTAATCTGCGATCTCCAACCCGCCTGCCAAGCGCGGAGATTATGGCAAAACCAAACATTTAAGTGGAGGAGGCTCATAGTCCAGCCGTAACGGGCCGTTGATGTTGATGAGAAAACTAAATGTACACCAACACCTAGTAAAATTATAAAAATAATAGGTACAAAAAATATGACCACGCAATACGAACCGTTATTAATTTACGCTTTAAAAAATTACAATGCCGTGGTTTCTTTATTAAGGGATGAATTGTCATAATAAAAAACCCTCTCATGGCACTCACTTTACGTTCTTTTTTTGTGTTGTAATGTGAATTTGTATGTGGTAATAGATAAATATATGGTGTTGGTGCTACACGAAATTATATAACAAACAAAAAACTGTACAGACTTCTAATGACTATCAACGAAACACCATATAACCACTTTACGTAAACTTTTCTTCAGCTTCATCATTTTCTTAGAAAACTTCTGTACTTGTACGAATTCTTTCTACATTATCGAAATTAACTTGTATTGTAACGCCATAATACGAGTAGGTACTCGTAATAAGCTATGAATGAGTCACACCTAATCTAATGTGAGTAAGTTTCTAGATTACTTCAGCAAATTGCTAAAAAGGTGAAAGAAGTGACGATCAACATGACGACATAGTTCAAAAGTCAATGTTTGACACGTCATTGTTTTAGTCCGACAATTTTCATACTAGATTTTAGGGTTCTGTAGTAAAAAAGGAACTTATAGTTTCGCCATGTCCGATGTCCGTCTATTTGTGTGTCCGTTCGCGGCTTAGCTCAGAGACTCTTAGCAATAGAAGACTGTAAACTTGGCATGGATATAAGTACATACTTAAAATGATGCCGACAAAGCTAAAGAATAAAATGTTTAAGAAAAAATTTTCTAGGGTTCCTCTGATACACGTGAAGTGGGTGTTTTTTTTTTATTCACGACTTCCTTATAGTGTGTGGTATCATTAGATAGGTTTTTTAAAAATAATGGGGGTTTGCTAAAATCATTTTTCGATGCTAGTGTACTTCTCAGAAATATTTTGTTTTAAAGTGCTTAATTTTGTTATAGTCAAGTGTCCCTCCCCCCTACGAGCGAAACCGTTGTATTTGGAAATGTGAAAAAATTCACGGTAGTAGTGTATTTATGATGAATTTAAAAGGAAAGTTATCAACAACAACAACAAGTTGTCAACATCAAGTAGGCTTTACAGGTTATCGAATAATAGATCATCTTAGAAATAAAGAAAGAAATAATAAAAAGAAGAAATAATAGATCATCTTAGAAAAGAATAAAAGTTTAAGAAGTGTTTTTTTTATAATGTTTATTGGTTCTTAGAAATTGTACTTGTACAAGTAAGAAATTTGGTAGGTAGGTACTACAAATATCATAGAAAGTTGATTAATGTTAACTGTCTTAAATAGGTACCTAAGTAGTATTGGATCACTACGGAACCCCACACTTTGCGTGGCCCGACACGTGCTTGATCGGTTATTATTATTTTACTTTATTTCAGTCAGAGGTATCGTATACTGTTATTTAAGATTACTTAAATAAAAATTATTATTATTATTATTTGTCTGTAAATTACGTAACTAATTAATCTTCTCGGGCGCTATAGTTCAGTCTATACTGAACAATTGATTAAGAGGTCTTAAAATTACATAATGTCCTCACATTTCACTTATTACAGCATGCAAAATTTTAGTCTACTAGCAGAGTTAAGATGATACACTTTTAGTAAATATACAAGTCAATGTTAGATTTAGATTTGATTAAATATTCCTTTCCACAACTTTTCAAAAATCTATTTTATTTTCTTATATTTTTTCGGGCAGCAGATCAGTTTCTTTCATACAAATTAACTCGGTCAGTAATTAAAAGTCAAAAAGTATATTTTTTTTTTATTTTTTTTTTGATCTATTGTTGTCCCACGGACAAGTGAGTAGGTAGGTTCGTAGGATTACTTCAGTTCCTACTTAACTTACGCGTACATATTAAAATTCAAATAGCTGTCGAAGTGTCTACGATCCGTGAAAATAGCTTTTCTTGCGCGTTCGCTCTCACGCACGGACAGTTCCGAAATCAAAAGTATGTTATAATACATTACAAATATTCTATTACATTCTTTTGAACTTATTTGATTTTATTGGTTAGTTTTTAGTAGTCTAGCTGTTACGACTTTTTGGTTGGTTGGTCGAGTTCACAAAAACCTTTAAATTTCTTTACAGAAGAGTGCAGATACGATATTTTCCTCCACCGTAAGAGCGTCGAATAAACGTACTTACATTATGAAATCATCATCATCAACAAATCATAAAAGTCCCCACCGTGGGGCTCGAGCCTACCCTAAATTAAGGCGATCAGGCCTTAGTCGACCACGCTGGCCCAGTGCGTGTTGGTCGATTTCACACACAATATTCTAATTTCTTCGCAGGGGTGTGCAGGTTTCATCACGATGTTTTCCCTCACCGTAAGAGCGTCGAAAAACGTACAATAAATGTGAAATTCGTAAATACATTGGTACGTGGTGGGGATCGAACCCGCGATTCTCGAACGGAAGACAGCGACCTTAGGTGATGACTGATGCCAAGGTCTTCACTTTGTCCTGGGTCAGCATTTTTCGCGGTTTTTCGAGGTTTTTGGGTAGCACAAGGTTTTCAGGGTTGCAAACTTGGGTGTAAACTACTCTCAAGGAACCTAACAACATAAAAAAATCGTAAATACATGCGCGTTTGCGATGTTTGATGTCGATATTGACTGGCCTAATATCTACAACGTGTAACATAAAGGGGGTATCAACAATAAAGGGAAAAATAGTGTCCCTTATGTAGATTCTTTGTACAAAATTTCAGTAAAAAATAAGCACTGGAAAATTATTAAAATTCTTACCATATTACGATTTTTATAATTTTATATATATTTTTTATTTAAACATACTTTCACACTACTTTCTTTACTTTTTGTATTGTGCGATGTGATTTAAAGGTGGTTCGTAATAAGTTGAAGCTCTGCGCCACTCGCAAGGTATATGAGCGTGATAAACAAATGGCATATGGCCGTGCTAGTTGAGTGTACGCAACTAAGGTATACTTTCGCCGGATACGCACTGGTACACGCTAGTTTGGTCTAGGCTACGAGAGTCAGCGGGAAAGTATACATATTTAAATGCGACACTGCAAGCTAAAAAGGTCGCTGGGAGTCCATCATATTTTGGTCGTAGGTCAAAAAATTTACCACAATGAACTACATTTCAATATTTTTAGCAAAGGTATCATTGTGTTAATAGTGTAGCAAGCTGAAGTGGCAGTGGGCTGGCCACGTCTGTCTTAGAACCGATGAGCGTTGGAGCAGACGGGTTCTCGAATGGAGACCACGTCTCGGAAAACGTAGTGTGGAACGCCCCCCTGCCAGGTGGACTGATGACCTGAGGAAGGTCGCTGGTGGTGGCTGGATGAGGAGAGTGGGTGATCGTGCGCTTTGGCGTGCCCAAGGGGAGGCAGCAGTCCAGCAGTGGACTGCAATAGGCTGATTGATTGATTGATTTGTAGCAATATTTTGGGAAGGATATGGCGCCACCGCTTTGTGGTGTACTTTTATATGTTTATGATGGTCGCTGCTGTAACATTCGTTTACCACAATAAATTGATTGAATGTCATTTGAAAATTATTATTAACATTCGTTAATTAATTAAACAAATATATTATGTAAGTAATAAAATTGTCTGACTCAGTTTGTATGACACTCTAATTCATTCTACGTTTTTTTTTTTCAAAGCTTCCAAAGTTGTTATGAAAACTGGTGCCATTCAAGTCGCAGCCACAATCTCAAATCCTGCCTTAAACTAGATGATCGCTTATGTTAGTACCACGCTAAATCATATACGCACACTACTAAATTAAAGGCAATTACCGACGGTTGTGGACCTCTGCCTAGAGTTGACCGACTTCGGGACCTCGTAGGGTACGGTAACCTCGGTAAGTGTAGAGGATGAAACTTCGTGGCGTTTACTGGAGAATAGGTATATAAGACATTATAAAAAAGACACGCTCTTATTCTTAAAGGAGTGAGTAGCGCATTAATTAGTTCACAGGCACGTACTTAAGTACCCCATATGCAAAACTAAATTAATCATCATCATCATCATCGTGTGGATTGTAAGGTCGACAACCGACCTCACAAACCCTGCAAACCCTGGTGTCAGTGTTATAGAGCCGCCAAAGGCCACTGACTGGGCTCGTGTAACGACTATAGATAGTAGCCGGGACCAACGGCTTAACGTGCCTTCCGAAGCACGGAATCATCTTTCTTTTCGGACAATCAGGTGATTCAGCCTGCAGTTCTAACCAAACTGGGGAAAGTCTCACAAAAAGATTTATGCTTGACAGTGTCCCCACCGGGAATCGAACCCGTGTCGAAATCTCGACCACTCAGCCACGGAGGCTGTTACTGTGACTAAATGAATGAATATGCTTTATTGCACAGAAGTAAGAAAAGGTAGAAGTGTACAATAAGGCGGCCTGATTGTTACAGAGAAGCTTCTTCCAGACATATTGATTTCAAAAAAGAAAAGCGTAGAAGATACGAATCATGTGGAGTCACTCCTAACCTTTCTTCTCCACGGTGGTGGTGAGCGCACAGTTAACGTGCCAAACATGGACAAACAGCACTTCTCCACAGATTCCGCCATTGTGTTAGTGAACTCACCCAAAAAATGTAATGACGGATCTGAGTGACGTAATGACATCCTATGGAATTTCAACATCAACATCAACGGTCCACTGCTGGACTATGAGCCTCCTCCACTTAAGTGGAGGGTTTTTCCATAATCTCCACGCTTGGCAGGCGGGTTGGAGATCGCAGATTAAAAGGTTACTGTATCAGAGAGCGCTGCTGCCCGTTCCCTGTTCAATGTGTAGTCCCTAAGTCGCCTCTTACAACACCCACGGGAAGAGTAGGGGTTGGTGACAAATGTATTCTACTCTGCCGTCACCACACGGCGACTATGGAAATTAATATTTTTTTTTATTTTGATTTTTCATCCTTAGGTATTATTAGCAAGCTTTGATTTCAGAAACTTTTTTTTAATTAATTGATGGGCTTACTCTTGACCACAATCAGGTCCGCGAGGGACGAGATGCGGTCGATGATGGAACGAGTTCGCCCAGAAGGTGCCTGTTTACTCTAACTTTGAAAACTTGGGTTGTAAGCACTCAGAATAACAGAAGCAGGCAAAGAACATGTTCTGTAAAATCTAATTATAAATAAATAATGAATAACTGAAGGAAGTCCCATACAAACTTCCACCCCCTATTTTAGGGGGGTGGGGGTTAGAAAGAGACAAAAAGTTGCCCATATGAGTGATATCAGACCAGATCATCAACTATCTCCATATAAAAAAAACACGTCAATCCGTCGCTCCGTTTCGACGTGAAAGACGGACAAACATACAAACATATAAACACACACACTTTCACATTTATAATATTAGTATGGATATTCATAAATTAAATTATGTCATCGACTAGGGCATTGACTCTTAACAAAACAGTAAAATATCTACAAGGAAACCTGTCTCAACCCACAGTCTTGCACCTTAGATGTCGTACCAAAAAGGAAATAATAAAAACTGTTTCTCATTTAAAATATATGTAAAAGTGCACTATGTTAGGTCAACTTCACGTATAGGTATAATTGAAGGCATGTGTTTCCTCACAATAATAAGATTATGAAATCGAACCGAAATCCAAGATGCTAGCGGCAAATTGGGATAAACGCATTTATTATTAAAACAATAGGATTAGGGTTCCGTAGGCGCTTGGCAGGTCGAGGTTGGGATCCGTACCTTTCCAAACGTGAGTCACACACTCATTACTCTTACATGGAGTGTATGGGAGGACAATTGATAGTGAATAGCAGTTTATTGATGAGATGCCAGCTGTATGAATTAGAAATTAATAGTGCGTTTGTAATTACTAATTACTAGTATGCCTAGACAAAACACGATAATTGATTAAATATAGCATTAAACGTTTTTAGATATTTAAGTGCTTTCCCAAGCATTTCTTGTTCTTCATCGTGCGGGTTGTAAGGTTGACAACCGACCTCACAACCCCAGTGTCTGTGTTATAGAGCCGCCAAAGGCCACCGACATGACTCGTGTACGACCACTTCCGTACCAAATAAGAGGCTTAAGAAAAAGGGAAAGGGCCGGGAAAGCGGGACGGTGCTATGGCGCGGCAAAGCGCCGTCCCGCTTGTCCCGGCCCCGGACCGCGCCGCTCCCGCTCTGTGTGACTTGGGCTTAACGTGCCTTCACGGTCCTTCTTTTCAGATAATCAGGCAATTGGGGATCGGCCAAATTTTCTGAAAGTGTCTTAAATTAATCTTTATCTTTTATTCCCATAAAAAATAAAATTTTATTAATTTATAACCTTTTAGGTACTCAAAATCTTTTAATATTGTTTGTTTAAAAATCCCGCCAAAACGCCACGTTATGTCATCGAGAGCGCGTGACGTCATTTGTGGTCATACAGTGGTGTACCCGTCATAGCCCGTAGTATCCGTGCAGTCAGTGATCGCCCACAAATGACGTCACGCACTGTGATTGGTGTTTCAGTACAGATTACAAATATTGTAAATAACAACATTTAATTTCTTCAATTAAAAATATTTAAATATTATTAAATAATATTATTAGATAAATAATCGTAAAACAGTATATTTATTTTATCTAAATACATTTTAGATTATAATCTGATTACTGTCCGATCCTCTATTCAGTCTGCAATGTCCTAGCGGATAAAGATCGGATAGATATTAAAAATTATAATAATATTATGTTTGTTCTTAATTCACAACAAAGTTACTTAGATAGCTGAAAAAAAATGTTTATTAACTTTAAACTACGTTACAATTTTCGTGAAAAGAATCTCCCTGTAAGTATGTAGTGACACATACATAAATTAAGATAAGTGTTACACATTGTAATCTAATGCCTTACGCTGAGACAAGCAAGCCACCGGCGAGCGTCCTCGCTCCCGCAGCCGCAGCCCTTTCCTAGTTTTTATGGAGACCTGTACTAATATATCCAAAACTAGCTTTCCGCCTGCGGTTTCACCCGCGTTTAATGAGTTTTCCCGTAGGAATGAAGTTATTTCCCGCGGTAAAATGTAGCCTATGTCCTATTCCAGGACCTAACCTATATGTGTGCCAAGTTTCATCCCGATCCGTCCAGTGGTTAAAGCGTGATTCGGCAACAAACATCAGCAGTAGGATTGTACTCTAAATTTTGTGACAATATATACAACAAGTTTTACCTTCCGTGACGTGATTTTATTCTGACAACAGCCCCTGTACCCCAGACTATAAATTCTCACAATCAAACTTATAAGATGAAATTTATATAAGCTAAATCAGCTAAAAGTAAATTATTTATTTGTGTTGGAGACCCGCTCTTCTTAGCAATCAAAGACCACAACCCACTATTAACAGCTTTTTAAAATAATTATGTATGCATTCCCGTGGACACGCGGAAAAACAACTGGTCTTAATTACCTTCTTTGTGCCCAAAACACTAATTAAGTTTTTAAGAAAATTGTACGCAAGAAAGGCTCTTCAAATCATTCTGCCCACACAATACATTCAATACCTAAACGCAACATTCACAAATAGTAATTTACCAGCATGTTGCTTAACTTGCATACACTTACGCAAAACGTACATCGAACATCCTGTGCACAATGGATTAGAGTTCCGTAGGCGAGTGTAGGCGTGTAGGACGACAGGTGAAGGTTCTGCAGGTGAATATACTTGCTTGAGTGAACCATCATTAGTTTTCTAATTTCTTGAGATAAATATCGTGTGGTCTAGTGGCTAGGGCCGCTGCCTCCCGTTGGGGAGACGCGGGTTCGCTCCCCACCACATACCAATGTGTTTTAGAATATCGAATTCATATGTACATTTATTCGACGCTGTTATGGTGAAGGAAAACATCGTGATGAAACCTGCACACTTCTGCGAAGAAATTCAAAGATTGTGTGTGAAGTCATGCAAACCGCACTGGGCCAGCGTGGTCGTGTAAAAATGGAAATTTTGTTATCTTTGAATAAATAAATATTATTATTAAGCCCTAATCGCCTTAACTTATGCATAAAAATATTAAAGCTACTTATAAAGTAGAATCTTCTGTTGTACAAAAAAGAACTATTTTGAGATTGTCATTATTTTCTTGGCAATATTGGGTTAAGGGTAGGCTCGAGCCCCTCAGTGGGAACGTAAGTACTGTCGATAATGAAATATCGTGTTGAATAGAATAGAATAGAATAGAATATTATTTATTTGTAGAGAATATACGTATAAAAGATTTTTACAATTAACAATATAGTTTCAGTACATTCTACCATTTGCGTGGCATGCAAAATTTAAGTATTGGATACCCATTACATTGCTTACATAATAATATCTTAATTACCACTATCAGCAAAAAACTTTCTAAGACTATAAAAGTTGGTTAAGGTTGACGACCAAAGTCAAAATTATTTATTTAGGATATGGAGCCACCGAAGCTATTGTGACGGCTTTTTTCCCTTTATTTAGCTAATAAGATAATTAGTAGGATCAACGGTTTGACGTGTCTTACGAAGCAAGGAATCAGTTCACTTGGTTAAACGGTGGTTTAACCTGCAATGTCCTAATCGAACTAGGGAACGTCTCACAAAGATATTTTTGTTTCACCACAATTTTCATACTGGTATACGAACCCGAAACCTCCGTAATAAGAACCTGACCCCCGCACAGCTGAATCAACCAAATCCTATCCGAGCCAAACAATCTACCGTTCAACCTTAAAACCGAAAAAAAAGAAAGAAATGACACGTAACGTAATATTCGAAATACAGTCGTGTGTTTAGAGTCTGAACTTCAGACTAAATGAAAAAAAACAAATTGTCACAATAGTACGAGTAAGTATTATCTATGAACAGGTAGCGTGCTTTATTATAAAGGTTGCCTGAAAGAGATCGCTACAAGCGATAAGGTCGCCTTTGCGCACCTAATTAACCTTGTATGTTACTTTTGTGTGTTATAAAGTGTTTTACTTAATTACTTTATTTGTAAAAAAATGCTTACATGCAACTACACCACCTTGGAGGCTGTTATAATATAACCCAAATGTCTGATTCAGATCGTCAAATGTTCTTCCTTGTTTGCTTAACGCATCCAACCAAAAAGCAATAGTAAATTACGAACATATTGCTTATTCAAATCTTCTAAAACGAATACATAACCTGCAATAAAATACTTTTCAATAAAGATGTGCTTTAGACATTAATCAATCAATACTTTCTCTATAAGTGAGGAATCAGTAAGATTACGGTCGTTAACCGCAGACCGCCCTTTACATGTTAAGTTAACCGCAGGTTAACCGTGGTTCAGTTACTCGTGAAACTGAGCCGCAATTTTCGAAAGCATTTCTGATGGGACCGTAAGTTTTAGAAGGCTATACAACGTGTTACAAAAAATACCAAAAAAAAATATTCATCATCACAGGCATTTAATTAAAATTTTCCCATTTCTAGTGTCAATTGACACCTAAAATATAGACTATCAATTCTCAGAACGGAAAAGTATTTGTACACCATTTGTGCCTACATTTTTAAAAGAGATGTACTTACGAGATTGATAAGTTTCCGAAACGACAAAGAAAAACTTTAAAAATCTATTTAAAATAAATTTATTTCTCAACGTAGTTTCCTTCTACCTCGATGCATTTAGTCCAGCGCTTCTCCAATGCCGTTACACCAGTTTGATAAAATGTTTTCTCCAACCCCTCAAAATACTCGTCCACGGCAACAATGACTTCTTCATTTGATGAAAATCTCTGGCCACCTAACCATTTCTTCAGGTTTGGGAATAAGTGGAAGTCACACGGGGCCAGATCCGGGGAAGAGGGTGGATGCGGTAGCAATTCGAACCGCAATTCATGGAGTTTGGCGACTGCAACCATTGACGTGTGTGCAGGTGCGTTGTCATGGTGGAACAAAACTTTTTTCTTGGCCAAATGTGGTCGTTTTTTCTGGATTTCTTCACTTAATTTTTGCAGCAAGCTTGCGTAGTACTCTCCATTTATTGTTTTTCCTTTTTGCAGATAATCCACTAAAATAATCCCTCGAGCATCCCAAAAAACAGTCGCCATCACTTTGCCGGCCGACAAAACCGTTTTTGCTTTCTTCGGCGCAGGTCTTCCGCTCTCAGTCCACTGCTTAGATTGTTCTTTTGTCTCGGGAGTATAATGATGTAACCAGGTTTCATCGACTGTTACATAACGCCGCGAAAACTCGTTAGGATCTCGGTTAAACAGCGCCAAACACTCCGATGAATCGTCCACTTGACGTTGCTTTTGGTCAACAGTGAGCAAACGCGGCACCCATCGCGCGCAAAGCTTTTTTTTTTTTATCATGTCCGGATTCGTGACTTCATTTAGACGGCCAGACCTGTGGGCGTCTTCGCAGCTCTGTCTTCCACGTTTAAAATCAGTTACCCAGGTGTGAATTGTACTCAATGCAGGAGCAGAATTACCTAAAACACTGTCTAGCTTGGTTTTAATCTGGGTTGCTGTTTTCTGTTTTAAAACGTAAAACTTTATCACCGCACGAATTTCGTTTCTTTCCATTGTTAAGAAAATTTACGACAGAGAAAGTTCTACGTCCTATCAAACAAATTCCACCAGTTCGATTAAATTCAAATTTGGCGTTCTATTTTCAAAAAGATGCCAAAATATAATGTAATTTTTTTTTTTGCGTATAATTTTTTTAAGTTCGTCGTTTCGGCCAGTTATCAATCAGCCCAGGTAAATCAATTTATGTTAGAAAACATTTTCTTTTTTGCTTTAATTATCTTGTTTACGTATTAACAAACATAAAAATTATTTTGAAATATTTAGTTCATTATTACATTAATTTATTATTTCATAAAAATTATTTAACAATGCTTTTTTTTATTTATTTGTAGTTTTTTCATTTTGAAATTAATTGTTCTAATGTGAATGTTATGGTACAAGTAGTACGTAAACATTTTTAACCATAGCGGTAAAAATAGGCATATTGACCTAAAATTACATATCTGGTCCAAATATTCTTTGACACAGCTGATCACTAGAGATGGGAAAATTTTAATTAAATACCTTTAAAAAATATTCATTTTTTTGGTATTTTTTGTAACACGTTGTATAGAGCCTTCTATACAACGTGTGAGTCTCTATAAAGTTCACATGATGAAAAAGGGTGAAACTAGACCCAATTTTATTGACGGAAAAAATTATAACTACAAAACAAAAAATATAGCCATTTTTATTTTATTATATCTATCTATCTACATGGGCCACCATCGAACTCACGTATCCTAGACGGGAGGCAGCAACCACTACAACTAAACCTATAATAGGTATCGTATAGAAACCATGACTCATACAAAACAGCATCTCACGACCTTGCCCAAAGAAATTATGCAACAATGGAGTCAGTAACAGAGAAACAGCGAATAGGTGCGTAGGAGTGGACGCATCTCTCAATGAAGAGTTATCTACTTGTATAGTTGATTATTATTGACGATGAATTATTGTTGTAAGTAATTGTAAACCTACGTAAAATTGGGCAATGGTTGATGTTGGAGTTTAAATTCTTATACACTATTGAGTTGTTTTGCGATTACTTTGAAGGTTTTGGTAATTAAAACACTCTTGATACAGCCTTTGATAGAAAAGCAAGTTTAAGTTTAAGCTATTTCAATAATTTATCTTATTTTACCATTTGACGGCTCCGTAGCCCAGGTGGTAGTGTATCTGCCTCCGACGCACAGGGTCGCGGGTTCGAATCCCGCCCAGGGCAAACATTCGTGTGATGAGCACTGTTTGCCTTGTGTCTGGTTGTTGTTTATCTATATAAGTATGTATTTATTCTATTCATGTAATGTATATCAGCTGTCTGGTACCTATAGTACAAGCTCTGCTTAGTTTGGTATCAGATGGCCGTGTGTGAAGATGTCCCCAACTTATTTATTTATTTATTAATTATTTGTTTTCTGATTTCAGAAATATGTTTTTCTATACAAAGACGTTATAAAGATTGATTAGTTAAGTACCTGCCTAAACCGATATACTATTTTACAGAAAACATGCAAAATTTATCATGTAAATTAAATATTAAAAGACAGAACAAAGTTTATTTGCGTAATTTTCATTCTCTTTTTTATTTTATTTGTCAACATCTAGTTCTAAGCTAACCAATTTTGGAAAATTCACTAAAAAGATAGTTTATCTGGCTTAGACTGGCTTCTTATTAACCAGATAAAATTTTTATTCCTACGGAAAAAAATCGCAGGCAACGCGAGATCATACTATTTTTAATTATTACCGAACGAATTTTGATTAAATATGAACAAGTTTAATAATAAAATATTCATTTTATAATCAAAACATAATCACTAGTATTTACATCAATAAAACTTGATTAGCTGATTTAAATAAATTGTAAGTAATACCAATACATTCACTTTCAACTTTACAACTTCAAATTAAGCCTATTAGAAGAACTTTTCTTTTTAGTTGTAAATATTATTTCTATGTTTAGAATGGTTGTAGTATTGTAAAGAGTATCGGCGGCGTAGTGGCTAGGGCCGCTGTCTTCCGTTTTGGAAGACGTAGGTTCGATTCCCATCTCTGACGAATTTCGAATTCATAAGTAGGTTTATTCGACGCGACGCTCTTACGGTAAAGGAAAACATCGTGATGAAACGAGTATCCTGCGAAGAAATTCAAAGGTTGTGTGTGAAGTCAACCAACCCGCACTGGGCCAGCGTGGTCGACTAAGGCTTGATCGCCCAAATTCAGGGTAGGCTCGAGCCCCTCGGTGGGGACTTATACTATACCATACCCATTGATAGCTCTATCAATGGGTATGGTATAGCTTCCATGATCTAGTGGTTTTAGCGAGGTTGACAAATTTGAGATGATTCCGTGCTTCTGAAGGCACGTTTAGTCGTTAGGCTTACAAAAGCTCAATAATTCTTATACTAGGGTTCGTGGGGTCAGCCATAGACCTTTCAACCAATACGGTCCATACCAAAAATCAATCAATCAACGGCCCGTTTTAGTCCACTGCTGGACTATGAGCCTCCTCCGCTTAAGTGGAGGGTTTTGCCATAATCTCCACGCTTGGCAGGCGGGTTGGAGATCGCAGATTAAAAGGTAGCTCTATCAGAGAGCGCTGCTGTCCGTTCCCTGTTCAATGTGTAGTCCCTAAGTCGCCTCTTACGACACCCACGGGAAGAGTAGGGGTTGGTGACAAATGTATTCTACTCTGCCGTCACCACACGGTCCATACCATTACAGCGTAATTACTAGATTACTTTTATTTACTTAAGCAAGTATCTCTATTATACTTATTCGTATTATTACTATACGGACACGATCACCTTAAAAAAAAGTGAAATTCCAACGAATAACAAAACTACAGCCCAATCTAAAGATGGCGCCGTCCCACATATATTACCACATACGGTACTCGTAAATTACTGTGTAATTTGATAATTACACTCAGTAATTACAGCTGTAATTCGCGTTGACACGGTAATTGATATATTGATTAGTGTTGGAGTAACCTTGGCTCAATTGATTTCTATTAGGAAATTTCGGTGTCAATCACAAACGAGTACGTATTATTTCGCTGTCTTCAATTTGATGTGGCGAAAAATCTTCATTCAATTGAATTAAATACTTCTTGATGTAAACTATGATTTTAAATTTACCATTTTCAACGTGTAAGTAGCACAAGGAAATTAAAAAATGATGTAATAATTATAATTTAAAAGGAGGCGTTTTTTTGTACTAGCCATGCGGAGTCCCGAATTTATAAGAATTTTTTGTTAGAGGAAGTAAACCCGACCTTACTCGAAGTCTTGATTATTTAAGACAGGCTCAAGCCATTTAATGCAGATAATATAATCATGAGTTGGTAAAAAACAGCTATAATAATATGCTGATATAGGAAAAACAAAAAAATATTTTTTATCGACTGCGTTGATGTCTTTTATATGAGGATTTTTTTCATAACAGTTCTGTTATCATAATTACATTATAATATGAGTAAGCTAGGTATATACTGCCTGCATCAGAATTGTTGAACGACTGAATTGATGATTGCAAAATGTAGTTATTCAGTTTTCTTACAGTACGTCTGTATAGTATTGACCAAAACCCATTTAAATAAATAAATAAATAAATAAAAATGTTATTTATTTCCAAATTGATTCTTACAATAGTGGTGTTGTGTCTTCCCAGTAAGTAATCAAAAGATACTTGTAGTGGGAATGGCTCGCTACTTCCCTTAACTAAACATGTTTACAATTTAAAAATAAACACAATAAGAATAAAATTTTAAAGAAATACAAAATTATAAAATTAATTACCTCGTCCGTGTGTGTTGAAATTCTAGTGTAGAAAAGGCTCCGCTACCAAGAAAATAGGGAAAATGCACAACATCAACGGCTCGTTACAGTCCACTATCATCATCAACGGCCCGTTACAGTCCACTGCTGGACTATGAGCCTCCTCCATTTAAGTGTTTGGTTTTGCCATAATCTCCACGCTTGGCAGGCGGGTTGGAGATCGCAGATTAAAAGGTTACTGTATCAGAGCGCTGCTGCCCGTTCCCTGTTCAATGTGTAGTCCCTAAGTCGCCTCTTACGACACCCACGGGAAGAGTAGGGGTTGGTGACAAATGTATTCTACTCGGTCGTCACCACACGGCGGAGAAAATGCACATTTTTTAAAAATTATTAATCGAAATATTTCAAGTTCATAAACACATAAAAAATATTTTTTCAAATATCTTTCTCAGAAACAAAGTTATAGGGCTTCAAAGTGTTCAAAGTTGACGTAGACGTCTCCCATTGCTCGCCAATCAGCCCGATATTCAGCTTCACGCATCCAATACACCTTGAAATTTACATCGTTTTGTTCCCACCGTGTAATGATAGTACTCGTCAAACTGAACAACTTTTCACGAAAATAAAATTCCTGCGTCTAAAATATTTTTGTGCTCTTCATACAAAATGGGTCGGTTGGGAGTCTCACTTTGTATGGAGAGACCAAAAATGGTTTTGTCGCAGGATTTTTTTTTTTCGCGAAATGTTGTTCAGTTTGACGAGAACTATCACTACACGGCGGGAACAAAACGATGTAAATGTCAAGGTGTATTGGATGCGTGAAGCTGAATATCGGGCTGATTGGCGAGCAATGGGAGACGCCTACGTCCAGCAGTGGGCTGCCACAGGCTGATAATAATGTGATAAAGAGAGTAGGCTACTGCAAATTACTTTTTAAAGTCAACTTCAACAAACTATTATTACACAGCATGATTTTGTAATCCCTAGTAAAATTTAAATATGATGTTCAGACCATCATAAGCAACAACTTTTCCCAAGGAACATGGGTTGAAAACCCCCAAAAAAATTTCGACCTCCCATACAAATTAGTAAAGTTGATGTATTTTGTATGAAAAGTCGATTCTTTTGGGAGCTTCCAACCCATGTTCCTTGAGAAAAGTTGTTGCTTATGATGGTCTGAACATAATATTTAAATTTTACTAGGGATTACAAAATCATGCTGTATTGAGGCCACTATATGTCTGCATCCGTCCCTGGCAGCGGTAAACACAACCTTCAGGCTAAATAGAACTGAACGTTACTATTTATTACTTACCTACCGCTCAGCTACTGCAAGCAGTTGCAATTTGCAACACTTATATTGCGAATATCTTATTAGAAAGTGCTTACGGACAAACGGTATTATTATTTTATTGTCAGTGTTGACTCTACGTCGTTTATTGTAACTGTTTAGCGTCACAATTTGTAGGTTCTATTCAACTGAATTTTAGATGTTGGATGCAATGGAAATGCAGTAAATGTAACTGCATTTATTTAAACCACTTGCTTTAAAAAAGATATAAAGGTATGATTTTGGTAGCCCTTCTACCATCAGGGAAATTATGTCCCAATGACCACTGCGACCTAGGCGACTGCACCAAATTGGGTAAATCTTTCTTTTATTGGTCGTTACTGTCAAGAAGAAGGAAGAAGGTTTGTATGAAAAAAAAATGTTAGTAGGTATAGGGTAGGTGTAGGGTTGGTGTAGGGTTGGTGTAGGATAGATGTAGAGCAGGTGTAGGGTAGGGTAGTAGGTGTAGGGTAGATGTTGGGAAAATAGCAGGACAACGTCTGCCGGGTCAGCTAGTTTAGAATAAAATCGCTCTTATTCAGTGCACGCTTGAACCTCGCTATAGAGGCATTACTATGATAACGAATAATCTACTTCTTTTGATTATTATTAATTAGCTAAGCTATATGACAAGTGTGAATCACAAATAACCTTTTTTCTGCCATATATATATATTTGTCTTTTTTCCAATGTTATTTGAGATGAAGTTTACCTAGATGTTTTTTCTTTCTGCCAAATTTTCTAAATTTGAATGTTTAGTAAATAATTGTAAACTTTTGAATTGTAGTATTTACACAGTTTCAGTACTTATACATGCTGTACGTCACATGTTTGGCTAGCGATCTAGATTTAAAACTACAAAATATATATTGTAACCTTTCTTTGATTGTTATCTGATGTGTTCGTCTTAATAGATTTTTTTTTCTTCAATTTGATTGTACCTAATGAGGCACCCTAAAATTACATTACAATCTAGCCTAAAGTCTAATGAGTAATTTTACTTTAACTTAAATTGCTAAGTAGGTTTTAGCTAAGAACGTGTCCATTAACACTTTTCTTATTGTCTCTATTAAGGGGAAGACACTTTGTTCGTGTGTTCTTTATGAGTAAGCACTGACTGCACTACCTTACACTAACGTTCACTAAACTAACTCAAAGGGTTTTGTCCTTTTAAGTCTTCTAACTAAGTCCGTGTTGTCAAGGAGCTGGATAGCCTCAACATTCACGTGATGGTGAAGTCTTTGTTCGTGAGCTTCGGCATACTTTTTAATAACACTATTTCAATAAGTCTTAATAGATAAATAAATAACACAACGTATCGTGAGGCGTGACTGTGTGTGTGCAAACTTCTCATCATATCTCTTCTTCTCATAACTTCTCATAATCAGTCAGTTTTTGATGTTTCCTTCTCAAACAATTCGTACAAGAATGTGATTTCGGAGCAGGATTCCCATTATACATAGTTTCGTAAGCAATTACCGGTTCAACCCAAGTTTTTGTTTTGTTTACTTTACATATACCTAATTAAGTTAGTACGTTGTGTAGAAAGCGTAATACGTTGTACGTGGTAGGTTCGACGTACGTTTACGGTCTACTGTTTGGCATAGTTTTCTTTTTAAATATATTTAAGAGCCTACATGAACTTTAAAAATCATAACTCAACGATGCTTATGACCTACACAATAGAAATTTAATAAATAAAATAATTATTAATTATTATTAATTTTTAATTATTATTATTATTATTTTAGAAATAATAAAAGTTTTTTTTTTCAATTCGACCGGGTTCAATTTAACTAATATTGGTAATTACCAAACTGAGTATGAGTTTTTTTTTAAATCTATGAATGTAGTTTTTCTTGTCACTAAAATCGATGACATGGTTCTAGAACAGGGGGCCGTTTCACGAAGCTACAAGGTATAAATTACAAGTACAATTCGACGTACATTGCGTAGACGATTAGATAAAACGATAAGGGCTTACATTTTAGTTAGGCGAATTAGCTACGCAATGTATATCAAATTATAACTTGTTACTAGTAACTTGTTGCTTCGTGAAACGGGGCCCAGATCTTTCTGTCTTATAGTTACCGAGTTAAACATACTGACCCATCTAAATGAGCCACCCTGTATGTGTTTGTTATATAGGGTGTTACAAAAATACCTCTGGGGAAACTGATTCCGCTTTCCGTTTTACGGGTATTTTTGTAACATCCTGTATATGTTACCAGCTTATACACACCAGCTTGTACACACCGAGGGGCCCGAGCCTACCTTGCATTAAGTCGATTGCACTGGCTAAGTGTTTTCCTTCATTTCCGAAAGAGCGTTGAATAAACGTAGTACATTATATGATCAAATGTACTAAAACACATTAAGTTCGTGTCGAGTTTTGAACCACAACCCTCCCACACAAAAGAAAGATGCCTTTACCGCTACACCACAGACGCACAATAATGCACATAGCACAAGCTATACTATAAACAATTTCAAATTCAAACTCTGCCATCTACTTATATCATTGAGGCCAGTATTTTTATAAAAAAGAACCCAAAGTATTTTTATAAAAAAGATGATAATTATTTGTAATTGCTCCGGAAGTCACTGAGGTTGCGTCCATTGGACATGCCGTCTGGAGAACTGCATAAATCATTTCAAATACAAACACAAAAGAACAGCATTTACTAAATCAACATAAACATCAACGGCCCGTTACAGTCCACTGCTGCATTATGAGCTTGACTATGTGCTGGACTATGAGCTTCCTCTACTTAAGTGTTTGGTTTTGCCATAATCTCCACGCTTGGCAGGTGGGTTGGAGATCGCAGATTAACAAGTTACTGTATCAGAGAGCGCTGCTGCCCGTTCCCTGTTCAATGTGTAGTCCCTAAGTCGCCTCTTACGACACCCACGGGAAGAGTAGGGGTTGGTGACAAATGTATTCTACTCTGCCGTCACCACACTGCGTTTACTAAATACAAGATGTTAATTAAATAATACAATAGCACTTTAACTAAAAACAAAACCTTTTTAATTATTGCCCAGCCGATGTAACTGAACAAACTTACAAAAATTTAAGTGTTTATTTTTTACACAATTTGGTCAGCTAATCAGTTTCGATTTTGAATGGATCAAATCGATCAATCAGCCTATTGCAGTCCACTGCTGGACTGCTGCCTCCCCAAGGGCACGTCAAAAAGCACGATCACCCGCTTTCCTTATCCAGCTAGGTTGAATAAATACCTAATTTAAACAAACCTAAAACTTAAACCTACATATCAAAGTAGTGAAGCCATCGTGTACTTTGTAAAGTCGACGACCAACCCTATAAACCCTGTTAGAGATTTTGAGCCACAAAAAGCCTCTGACATGGCTTATGCAACGACTTCTTCCGTGGATAAAAGCCAGGCACGAAATCATCTTATTTTTTGGACTTATGAGTCAGTCTGCTATATCCTAATAGACTATCCTCCCGTCTAAGAATCATCAAAATTTCTGGTGCTTTTCTTCATGATATTCGGAAAGAACACGCTCTCTCATAAAGCTGAGAGGTCGCATTCCGCCACAGCTGTTTTTATAGAGGAGTGAAAATATATAAACGTGTTGTCCTCGATGGACTAAATATTGTGTATATTGTTAAGACGCAAATAAGTTGCCGAGTAAACTTTTAAGACCGCCTAAACTTCGCCATTTTTCATGATTTTTGATTGACAGTGATTCGTTCGACCCTAGATAGGACTTCCGGTCGCTGTATGTAACCATTAAACCACGGAGAATATAACAGAAAGAGAAAGAAAGAAAACACATTTATTTGCACTGTTGTGACAGATCACGAATTAAAATGTAGAAAAAGGAAATCCTTGCACAGGAAAAAAAGTAGTAATATAGTAGTAATATAAAATTGAATTTGTTGAGGTTGCGTGGATTAAATAACGTCTCCGTGGATAAAATAGCATTTTCCATTTCTGTGTTACATATCTGAAAAAATAACTGAAAATACTTTTAAATGCTTTTTTAGAAGAAAATTTCGTCACTATGTGAGTTGTAGTGCCATCTGTTGCAGAACTTTCGGTGTAAGAAAAACGAAGTGATTTTCTGTAAAGGTATTTTAATTGAACTAAGTAAATGAAAAAATAAGTAATAACAACGACGACGACGGTAAGTAATAAATAAAAAAACATACCTATAAAAATTGCTCTATCTGTTGGAAAAAATTTAGACCACGAAAAAATAAGATACTAAATAAGAAATTTTTATTACTGTCATTTTTGTATTTAAATAACTAAATTAAAGAATTAAAAAGTTAAAAACAAACAAAAAAAGAAACATGAACAAAAAAATAAAAAAGTACATTCATGTGGATTCGATCGTCTGACCTTCGGTTTCATTGCCTCTCGGTTCCCCAACAGAGCCACCGCGTCGTTATAGATAGCGGTGAAGCTAGCTAGATTGATTTATCGCCCTCGAGACCCCCTATAAACCAAATTTCATCGAAATCGTAGCAGCCGTTTCCGAGATTCTCATGATATATGTATGTATAGGTATATACAAGAATTGCTCGTTTAAAGTATTAGATTTCGAAAATCATTCGTTATTACCAGAATACAATAGAATATTACATGAAATTACTCTATTATCAAAATATTTTCGTAATTTGATAACATTTCAATAATTATAGTCTCAGCTACGACGGGCTACGTAAAGGCGTCAATTTGTAAAAAATGTGTATATCCCGCCTGAGGTTCTAAAACGCGCTTTATAATAATTTTTGTCACATTCTTTCGGGCACAGCAAAAACTAATTCAAAATAATTATGTAGCTTTCTCTTATTTGTTAATATTTTACTAACCATCAATTCGTCCCGCCATGTGGCTCGAGCCTACCCTGACTGAATTAGGCCATCAGGCCATAGTCGAACACCCTGGCCTAGTGCGGTATGGTCGATCTCACATACAACCTTTGAATTTCTTCGCAGGCGTGTGCAGGTTTTATCACGATGTTTTCCTTCACCGTAAGAGCGTCGAATAAAAGTACTATGAATTAAAAATTCGAAAACACATTGGTACGTGGTGGGTCTCGAACCCGCATCTCTCGGACGGAAGACAACGGCCCTAGCCACTACACCACGCTCTTTGTAAGATCACGAGAACACGTTCTTTCCCAATATCATGAAGGAAAGCACCAGAAGTTTTGATGATATCAGTCTTAGGCCGGCGGATAGTCTACCAGCCCCCGCTGCATGACCACTGTCGATAAAACAAACCGCGCGACATATAAAGTGACCGCCAATAGTATCCAATTTATGTCGCGCGACGACAAAAACTACGTTACTAATTGACGGTTACGTTTTATGTCGCGTGGTTTATTTTATCTACGGTCACTATGCAGTGGGGGCTGGTAGTAGTAAACTTGAAAACCAGACGATTCTCAAACCACCCAAAGGCCTTGACTTCACGAGCGACTGGTATAATGACATTGCCAGTTTTTACGGTCAGTTTTTGTGATGTTTCCACCGAAACCTTGCTTTTTACCGGCAATCATATGATTCCTACAATTATCTTGTACTTAAAAACATCTTTGTGTTTTGATGAGTACACGTTGTGGTTCAAAGTTTTTTTGATTAATGTAACAAATTTTACTCTAGTGCGTTTTACCATTTCTACTCGTAGTCGTAGTTATATGTAAGGTCTATGACCGACCAACCTTACATACTTTAGTGTTCTTCATTATGGAGCCGCCAAAGGTTTCTCTGACATTCGTCTTCTTCCCGTCATGTGTTCTTTTTATCTGACATATACCTTTCGCACTTGACAGTTCGATGTTAGGGCGAAGGAAAATATCATGACGAAACCTCTTGCGAAGAAATTCAAAGGTTAAGTGTGAAGTCGACCAGCCCGCACTGGGCCTGTCTATCAACCGCAGGGCAGGCTCAAGCCCTCGGTGGGGACGTATATGAGCTGTTGATATCATCATCCTCTCTAGAGGTATCATCATCCTCTCTAGAGGTATCATCATCCTCGAGATAGCATTGCTCAAAATCTCTGGGCCCTTCTATCCGAAGACAATTTTGTTTTTACTATAAAACCATTGAACTTTTTCATTGATCACCAATAGCGATTTTTTATTTTGTTTCCTTAACAATAAGATCCCTATTCGGAAGTGCTAAGGGCGAACAAGATGGCCGATCTAATTGTTGTAAATTATTGAAGTAAAACCACAATTTGTTATTGAATAAGTAGTTTTTAAGTTAATCTTAAACAATAGTTTTGTGTAGGTGTTGCTTTTTGTGGCGCTTTTTGTCAAATTATAGAGGTCGTAGTTCGGGAAATAATTATGTACCACCAACTACTTGCTAAAGTTTTTTTGTGGTTTTTTATTGTACTATGGATTACCGTGCATTTTTTATCATGTTAATGAATAAACTAAAAGGTTTACGTAAATATATCATCGTAAATAAGTCTATCCAGCAAAACTTTAATTTTTTTGCTTCTATTTAAAAATACCTATAATATTACATTTGAGAAGTCTAAAGTAAAGTATTCGTATTATATTTTTTTTTTTTAATATTGTGGTTTTCATGGGTAATCTCGGAATCGTTGATGAAATTTTGATACTGTGACTGTGGTAAAAAATATTATTTATAAAAAATGCAAACAACGCGGGCTTAGTAAACAGATAACTCGTGTTTCATAAATATTAAAATAAGTCTGTAATGTGCATGTTTCTAATAAAGATTTAAAAAAATATACTTTTATTACTTAAGTTTACATTAACAAGTTATAATTGGGGCCTCCCAGTAAGATTGTAGAATACTTGTAGTGGGAGTGCTCCGCTCTTCCACATGAATGTAACAGGATTATAAACTTTAATTAACAGCAGTAGGTTAGAAATATTTTTTGATCTTAAATCTAAGAAGTACCCAAAATTGTGTGAGTGTGTAGTGTGTATAAGTGATGTTTGTGTGTGTGTGTGTGTGTGTGTGTGCGTGATGTTGCGAGAGTGAGAGAGATGTGTGTGTGTAAAGATAGGTTAGCTTGAGAAGTTGTACCTAGGTTCATACGGAAATTTTATTATTATTATTTTATTTAAGTGATCTTGTGTACTTATAAAGTCTATTTGAAACTGTGTTCCGTAGCCTACGGACTGTAGGGAATGAGATCCATTGGAATGGTTTTCAGATAGACTTAAATAATATTTTACGGTTGAAATCAAGGCCCATAGTTCAAATACTATCCCGGTAATTTTATCATTCATCAATTTTTCTATTTTAAAAAGTTTTAATAAAAGAAGCTTCAAATCAATATCCTAAAACGACCTTCAAGTTGTGACCATAAAAACAATACTTCATATTATAGTTATATACCAAATCTAGATCATTGCCAGACCAGATCGAATCTTAAATGGTGTAAACGCCATGCGATACCAAATCAAGCTCAATATCGATTCAGAATACATTGACCCTTACCAATTTAGGCACACTGACATCTAATAGGTTTTAACTAGTTTTTACCAAATACAGGAACACTTTATGGTCTTTGAAATTGGAAATTAACTACAGAATAATCAATAATGCCACAAAAAACATGATTTGATGTAAAAGGCGGAAAAACAAACATTTTCTGATGTAAATGTTTTTATTGCGTCTCCGGTACACGACATTTAGGGGTTTTTTCACAAATTCATGCCAGATGTGCATAAATAGGGGTGGTGACTATTTGTTTTTATTTGTTAGATAGATTATTAAAAAGTATTAAAAAACCTTTTCAATATTCCACTCACCTTCTTTACCAGGAAGCACTGGTATTAACCGTTCGCCAGTTATATCTACAAAAAGCTATTATTTCTCAACATAAATCTACTTTAAACACTCCTCCAACAGAACAACAAACACAGCGAAGAATATATCAAGTAAAAATCCCAAAAGTTAGCACAACCTTTGCTCAGAGTTTCAGACTTTTTGCCTTTCCATACATATACAATACAATAAACTAATCTTGTTCTATTATAAATCATAATATTCCCGATGCTAAACGTAAATTTGATTTTTGGCTAAATTCTTTAGACTACATTTCCACTGAGGCTATCTAAAAAATAATAACATAGGTAGTATTTTACTTCTAATATATGATATAGTATTATTATAGTAGTATTTTATAGAATAGGTATGTACTTATTAATATTTATTGGTATAAAATGTATATTATTAAGTTATATTATATTGTTTACTTTTATATCTCATTTATTGAATGAAAAGAAAATGTATTTTAATTGGTAACGGTCGTTTGGACTGCCGCGACACAGGATCACCTAGTGCGGAGTCCGCAAGTAATTGTTAAGCTTGTGTTTACATTATTTTGGTAAATAAACAATTTGGATTTTGATTTTTTGGATTTTGACATATTTTTCTTTTTCCACGTAATCAAAAAATTACGGAGATATATTGAGTTGGAATAGCGTAATTGAAGTTCAGTCAATTTAGCCCCCACTCTCCAACTGCGGTCTAAGTCGAGAACTAAGTTTTTTTTTTTTACTGACGGGTAAAATAGATTTTTTTTTATTTTTACCCAAACATCATCCCTATTAAAACCTTCTTAGACATCCTTTGTCTATTTTCAAGATTGTAACAGATTTAGTAATTTGCGTACATTTATAGAACTGTTTAGTCATTTCCTTGGATTGTAAACAATTCGGTACGGATTATGGGGAATGTCCATTTTATGTTTTGTTTTGTTTTGCTTAAATTTTTGCTAATAAAGTTGGTTTGTTTATGTGTTTTGGATGGGTTTCTTCTAGCTAATAGGCTTAGCCATCTGTGAAACATAAAACGCTGCTGGTAACATGTTCATCAAACATTCGTTAAAAACCGCCCTGGATAAAATCCGCTTTCAAATTAAAAGAATACATTTATACGTGCTCCATCCACTAGTATTACATCCTACTATTTACGCTGGGGATTAAAATACAGAAACAGGGAAGAAACTGTACTTTGTAACTGTTCACACTAATATTATAAATGTGAAAATATATTTAGACGTTTGGATGTTTAGATGTTTGGCACGCTTAAAGTACTCAACGGATTTGAGTGAAATTTGGAATGGAGATGGTTTGTAACCTGGATTAATACATAGGATTAAAAATTTACGGGAAAAAGTCTGATTCCCACGGGAAAATCTTACATAACGCGAGCGTAGCTGCGGGCGGACCGCTAGTAAAGTATATTTAATTCATTCATTCATTCATTCATTCAAACTTCGCCTTATTACTTTTTCAGAAACTTTTTTTTACTTCTCGGGAGCAATGCAAAAAATTTTAAGTACTTACCCAATTATAATTTTAGAATTCCATCCAACAGATAGTAATTTTGAAGATAAATATACCTACAATAAAAAAGAAAAAAATAACTCAAGAAAATACTTACGGGACTTGTACAGGAGAGTCGACCTGCACTGCCTTCACAGTCTGCGCAGACAGCACCCTGAAGGCTTCATTGTTCTCTTTCACCCCCTGCTTCCCCACTTTCACCCCCGGCCTCACTTCAGTCACCCGCGGCTTCACTTCTCTCACCGCAGACTTCACTTCAGTCACCCGCGGCTTCTCAGGCCTTTTCACCCCCGACACAACCGTCTTAACTTCACTTGCACTTTTCACTCTGTCACTTTTCCCCCCCGAACTCACTTGAGTACTTTGCCTACTTGACAAATCGAAATATCTATCCTGGGCGTGAATTAATTGAGTCACTGTAAACGCTGGCGTATCTAACAGATCCTTTTCTTCGTCTGAGGATTTTTGGAAGTCTATAGTTGGTCCGAAGAGGGAATCTGTAGGTCTGTGGAAGAAGCGGTCGTCCTCGATATCTTTCGAAGGGGAGACGTCTGCGCCGCGTTCGATAGTAATGTCTAGTAGCGGACTGTGCGCGTTGAATCGAAGCGTGCGCTCCGTGGCAAACGCGTAAGGCGTATTAGCAAGCTCTTCCTCGATACTATTGTACCTGCTACGGAACAGCGAATGCGTTTCGACATCCCCTCCCTTTTCGTCGTACTTTTCATATTTCCCCCCAAACAAGTCGTATTGTCCGAAGCGGTTGTTGATCGTGTCGAACTGGGGGTCGTTAATGTCGGTCTTGTCGGACTCCGACCGACAGTCGGGTTTGTCGTCGACCGTCGGGCTGCTGCTGGGGCTCATGTTGATGTGGAGTATGCCGTGTTCGTCCGTGTACTTCAGTTTCAATGCCATGGTTTACAGAAGCATTTTCGGGTGGGGTGGGCTGTGGAAGAAACGAAAATTAAATATGCGGGGTAATTTCATACGCAGAACTGTTAAATAATAATTATTGATTATACATTTGATTATCAGCATTTAAATACAATTTGTGCGATGCCTTTTTTCAGCGTTATTAACTTATTATGCACTCTATTATTAGTAATTTGAATTACTACAACGTTTCAACGTTTTTGAAAACGTACTTATAAATATTTTATTAATTACTACTCATTTTCTTTTTATAGTTTTTCTCGCAAAACTCTACCACGAATACGCAGATTGAGTACACAAATTCGAGTTATTAGGCTCGAGCCCCTCGGTGGGGACGTATATGAGTTGATGACATATTGCAAATTCTGATAAACTATCAAAATAACCAAATATTTTTTATTCAACCCTTTTTTTTCTCTCAATATGGCTTCACGTTATAAATCAACCTATGATGACATTATAAAATAACTGGCCAAGCACGTGTCGGACCACGCAAAGTGTAGGGTTCCGTAGTTGCCTAATACGCAGAAGTTAGCACACGGAGCTAATAAGTAATGATAAAAATTCCTTATCTATATTATAAACCCGAAATTTTGTAAGTAGGGATGTATGGATGGTTGTTTTTTACTCTTTCGTGGATGAAATTTAGAATAGAGATAGTTTGTACCCTGATATAACACATAGGATACTTTTTACGGGAAAAAGTCTTATTCCCACGGGAAAATCTTACACAACGCGAGCAGGCGGACCGCTAGTATTTATGTATATAATAAAAACGGGCCCACCTACACAGGGCGATGAAAACTAAATACTATAACTAAGTTAAAGTTATTGTAAACTTAGTTGTTCCCATAAACTATTATAATATCTAACTGGAATTGAAAGAGAAATAGTCAGTATTGTAATGTCAAGTCTTTCATATTATGTTAGTATACTTAATTCTAACAAAAATAATAAAAAAAAATTAATATTCAAAGTGCTAATAATTGCAATCTAATAGGTAGGATTTCGAGGCACATCTGAACAGCATCTAGTCGCTCGCGCTAATGAGCGCGGCTGCCGCTCTATTTGTTACATCGCCTCCCCGCAGGGCCATAAGCTCCGCGGCGCGGCGCGCTTTATTCGAAATTCAAAATAGTTTTATTGGCAACTCGCGATTGTTACACATTTAAAACTGACTGGTAAATAAGGTAAATAGGTTATGAAGTTATTTTAGTAAATGATGTTATGATTTTATTTTTACTGTTCTAATACCTACTTAAATTTACTACCTACATAGACGGACTCCATCAAGTGATTTTCTATGATACTTGTACTGAATTTCTTACTTAGCACAAGTACATTTTAAAGTTAGTATTTTATTCGTTAACCTGTCAAGCCTACTTATTTCACATTGTTTTTACTTTTCTCGTACTTAAATTTACTACCAGTTTAAACTTTATCAAAGTATTTTTTTATGATATTTGTACCGAATTTCTTACTAGTACAAATACATTTCATAAGTTGATATATTATTCGTTAACCTGTAAAGCCTACATGATGTTGATAGTTTTCCTTTTAAATTCATCATATACATTACTACCGTGAATTTTTTCACATTTCCAAATACAACGGTTTCGCTGGTAGTGGGGGGGGGGGGGGGGAAACTTGACTCTAACAAAAATAAGCACTTAAAATATTTCTGAAACGTAAACTAGCATCGAAAAATGGTTTTAGCAAACCCCCATTATTTTTTTAAACCCTATCCAACGATACCTCACACCATAAGGTAATCGTGAATTTAAAAAATAACCCCCACTTCACGTGTACCAGAGGAAACCTAAAAAAATTTTTTTTTTGAGATTATATTCTTTAGCTTTGACGGCATAATTAATATGTATGTCCATGCCAAATTACAGCCTTCTAACATTCATCAAAATATTTTTCTATGATATTTGTAGTACCAAATTTCTTACTTGTACTAGTACTTTTTATAAGTTGGTCTATTATTCGATAACCTGTAAAGCCTACTTGATGTTGATAGATTTCCTTTTAAATTCATCATATACACTACTACCATGATTTTTTCACGTTTCCATATAGAACGGTTTCGCTGGTAGGGGGGGGGGGAAACTTGACTCTAACAAAAATAAGCACTTTAAAAACGGAATATTTCTAAAACTTACACTAGCATCGAAAAATAGTCCTAGCAAACCACCATTGTTTTTAAAAGACCTATCCAACGATACCTCACACTATAAGGTAATCTTGAAAAAAAAAAATAACCCCCTCTTGACGTGTACCAGAGGAACGCTAAAAAAATTTTTTTTTAAGATATTGTTCTTCAGCTTTGTCGGCATGATTCATATGTATATTCATGCCAAATTACAGCCTTCTGGTACTAAGAGTCTCTGAGCTAAGCCGCGGACAGACAGACAGAAAGGTTCCTTTTTTACTACGGAACCCTAAAAAGTCAATTTTTGACGTATTAATAATTCTGAGGTATTAACCAAAGATTTCAGACGCGCGTCGCAAGGGAGCGAAGCGATCGTCTTTTATTTCCTCTGAGGTATTAACACCTGTGCAATTCATTTCACTTAGAATATAATTGCATAAGTGCACTGATTTATTGCAACAAGTTTTCCATGAAAAGGAAGTATATAACGCATACATTATCAACGCAAAGCAAAGTGAAACTGTGAATAATGAAGTGGACATTGCACCTGATACTGTTGATACTAGAGCTATAGCGAATTATTGACAGCCGTGTGGTGACGGCAGAGTAGAATACATTTGTCACCAACCCCTACTCTTCCCGTGGGTGTCGTAAGAGGCGACTTAGGGACTACACATTGAACAGGGAACGGGCAGCAGCGCTCTCTGATACACCTTTTTTTCTTCTCTAATTTGTCCTCTAAAATTATTTTCCAAAATTAGTACAATCTTACGCTATACTTTCTCGTTCATCTTGTTAAGGTTTCGTTTCTGTTTGGAACGGAACACCAAAAAGAAGTATAAAACATGTTTTAATTAAAAGTTTTACACAAAACAATTGTAAGGGCGTTTGCGCACTCATCCGTATCCGATTCTTATCCGGTCCGTTTTTGATCCGTAAAAAAAACGGACGGTAAATTCACGTCTAGCGTTTGCGCACTCATCCGTATCCGATCCGGTTCTCATTCGTATTTGAGACGATATTGCATAATATTGTCGTAGTGATGTGCCGAGTCGAGCTGACTGAACCGGATACGTGTAGTGCGCAAACGCCTTAAGACTTATTAAAAAAATTAAAGTTTGTCTGAACTGCCGTTGAGGAGTTCCATTGTGAAGGAAATCAGTGCACCTGAGCGGACTTAATGCAAAATAGCAATTTCTCACAGACAACCTTGCAAATTGAGAATTTTTAACAAATTAACATAAGGACTACGTAACAGTTGTTCGCGCAAACGTAATAACCGCTTTACATTTTAATTTAAAACGTAAAATAAGTAAAAACTTTCTCTGTGGTTAAAAACTGTTTAGAAATTACAGAAACATGTTTGTAATAAAGTTTCTGAATTCTTCGTTACGTATGTCAGGAAGGGTGTGGTCGCAGTGCTAGCGGAACTCGCAAAAGAGTTAATTCAACTGAGCAGCGATGCAACTAGCTATATACTGTTTTAAACATCATCATAATCCTCAACAGAAAATATATAACGTAGATTTTAATATAGATTTAGTTTATTGATACTCTTTTAAATATTAATCATTAGAAATAAGTAATATTAGATTTTTAACCAAGGGATGAAAACGATTAATTACACGCAAAATATTTTGGCACACGAGCGTAGCGAGGGTAATTATAGTGTGAGGATGGAATTGATCAGTTTCCCGTGAGGTTAACACTCTGCTTCTCATCTTGATTACGAGGAAAGAAAACAATTCAGTTTGTAAAAAAAATACACATGGGCTATATTCCACATCAGAACTAGTAGGTGATTAATTGAGTAGATTTCAATATGTGAGAAAATAATATTGATATTGTCATGAACTCGATGAAAAAGTTTCTCACATAAAAGTGTTATTTTTTTTTTTTTCATTTTATAAATACTAGAGATGGGCCGACTATGGTATTTGCCTAGCCAACTAATTGGTTTTGAAACTGCCGATCATTCTAATACTCGTATTTCGGAGGTCTTCGGGTTACTTCGTCGCCACTCGGTTCGCTCACGCATGCGCACGAGCCGTAATGCGTGGCCGCATTTACTGATACATAATGACTGATTTTTAAGATCCTAGTACGGTTAATAATGGTTGTCTTATTAAATTATTGCTAAATTGTTAACGTTTATAACAATTATAGTTTATAGAAACTATAACAGAAATATAAATTTGTTATTGGTTTTATTTAATTTATCCTGCATTGATTATAATCGGCATGTTTTGCCGAATATTCGCCGACTAGTCGCCGACTAGGGTAGGTGCCGGATATTCGGCTTTCCCGACTAGTCGGCCCATCTCTAATAAATACCTAACTAAATAATATATGTACTACTTATTATGTTGTTCAAATATACATCTTCAGTGACAACGATTTAACTTCAAAAATGGAGTTATACGTGTGTTTTTATACTTGAAAAGAAAACTTCCCGCTGCGCCTGGCACCACACCCTATTCCACTAGCCGTACCCTACAGCATATTTCTATAACCGTAGTAAACGACGTTTTTCACCTTATTTTAATATTGTAATTACTAAAATGGCATGGAACCAGCTTGTTCTTTAATGTATGCTACAACTGAAGGACTCTAGCAGTACGTCTACCAACGTTAAGGCCAAAATCAAAATTTATTAATGCTTTGAAGGTTGATGTTCTATGCATGAATTTAGTGGTGGGCGTACAGTCTGTGCCGTGTGGTGACGGCAGTGTAGAATACATTTGTCACCAACCCCTACTCTTCCCGTGGGTGTCGTAAGAGGCGACTTAGGGACTACACATTGAACAGGGAACGGGCAGCAGCGCTCTCTGATACAGTAATCTTTTAATCTGCGATCTCCAACCCGCCTGCCAAGCGTGGAGATTATGGCAAAACCAAACACTTAAGTGGAGGAGGCTCATAGTCCAGCAGTGGACTGTAACGGGCCGTTGATATTGATGATGATGTACAGTCTCTTATAATATGCCTAATTTCACTTAATGTCACGCTTTCATTCTTAAAGATGTGAGCAGAGTTTGTTTACAGTGAGCACTACTAAAACTACATTTCAATCAGCCTATTGCAGTCCACCGCTGGACGTAGGCCTCCCCAAGTCACGCCAAAGCGCACGATCACCCGCTTTCCTCATCCAGCCACCTGGCAGGGGGGCGTCCCACACTACGTTTCCCAAGACGCGGTCTCCATTCGAGAACCCGTCTGCTCCAACGCTCATCGGTACTACATTTGGTGGGTCTAAATTCGGTAATTTTTGGTCGCTGGTCGTGGGTCGCTGTTGTCATGGTTTTGATCCCTATCGTACCAATGTGTTTTAGAATTTCGAATTCATGGTTTAGTGTATTTTGACGCTCTTACGGTGAAGGAAAACATCGTGAAACTTGCACACTCCTACAAAGAAATTCAAAAGTGGTATATATTGGCCAGCGTGGTCGACTACGCCTTGATCGCCCTATTTATTTAATTTTATTTATCGTTCGGCCAAGAATGATATCAAAATATTTATAAAAATAAAAACGACAATACTTAATAATTATACGTTTCCACCGAGGGACTTAGACCTACCCTGGATTAGGGTGAATTATTATTGTTGTTTTTATTATTATATTTACTTATTATTAATAATATTTACTTTTATTCATTTAACAACTTATTGTACACAATAAACATGAAAAAGACAAAACGTGCAGTAAAACGACACAGCAGGCCTGCTTCATCATCAACAGTTCATATACGAGTACGTCCCCACCGAGGGGCTCGACCCTACCCCAAATTAGGGCGTTAGGCCTTTGTCGACCACGCTAGCAGGCAGAGCAGGCTCGCTTATTTCCAAGCAAATATGTGAGGTCTAGATTCCCATTTTTTTTTATTATTGTGGCTTTTGTGTATTCACAATTCCGCCAATTTAAGGCATGTTAAGGACTGAATTTCATTTCTTTTGCTACTCCATTTTGTAAATTATCTGTTGTTTTTTTACCCAGTCACCATGACAGTTCGCAGACAATCTAAATAATTATTATAATGTCGGTGCCGCCTTCCGAGAAACTAGACTGAAGTAGGTCTTTATGTTAATTTTGTTCATTAGCGAAATTTCGTTGGCACCGCCTTACACCTGAGACTAGTTTTAATGCATATTTACACATTTTATGGAGGGAATCGGGCCATTAGTCGCGCCAGAGACATTCAGAGTAGAAAATTTGATAATATACATACATGAAAACAAATAAAATGTGCGAACAATGACCATCGGATCCCAAACTATAGGCAGGTTTTAAGTGGTAGTGAACGTGCCATCCATGATAGCTTTGACGTCGAAAAATGATGTGCGTCTGGATCGATTTGAAAAATCTTAATTCGAATAAAATAACTTTGACTTTGAGTCCGGGACCTAACAGTCAATAACGGTAATATACCTAACTATGAGTATTACCATTACCACATGTATTATACTAGCTGTTTTCCCATGGGAATAATATTTTTTTCCATAAAAATTATAATATGTCTTAATCCAGGGTTTAAACTATATTCATTCGTTTCATAGAAATCCGTTCTACTAGGTTAGGCGTAAAAACAGAACATACATCCAAACATACTTTTACATTTACAATAATGGTGTGATAAGTGTGATTGGTTAGAAATTGCCATTAGGTCCTTAAAAACCTCTCAGATTGCAGATATACATCATCAACAACGGCTAGTTACAGTCCACTGCTGAACTATGAGCCTCCTCCACTTAAGTGTTTGGTTTTGCCATAATCTCCACGCTTGGCAGGCGGGTTGGAGATCGCAGATTAAAAGGTTACTGTATCAGAGAGCGCTGCTGCCCGTTCCCTGTTCAATGTGTAGTCCCTAAGTCGCCTCTTACGACACCCACGGGAAGAGTAGGGGTTGGTGACAAATGTATTCTACTCTGCCGTCACCACACGGCCGATATACATACTTGTATATAAATAAACAACATCCAGAAACAACGCAAATACAAAAGCTCATTACATGAATGTTTTCCCTGGAAAGCATTTGAACCATGGAAGGATTTCCTGATGTGTACTTCGTAGGCAGGCGTACTACCGACTACTCTGCGAAGCCGACTTATTGAGCTAGGCAGATTAGGATCAAAGTTAGAGCTCCCCCCCCACTTGTATTGAAGTTGCCATTAAAAACATACACAAGCACAAACAACCAAGATCTACAAAGCAGACGATGCGATTTGGGCTATCTTTCTGCTCATATGGTGTTGGTTTTTAGATCAAATCATGCTAGCTAAAGAATTACTTCTTCTCAAATTATGATACGATTTTGAAAAGCATGCTTCTTTATTGTTGTCAATATGATAGAAATAACCTCATGCTGGAAGCAGGATTGTCTCCTCACGAGGGAACTTCGGTTAGTAGCATGAAGTCGAAATTATTATGCAAGATCTACAATCTTGTGTTTAAAAAAGATTTTCAATTTTAAACCATATTTTTTAAGTAAATTTGTCAATTTTCGACGTCACAGTGACTGTTAATAACGAGTTTTTTTTTATTATTATTTACTAGCTGTCCGCCCGCGGTTACGTTCGGATTATGTAAGATTTTCCCCCGAAAAAGTATCCCTTTTTTTTTTAAATTAGTTGATGGACTTACTCTTGACCACAATCAGGTCCGCGAGTGACGAGATGCGGTCGATGATGGAACGAGTTCGCCCAGAAGGTGCCTGTTCCCTCTAACTTTGAAAATGCTTGGATTATAAGCACTGAATTCCACTCCTTGGCCGTGCGCATAATAAAAAAGATGATTGAAAGCGCTTCGTGCGGCAAAGGGGTATCCTATGTGTTAATCCAGGGTACAAACTATCTCCATTCCCAATTTTATCCAAATCCGTATAGTAGTTGAGGCGTGAAAACGGAACAAACATCCAAACATCTAAACATCCAAATATATTTTCACATTTATAATATTAGTGTGAAAAACAATTTGTAGTTTAGATCATACGACCTAAAAAACCAGAGTCGAATCTCCTCTACAACATTTTATGGTATAACGCGATAATTACGAACTGCGGAACTATGCTGATGTAGGTTCAATAAAAGTGAGGAAATATCGAGTTACTTTATATTCAAATTTAACTAAAATGGTATGTTTGTTTATGTTTATTTTTTTAATTTACCCCCCATAATTAATCAATTATTGCGGGAAACAGACGAAACAGGAAATTGGACGAGAGACAAAAGTGATGGCATAAGACGTCTTAAGAAATTGATGATACAGGAAAGTGGGCCACGTGATCCAAAACGGTTCTATCTGTTTCATCATCATCAACAGCTCATATACGTCCCCACCGAGAGGCTCAAGCCTACCCTAAATCACTCTAAATCAGGGTAGGTTCTATCAGTTTACCTGTAAAAAAATAAAGGTTTTGTTGTGGTCGACTAGCCTTGATTGTCAGGATGTAGGTATGTTGTGAAATTTAACCTATTCATTCGGGAGCTTATGATGCCAAAACAGATAAAAGAGATTCCTCGTCAGAGATTTAATAATAGATTATATGACAAGGGAGCAAAATAATATTTTTAAGCGACTAGCCGTTGGTGCTACTTTGAATCCTGAGCGCAGCGAGAGTTCCTGAAGTAGAATCCTGAGTGCAGGCAGAGAGTGAGGGACTCGATTCAAAGTATAGCGCTCAAGGAAAAATATTTCAGCGACCGAGTGATACCACTCTTATTTTCATCCCACTATGAGAAATATATAGTTATTAGGTATATAGGTAATATTGCGAACATAATCGTTTTTCCCATAAACATGAATCTTCATTGGATGAAAAGGGTTAAGTTGGGTTGGGGGTTGGGCGATCAAGTATATTTCACCACAAATAATCGTACAGTTTTTAATTTTCCATCTAACATCGTTCGAGTGCGTAGTCCAAACCAAGTCCAAACGTCCTTGACATAGAAACGGCGATCTTGATACGTGATACGAGTCGAGGAGTTGAATCGAGGCCACGGTAACAACCGTCCTTGGGCCAATAGCAATGGTTTGTGCCTATCAGCTCGTTTTGTGTCCCCACCGAGGGGCCATATATTATGTGTTACTAACGGTCCGCCCGCGGCTACGCTCGCGTTGTCTAAGATTTTCCCGTGGGAATAAGACTTTTTCCCGTAAAAATCCTATCCAAGTTACAAACTATCTCTATTCCAAATTTAACTCAAATCCGTTGAGTACTTTAAGCGTGAAGGCGGAACAAACATCCAAACATCTACCCGGATAGGTCACGGAATGGGTGCCGGAGGATGGTCGCCGCCGCCGAGGTCGACCGCGAAGACGATGGCGAGATGACTTGGACGGATTTCTAAAGGGCTGGCATCTGGAGACCCAAGATGGGGAGGAATGGCGAGAGCGAGGGGACGCCTTTGCCCAGCAGTGGGACACACACGAGGCTACTTAAAAAAAAAGCTAACACGGAAGTGAAAATAACACTGAATACACCAATACACACACACACACACACACACACACACACACCGAACAACACCGAAGTGTGTTTCGTATCAAAATAAAATTCTTAGACCGTGTTTATGTATGTTTCATGTGTGCAACAGCCCCCACAAAGGGGCTCGAGCCTACCCTGAATTTTAGTCCAAGAGCGTCGGTGGTCTATTGGTTTGGATCGCTGTCTTCCGTCCGGGATTCGATCCCCACCACGTAAAAATGTATTTTCGAATTTTGAATACATTTATGTACGTTTATTCGACGCTCTTACGGTGAAAGAAAACATCGTGATGAAACCTACACACTCCAGCGAAGAAATTAAAAGGTATGTGTGAAGACGACCGATCCGCACTGAGCCAGTGTAGTCGACTAAGGCCTAATCACTTTAATTTAAGCTTAATTTAGGCTCGGGCTTGGGCCCCTCGGTGGGGACGTATATTAGCTGTTATGATGATTCAATTCTTTTCAAATGTACGAGTACCATTGATCAGCCGACATGGGTAAACCAAAATTATATTTTCATGTTTCAACTTTTATGTTGTGGTTGGTCGGTCTGTACAACCTTGGCACAGATCAGGGCGAGATGCCGCTGATAAAACTATTTAAAGAACTTCAATGGGCCACCTATTTATTTTTCATTTAATTAGTTATTTAAGCCGTGTGGTGACGGCGGAGTAGAATACATTTGTCACCAACCCCTACTCTTCCCGTGGGTGTCGTAAGAGGCGACTTAGGGACTACACATTGAACAGGGAACGGGCAGCAGCGCTCTCTGATACAGTAACCTTTTAATCTGCGATCTCCAACCCGCCTGCCAAGCGTGGAGATTATGGCAAAACCCTCCAGGCTCATAGTCCAGCAGTGGACTGTAACGGACCGTTGATTGAGGAACCTCTTTTTAAGAAATTAGAACACGTCACAGACTGAAGAAGGTATAAAGGTTAAATCCTTATCCTTACTAATATTATAAACGCAAAAAATATTGAATGGATTGGGATGAAATTTAGAATAGAGATAGTTTGTACTTTGGATCCCGGACGGGAGGCAGCGGCCCTAACAACTAGACCATCGATGCACAGTCAACCACCGCACCGACGACGCCGAGTCTACAGTGTTACTCAAATAACGCAAAACGTTTTGAGCGGTACCTAGTTCAATAAACTAAACCAAAAATGTAAAAATAAAAAAAAAATAAAAAAACAAATCGCTTCTTCAAATTTTCATAGCAATTGTCTTGGTCAGCTGACTGTAGTGAAGAGTAAATGAATAAAATAAAACAATTAAAATAAAAAAAGTTATTCAGATTCATGGGCGGAACAACTTTACGTAATTTTTTTTTAAAGTATCAATACGTTTTATTATGTGAATGATAAAGATAAAAATGACGGCTCCGTAGCCCAGGTGGTAGTGTATATGCCTCCGACGTACAGGGTCGCGGGTTCGAATCCCGCCCAGGGCAAACATTTGTGTGATGAGCACTTGTGTTTGCCTTGTGTCTGGTTGTTGTTTATCTATATAAGTATGCATTTATTTATTTATGTAATGTTTATCAGCTGTCTGGTACCCATAGTACAAGCTTTGCTTAGTTTGGGATCAGATGGCCGTGTGTGAAGATGTCCCCACATATTTATTTATTTATTATTTTTATAAAAATGTCTTTATTCAAAGTAAGATTTAACAAAATCATTTTTCGACGTGAGCCTTATGTGGAGAAGAACGGCCGGAAGAAACTCCACAGGATTCGCAACTTTTGTACTTTTCGTTTTTTAATTAAGAAACATTTATTGCCGTGCTGGAGGATCCGGACACCTCCTTATCAATCAAATAGTCATTTAATTTCTATTAAGACTTTTTGCATCAAGCCTGTTTTACAAGTGTGAATCACAAATAACCTTTTTTCTGCCATATATATATATATATGGCAGAATTCAGTACTTATACATGCTGTACGTCACATGTTTGGCTAGCGATCTAGATTTAAAACACAAAACATATATTGTAACCTTTTTTTGATTGTTATCTGTTGTGTTCGTCTTAATCAAAGACGTTTAAACTCCTTGGTCTTAATAAATAAATAAATAAATAAGATATTAAACTTTTTTTCAGGAACACATACCGTCAGGTTATAGCAGCGTACACAGAGCCCCACAATTGAAGTACTAACCTTAGCTATAGTCTATGTATGTGTTAGGTGAACCACCGGTTATAATTGCCCGCCTCGTCCTCGAGAATCAATGACACCAGCCATGCACCAGCCATGCACCAGCTGGTGAAGTGTAATTACACCAACTGCGCTTTTAATTCCATGTCAATCCACTAGTTTCTAGGAATTTCCATTTTGTATTGTTCAATGAGAAATTCTCGAGCGCTTTCTGTACTTCGAATGGCCCGCCAGGCTGTTGGTATTGCGAATAGTTGTTTTTATGCCAGAGGCTATTTAGCAGTTGGATACTAACTAAAGGTTAGAGCGTCAGTGGTCTAGTGGCTAGGGTCCGAGAGACGCGGGTTCGATCCCCACCACGTACCAATATGTTATCGAATTTTGAATTCATCATCATCATCAAATGTACGTTTATTCGACGCTCTTGCGGTGAAGGAAAACAACGTGATGAAACCTGCACACTCCTGCGAAGAAATTCAAAGGTTGTGTGTGAAGTCGACCAACCCGCACTGGACTAGCGTGGTCGACTAAGGCCTAATCGCTCTAATTCAGGGTAAGCTCGAGCCCTTCGGTGGGGACGCTGTTGATGATGATGATGACCGAGCGAGCGTGAAGCGTGAACAAAGCATCTCCGTTTCAACTTGGGCCAAAATGCTTTCGTAAATCCGGAGGACGTCCGGCGGCTGTCGGGCTGTTCTCTTCTACAGGATTTCTAAAACAGATTACAACTACTCACTCACTGTCTGCTTCTGCTTACTTTACTTTCTTCGGAAAAAGTCAGAAGTCGACACTTATTTGCAGCAACAAATACATCAACGGTCCGTTACAGTCCACTGCTGGACTATGAGCCTCCTCCACTTAAGTGTTTGGTTTTGCCATAATCTCCACGCTTGGCAGAAGGGTTGGAGATCGCAGATTAAAAGGTTACTGTATCAGAGAGCGCTGCTACCCGTTCCCTATTCAATGTGTAGTCCCTAAGTTGCCTCTTACGACACCCACGGGAAGAGTAGGGGTTGGTGACAAATGTATTCTACTCTGCCACGGCTAAGCAAGAAATAGGCAAGCTGTATATTGTTAAAAACCTATTACTAAATTGACGCGACGATATCAAATTTAATTACACTGATACCAACGCGCGATATGCAGGGCCTGTCTTCACATCATTAATCATTGATCATGACTTGATTTTTTGTAAATACTTTTATAGAAAAACAAAGAAGCAGCATAAGATGCGAAGCTTGTTGAGTTTCTTCGGTGAGTTCTTCTCCACAGATTAGTGAACTCACCCAAAAAAAATTAATAACAAGATTCAATATCACGTATACATAATACATATAGATGTATATAATTTGTATTTATTAGTGTGTGTACATATTCGATCGAAGTAGATTTAAAATCATATGAATGACCTTCATAAGGTCAATAGAAGACGTAACTATTAGTAAAAAATTCTGCAAAAACACACACTGCAAGAAATCTGATGCGGTTTTCACAATAAAGTTCATCTTGATACACCACCTTCTTGATTTAAATAAAACAAATATGGAAATCTCGACCTCAAACTCGGTGATAAAGATGGTAGCTGACATAAACAAAGTAATACAACAGATATTTTTTAAATACTATAAGTCATAATGAAAGACTAAATCCCGTATAAATGAAGCATTGGTGTCAACTCCCGCAGCGAAACTAAATTTAATATTAGTCTTGTCTCTTTCTGACCCACGACGATGAAAAAGAACAGGAGATTGTTAACCATTGTAAGCGACAAATTTTATAGCGCAAATGTCAAGTTTTGACGTGTGCAATGTAATTTTAGGATCCTGTTTAAAATTGACGTTTGTGACATAAAATTTGACGTTCAAAAGAGCCGACAATCTCCCGTCCTTTTTCATGGTCGTGGGTCAGAAAGTGAAAAGACTAATATTAAATTTAAATTTAGTTTCGCTGCAGGAATTGACACCAATATCAAGGTTGTCTTACAGTTGGGGTAAAAAAATTGAGGTAGTAATTCTTGCCCAGCTTCGGAAGTAGCAAGGTCGCTCACATGGCAGCTTAATTTATCAAGGGGTTGCTACATTACCGCATGTTTACGGTTTTCACTAGGCAAGTAGATTCAAAGTTTGTGTGCACTGGGCCAGCGTGGTTGGTTAATGCCTGATCGCCTTATTTCAGGGTAGGCCAAAGCCCCTCGGTGGGGACGTGCTGATTGTGGTTGTAAAACTAAGGGTTTTTAGGCTCATTTATAGGCATTTATAGGAAACGACAAGGCATTTATAGGCATTTATAGAAAGTCAGGCTAGATACTAGAATATCTGAGGGCTTTAACTGATGATTTTGTCTGGTTACAGGAATGTCTCAAAATATAAGCGGAAAATTAAATAAATTTTCTTGAGCAATACCTTAGGCCCGGTTTCCACCAAAGCGGAGAGGAGAGATGTGTTTGAATAACCAATCAAATTTCGTTATTTCCAGATCTCTTCTCCGCTTAGCTTCAATAATGAAATCTGATTAGTCAAACACATCTCCTCTCCTCTCCGCTTTGGTGGAAACCGGGCCTTAAATTGTCTGCATTTATTTTCTGCGTATCCCACACAAACGCAAATCTCATGATTTTCAGTTTCTTCAACATACCCTAAATTTATAGTGATTCCTTTCAAGTTCCAATAGCTTCGCTAGATCTTTGGAAAATCCAGACTGAGTGGCAGTTAAAAAAAAAAACTGTAAGTAGGTATTAAATATATATTAAATTTCATTTAGCTGAATTGTTAGCTGTTTCATAAAACCCGACAGGCTTTTTAATCACTTAACTGAGTTAGGTAAGTACCTATTTACTACCCCGCCTTCTTGTTTGTATTTGAGGTCAAACTCTCTATCTGAGGCACGTCTAAGGTAAAGCAAAGCCTATATTCTAGCTTCACAAATTAAATACTTATTTGTTTCTAACTAATTACTTCTGTTAAGTAATTCTAACAATAAAAAAAATACAAATATCGTGGCTATACCGCCCCTACTGCTATGGCATAAAGGAGCTCTGAAGGTTAAAGTTATGTGTATCTTGAGGTGCTGGTCAGTGTACAGTACAGGTTCATATAATGGAGTCATACTCATATCACTTGCGTGTAGACGACTATTGACTTTGAAATAACTATTTTAGTATTTTCGGTCCCTGCTGTTATAAATGAAAACGGCACGTGAATAAAAAAATACGAAAAGAGTTATATTATTCAAAAAATATTTCAAATAAGGAACGCACGTGATATGGATCCACTTATGAATCTGACTGTACCTAGTAAACGACGAAATTTAGAACTTATAATTGATGAAGTACCTACAATAAAAAAATATGAACTACTTATCAGTATTTCTGTTCTGCATGTTTCTTATGAGCAATTAATTATACCGATATATTTTAAATACGCAACTGGACTATAATATTGTCTTATTTTATACTTACTTAGATAATACAATTTTGTATTGCTCAAATAAATACTATTAACAAGTATTTAATTTTGCTAGTAGACTCGATAAAACAATTTAAAAATACCAACCTTAAAATACAAAATTGAATCCAAAATGTTTATAATGTGGCACAAAAACACGCAGGCACAAAGTCTAGTAACTGACTATCACAATAAAAAAAATAAAAGTTTATAGTTCACATTTTTGCTTCGTTTAATTCAATAAACCGAACATCAGTGTCGTCATTTCAATTTTATTTTGAACACGTAGAAGATAACGGAAAATGCGTCCACCATGTTTGTTTTTTTGGCGCGAAAATATGCCGTCACAGATGTCATTTTGGAAAACGTCAAACGCAACTCGAACCAATCATCACGCGAGCTTTACTCAAAATAGAATTAAGAAAATACACATTCTTCAAGAAATAACCAAGAATTAATTACATGAAGGTTATTTTTCAGCTTGTCGGCCATGATACGAGAAATCAGCACTCACAAATCACTCTTTTAAAAATGGAACACGCTACTTTTTCTTTTTTACGCTTGTCATAATAAACTCAACTGCATAAAACGATAATATTTCCTTCCAGCCAGTGTTTTCGCGAAAAAATGAAAAATTTGCGAAGGTGTTTATTTTTGTTTAGCATTTTAGTTTCTAAGGCGACATGGCTTGTAAGGCTGTATGGTAGGACTGACCATTGTGTGAAGAAAGAGGGTGGGTCTGGGGTATGAGGGTGTGTAGTTAATCACGGGAGGGGGTGGAATAACTTGCTTTTTAATTATGCTGGAGTGCGTTGCCGATTGCGAGACGCTATTCGAGTTATGATGTCATGTTAAACGTTTGTCTTGATTGATACTTGTTAGATTTTTAATTAATGATTTAATAGGTTAAAAAATCTGCTGATTTCACTGTTTGGTCAAAGTGGAGGATTTCAATTTGAACAATCTTAAATTGGCGCCCGACTCGGGCATAATTATAGTTATTTTTTATCATAATTTGCTTTAAAAAGGCGTAGTACCTATAAAATACTATTAGTCTATTACAAATCTAGAAAATGCGATAAAAGTTATATGTACAAAAATATGGGTCCTAAGCTGGGCGCCAATTAGTGACTTTGAAAAGAAGTTGTTCAGTTTCGTAGGCTGCGTTAGCGCATCCAAAAGGTTAGCAAAGTTATAGTCAACCTATCAATCATTAAAGAGCGTTGAAAGTACAGTGGATAGGCCTGCTACCTTCTGTTCAGGCGGCGATATGGTTTGAATCCCGTACCTATGTGAATGAATTAATGAATGAATGAATATACTTATGTGTTTTCGAGAAATTCATAATGCACGTTTATTGGACGCTCTTGGGTGTAAATCTGTACACGTCTGTGAAGAAATTCAAAATTCATGTTGACCAATAAATTGGTCCCCTAATAGAACCCTTTTGTACCCACAAGCCCCTCGGTGGGGACCTCGTATGTAAGTGAGATCAATGTTCCGAATGTTTATCGTGTCGTTGTAGAGTATCAGTTTTTGTTTGTCACGTTTTTGGTAGGTATTCAAATAATTTTAAAGAGAAAGTATTTAAAAATACAAAAGATACAATGCCTGTGGAGTTTCTTCTGGCCGTTCTTCTCCACAGAGGGCGTACACTGGTAGTGAACGTGCCATCCATGTTAGCTTTGACGTCGAAAAATGATTTGTAAAAATCTTAATTCGAATAAAAAAAAATTGACTTTGACTTTGACCTATTTCTGTAATAAATAAGGGCTTCGTTTCCTGAGAAAAGTCGTAACTTCCAAAATATATGGTGTGCGGTAATAAGGCATTTTGTATCTTTTTGTGGCAATCTAATCATTACCGTACGCAATAAACGTTGACCCAGATATAAGGGGTTTGGGCCAATGGTGTCGCGAGGGTAGTAGGAAAAACTAGGCGTTACTTTTCTAAAAATAAAGTGGTTAAAGGAGGGGTAGAAAATAAATAATATCATGACGTCTGCCACACGGCCATCTGATCCCAAACTAAGCAAAGCTTGTACTACGGCTCCGTAGCCCAGGTGGTAGTGGTATAGTGGTGGTGGTGGTATATGCCTCCGACGCACAGGGTCGCGGGTTCGAATCTCGCCCAAGGCAAACAATCGTGTGATAAGCACTTGTGTTTGCCATGTGTCTGGTTGTTGTTTATCTATATAAGTATCAGCTGTCTGGTACCCATAGTACAAGCTCTGCTTATTTTGGGATCAGATGGCCGTGTGTGAAGATGTCCCCACATATTTATATTTATTTATTTATATTTATGGGTATGGGTAGGGTACATTACTATATGGGTAGGTCACAAATATATAGGTAGATCACAAACAAGTGCTCTTCACAAGAATGTTTGCCTTGGGCGGCATTCGAACCCGCGACCCTGTGCTTCGTAGGCAGGCGTTAGTCCAACTAGGCTACAGGGACGTCTAATGAATGAAGAATGGCTTGGGTTTGGCAGTAGACAGGGTATTCTTTTTAAATATTAATTTTATCTTATTCTATGGTTATCAACAGCTCATAAATATGCCCCAATCGGAGGCGTCGATGTAAGAGAACAAAAGTTTACGAACGTGGCTTTTGTAATGACTATTTTCGTAAATAATAGCCGGGACCGACAGCTTAACGTGCTTTCCGAAGGGCGGAATCACCTTTTTTTCGGACAATCAGGTGATTCAGCCTGCAATGTCCAATGTCTTTGGGGAAAATCTCACAAAGCAATTTATATTGTCAGTGCTCTAACTGGCATTTAAACCCAGAACGTCTTCAAACCAAATCAACGGCCCGTTACAGTCCACTGCTGGACTATGAGCCTCCTCCACTTAAGTGTTTGGTTTTGCCATAATGTCCACGCTTGGCAGGCGGGTTGGTATCAGAGAGCGCTGCTGCCCGTTCTCTGTTCAATGTGTAGTAAGTCACCTCTTACGACACCCAAGGGAAGAGTAGGGGTTGGTGACAAATGTATTCTACTCTGCCGTCACCACACGGCCTCTTGAATAAATAAAATTCGTGTTGAGTCCACCGCTCGGCCATGGACGCTAAAGGTTTTTACCGTAGTAAATCATCTTATTCCCAAGGGACGATCGAATTCACGTGGCTACACACGAGCCAGTCATCTTAACAAAATCTTCCTCTAATTTTAACGTATACTACTCGATTTAAACTCTTTACAAAAGACATAGAGCTATAGCCTAGCAGCAGCCACTATCATGGAAAACGGTAGAAAATAGTAGATAAGTTGTTTACTATCGGAGATCAGGACATGAAGTGAGGAATTTGGCAGAAAAAAGACAAAATCGAAAGGTAAGAAATCTAAATTTGAAAATGAATTTAAAATGAAAGATAAAACTGCCAGCAAGAAAGGTTGCCAGTCATAAAACAGGAAAGAGGACGAATGCCTCGTTACAGAGCTAATGAAGAAAAAGCTAATTGGCTTTGGTACCATTTCGCTATTGGTGCTCATATTTATGATCATAAACCATTGTAAAATGCATTAGCACTGCAGTCTAGGAGCGGTCTGACCATGGCTTCTTGATACTTGCTTATAACCATGCAATCTAGGAGCCGCTTTACACGGTACGATCTTTCTTAGTTGTCGTAGCTGAAAATTTTGTAAGTCACTATTTAGATTGCGTAGTTTCCGCCATGCGTGGTCATGATATAGTGTATCATCTATGACCATAATCAATTATCATACAGAAGTAGGTAGATGAACTTTCTTTTTCAGCGTCTAGACAGCGTATCAAGGTAAAACATGGACTAGTTTTTAAGTTAGACTTCCAGAAATACTATTATGAAAACCGCATCAGATTTAGTGTAGTAGTTTTTGCGTAATGATACGCGTACAAACACACAGACTGACAAACAGACAGACAAACCAATACAAATTCTGCAGATAAATTGTTTCAGCTTATATTGCTTGTATCATATTTTTTTCTAAATATTTCCGGTCAGTTCTAATTTTAATAAACAGGAGTGTAACAAAACAGGGGTATAGATCTCGCCAAACTTCTAGTCCGCTCTGAACACGGCACGATTCGCGTCGCAGTAGCAAAATATAGGTAAAAGCGACAACGCGCAATGCGCGGAGCAACTTCAGAGTGGACTAGAAGTTTGGCACGATCTGTACCAACCCGAAACACAGGGTGGGGGCGTATTCCGAATCAGGCTTTCAGCGCTGTCAGCGATCAAAAAAGCAAAAAAAATGAATAGCTGACAGTGATTCGGAACGCGATTACGGGTACTTTAATAGATTTCAGCGCGTCTCGGAACGCAGGGAGGGACAGTACTCGAAGCGAGACACACGACAAGATGACGAGATAACAGGTTGAATAATTATCGTAACGTGTAAACTGGCCTGAATGTTGCAGAACATTAGCGTTATTGGGAGCCTATCAACGACCGCGCCTCTTCCTCTGTACTCCACTACAACCAGCGCCTGTGGGCTAGAACATAATCACAGAGTACAATAGTACTGGACATAATTTACACGTGGATAGTTTTAGGCGTTTTTACTTCATCATCAACAGCTCATATACGTCCTCTCCGAGGGGCTCGAGCCTACCCTGAATTAGGGCGATTAGGCCTTAGTCGACCACGCTGGCCCAGTGCGGGTTGGTCGACTTCGCACAAAACCTTTGAATTTCTTCGCAGGAGTGTGTGGTTTCATCACGATGTTTTCCTTCACGTAAGAGCGTCAAATAAACGTACACATGAATTCGTAATTCGAAAACACATTGGTGCGTAGTGGGGATCGAACCCGCGTCTCCCGGACGGGAGGCAGCGGCCCTAGCCACTAGACCACCGACGCTTTGACTTTACTAAGGAATATTTTATACAGACCTACCACAGAATCACCGGAACTACGGCGATTAATGTCGCGGAATGCGAAAAGGTTCTGCGTTAAACAGAACGCAGCCAAAAAATGGTCATGTTGGTATGTATGAGAGGAGAGAGGGGAGTGAGGGTTGGAGCGGGAGCTCGGAGGTGACGGGACGACACTGAAGAAAACCTGTAAGCAATTCTCGGGAAAAATGCTTCTGAGAATATGGAATAATAATAATAAATAATAATAATAAAAAACCTTTATTTCGCTCCCACAACAGTATAGTTAGGTAACATTGGAACAGAAACCTTATATAACAATACAAGTTCAAACGGCAGTTACTGATTGTGAGAGTCAGGAACTCAAACTAGGAAACCCCGTGCTATGAGTCCCTGGCTCCCCTCTCGGAAAAATCAATTTGTTTGCAGATCGAGCTATTTTGTTGTACTTTATAATTGATTTGCTTGGCGATTAGATATAGGCAGAACGAAAAGGGTAAGTGAAACCAAAGAAAAAAATAAATATAAATATAAAATACACAAATAAATAAGGAATATACATGTGTTATGTGGTGAGATGATCTGGAGACTTGGTAAGTTACTTTGTATATCATAAACAGATACGATAAACATGAGAGACTGTAAATGTGAATGTCTGGTGGGAAGGGGTGGCTAGTTGGGGAGGCAAAGAGAGGCCACTCGGGGGGACAAGGTCCCTAATCTAAAAGATCATCTTGTGATGATACTAAATGATATAACAGGTTGTATTGTAGAAATTGTACACACCATTAACACACACATAGAAAAACCTCAGGCTTATTACATACTTAGCGATATGGTGTCAGATGCTGGGATAAAGAAATCTCGTTTTGGATATTTCTATTTTTGTTATAATTTATTTACATTTTATTTTACTATCAAAATGTACATAATTTTCAAGAAAAAATAAAAAGTGTAATATTTGACTAATTTCTTCTATGGGCACATTCCGAGTTGGACTTTCAGCGCTGTCAGCGCTCGGAAAAGCAAAAACAATTATAAAATATATATGGCTGACAGTGATTCGGAGCGTGATTACGGGTGCTTTGATCGAATTCAGTGCATCTCGGAACGCAGGGTAAGTGAGAGTTCAAAGCATTCGTTCAAAATTCATTCGGTCACTAGTGAGGTGACACATTGAAAATATTTCGGTTTGTCAGGAGTCAGTTCGGGATAATGCAATTAATTTTCTTTCGGCATCGCATTTCCAGATGTCAACGCTGGGTGTGGTTTGCAAGTATGAATTATTTGTAGTGTGTATTAAAATTAAAGAAAATTGAAATAAAAAATGTGTATTATTTCTTATTGTGTTAAAAGTGTCACAAAAAGAAGTCCAAATCTTGGCCTTGAAAGAGTGACTATGAAAGTTTGTGCGTAAATAATATCACAAAAAGAAGTCACGATCACGAGGACTTAAAGGGTGGTCAACAGCATAAAGCATACCACAAAAGAAGTCACGATGACTTAAAAAGGTGGCTTACAGTTTGAGCGTAAATTATATAGATAGATAGATAGATAGATAAATCGTTTATTTGTAAATGCAATACACAGTTTTTGTAGCATGCTAAAAACTTAAATATAACGTAAGACTTAAGCGAGTGTAGCAGTGACACGCTTAGCACAGTGCCACTGCGCTGTTATTCTGTTATCACAAAAAGATGCCACGAGGACATGAAAAGGTGGCCGGCAGTAGGCGTGGAAAATAATGACAACTATGCGTGCGTGATACAGGCTTAAAAGAAAAACATTAGTCTTTGAGTCGTATACCCACATACTTGTTATGGATTGAGGATATAACGACTGCGTAAGAAAGCTATTAAGAAAAAGGTATCAAAAGAATATACGTGAGGTACGATTCAAAGACTTATAAAAGGTGTGTTTACATGATAGAAAGCCAATTGATAGCATGGGTTTTAAATGTTTTGCCGGTTTTTTTTTTTACTTGTCATATGACAAGATTAACCGATTTTTGTCAATCTCTTCCCCTCTCTACTACTCTAATTCCTTCCTGTGTACCAACGTGATAGAAGTAAAAATAGGTTAGAAAGAGATGTCGTTATATAAATTTTTAGTGTCAAACAGTGACACCAAAGTGTTTCCGGTAGAGTGAATGAAGACCGGCTTGCTGAATTTTTCTTTCATTCTCTTTTCTCTAGCCTTCGACATTTTCGAGTGCGTGATGAAAAGGTTTTGTTTGCGTTGCTGGTGTTAAAGTTTATTTAATACATGGTGAATTTATTCACATAATATATGTGATAAGTTGTGCAAACGTTGTTGGTAAGTAAATAAAACAGTTTTCTTTTACTTTGCACGTGCAGAAGTAGAACCTGAACAGGAACAGTGGTTTACCAAAATGGCGGGTTCAGATCAGAACTATAAAAATCTAATAAAGCCAAAGCATAGTGATAATGATAATGATAATTTATTTCAAATTAACTTGAGTACAGTACAATAAAGATTTACAGTACAATAAAGATTTAAAGATTTATAGTAGTGTTTTATTTTTTGTTACGACTTAATGTAGAATAATTTGTATACAAAATGTACCTAATGATAAGTCACGTATCCGTAATTATACATTAATATTGTTCAGATCAGTTTGTCAAAGTATGGCGCGCGGTTGCCTGTTTCACTTTGCATTTACAAGGAGTTCGAAAATTGTTGTGTAATGAACAGTAATAATCCAAAAGTTTATGATGAAAATTAGTGTATTTCATTAATACAATGTTATGCAGGATTGTTCGCGCGATGGAATCTTAAATAACGGTGGCAAAGATCGTGTGACCGGAGTCAGCAAATAGAAGCCAATTTCAGTTGACAGTGTACTGATGTAAATGAGGAAAAGGAACCTTTGAAGTCATGAGGCGTAAGTAGCTTACTAGTTGTACCTTTGACACTGGATTGTGTTGACTATACACAATGAAGAAATAGAAAGATGTTTGTATTTGTGATAAATTGAATTTTAACTCGCATCAAAAGTGTCTTATTAGGAGGTAATAAAATATATGTACAAACTTAGACTGGAAATCGCCTGTACTATGGGTGCTGAGGAGTGATGAGCATTATGTATATGTATGACACTTAATTTATCCAGCCCCGGAATAACAGACACAATAGGAAATCTATTGTGACTGGACCCGATTGGTGTCACTGGGGCTCAACAGGTTAATTAACTAATTACATTGAGTGGTGTGTAATGATTTCAAGGTGTTAATGACAAGGAGTTGTTTGTGTTGCATTATTCTCTTTGTTTAACTAAGAAAGGAAAACATTAACTGATATATTTAATAAATAATTTAGGACTATTGAAATTATTAAATGGAGTCTAATAATTCTCAAATGAAAAAAGAATTCAATTAGAAACAAGGAATTTTTCACTACCAAAATCTAATACATTCAATGTAACAATTTCAGCTGGAAATGAAAGGAGTTGTAAAAGGCGCTTAGAGCTCCTGAAAAAGGCGGTATCTGCTAGATTGGAGAAGTGCAAGTCTGCTAGCAGTGATTCTTCGGCCACAGAGTTATGTAGACTACGCACTACAACACAAAGATTTGTGGAAGAAATTCGACTCTTCATAGATAAGTGAAGCTGAAATAGAAGAATATACAAATCTACAATTAGAAGCGGAACTTCTCACCTCAACCCCACAATCACATCCACCTCCAGTTTATGACAATCAAACTAAACTTCCGAAACTTGAATTGCCCAAGTTCCGGGGAAATATAATTAAATGGATGGAATTCTATGATAGATTTAATTCGAGTGTGGACTCAAAGAAAATATCTAATGCAGACAAACTAACATACCTTCAGGCATCTTTAGAAGGCGAAGCCTTAGCAACCATCCGAGGATTAGACATAACTAATGAAAATTATTCAATAGCGATGCAAATACTTAAAGAACCTTATGGAAAACCGGGATCAGTATTGGACGCGCATTATGCAGCACTTATGGGATTAAAACGAGCAACATCTTCAGCTAGAGACTGTCTAGAAACTTTTAATGGGATTGAAAGACACCTCAGAGTGCTTAAAGCTATGGGGGAAGACATAGGTCATAACAATTTACGGACTATTATACTGGGAAAATTCCCAGATGACTTAATATATGAACTAAAGACTAGAATCAGGACTGAAGAAGAGACTGTGGAGAAAATTAGGAAAGAATTGGAGCATATAATTACAGCAAGAGTGGCTACGCGCAAGCAACAGCCATCTACAACAATAGAGGCCCTGCATGTCAGAGAAAAGAAAGTTTTTAAAAGAAAAAGAGAATTTAATGATGAGAAGAAAGACGAGAAGCTTGGTAACTATAAAAGGAGAAAACTCAACCCATGCATTTTTTGCAAAGGACGGGACCACTTCAATGATCAATGTTACAAAGTTTATTCAGTGGAAGAAAGAAAGAAATTTTTAAAAGGCAAATGTTACATATGTTTTGGTGATCATATGGCGAGGGAATGCAAATCATAATTCAGCCATTTGCCCCAGAAAGGAAACGAAGAAACACTTTTTTAACAAACCCAAAAATACATCTATATTGTACACTAATGAAACTACAAGAGGTTCAATGACATTTCTGCAAACAGCTGTGACTATAATTCAGGGAGAAAATTATAGAATATTATTTGATACAGGAAGCCAACGGAGCTACATAACAACAGAAGCGGCAAAAAAGCTCAATCTAAATATCTTAGAAGACACAGTTCTTACCGTATATACATTTGGATCTCAGAAACCTCAGGAAATTGAAAGTCCTACTACAGAAATGAAACTTAAGAATATTAAAATCAGGCTGAATATTATTCTATTCATTACCACCGAAGTTCCCCAGTGTCCCAAGGTTCTAGTAATAAGAAGAGACATTGGTGACATTACATTTGCAGACGATGGCTCTTCAGGAACACAAATCGACATACTGATAGGGAATGACTACTACCACATATTCATTCACCCTGAGCGGATGCAATATGATCACCACTTGTTTTTACTAAAATCAGTCTTTGGATGGATTTGGTCAGGGGTTCAAACACAAAGTACAAAAGACAATGAGCAATTATCACTAGTTACGTACATACAGAACGACAATATGAAGTCAAAAGATGAAGTAGACTTGCCTCTTAGGCAAAGCTATGTTCATAAGTTATGGGACCTGGAAACCATAGGGATAGCAGACTCCCCCAAAGCTACACGCGATGATCAAGCTGTAGAGAAATTTAACGAAACCGTATTGTTTATCAATGAAAGATACTGGATTAAATGGCCATGGACCGAATACCCACCAGACCTTCCAGTTAATTACAGACAAGCCTTGGGCAGATTAGTAGGATTGATTCGCCGATTGGACCAATCAATATTGTATGAATATAATGAGATTATTCAAGAACAACTTCAAGTAGGCATTATCGAAGTAACAAACCCTCCATTGGATGAAATTGAACAAACTAGTCCACCAGTGCACTATTTACCTCATCACATTGTGAAACAACCAGGAAAAAGAGGACGTATAGTATATGACGCTTCGTCCAAAACAAAAGGAAATAATAGTTTGAACGACTGTATGTATAAAGGACCTCTGCTTCTGGAAGACTTAATAGGGCTGTTACTTAGATTTCGAACACACAAATATGGCATTATGGCAGATATTGAAAAGGCGTTCCTGCAACTAGGAATTCAAGAACCCGACAGAGATGTAACGCAATTTTTGTGGCTACAGAATATCACTCAAGGTCCTTCCACTAACAATCTAATGCATCTTAGATTTTGCCGTGTGCCATTTGGAATAGTATGCAGCCCGTTTCTGCTAGCCATTGTACTGAAACACCATTTAATGAAACTGAATACAGATGTGAGCCGAGATGTTGCCAAAAATCATTATGTAGACAATTTAATGACTGGAAAAGATACTACACAGGAATGTATTCAGTATCATAAAGAGGTAAAAACTATGTTTGAATCTTTGTCAATGAACATACGAGACTGGTATTCAAATAACAAAGAATTTATTAAAAGTGTAGACAGAAACTTGATTGGAATAGAGGACAAAAAGGCAAACAGTTTGGGCATGGCTAGGAAATTAGATAGTGATACTCTGAGTCTAAACATTAAATTGCAAGGAACAGGAACGCAAATAACCAAACGGGAAGTTCTACGTCAGATGGCGTCGATATATGATCCATGCGGCTTTGCATCACCATTACTACTTCGTCCTAAACTCTTCTTGCAACGTCTATGGAAAGAAAAACTAGACTGGGACACTGTTATTCCGGAAGGGATGCAACATGAATGGAAAAATATAAGTAAAATATATAAGTAAAATATTGAAATACCACGATGGTACGGAGTGGAACAGCCTTTAGATAGCAAGGATTCAAGACAAGAACTACTATTGTTCACTGACGCATCTACGGAGGCCTACGCTGCAGTAGCATATCTAAAGATACAGCAACAAGATAACATTAAAGTGACAATGCTGATGTCAAAATCATGCCTTACACCTTTAAAAGATCGAGTCGTTCATACGATACCTCGCCTGGAGCTAATGGGAGTTTTAATCGGATGTCGCCTGTTGAACTATATCAAAAGATCTCTGCATATTAACATCACAAAACAGTATATTTGGACAGATAGCCAAATAGTATTATGCTGGCTAAACTCAACTAGAGTATTGCCGCCATTCGTCAATGCAAGAGTACAAGAAATTAAAAGGACAGAAGATACAGAACTGATGTACGTACCAACCAAGCTAAATCCAGCCGATCTAGCCACGCGCCCATGTTTCAGCCTTAAAGAAGAAAAGAGATGGGAAAATGGACCGGACTATCTTAAAGAAGAAAGATCTAAGTGGCCGAAGCAAACTAAAGAGAATGTAATGTTATTCAATGATAATGAACAACTAAATCAGAGGGATTTAGAGTTGATAAGAGAGATACAGGGTAAACATTTCGCCGATGAGATGATCATCCAGAAAAGTCCCCAGGCCTTGGTTAAATTTTCAATTTGAAAATTTAACCAAGGCCTGGGGACTTTTCTTAGACGAAGGAATATTACGATGTAGAGGACGTTTTAAGAATACTGATTGGACAGTGGGACAGAAATTTCCTATATTACTACCTAAAGATACAGAGTTTACAAGAGAAATAATAGAAAAAACTCATAAAAACTACATCATGCCGGGGTCTCACAAACCTTAGCAAATATAAGACTTACCTTTTGGATTCCGCATGGAAGGTCTCAAGTCCAAAAAGTCTTGAAACACTGCAAACAGTGCAAGAAATATGGTGGAGGACCTTATCAGATTCCACCTGCACCACCATTACCTACGGAAAGAGTAATCATCACTCCACCATTTACATATGTTGGAGTGGATTATCTAGGTCCACTTTTCGTACACGGAGAAAGTTCATCCGGTGATCAAACGAAGCGGTGGATATGCTTATTTACCTGTCTGGTCGTCAGAGCAATCCACTTGGAAGTAGTGAAAGATCTTTCTGCGGAAGAGTGCCTTTTAGCCTTGCGACGTTTTGTAGCGGACAGACGAGTACCTAAAAAGATCTTATCTGACAATGCAGCAAATTTCAAACTTACCGCAGAAGTCCTTAAAAGCGAGTACTGCATTGAAAATAAAATCGAATGGCAGTTTACTCCAGAGTTGGCGCCATGGTTCGGTGGAACATACGAGCGTATGGTAGGACTCGTGAAACATTGCTTGAAGAGAACTATTGATAAACATCTATTATCAAACAGCCAACTGACTACAATAGTAAAAGAAGTGGAAGCTGTAGTAAATGCTAGACCTCTTACTACTGTATCGGCTGATCTGGAACATGTTCTTACGCCGTCGGATTTTTTGTGCGCCGGAGGGCTTCTAGAGATGGCAGATCTAGAACCGTCTACAATGACAGGTTCAACTACTAAAATAAATTTGGCAGAAGGATGGAAAAAAGGACAGTGTTTGCTAGAAGAATTTAAAAAAATGTTCCAGAACCAATACTTTGCATCTCTGAGAGAAAGATCTCTCATCTCTAGAAAATCCTGCAGGGGTGCAACTAATGCAGTACCAAAGGAAGGTGATATTCTACAAATAAAAGAGAATGCTCCGAGAGTAAAATGGAAAGTGGCAAAAATATATAAATTAATTGAAAGTAGGGATGGATTAATTCGGGTTGCTATTGTAAAATTGACAAATGGGGACACACTGCGGCGGTCTATCGCACATTTATATCCTTTGGAAATAGATGGAGAGGAGGAAGACCATGAGCCACAGATTGAAAGTCAACAGGATAATTCAAGAAATGAAAAAGAGACACAAGAACAAGAGGCAGACTTAAATTTAAATAGTGAAGACCCAGAGGAGGAAAATGTAACTGAGGAGATTGTCATAAACGAGGAAGGGGAGGCAGAGAATAAAAAAGATAAAGAGAATGAAAGAGAACAGGACAAGGAGAATGAAAAAGAAAAAGATAAACAGATTGTGGGAGAAAAGGAAAGGGAGAGAGATGTAAGTGAAAATGAAGACACCGGAAGGCAAAGAGGAAGGAGGAAGGCAGCGAAAGGAGCGGAAATAAAAATGAAAGAGTGGTTGAAATTACTTTTTGTTAAAAATTTAATTTAATAATTGAAACAAATAAACGTTAGTATTGAATTGATTTGTTTAATTCTGTTTCTTTTGGGCGGGGAGTGTCGCGGAATGCGAAAAGGTTCTGCGTTAAACGAACGCAGCCAAAAAATGGTCATGTTTGTATGTATGAGAGGAGAGAGGGGAGTGAGGGTTGGAGCGGGAGCTCGGAGGTGACGGGACGACACTGAAGAAAACCTGTAAGCAATTCTCGGGAAAAATGCTTCTGAGAATATGGAATATACATGTGTTATGTGGTGAGATGATCTGGAGACTTGGTAAGTTACTTTGTATATCATAAACAGATACGATAAACATGAGAGACTGTAAATGTGAATGTCTGGTGGGAAGGGGTGGCTAGTTGGGGAGGCAAAGAGAGGCCACTCGGGGGGACAAGGTCCCTAATCTAAAAGATCATCTTGTGATGATACTAAATGATATAACAGGTTGTATTGTAGAAATTGTACACACCATTAACACACACATAGAAAAACCTCAGGCTTATTACATACTTAGCGATAATTAATATGGAAGTGTCATCATAGATGATACACTAAAATAAATATGTGGGGACATTTCACACACGGCCATCTGATCCCAACCTAAGCAGGGCTCAATATAGTGTCATCTTTCAGAAGAGTCGTGATAAAATGATATTTGTATTACTACTAGCGCCGCCGTTCATTTTTGTACTTTTCTTTGGCAACAGAAAAAAAATCGTTATATACGAGGGCTGATTGATAAGTTTCCGAAACGACAAAGAAAAACTTTAAAAATCTATTTAAAATAAATTTATTTCTCAATGTAGTTTCCTTCTACCTCGATGCATTTAGTCCAGCGCTTCTCCAATGCCGTTACACCAGTTTGATAAAATGTTTTCTCCAACCCCTCAAAATACTCGTCCACGGCAACAATGACTTCTTCATTTGATGAAAATCTCTGGCCACCTAACCATTTCTTCAGGTTTGGGAATAAGTGGAAGTCACACGGGGCCAGATCCGGGGAATAGGGTGGATGCGGTAGCAATTCGAACCGCAATTCATGGAGTTTGGCGACTGCAACCATTGACGTGTGTGCAGGTGCGTTGTCATGGTGGAACAAAACTTTTTTCTTGGCCAAATGTGGTCGTTTTTTCTGGATTTCTTCACTTAATTTTTGCAGCAAGCTTGCGTAGTACTCTCCATTTATTGTTTTTCCTTTTTGCAGATAATCCACTAAAATAATCCCTCGAGCATCCCAAAAAACAGTCGCCATCACTTTGCCGGCCGACAAAACCGTTTTTGCTTTCTTCGACGCAGGTCTTCCGCTCTCAGTCCACTGCTTAGATTGTTCTTTTGTCTCGGGAGTATAATGATGTATCCAGGTTTCATCGACTGTTACATAACGCCGCGAAAACTCGTTAGGATCTCGGTTAAACAGCGCCAAACACTCCGATGAATCGTCCACTCGACGTTGCTTTTGGTCAACAGTGAGCAAACGCGGCACCCATCGCGCGCAAAGCTTTTTCATTCCCAAATGTTGGTGCAAAATATTAAAAACGCGTTCAGATGAAATGCTCACCATCTCTGCTATCTCTCGCAACTTCAAGCGCCGATCATTCAATACAATTTTGTGAATTTTTTTGATCATGTCCGGATTCGTGACTTCATTTGGACGGCCAGACCTGTGGGCGTCTTCGCAGCTCTGTCTTCCACGTTTAAAATCAGTTACCCAGGTGTGAATTGTACTCAATGCAGGAGCAGAATTACCTAAAACACTGTCTAGCTTGGTTTTAATCTGGGTTGCTGTTTTCTGTTTTAAAACGTAAAACTTTATCACCGCACGAATTTCGTTTCTTTCCATTGTTAAGAAAATTTACGACAGAGAAAGTTCTACGTCCTATCAAACAAATTCCACCAATTCGATTAAATTCAAATTTGGCGTTCTATTTTCAAAAAGATGCCAAAATATAATGTAATATTTTTTTTTTGCGTATCATTTTTTTAAGTTCGTCGTTTCGGCCAGTTATCAATCAGCCCAGGTATTTAGAGGAATAAAAGATCGCTTCGCTCCCGACGCGCGTGTCAGAAATCTTTGGTTATATTATGCAGAGAGGTGAGCTTATTTCTAAAATAGCAATCTTTTCCAAGCAACCTTAGGGTATGGAAATTGCGCACAAAAAAATTAAAGCGGATCAAACTTTAAAATGTAATTTATTATTCACCGTGAAATTTTCATCGGTTAATTATAGTTAAATGGAGTGTCAGTCCATTACACTGAACTACTTTCCCCAAAGAAGGACTGTAAAGCGCCTAAAACATTGGCCTGTTCATACAATATCCATCCCTATATTCAGGTAAGCAGTAATGGTCATTAAAAATTAAAAAAACGACTGCACTGCCTGATTTCTTCTTTCGAGTCGATGGCTCGTCAAAGATATAATATTTTGTTAGCCCAGTATGCCGCCACTCTAATTGCTCCATCTGAGGCCTCCATGAGCTCCTCCAGGGAGCACGAGTCAGGACAAGCAGGACACGATAAAAGGTGGGCCGTTGTCTGCGGAGTCGCGCCACACTCGCACCGAACGAAGGTCCGTCCCGTCCCGTCTCCTAAAAAACTCCACCTGAGACGGTTTTCTTTACTCCGACCAACCTGGGTACGGAGTCTGTTCAAAGACTTCCAAAGTGTCCTTGGAAGTTCACACCCAGTGGGGAGACTCGGAGAGCGGGACAAATGAAGGATACAAATTGTAGCATTAGTCATATTACCAGCAATATACTTGTAAGTATATTTGTTCAGAAATTGTCCAGGACCAACCCAAAGTGCCGTGTGGTGACGGCAGAGTAGAATACATTTGTCACCAACCCCTACTCTTCCCGTGGGTGTCGTAAGAGGCGACTTAGGGACTACACATTGAACAGGGAACGGGCAGCAGCGCTCTCTGGTACAGTAACCTTTTAATCTGCGATCTCCAACCCGCCTGCCAAGCGTGGAGATTATGGCAAAACCAAACACTTAGGAGGCTCATAGTCCAGCAGTGGATTGTAACGGGCCGTTTTGAACCCAAAGCTGCTCAACTTCGGAAGAAAAATAGTAAGCCTAACCAAATAGTTCAGCCGTTCGGAAGAAAAATAGTTGAACAGCTGTTTCTAGTTGATCCGTTTAGTTGGTTGGAATGGTAGAACAGATTATTGCCAGCCAGTAAGTAATGTGTCGGTAATGTAAGGATTCCAAGGTCAGTTAGATATTATTACGATTTTCGCTCTTTTCAAAATTTTTACCTCATCCATCCAAATCTGTTCAGGAATTTAGTAGTTATCTTGGAATAAAGAAACTCACTTTACATACAGGAACCCTGAACACATTACACTCCTTTTTTTTTATTATAATATGAACATCAACGGCCCGTTACAGCCCACTGCTGGACTATGAGCCTCCTCCACTCCGCGTGTTTGGTTTTGCCATAATCTCCACGCTTGGCAGGCGGGTTGGAGATCGCAGAAGGTTACTGTATCAGAGAGCGCTGCTGCCCGTTCCCTGTTCAATGTGTAGTCCCTAAGTCGCCTCTTACGACACCCACGGGATGAGTAGGGGTTGGTGACAAATGTATTCTACTCTGCCGTCACCACACGGCTATAATATGAATAAAAGAAGTATATTTTTAATGCATTTATTTCGTAATAATAAATCGAATACAATGTGTAGGTACTATCACATAATAATATTATTAACAATATTCACAAATTAAATTTACAGTTTCACTAAAATTTAACCGAAATAATATATTTAATCGAATTTGAACGTAAAATTGGCGAAATATATTATATATTATTTTACAAACATTTAAAACGACTTGCAAATTTTAGCACTAAGCAGCGAGATACATTATAATTTACAAAAGTCAGTACATAATTTTATTTATATATACCTATATTCCGTGTACCTACCTATAATATATTTAAAGATAACTGACATATATGAAATACTCAGCCAATATAAATCAACATTTTGACAATTCAATCAAATAGACGGACGTTTCTACACATTTTTATTATTATTATAAACAAAGAGTGCATTTACATACTTAATATTATTTTGAAATATATATTTTCTAAGAAATCGCTGCTTATAAAACTTTACATATAAGGCACCAAAATAATAAATATAGACAAGACTAAAATCCAATAATACTAGACAAGACTAAAATCCAACTAAAATTTAAACTATTTTACATGAAATATTTTTACAATTAAAACTAAAAATGCTTTTTTCCAGCTACGATTCTTGAAAGTAGATGGATTTTATAGGAATTTATCAATATTTTATTACATAATTTGAAGTAGAACTGGAATACGGGCATTCATAATTTTGCCTTTAAACTGTCTGAAAGTACAATAAAATTATTCCAATAAATCAATCAATAAAACTTTATACTTATTTAAACATTGATTCGAATTGTAAATTTAAAGTAAATAATATTGATGGGGCATAATTTTAATGATTAATCGAAAGATACAAATTATTCATAATTCTAATCAGTAGGTACTTATCTCACGATCTGATTTACAAATTACACGCAAATACTATATGTCGGTAGATAATACTATTAAAAGTTTAGTTTCTTCTAACTTCAGAGGCAGGGAAGGAGGATAAAGGCATGTTTAGTTATATGACAGTACAGTTATCGAAAATAAATTAAAAAGAAGAATACATTACAAACACTTTTAAGTTTTCGCGGTTGTAAATATTAATAGAACAGTTCAGTTCTGCCGTGATCATGACTATTGCAACGTGGTCGAAATATCGGTAAGCTCTTTAAAAAGCTTATTTTAAACCAAAATCGTGGTAATAACCCGGCAGATATGTGTTATTAAGAATACATTGGTAGCGATTCACACAGTCACGCTCTAATCCTTAATTTAGCGCTAGTTCGCTAGTCCTTTTCAACTTTTAAGATTAAAAAGGGACAGGTGATGGCCATGCTAATATTAGGGCTGTCTAACATCAAATTTGAACCTTATGGACGCGTCGATTGCACAATTTTAGAGAGCACGCAAGTCATCCGACTTAAAAATCTCTTAATCTGACAGCTATGCCCTTATTTTAGGTTATCATTCATTCAAAATAATATCATTCGTTCGTCTGAATACATCACCTCTCTTTCATTGGTCATAAAAACGAAAAGGATAGCTAGATTTTAAAATTAGAATTAGAGCATGACTTCCCGAATCGAGGCCATTGTTTACTTTTGTGCAAAAGTAATATTTAACATTAGAATTGTCTTTTTTTATTCATATTAGACATTGGTTTTACGTGTTTGAAAAATAAAATAAAAAAACAGTTAACAACAAAATGTCAAACTAAAAAGTGTAAATCAGTGGTCTGTAAGATTCTATCTTCGCCTAAACAATTGAAAGCTTTCTCAATAAAAGACAGAAGCATTTCATATCATCACTAGAAAATTCCAGTAGGAAGAAAAGTGAAACTCACACATCCCAAACTAGGTAGAACCTATAATATGTGTGTATAGGTATACTGCATAGATATTTATATAACACCTAGAAAAAGGCATCCAGATAATCCCAAAAATATTTGCCCTGGGTGGGGCTCGAATCCGCGACCCCGAGCTTCACAGTCGTACCAACTCTTTAAGTCTCGATAAATGTTATCACATTTATTTCCAATTTTATAGTTAAATATCTCTCAAAACATGTTTCAATATGGCGCCCTCTGTATCTCTAGTTTGAGTGACTCCCGTCTCCAAAGTCCTCTTAATGGAGTCAGACTCTATGGATATTTGCGAAGAAGTTTCCAGGTGGTCGAAGTTTTGAAACAGAAGGTTGTTTGAACCGGTTGAGGGGTTTCGCTGGTGACCTTGTTCCATTATCGGGTTGGGACCTGGAAAGAAAAGAAAAGATGTGAGGACTTGGGTTTTTGCCACATAGGCAACAGGCTTCATCTTCTTTCGTGTCGGCAAGAACACGGGCTAAGTCTTACTTGCCCAGAAAGCGGCTACCGTGGTAGCCCTCTGGTTACAAACAAGTAAGTCCTCACGCGAGCAGGTGGTCGGGCACGCGGGACAGTTAGTGAGGTGTAGCATGGTTTGCAAGGGTTCTCCACCTACACAGCTGGCGTCTGCGCTACTTGAGTACCCCCACCGACACAGGTTATCTTTGCTTCAGCCAACCTGGGTCCTCAGCCTATTTAGACTTCTCCAGGTTGGCCAAGGTTCCTTATAGCCTGGAGGCAGATCTTCGTTGGGGGGGTACAGTGAATGTGGATACTCGCATGCCCAAAGCCTGCACCTCACGTCAGTAGGGTTTTCGTCGGTAGGCTGCGTAGATCGCAGGAAGCTGTTGCGGCTTCGCAACTGACCTGCGGCGGGGGAGAGCCCGTAGAGTGGGTGTCTCGGGTCACTTTCCTGTTTTTGTTTCTCAGCGAACATGTCACCTCTCTACGGACTCTGGGTGGAGCAGGCCAACCCTATACTATATACTCCGTGTTTTAGCATTAGAAAGTAGACAATTTGGGTTTTTATTATTTCAATTTCAAGTAATCATTTTCCAAACTTGCACTACTAAAAACCTGAAGAACCAAGTTATAAATATAGAAAAAAAAAAATAATTTAAAAACCCCCGAAGCAAAAAAGCAAAACATTAAAAAGTAAAAAATAATACCTATTGTTGAGCCATCAAATTCGATAAAGTAACACCTATATATTTTAATTTTATTAGAGAAATTGATGGATGGCACGATTTGGTTTGCTCGTTGAAATGACGATATAATGTCGCGTCGGTGTACCGCTCAAGTCAGACGCTTCATTTGATTGACTATCTATTAATTTGTTAGCATATCCGACCAACTTGTTTTCATACGATATTTTTTTTTAAACTTAGCGGTACCCCGACGTGACATTATAGCGTCATTTCAACAAGCAAACCAAATCGTGCCATCCATCAATTTCTCTAATAAAATTAAAATATATAGGTGTTACTTTATCGAATTTGATGGCTCAACAATAGGTATTATTTTTTACTTTTTAATGTTTTGCTTTTTTGCTTCGGGGGTTTTTAAATTTTTAATTTATTTTTATTTCATAATTTTTAAACTTTATAACAAATAAATTATGATATATGAGTACAGTTATATCTAAAAGAAAATTGGAGAGTATTTTTACTTTGAATCGAAAGGACATATGGAAAGTAGTCAGATCCCCTCATCAACTATTAAAGAGCTGATGATCTTCAAACGGCTGATCAGGTCATGGTTACCTTTCCATGTACTTTCAATATTATTGAAGGAATACGGTACCAAATTTCGAATCGATAGGACATATGGAAGTAAGTCAGATCCCCTCATCAACTATTATAGAGCTGATGATCTTCAAACGGCTGATCAGGTCATGGTTATCTTACCATATACTTTCAATATGATTGAAGTAACAAGGTACCAAATTTCGAATCGATCGGAGATAAGGAAGTTCGTCAGATCCCCTCATCAACTAGAAAAGAGCTGATGATCTTCAAACGGCTGAAGAGATTTTCATGAAACATGGCTAAGAACACTCGGGGTAAAATTATCTATGTTACAAAAAAAACTAAACGAAAATCGGTTCATCCGCTTAGGAGCTACGATACCACAGACAGATACACAGATACACAGACACGTTAAACTTACAACACCCATCTTTTGCGTCGGGGGTTAATTAATTAATTCGAGAAAATTTAAGTGTTAATGCATGTTTTTTTTTAAGTCAGACATTAAATATTTAAACAGAGAAGACTTGTTGACACAGCCAGCGACATCTGTTGTTTTGCCTCTGAATTATTGCACTAGCTGTGCATGTAGCCACGATATCGACCGTGCCTTCATGCAGTGTTTTTAGTGTTGGTTCGGGTGGATCTCGATAGATGGCGGTGTAGTTATAAGTATCTTTTTCCTATGTTATATTTTCTAAAATTCTCGATCATTCCATAAAACTAGATCATTGTCTAAGCACGCATCCTGTTGTTTCATTCTCGTCATCCAAATTTACAAGACTATAGAAAAAAGTTAACTACCGCTGCTTTTAGTTTATATATTTTTATTGTACTTCTTCTTTCTTACCGACCACACAAACCTTGAGTCAGTAATGGAACCGCCAAAGACCTCTGATACAGCTCACGTGACAACTGTTCTAGAAAAGAGCTAGCACGCACAGAAATACGAAGAATCCTGCGCGCTGGACCGCGAGGAGCTCCGTGCGGGTTGACTTCACACACAACCTTTGAATTTCTTCGCAGGAGTGTGCAGGTTTCATCACGATGTTTTCCTTCACCGTAAGAGCGTCGAATAAACGTACATATGAATTCTAAATTCGAAAATACATTGGTACGTGGTGCGGATCAAACCCGCGTCTAGACCACCGAAGATGATGAACTTCACAGTCCAACTTACCAAGAGTAGAATTCTTCCTGCTAACAGGAGTACTACTCCTACTAGGTCCTTGTGCAATGCCCATCATGTTGGGTAGAGGCGTCCTGGGTTTGGACTCATTTTGGAGGAACTTCACAAACTCCGTAGCCAGGCTCTCGGGAGCCGCAGACGGCCTGACCAGGCCTAGCCTCTCGCATTCTTGCTGGTTGAAGTCTAGCACTGTTGAGAGGATTCGGAGGACTTGAATTCTGGAAAGGGAGAAATTGCAATCATTTTAAAAATTAAATTCTTTTAATGTTCGATAGCAGTAAGAAGTTTGGATTTATAAAATAAAAAAAAAGTAGTCCGATGCCCTATTCGGACCAGACACAGGTGCTCACTCAACAACAGCTTATATACGTCCCCACCGAGGGGTCGAGCCTACCCTGAATTAGGGTGATAAGGCCTCAGTCGACCACGCTGCACATTAGCGATCCACATTTTATCAAGCCTAGCAAGTTCTAGAAATGTGCATAATAGAGAATATCTATAAGGCTAGACCAAACGTGGTCCGCGTCGCTGAACGTTCATCACCGTCATGTGGATGATGATGAGAAAAAACATGTTTTCCTTTAACTTACTTGCTCGCAGGATTTTGGCTCGCAGTCACAACGTAGTTGATGATCAGGTTTTTGACCAGGTTCTTGTCAACCTTATCTTGCTGATTCGTGGTGGCGTTGTAGTAGCGCTCTTCCGCCGCTGCCACGGATGTTTGGAGGGCGCGCACTACATTCATAATAACATCATAAACAGATTAGTACATTATATTATATTTCAAATAACACATTGTCTTGTACACATGTAAAGGTTTGTCAATTCCCGGGGCGAAACTAAATTTAAATTTTATATTAGTCTTGTCTCTTTCTGACCCACTACGATGAAAAAGGACAGGAGATTGTCAACCATTGTGAGCGCCAAATTTTATAGCGCAAATGTCAAGTTTTGACGTGTGCAATGTAATTTTAAACGGCTTGTTTTAGGATCCTGCTTAAAATTCACGTTTGTGACATAAAATTTGACGTTCAAAAGAGCAGACAATCTCCCGTCCTTTTTCATAGTCGTTGGTCAGAAAGTGACAAGACTAAGATTCAATTTAAATTTAAGTTTCGCTGCGGGAATCGACACCATTGTTTCATTTTATAAATGGAGATTTAACTTGACTAACACTTTTTATTTAAACAGTTATTTAAATTTCACCAAATATTACACGAAAATAAAGTCAAATATTTCATTAAAAAGGTAACTAACTACACTCTACTCTTACTGGTTTATCCATGCTTGATTTGACTACCAAAGGCGAATGATGCTCGTTGAATGCGCGTGCACAATCTCAAAGTATTAATCAGGCACTGGACAGGAAACGGAGCACACTCTATACTTTTATTTACTTTAGCAAGCATTTTGATTCACTATTTAAATTTTTGGAGTGGATTAGGAAAGGTTTCGCCTTAATAGTTTTGCGGGCAAAACATAGATTGGCGCCCTTGGATTCGGTGATAGTTCTGGAGAGAAAGCAAAGATGGCGCGCTTTTAGTACGTGTAGCCGCCACTAGTCAGCCTTACATTAGCTTGCACTGTCAGTTTTGGGAAAACAGCAAAGCTTTGTCGTTTTTCGTCAATAACGCATCTCTTACATTCTCTAGGTTACACATTTCACAGAAAAAATATATCAGATATACTGACAAATTAAATATCTGTATAAAAATGACGCAAGTAAGGATTAATTTGATTGCTTTTTTAGGATAAGGATGGGATAGAATATCATCAATATAAAAATTGCAAAAGAAATCGAATTTACACGCTTTTGACACGTCTAAAAATCAAATGCAATTGTCACATTAACACGACATTAATTTTGAAGATTGTTTCAAGTCATATATTTGGATGATTTTGAAATTATCTCAAGTTACAAGGATTTTAGTAAATCAAAAGTGCTGTATATTAGTAAATATGGTAAATTGGAAGCAAGAATGCACCTCGTTCTCCCTCTATAATACCACCAGTACCTGAAGTAATACTCAGAGACAGTACCGCTTTGATGCAGGCTTCTTCTGGGTGCTATACTATTGGAAAGGAGGGGGTGTCTTGCTTTAAAAACGTGTAGTGGCAAATTATGATATTAGAAAAAAAACTAAATTAAAATAGATTTCATTGTTTGTTTAAATAAATAAAGGCAGCACAATTTCAACTGCTCTACATCATTACATGACAATTTTTTTTTAATGCCATTTTTTACAGATTTACCTGACCTGACCACGACCTGACTTGACCTGTGTTCACGTGATTGTTAGTCATTCTAGTGGATTCTTTATGATGATGATGAGTCAGTTACGATATAAATTTTCTTGTTTTATGCAATTACGGATGGCCAACTTTAGGTAAAATTATGACGAACGATTACTAAAAATTTCTTTAGAGAGAAAAGCCACTCACTACGGACGTTTCTAAATCAAGATTTCGCTAATTAAACATTCACATACATAACAAAAATGTGTGCTGTAAGACAATATCTAAAACAGTGCGCTACAAAACATAAAATGGACTAAACTTTTGCAGATATTAATTGCAAAATTGCATGAAAACTACAGTAGTTAGCACATGCAGCTGGACATTTCCATCTTGAGAGCGCATTTATACCATAGTAGCAGCAAAAATTCTTAATGCAAGTATCTAGTTACATTAGCTGGCCATTTAAAAAGTCTGCCAAAGTTTAGCCGACGAAAAAAAACAACAATCACAGTAAAAAAAAAGTAAGCATAAAAAATGGTGATAGCACAAGGACGACACGATGTGAAGCCAATCTCCTCGATCAAACCCCATATGGTAATCTGAGTAGAACGCGGCCGGCCAACCGACTGACAGCTGTCAAAACAGCTGTCAAAGTGTAGGCTGACAGCTCTCAGCGGGACGGGCGACAGGCCGCGGCGTGACAAAGCCTCACAGTTACCAAATGAGATTAGACCGAAGAAGGCGAAGCTTGCTGGCTTGATTGAACTATTAAACTTGCAAAAACATTAGACTAGATATTGCGTTCCAAGTATAAGTTACAGATGTTATTGCGCCAAAAGAGAGGTCACTATAATATAGAGCAGGATAGCTATATTTCACTGTATTGTATAGTAAATTAGGATTTAAAAATTAATTTCTTAGTACACGTGCTCAAATTCGACACTTTAGTTTGAAAATCACAACTTATTTTTGGAATGTAATGTTAAAAAATAGCTGACAATATGCTGAATATGGTTAAACTACAATAGTCAAGAACAGTAACCGCTTAGCAAAGCCCGCTAAAACATAGCACCTAACTCGCACGATTAATTTTGACAGACGACGACAGACAGGCAGATGATGTCGCCGCTGTACATTGAAGCTTACTTTCGACGTTCTTACAAACAGAGTCATATGAAACATCATTGTACCGCGTATTCGAATGTGGTATGTTATAGTTTGTTTTCCCGGCTTCTTTGGTATTCATTTGGTGGGGTCAAGTTTGAAGCGTAGTTACGTTTCTTGACTATAGAAAATTCGTTGGGTTAAACACGTCATAAAGTGGTTGGTTTATAGATGTAAGCAAACAATATCACGACTAAAGTTTTAAAAGACAACACGATTCAGCATGAAGTTGGCCATAAAACAAAACACGAAATCGCGTAAAACGACATTTAACATCAAATTGTTGTTATTATGTAAGCCAAATAACTCAAAAAATACGCTTGTCTATTGTGACTATTTGTGACACTTAAAAATTACAAATGCACTATTCGTAAAATGACTTTTAAGTAATACCTACTCAATTATTATTATTTATTTATTTAATCTATTGTACAATTACAAGATTTACAGCACATTTTACGCGCCAAACTGCAAAGGAACAGTTTGTTGGCGCTGCGCACATTTACATATTCCTTATTACATCTTGTATAAATTCTAGAAAGCAGGGTTGGGATATTCTGGACATTTTGTCATTTTATGAAATAGTCATTTGTCATATCATTTCTCAAAAACTACACTCACAAAAAAAAAACTAAGCCGGGGACATTCATGACACACTTCAAGCGGATTTAAGGGAATAACGAGAAAATCATCTACATAGAACTCACGTGTGTCACTATGTTGGTAACTGAGGTTGGCAGGCGTCAAACTGTATACCAGCCGGTAGCCTGGGCGTATAGACCCCAGAATTACCAGCTGATATTTAGTCAAACGCCGGTGGATAACTCTCTACTGGTTTTCCGTATAGCCCGGGAACAAATCTACTTTATTTTTCATAAAATATACACTAATTCTGTGCCATACAAAACAGGCATGACTTTGAATGAACAAGAATGACGATAAATCGTTTAAATTGGAACAATATTATATAATTTATAACAAATTAAAATTCTCATGTTCTCCCCAGATGTTGCACACAGTAAAAACCCTGTTTATTTTTTGTTTGATTGTCATTTATGAGAGCAAACCAGCGCCATCTAGTATGTTAGTACTCCCAGAAAGTTACCTCTACAACATATAGATGGCGATAACTCACCGATCAATCTTGTTCGTTTAGAGTCTTATACAGTACAGTGCGACTCAAAAGAGTGGACACAAAATTAGGACGCAGTACGTTTCTTGGCAACACTATTGACTTTTCTGACAACTACTGCTAATTTCTGTAGTCAGTCAAACAATCTTACAGAATTTTTAATTTTTATATTTTTACTGTGAATTTTATTTTTACCCTTTTTCGCACTGTACACAAATATCCAAAATGTATTTCTCGTAAGAGCTTCGTTACACAATCAAATGAATAATAAATTTATACAATTCAAAGATTCAAAACTCTCTCAAAGTACAACATAATTAATATTTTGTGCATTCAACATACGAGTATTTAATCTATAGGTATAATAATAATCTAAACTAAATGAAAAATAATTATAAAATGAAATTTAAAAAAAGAACATAGAAACTAACTATAACAATCAAACATTAGATTACAGTCTACCGTCTACTCTTAAAAAAACAGGTATTACATAAATCAGGACATTTTGTCACTTACCTTGTTCCTTCAAATCATTAATTTGTGCTGTCTTCGTCTCGACCTGGTCTCCAAGTCTTGAGGCAGCTTGTAGACCAGCCAAAGCCTCTTCGAGTTTAGCATTGAGTCTACTAATTTCATCTTGAAGAGCTAAATTTTGACGTTTAATGTCAGCCATTTTGTTTTGGATCTTTTCCGTGGCAGTATGGATATCGCGTTCTTTGTCTGGAATATTTATAATAATTTTAAAAAGTAACATTTTCTTTGAATATTTTATTATGTAGCGTTTGAACTGTAGTTTTAATACGTCACAAAAAATAATAAAATGTATGTTATCTTAGAACTCGAATCTATAACACAAGCGCATTTCTAATGCCACTGAACAATTAAAGAAATTGGTTAAAAAATATCTTATAACACCATCTATCGCAATTATTACAAACTGAAAAGATACTCACATTTTTTCAATGAGGATTAAAACTGGAACTTGACACTGCAAGCTACTGTTCTCAAATTGACGTAATTGGATGATATAACGTCAGAAAATGCATTTGACATTTGTATCACCAATAAATTAATTTTGTGCAGGAACATTTTACATTCACTTGCAGCGTCTAGTTCCAGTTATATTTTTCATCGTATGTAGCACTGTATTTTCAAAAGCTTACCTAATTGGAACTGTTCCAGTACAACTTGTAAGTTAGTGAGAGCTGCCTCGCTGCGGCTTCTTGCGTCTTCAGCCTCACTCAGCCTCGTCTGGACATCTTCCCTCTGCTTCTCCAACAACTTGATCTGGTTTCGAAGAGTTTCCACCTCTTGGTTGGCTCTGATGCTGTAATGGTTTGTTTTTGTTCGTTTAAAGCAAAATCCCAACAATGTTAAATTAATTTGTGGATTGTAAAATTCACTGTCTAAAATAGGCTAAATTGGTACGGTTACTCAAGTGTCTTTATCGTCAAAAAAATTATCAAGGTGTTCAAATATTACTATAAATGTTATCCAAACTGTTAGAAATATAAAAAAAAAATACAAGCATTTTATAGGTCGTTATCAAAACTTTTTTTCTATCTCTCGAACTACACTAAAGAGGATCTTTATAAGGCGTCACATAAAACCTGGCTGTAGCTGCGGCACGGGGTCTCATTCCTTAGTACGGAAATTTTGTTCTAAATTAGTGATGACATCTAGTGACAACATTGGCACTACGTAGAGTCTAAGCAATCGTTATCATTCACAGCGCTATCTATCGTCTAATAGTTATATTGTTTGTGACATATCACACATACAGCGACGTCTATTATCTAATAGTTGTAATATTTATCAAACTTGGCCCTTGACACAGCGATGTTTTGTTCTTGCATTAAAACATTTTTAATGTTTCTGGATAGTAGTAACGATTTTTGAAAAGATTGAAATAATAGCAAACAGAAAACAATAAAAGAAGTATATTTATAATAAAGGCGCTCTCAAGGTCGTCAACTTGGCACTAGATGGCGTATCTGCGCAGTTTTGTAGGTCAGTGCGCACGTAGCACCATCTAGTGAGCTAATAGAGGAAATAAAATAGCCCGAAGAATAGCCCGAGTTTTGAGGGTACAGTTTCTTTGTATGAGATGAGTCATCTGTACGTAGTATTATATTATCTGTGGCTGCGGTAAAGAATATTTGAGACGAGAGAAGTCTGCTCATTGACACGAAGAAGATTATAATTATTGTTAATACTAACCTATTACTAGTGTAAACAGTGCTCGTTTGCTTCGCCCTTTCCTCAATTTGGTGCAACCTCGTCTGACATTCTGTCAGCTTCTGCTCTGACGTCATCAACTCCTGGGTGTAGTTCTCCTCCGTTTCAACGAGGTGCTGACGTAACCTCTCGAGTTCTCGCGTAGAGTTCTGTTCCTGTTCTGACAACTGAAATAGATTTTGGTAAGACATTTGAGTTTGTTGAGCTACACTTTGTACAGTCAGCTGACGAATTAGCTACCGCTCGAAACCGATGAAGTTTTCTTAGGTAATTGTTTTTGCTTTATTATGAAATTCCTTATAATTGTGCAGGTTAATAAACTGTACGAGTATATAAAATGTTATGTAAAAATATAAATAATCACCTGAGAAAATCTCATCGGTTTCGAGCGGGGGGGGGGGGAGTTAGCTAATTCGTCAGCTGACTGTGCCTTTGCGATTAATAAGCAGATGTGAAATAAGCATTTAACTAACTGCGCACTTCGTAAGTATGTACCTTCTCACATTTTAATTTCAAGTGCTACGAGTAAGTAAGTAAAACATTTATTAAGGGAAGGTACATGAGTAAGTTTAAATAATAGTATATTAGTTTCTAAAAATACAAAATTCTCTTGCTATATTTAGTAATATGAAAAAAAATACGGTTTTTGATATACAAAATAACAAAAGTAATGATTATTTCTTTAGTTACTTAGCATGTATGTATGCATTCACAAAGGTAATGTCCAAGTTGGTATTTTTGCAAGTAGGTATTTATTATATCACGTCAAGCTTAAGTCTGTTTACGTCAATTTTACATTCACAAAATAATGACGTCACGCGGTATTTTGCTTTCAAAATTATAATATGAGAAGGTAGGTCCTTAATGAATCAACTCACTGATTTATGTGTTATCACACAAGACTCCATGAGTATGAAACATTTGCAACAGACTTTTAAAAAGTCTCAAGTTATTATGACATTACCTGTGCCTGCTCTGCCGTCAATCTCTTAACAGTCTCCAACTGAATCGCCAAGCTCTTATCTAAATTCTCACATCTCTCTTTCAAACTTGTTATAGTATCATTAGCTTGAGATAGTTCCGCTTTTAGTCTTTCAAGTTCTGTTGTATTTTTATTCAATGTAAGAATAATTTCATCTTTTTCTTTGAGTGTCATTTTAAGATTTTCACAATTAGTACAACTCTCCGATTTATTTTGAGTCAAATTTTCTTTTTCTTCGATTATTCTTTTGAATTCGTTTGTCTGTTCTAGCAATACGTGATTAAGCCTTTGAATCTCATTATGGTATTGTATACTTTCGTTGTGTTTTAAGTTGATTAAGTTTATCAATTCATTTTTCTCATTCGCTGCGATATCTATGGCATTTTTGTACTCAAAAACAGTCTTTTCTAACTGGTCGGACTTGGTTTTTACATCTGATAGTTCTATTTCTTTTGTTAAGAGGTCATTTTTAAGGTCTGTAACCTCTTTTTCAATTGTTTCTTTTTGTTTCAATAAGCTTGCGTATTCATCATTGAGATGAGAGTAATTATCACTTGTTCTAATTTTGTCAGTACATTCTACTATTGATTGATTTAACTCTTTTATTTCTTTGTCTTTGCTGACTATTGTTGCTTTGTATTCATTGCACAACTTTTCCAGTTCCAGAGTTTTACTATGTAACGTAGATAGTTGAGTGTTTTTTGTCTCGATTTCTTCGTTTAAGTTTAAGATTTGATTACTTAAGCCAGATTTTTCGTTTTCAAGCTGTTTTAATTCTTCACACTCGCGATCAGAATTAGAAGAAGTCTCATTCAGTTTTAAATTAGTTTCATTAAGTGCCCGCGTAAGTCTTTGTATTTCCTGGTTCTTAATGTCTAATGTTGTGTTGAGACACGTTACAGTATCGTTTATGTTATTTATGGTGGAATTGTTTTCAGCAATTGTAGAGTTTAAACGATCTATAATGGCGTCTTTTTCATTCAGTTCTATGAGAAGTTTTTCGAAATCCTCTTCTAAACGGACAATTTTTTCATCTGTCAAAGTAAGTTCTGCTTCAAACTGCAATTTATTTTCAATAAGGTGCTGTTTTTCTTTCTTTAACGCTACGATTTCTGATTTTAACGTAGTAATTTCATCATTTTGTGCATGACAATCAATTTTTGTATTGTTTTTCATAGCATCGTTTTCTGTTTTTAATTGTGTTTCATTTTGTTTCAAAATTGACACTTCAGCTGTTAACTTTTCAATTGTTCCAGTCAAAGTAGCATTTTCTTTCCTTACTTGATCTAGTTTATCAGAAAGGTGGTGTTTTTCTATAGTCATCCTCTCTAATTCCACACTTAAAGACTCATTTGTTTTGACTTTACCTTCTAACGAAGACAAGGTACTTTCTAATTTGATTTTATGATCTTCAAGCTCTTTTTCATTTTTGGTCACTTCATTTAATTTAATTTCAAGATCTGCCAATTTTTTGTCTAAAGATATTTTGACATTTTGCAAGCTGTTGTGTGCAGAAACAGTATCAGCTAATACATGTTTCAAATCATCAACTTCTTTTGTAAGCAATACTTTGTCGTTCTCAATTATGTGTATATCTATGGACATCTGCTCATTTTTTGCATTTGCGACACCTACTCTTTTTCTTAAGTCGTCGATTTCATCTATCGCTCGCTTTAGCTTATTGGAATTTTCTGACTTGTTATCAATTGCAAGATCTTCTATTTCTTTTGTGTGGTGTTTAAACGATTCCAGTTCACTTAACATTGTTTTATATTTATCTCGCATTTCTTTAAGACTGTCTTGTAAAGAGGTTTTTTCTGTTTTCACTTCATCGAGTTCTTTTTCAATCATTTTGATCTTGGATTCAAAATTTTTGTTTATTTTAGTACAGTCATCTAATTCACTTTCAAGTTTAGCTACGTTTTCTTCGTGTGTTTCAATAATTGGCTCTAGTTTGGATGTATTTTTTAAAGCTGCGATTTCATTTATCAGAAAGTCGTTATTTTTTTTCATTTCTTTTAGTTCTGATCTAAATTGTAAAATATCAGAACTAAGGAAGTCGTTTTCATTTGTCAAGTCAAATATCTGAACTTCCATTTCATTGATATCATGTTTTTTTTCTGCAAGTTTGTGTTCCAAAGCATCAATGTCTTTCTTAAAGGAATTTAACGTTTTGAATGAACTTTCTAATTTAAACAGAACAATATTGTCATCTGATGAAGGCATTTCTCCTATGTAATCTATAGGTAGTTCAAAGTTAACATATTTGTTGTAAAGTTGCATAATTTTCTCCGATTGTATGACATTTTTATCTGGATGTTTGAGGTCATTTTCCCTTTGAGATAACTTGTGTTTTAATTCACGAATTTCACGTTTCAAACTTTCAATAACACTTTTAGCGTTATCATCTATATTGGTTTCTTCAAAATTAACTTTATTTGAACTTTTTTGGTCTTTTAAATCATTTAGTTCTTTCATTAGCTCTTCGTAACTTTCTCTTGGCACCATGTTTGACATCTCTGAATGTTTAGTTGCTAATTCTAATTCATGTTCGTATTTAGTCACATGTTCCTGTAATTTAAATATTTCTTCATGTAACTCTTGATTTTCTTCTTGAAATTTCTCAGCATTTTCTCTTAGCAAGCTATGAACTTTTTCGAGATTCATGTACTTGTGATGTAAAGTTTCATAATCTAAATGTTGTTTTTTTAATTCTTCAATCTCTTTATCTCTTTCACCAATTTTGGTGAGTAAAACTTGTTTTTCTGCTTCGTACTCTTCGTTATTAATTTTTATTTCTTCGTGTTCTTGTTTTAGAACTTCAAAGTTTTTCTGCAATTCTTTTTTGAGTGTGAGCAGCCTTTCCATAGCTAGCTGATGTTGGTTGTCTAGATCTTCTAGATTGATTGTTAAGTTTTTGTTTTCTTCTCGAAGCTTGTTCAATTCTTCGTCAGTACCAGGTGTAAGGTTGATAGTTTCACGTTGTCTTAGGGTGGATATTTCATTTTGAAGAGCTGCGATTTGCTGCTCGTACTGGGAAGGGTCCTTCGACGGTTGTGGAGGTGGATCCCAGTACCAGCTAGTCTCTTCTTCTTTGACGCCATTTTTTCTGGATAGCCTCTGGAAAGATGAGAAAATAATTCTTTACTTTTATGTATTACTCTCATTTTTATTTTGTGTATTTGCATTAGAATTATGAGCATAAAAACGATAGCCAATATACTAATAACTGTATTAGCAATATTAAAAATTTCTGAGAAACGAACATAGTATTTGTTATCAGAAATGTCGGTGGTGTAAGACATTTAGGTCGTTTCTTTTTGAGCAAACTTCGACCTGATTGCCCTAATTAAGGGTGAGCTCGAGCCTTATGAACAATGAGCATCGTTATTTTTAAATACCTACCGAATCTGCTTTCAAGCCTCAATTCTTTTTATCATAATCAAATATTAGGTTAACTGAATCATTGTGAATAGTTAAGAGACTTGTTAAAAAGTTTTTGCATAATTTTCTTTACTATATTAGTAAAACTTAAAGGTATGTTCAGTCGTGTTTGGTTTAGGTAATTCCGTTAAGCGGTTTTATGGCCAAAGGAAGTTCAGTCCCGGTAACCTGAATGACGAAACGAAACACGACATTTGAAAAATATGTACCGATACGGATAGCCAAGTTACCACAAGCCATGACGCTATGACGGAAATGTGTGAATAATGTACAAGTACAGCTGATCACACATAGACAGACATATTATTACTTGTCATAAAGATTAAAGGTATCGTAGAAGCGGCTAGTGAAAGTATAAGAGAGATAATACAAATGATTGTGATCACTGTAGGGAGTTATTTAGGCTATGTCCAGTTAGCGTCATGAATAGGTTAGATTATGTTAATGATTTACATTGATTTGAAAAATTTAATCTCATAAATAGAAAAAAAATTAAACGCCTTTCGGGAGGGGGGGATTTTTTTAGGGATTTACTATGTAATGTTGCGCTTGATGTAGAAATTGTCATGACCGGTAGCTTAGCTAACCTACTAGCCATGTCGTCAGTTTTTAAGTAAGCATTTACTTTAGAATTGAGTGTTGCGAATGGTACACTCAAGCCCTTGGTAATGAGTAAGAATTGTGCTGTACATAAACCATACAGTCGCACGCGCAAGTTGAGATATCTTTCTGGTTTGACTACAATGTTTGTTACCTGGAGGAAGGTCCTTAATCACGCCCTGTACAAGTTTAACGATTTTTACACGACTGCCCAAAGAAAGGCATGTATGTATGTAAGTATGTATGTACCATTACCACGATGGTGTTCTCACCTGCCCCATGTGTGACCACAGGTTCCTCGCTAAGATTGGCTATGCCAGCCACCAGCGAGCTCATGAAAGGGCAGGCCAAATGGAGATCCAAAAAAAGGTGTCACGTTGGCCGAAATCGGTTCGGATCATATATATATATAGTATGTATGTATGTAAGTATGTATGAATGTATGCGAGTTTCTTTATTCTACCTTAACTTCTAAATGCATGAACAGATTTGGATGTGTGGGGTATCGTTAGAATCCTTACATCTGTCCGAGGGACATCACACTAATATTATAAATGTGAAGATAGTTTGTAACCTGGATTAACACATAGGATACTTTTTACTGGGAAAAGTCTTATTCCCACGGGAAAATGTTACATAGCGCAAGCAAGGCGGACAGCTAGTAATTAATATGAATGTTACTCTTAACACCACTCATATGCAGTGCTGTAAAAAAGAAACGCCAATAAAACTCCTAGCATTTTTTGCATTTTTATTGGAATAGCTATTAGCAGCGACACAAAAATCTCTATTTTCATCGTCAATGATAAATATTTAATCATCTGCGAATTAATCAAAGGCGCTCCGATGTTTTCCGACTTTCGTTCGGAAATAACTTCAACGCTTCGAAAAGTTATTTTCGCGCGTTACTACTATTAGATTATATGTAAATTACGAGGACAAACTATTAAGTTAACACGTAAAGAATATAGTCCCCTGTATTTTACGTCAAATTTCGTCATGTGTTGATGTCAATATGCCCATATATTGACATCAACACATGACGAAATTTGACGTAAAACAGCTCACCCTTTCCGGGCTCTGGTGATTAGACAGAACATGTTACCATGAACATCCTAACAGATGTAAAAACCTGAACACAGATTGGTTGCCAGACAATGGCTATCGACGAAGGCGTAAGCCCATAGACAAAATACACCATAGATGGAGATAGTTTGTAACACGGAATATAAAACAAGAGAGGAATGGACAAGTGGGCGGGGCACGTGTGTCATAACTATGTGTAGGTCCGCATAGTTTCGTTTAGTTCGCCGAGCTTGCACAAACTATTCCTATTTTCTTTAGACTAAGGTATGTATTGGTATGCATCTTGTAGTACGCCATCTAGGTCAGAAGCGTTGAACTACGTGAAGAAAGTATAGAGTATATCTGAGCTCATGCGAAAATATACTTTATTTGTTTAACGGTAAAGTAACATTTACATTTAGTAATGAAGTATATATAACGTTCTTGTTTGAAACGAGTACAACAGCTCTGATTGGTCAAATGCCCGATTGTCTTAGTCTGTGTGTGATGTAAACAGTGCTATCTATGTGTGATTTCGGCGACACTGGTTCTCATAGAAAAAAATACGTTTGTCCTTTCCACTCTTGTTTTATATTCCGTGGTTTGTAACCTGGATTAACACATAGGACACTTTTTACGGGAAAAAGTCTTATTCCCACGGGAAAATCTTACACAACACGAGCGTAGTCGCGGGCGGACCGCTTGTTTTACGTATGTCTGTACTAAACTCCGCAATCATATACGTTTCACATCGCCGCTGACTGTACGGGCGTCTGTTCAAACACGCGATACGTTATCTGCCGTTTATGGTTCACCACTGACTCACAGCGCCTGCGCGACCTGTATTGTGTGTGACGTACAGCAACGACACCAGAGAAATCAGTTTTGAATAGAAATCCTTTTAAAAAATAATAAAAACACGCTTGTCAAAAAAAATATAGCCATTGTCACTCGGGCTGATGTACAGATTCTAACAATACCCCATACATCCTAATCTGTTAAGGAATTTAGAAGTTAAGGTGGAATAAAGATACTCACATTCATCATCAACGGCCCGTTACAGTCCACTGCTGGACTATGAGCCTCCTCCACTTAAGTGGAGGGTTTTTCCATAATCTCCACGCTTGGCAGGCGGGTTAGAGATCGCAGATTAAAAGGTTACTGTATCAGAGAGCGCTGCTGCCCGTTCCCTGTTCAATGTGTAGTCCCTAAGTCACCTCTTACGACACCCACGGGAAGAGTAGGGGTTGGTGACAAATGTATTCTACTCTGCCGTCACCACACGGCTAATAATCTTCCCACAGCGAAACTTAATTTAAATTTTATCTTAGTCTTGTCACTTTCTGACCTACGACGATGAAAAAGGCAGGAGATTGTCAACCATTGTGAGCCGCCAAATTTTATAGCGCAAATGTCAAGTTTTGACGTATGCAATGTAATTTTAAACGGCTTGTTTTAGGATTCCGCTTAAAATTGACGTTTGTGACATAAAATTTGACGTTCAAAAGAGCCGACAATCTCCCGTCCTTTTGCCGTCCTTGGGCCGTGGATTGATGATGATGTGGGAATCGATACCAATTATTTAGCTGTCAAAATTTAACGTATACGGAAAGTTTCGAGTCCATGCATGGGCTTGCTACAAACCATTGAGGAATTTCCTTGTAAGAGACAACCTCACTATCTAATCTTTATCATTAGAGTTTTGTCCTCAATATGCAAAATTTTAACTGCTGCCTCCCGCCTAGTAGACGCAGATTCGAGCCCTACTACATGAATTCTAAATTCGAAAACACATTGGTACGTGGTGGGGATCGAACCCGCGTCTCCCGGACGGGAGGCAGCAGCCCTAACCACTGCACCACGGACGCTCTACAGAAACTAATCAGTATGCGGCGACAATAGACAAGGTTCGTTCCAACTGGTTCGCATTTGTGGAGTGGTGCGTGAAGTGTTGATAACGACAGACATTTTAACACGATCTACCTGAGCAGTACTGAGCACTTAGCCTCCTATCATTGGTTTTTTACAGGGAAAAGGAGGGTCCAATTTTGTATTTTGTAGCAGTGCACAGAACTGTTTTAAACAGCTTGTTTAAACAATGATTATGTCATTGTAACAGAATGGAGAAGACACTGTAAACTGTAACACAGCTATTATGCTACCACAGGTTACATACAGAGTTGTACTGAAATTATTGTGATGAATTTAACAAATAAAAATTTATTGTTATGTTTGATCTACCATCATTTCATAATTATAATTATGACTGTTATTTATCGTCACAGAAACTAACAGAAAGTAATTACAAGCTCTAACTTGCTTCATTCGTATTTTCAAAAGCAATCAATTTTGTGGCACAAACTGAGTATGGGTCCTGCGTGTAGGATTTGATAGATTTGGGGCCGTTAACTAAAACCAACTACTAACATCAAATCAAACAAACTGCTGATTTGATGTTAGTACTATGAGCCTCCTCCACTCCGCGTGTTTGGTTTTGCCATAATCTCCACGCTTGGCAGGCGGGTTGGAGATCGCAGATTAAAAGGTTACTGTATCAGAGAGCGCTGCTGCCCGTTCCCTGTTCCATGTGTAGTCCCTAAGTCGCCTCTTACGACACCCACGGGAAGAGTAGGGGTTGGTGACAAATGTATTCTACTCTGCCGTCACCACACGGCTAACTACTAACATACAAGTAATTAAGTGTGTGTAAGTGTTTACAAGAGCGTCAGTGGTCTAGTGGTTAGGGCGGCTGCCTCCCGTCGTCCGAAAGACGCGGGTTCAATCCCTAACACGTACCAATGTGTTTTCGAATTTCGAATTCATTATGTACGTTTATTCGACGCTCTTACGGTGAAGGAAAACATCGTGATGAAACCTGCATACTCCTGCGAAGAAATTCAAATGTTGTGTGTGAAGTCAACCAACCCGCACTGGGCCAGCGTGGTCGACTAACGCTTAATAGCCCTAATTCAGGGTAGGCTCGAGCCCTTCGGTAGGGACGTATATGAGCTGTTGATGAATTGTTTTCTAGTCTTGTTCAGTTGTCGAATAAGTACAAATTATTTTATGAAACGCATCAGAATCGAACCAGGAATAATCGGGACGAATAATGGTAAAATAAAGTTGTTTCCCACAATATTCCACAATACATAAAAACTAAACATCCTGAGCTTTCGCCAACTAAGCTAAAGCTAGCGGCAAGCGTAGGGTTTCGACAGACGGACTACAGTCAGAGATTAATAAATTAATAAATTAATAAAATGTTAGTAGCTGCGTGTGCGGGGAGGTACAGACGATGGCCCACCTGATATCATGTCCTGCGTGCCCTATCACCTACACGCAGAAAGACTTGTCATCGACTCGCTAAGAAGAAGAAGAATAAATATTTAGTTCAAACAAAGCGCAAAGGAAGCTCGCGGTAAACTGAGTATTGAGTACAACTCGCTCTAGCACGACAGCTTTTTTTTATTTATTTTGCAGCAGTTACTGCCTGCTTTTTCGTTTATGTTTGATGGATGACAGTAAAACTGCAATTTAACCCAAATATAAAAAATATTTCCATACTTAACACGTTTTGAACCGGACTAAGAAGCGTAAGATAATTTTGATTGTGATTTTTTATAGCTGTCTGCTTAAGGAAGTATTTGTATTTAAAATAAAAATTAAAAATCTATAGAGTGTTGTTACATTTCGTAGATTCATTAATACAATTTTTTTTTTGTGTCTCCTGTGCTTTGTGGTAACTGAATACTAAGCTGCATTGTGGTTGTCTTGCAGTCCGTCTGCCCAGACCCTTAGGTTAGGTCTTAGGTTTCAAACTCAAGGCCTAGGGTCCGTTTACGAACTATTGTTTTTGCACGCTCGGCTCACGTTTATGTTAGGTTAATAATATATGAGAATGTTTATATGTTTATTTGTTTGTTCCGCTTTCATGACCCTATTTATTCAAAATTATTATTGTAGTCTCAGAATAATAACCATTCGTTAAATAGGAATAATAATAAATAACTAGGAGACATCTCGCATGAGATCAGCCGCGCGTCAGGGAGACGCGGGTTCGATCCCCACCACGTACCAATGTGTTTTCGAATTTCGAATTCATTATGTACGTTTATTCGACGCTCTTACGATGAAGGAAAACATCGTGATGAAATGTGCACACTCCTGCGAAGAAATTCAAAGGTTGTGTGTGAAGTCGACCAACCCGCACTGGGCCAGCATGGTCTACTAAGGCCTAATCGCTCTAATTCAGGGTAGGCTCGAGCCCCTCAGTGGGGGCATGTATGAGCTGTTGATGTTGATGACATAATATTTATGTCATGTTCTTTTGAGATACTCTTTTTTAGCGAAAGAAAAGTTTATGTTTTTATAATATACTTCGATTTTTTACCCAAAACGTTCATCCCAGTATGAGATCCGACACGCACTTGGCCGGATATTTTTTAACTGTTAGCTATATAGCACTTATATGCTCTTAGAGGCTATAAAACGTAACTAATCAAAGAAAGTGCAGTTGAATGCCATTAGAATTTAATACACTATTGTGGGTAGGTCTTTGCTCCCGGGCGTGGAAGAAAACTCACAGCGCAGGCGCGAAGCTGATGTTTAGATTGTTTTTTTTTTCAGTTTTCATATGGTTATAGAGCAAAAAGCATGCTACAAAAACTAATACAAGAAAAATATCCAGCCATCCTTTTCGTTTTTATTGTTCGTTCGTTCGTATTGGTGATGAATTCAGATGAACGAATGATATTTAGAATGAATGATTACCTTAAATAAGGGCACAGCTGTCAGATTAAGAGATTTTTAAGTCGGATGTTTATTTGAGCAACTTAATGATTTCGAAATACAAAAACATTTGTCCATGTTGTAGTTCGAATTCGATCCTGCATCTTTCCAATCAAAAGTTAGCGACCCTTACTTAATTAACCATTACACAACTTTCGATCATTAACACCCGAAATTTAGAATGGAGATAGATTGTACCCTGGTTTACCACATAGGATACTTTTTACGGAAAAAAATCTTATTCCCACGGGAAAATCTTACATAGCGAGCCGTGGGCGGATCGCTCATTTTTTATAAATAAACTTCCTGAAGGCGGATACCCTGCAGTAGCAAAAATAAATATCTACGAAAGCAGTCATTAGAGGAACCGGAGTTTGGTGGCGGCTCTACAACACTGACACCAGGGTTTGTGAGGTCGGTAGTTGTCAGCCTTACAACTCACGTGATGAAAAAGGGCCAGTATTCTAATACGAGCGTGTGCTGGCTACCGTACCGTAGCGTAGGAGTTTAGTAGAGGAAAACAGCCTCAGCGGTAGACCTTGTAAGCTGGCAACCCCCATAATTACGTCATTGTTAACAATTTCCAAAAACTGACTCGACTAAAAAAATCTCTATATTTAACAAACTTCTCACAAAATTTCACGAGCATCGGTTGAGAAACGCGACCTGTAGAGGAGAACAAACAGACAGACAGACAGACAGATAGACATACAAAAACAATTTTGGCCAAGGTGAAAAGGAGACGCTTCACTCGGGCTTCGCGCTCGCTCGGTCGATGAGCAATGAGCGAAGACCCTAACAGTCGTTTGCATATTACATAGCCGTGGTCAAATCGCGTAACTGTCGGTTATGCACGTTTGGACCGCGAGAATCCGGTCAAGGTGGTCGGAACTCTTTACGTGAAAGACGTAACTGCACTTAAGGTATTTTAGATTTTCATTATCATCAACAGCTCACATACGTCCCCACCGAGGAGCTCGAGTCTACCCTGATTTAGGGCGGTTAGGCCTTAGTCGACCACGCTGGCCCAGAGCGGGTTGGTTGACTTCACACACAATCTTTTAATTTCTTAGCAGGAATGTGCAGGTTTCATCGCGATGTTTTCCTTCACCGTAAGAGCGTCGAATAAACGTACATATAAACTCGATATTCGAAAACACATTGGTACGTGATGGGATCGAACCCGCGTCTCCCGGACGGAACGCAGCGGCCCTCGCCAATATACCACCGAAGTCTCTTTATATTTTACAAGAACAAAAATAAGTTTTGACGGTCAGTTATGGATATTCGAATCAAGTATTGAGAATTATTGTAATATTCTTGGAAAATGTAAAGGTAACGGGTTTCAAAAATCTATTTAACCACGCTTCGGCAATCTGCATTTGATTTAAACGTGTGCAGAGGCCCTTATGTATGAGACAGCTCTTTTTAGGGTCCCGTTAGTCAAAAATGGCACAGAACCAAAAAAAAAGAAAAGTGCGCAATATGGCGGCGGTTTGTAATTTTCGTCTCTTTTATTTTTATCGTTACTTATTTTTCATGATAGAGTTAATTAATCATTTAATTAAGGAAAAATACAACAATGAATGGTTCAAGAAGTTGAAGTATAGGCTAAAGTGATAAAGATTAGAACCTATATGTTTAGTACGATACAAGTAGACATCTAAATCCAAGGTTCCACATTTTGTTGAGTATTTTGTAATTTCCTCGCATATTTCAGAGAAAAACACTGTACAAGCCTCGGCCGCAATAACTTTTGCTGGACTCGTACACAATAAGAGTCCCCTCGTCTAGCAATTGCGGCCGCAGCAGCAATGTACTATTCAAAAATTTAAATAGTTTTACGCTAAGTTCGTTAAAAATGTGCCAATAATGACGTAAGTTATGGATATACAGCGTGATTTTGCAATCCCTAGCAAAATTTAAATATAATGTTCAGACCATCATAAGCAACAACTTTTCCCAAGGAACATGGGTTGAAAAAACCCCCAAAAAAATTTCGACCACCCATACAAATTAGTAAAGTTGATTGTGTATTATTGCAAAACCCTCCACTTAAGTGGAGGAGGCTCATAGTCCAGCAGTGGACTGTAACGAGCCGTTGATGTTGATGTTGATTGTGTATTTTGTATAAAAAGTCGATTTTTATGATGGTCTGAACATTATATTTAAATTCTGCTAGGGATTACAAAATCATGATACGATAACTCACCTGTTTCAAAACGATATTATCGAAAAATCTTGAACGATGTTGTTGATTTGAATATGTTTCAATTTGAAGAACTGTAACAGTACTTATAACAAGCACTAAAAGTAATGTTTTCATTTTAAAAGTCACATTTTTCTAATAACGTATTATATACATTTTGAAAAGATTTTATCAGATTTTTAAAGAAATGGGCGGTGCGAAGTTCTCCGGGTCAGCTATAAACAAAATATACAAATGATTTTCGCATCACATATGCAGCAATATAGAGTATTTGTAGTTTTCACACGTGGCCGAGTTCACATTCGATCATTATTACGCTCTATATATTATATTTTGTGCACTAGCTCCACGCTCTTTAGTTCTCAATGACGCTTAACTATTTTAAATGCATCATCAACATTACGTTTCAATAAAACCGTAGATACAGCATTTTAAAAAACACAAATAAACTGTCTCTCGTATCGAATCACACGGCAGCCATTTTGAAAAAAAAAGCAAAGAAAATTTCCCGCAATATTTTGCAGATTGTCAAACACTTCGATTTTCGAACAGAGAAAAAAATATTTGAGGTCGTCTTTAAACCCACGTACTGGCACAACACAAATAATAATTTAAGAAAATAAGCAGAATAAAAATTGGCGCGATATTTTTCAAATAACGTGCGTTGGAACAATGGTGGTTGCTCGCTCACTAAACTTGAATCGAAGCAAGTGGCCAAAGGTTTTGAAAACAAAACTACTAGTACTAAGAAACGTCGTGTTGTGACTAGACCAGGGAGCTAACTTATTGTTTGACGACTATTTTCATTTTAAAAGACAATGGAGTTTATATAATACTGCCGAATATTATTCGTAACAATATTTATACGTTAAGTTACTATTGTCCAATAATAGTAAACTTTGTGACTTTATTTACAAAATTAATACTAAGAATTAATCAACTTTTAGATATACAGTTTTTTAATAATAAGCAATTAAATATTTGCAATTGTGTTCAATTTAATATTTATTTGAGGTTTTACATTTAAACAAACATTGACTAGGAAGGGATGAATGTTCACGGTTCACGGTTGAAATTACAGTGTCATTAGAAACCGTCAAAATCATAGAAAAACCTTCTACTTATCTGTGGTCAAACGAAATTGCGAAGGCATCAGTAATCATTTTTTTAACAACGATTTCGTTAGCGTCTCGTCTAGTAGTGACAAATTCAAAATGGCTATTTAAATTCCATTATAATACGATTAATATACAACATTGACTTTGAGAGGTACCGTAGAAGTCAATTCGTTTTTAAGTAATCACTTAGCAACTGTGCACTTGTGTAAATGGTGTGGCATACAGTGATAACGTTAATTTATGTAACGAAACTAGTTAGCACTTAGTTTTGGGTACATTTTGTAAGTTCCCTAACTCTACAGACTTAATGCGGTGTCACTGAAGTCTATTGACCAAAAGATAACCATCTTGGAGTTTTGCCATTACAATACTTTATCGCCACTTTCTTGTCAAAATAATGCCTCAAACCGAGATAAACAAAGACAGTGGCCGCCATCTTGGATTTTTGACACTTATTTGGGCTCACACACGACCCCTATCCTTAAAATTCTGATGTGAGACGAGTTAACAGATCATGCCAAACTTCTAGTCCGCTCTGAAGTTGCTTCACGCAGGGTTAACGCTTCCCGCTCTCCATCTTTGTATTGTATTGTATATTTTGTTACTGCGACGCGAATCGTGCTGTGTTCAGAGTAGACTAGTTTGGCGCAATCCGTGCCATTTTTTTTTTTCGAAGGGGGATCATAATCAACAGCTCTTATACGTCCCCACCCGATTGACTTGAGCCAAAATTCAGATTAGGGCGATTAGGCCTTAGTCGACCACGCTGGCCCGGTGCGGGTTGGTCAACTTCACACACAACCTTTGAATTTCTTCGCAGGAATGTGCAGGTTTCATCACGATTTTCTTCACCGTGAGAGCGTCGAATAAACGTACATAATGAATTCGAAAACCGAAAACACATTGGTACGTGGTGGGGATTTTTTAAAGAGAGAAGATTCCTGGCCCCTGTTAAATACGGTCGAGCTAATGTTGACCCGGTACTGTTATCGTGTATATAATTGATTTCAGTTCAGCACTGCTCAGTACAAAACACAGTGTTGACGCGTCAATGCTGACTTGATTTTTTTATTGTACCGGGTCAGCAGTTCAGCACTGACTTGACGGTGGACTGAAGTCAGTGACCGGCTCTATGTAAAAAAAATCAGTGGCAAAATGTTGATGGTGGGAAAGATGGCTGAGGTAGTAAAATACCAAGACACTAGCTCTTTTACTAGTACTACTAAACGCAAAAAAGATCGTAAAACAATGTTCACATGCCGTTGGAAATGCGTCCGTATTACCTGAGAGCCAAGGTTACAGGCCGCAAGTACCGTGCCTCGTTTAGTCCTACTGTACATTCATCTGTACTTAAATGAAACAATAAATAGTGATATCATCATCATCATCACAGCCGAAAGTATAAAAGGTGATTATAAATTCGAAAGGTACGTGTGGTGAAGTTCCAACTGCGAATAAACTAATTAAAAACAAAAGACTGCTGCGGCACTAGCCACTACAACACTGGTTTTTTAATTTATTTTGGTGTAAATACTAATCCTTTTAAGTAGATGGAACACAGCCTCCGTGGCCGAGTGGTCGAGATTTCGACGCCCATTACGGAGGCTCCGGGTTCGATGGGGTGGGGACACTGTCAAGCAAAAATCTCTTTGTGAGACTTTCTCCAGTTTCGTTAGGACATTGCAGGCTGAATCACCTGATTGTCCGAAAAGAAAGATGATTCCGTGGCTACTATTTAGTCGTTACACGAGCCAAGTCAGTGGTCTTTGGCGGCTCTTAAACACTGACGCCAGGGTTTGTGACGTTGGTTGTCGACCTTACAACCCACACGATGATGATGGTGAGTAGATGGAAGGGCTTTGAAAATCAGATAAATCCGATGCAGAGAGATTGTTCGGTGCTCTGGATCCGGAGGTTTTAGGTTCGAATTCCGATGGGGTCAAAATAATTCGTGATACTGTCTCTAGTTTGATAACATTTTTTTTTTCTTTCATGAAACTTACAATTATTTGCTTATCAAATAAACACATTGGTATAAGCAATGGAGATCAAATCCGCGTCTCCGGGAGCGGCACTAACCACTATTCCACCGACGCTCTATGTAACTAGCATGCTAGTTCTACTGAAACGTTCACTGTCTCCGTGTGAACGCTCGCTGCGCACGCGCCTCGTTCCGCTCGGCGCCGACTGAAGGACGCGAGTCATGTGAAATTGATTCCGTAGTCATTACCGCGATGTTACGACGATTGTGGATTATACAGTTTTTTATGGAGAAGACTTGGCAAATGCATTTGACAGTTTGCTCTTTATAAGCAGAAGTTTTTTTAGGGTTCCGTTCCTTCAATGGTAAAAAGAACCCTTATAGGATGATATCGTTGTCCGTCTGTTTCAAAACCACTTTTCTCAGGAACGAGTGGAGGCCATTAACGGCTCAAATAGGGGGCTCGAGCTTACCCTAAATTAAGGCGATTAGGCCTTAGACCACGTTGGCCCAATGCGAGTTGGCCGACATCACACACAACCTTTGAATTTCTGGTTTCGTTACGATGTTTTCCTACACACCGTAATACTGAACGGAAATAAAAAATAGAAATTCCAAAACACATTGGTACGTTTTGGAGTTACTAGCATCTACTGGACGGGAGGCGGTCGCCTTTGCCGCTACACCACCGACGCTGACGCTCTTTTCTTTCTTTTACAAATATCTCTTTACGAGATTTCTTCAGTTTGGTTAGAACATTGCAGGCTGAATCACCTGACCATAATATTGTATTTCTTTATTCTTTCCTTCTGATGTCCGAAAGAAAGATGATTCTGTATTCCGGAAGGAAGGTTAAGCCTTTAGTCTCGGACATTTTTACGGAAGTATGTTACAAGCCGTGTGGTGACGGCAGAGTAGAATACATTTGTCACCAACCCCTACTCTTCCCGTGGGTGTCGTAAGAGGCGACTTAGGGACTACACATTGAACAGGGAACGGGCAGCAGCGCTCTCTGATACAGTAACATTTTAACCTGCGATCTCCAACCCGCCTGCCAAGCGTGGAGATTATGGCAAAACCAAACACTTAAGTGGAGGAGGCTCATAGTCCAGCAGTGGACTGTAACGGGCCATTGATGTTGATGTGCCTTTAGCGGCTCTATAACACTGACACCAGGGTTTGTGAGGTCGGTTGTTGACCTTACAGTTTTCAGAATACAGAAGAAAACCCTTTTAGAGTTGACAGCGTAATTTTATATAGTGTATACTAGATAGGTTTAGTCGGCATTCGTTTATCGTAATCGCGAAGAAACTTGTACTTGAATTTTAATAGTTTCAAAAAGGTCATAATGAAAACCATAGACCCGTTTGATCGACTAAAGCCTAATTGCCCTAATTTAGGGTAAGCCCAAACCTTCTAATAGAGACAATATTGAGCTCAGTGTCATGGAATCTCTCACAGTGAAGAGGATTACCCAACAGAGGGACTCAGACGATTAGCAAGAACAAGAGGTCATTGTTAAAGCATTCCCATTGAAAAACCGAAGGCTTTGACAAATGACATGTCTGCAGTCTCTTCTATTAACTAACCTATGTCTAGTAACTTCACAAACAAAAATCTACTTTAAACATTTATGATAAAGACAAAATTGCATCGGTTGAGATTGTAGTTACGCTCCTTCGTTTAGATTTCCAAACGAAGTTGTCATCAAAGTGTGGACATTCGGAAATGAGCTGTAAATGTGTGGTGATAGAGATGAGAGTGCAATGCAAGGGATTGTTGTTATGTCGTTTTGTATTGGCGCTGAGCGGCGTCCATTCAGAGTGCATGGGCCAATGTCAAAGTAGTCAGTGTATGATCTGTGGGCCATAGAGTAGCGAAGTTATAGAGGTGGCATGATTATTTTGTTAATTATGCTGCTGATTAAGTTTGGTAGGTAGTACATCTGCCTTTTACGAGTAAACAGACCTACTCGTAATAGACGACATTTTGAAATTTGTAGTTGTTTGTTGCTGTTTTTGTTTAGTTTGATCTCTGTTGAAATAGACGATAAGTTTAATATTGCTGTGTCATAAATCAAATCAACGGCCCGTTACAGTCTACTGCTGGACTATGAGCCTCCTCCACTTAAGTGTTTGGTTTTGCCATAATCTCCACGCTTGGCAGGCGGGTTGGAGATCGCAGATTAAAAGGTTACCGTATCAGAGAGCGCTGCTGCCCGTTCCCTGTTCAATGTGTAGTCCCTAAGTCGCCTCTTACGACACCCACGGGAAGAGTAGGGGTTGGTGACAAATGTATTCTACTCTGCCGTCACGTTTAGCACGCATTATAGTGACAACAAAAAGTGGCGTCATATCATCTGGCATATACCTTAACTCCGTTCCTAAAAGTATTTTTACTTGTCCTTGTTTTTTTTTTAGAATATTGTATTGTGTGTCGTATAGTACTTTAAATGAACTGGATATTATTAACAGGATAAAAAAAGGTTAGAATTAAAAAAACGTAACTATAAGTGCACGCAATACGACTCTACTTACGAATGTGACTACCTATCGATGACACTACCTCATCACTCTGCGTGATGCGTCCAGTATTTTTTTTCCAAACGCCACTTCTATTGTTCGTAACTCTAAGTCGGTCATGGCGTTTCGTGTCTACTACGAATTATGTGGGTATGACCTAGAGCCTAGGTTTTGAAGTACCTAGCTTATGGTAGTATAGTTACTGTGTATACTGACTGTGGTACAGAAGTAGCTAGATTTCATGTGTTAGGTACAGTCAAAGGAAAAAAAAATACGTTTTGAAACGTTCATGCCTGTCTGTCTGTTAGCTTTTAAATTTTAACAAAAACAAAACAATCGCGTCTAACATTCTTATTTTAATATTTTTCTAATTATCTATTGCATGCGCCCAACGATTTACTTGGGCCCATATTTTTCGTTTTAACGAGTATTATCATCAAAGTTATTATAAATGTTAATACACAATTAATATGAATTTAGATAAATCTTTAAAACCGTTTTAAAATCGCGGTAACAATTATATCCAGTTCAGAGGGATAAAAGATCTTAAAAGTTTCACTTTCCGATCAAGTTGTATAAAAACAAGCCAAGCAGTTTTTCGACAACGTTGCAAGCTGGTAACCGAACAACTATTTGAACTGTAGAACCTTGTCCCACTTGTCACTCGTACCATCCAACTTTATTGACTATTACTTGGGTGTCTCTGCACAATGCTCACTTGGTATTTGGTACAATATTGTATCAGTTTTACGCATTCGGTATTGGTTATTTTATTTAATCTTTTTACACGACTGGAAAAAAGATTTTCAACGTGGCTAGAATTAAATTTAACTGTGATATTTTAATAGATATGGAAATATTTGTAGTATTTATATATTAACCGCCGATAGTGACAACAAACGAATTTAATTTTAATTTGTTTTTTCAAACAAGTAAGTTTCTTCATATAAAAGACACCAACGCGTGAGTTTTAGATTTTCAATAATGTTATTTGAACATAATATAGATGATCCCATTAAGGAGCTAATGTACTGAACCTACTAAAGACAGTTCGTTGGGTGAGATGAACTAGCTTCTTCTTTTAAGGTAAGGTCTTCGTTGTAAGGTCGACAACCGACCTCACAAACCCTGGTGTCAGTATTATAAAGCCGCCAAAGACCGCTGACATGGCTTGTGTAACGAATACTCCCGTAGATAGGACCCACGGCTTAACGTGCCTTCCGAAGCACGGAATCATCCTTACGGCCAATCAGACAAATTCAGCCTGCAATGTCTTAACCAAATTAGGAAAAAGAGTCTCAAGGAGAGATTTTTGTTTGGCGCAGGGATTGGAACCCGGAACCTTCGTAATGACAGTCAATCGCTCAGCAATGAAGGCTGTAGAGACATCAGCTGGTTACTCTGATTTGTTTACCACGCCACAGAATCAAGTAGTACGTGGTTGGACGTGTCATATCTACTCAACTCTATCGTCACAAACTCGTGTAACCTTAGTAATCAAAATGTAGTAAAATTAGCTAGTACGTAACCTGACCCGTTGAGGTCTGCAGTGTCCCTTAAGATTATTACAGTAACAGCCTCCGTGGTCGAGATTTCTCCGCTCGTTACGGAGGTTCCGGGTTCGATTCCCGGTGGGGACACTGTCAAGCAAAAATCTCTTTGAGACTTTCCCCAGTTTGGTTACAACTGTGGCCCAGCAGCCGCCACGAAGCTGTTGAGCACTACACGAAGAGTGTTGTAGAGGGTTATGTGGCAAAAACCAGGGCACAGTCCGGAAAAAAAGGTATTTATGTATTTATATATTATATAATCACTCTCTAGTCAAAGTCAAAGTCAAAGTCAAAATAATTTATTTCCATAGGATGTTATTACATCACTTAGTCTTTAAGTTTAAGAAAATATAGTAACATGGATAAGCGTTTGCTGTTGGAGATCAGGACATGAAGTGAAGAATTTGGCAAAAAAAGACAAAATCGAAACGTAAGAAATCTAAATTTGTAAATGAATTTGAAATGAAAGATAAAATTGGCAGCAAGAAAGGTTGCCAGTCATAAAACAGGAAAGAGGACGAATGCCTCGTTACACGACTTTGCAGGCTGAATCACCTGATTGTCCGAAAAGAAAGATGATTCCATACCTCAGAAGGCCGTTGGTCCCGGCTACTATCTAGTCGTTATACGAGCCAAGTCAGTGGCCTTTGGCGGCTCTATAACACTGACACCATGGTGATGATGATGATGATGATGATTACAGTAAGTATAAGAAGGCGTCTAGGCGGTTAGGCTATCTTCCGTTCGAGAGTCCGCGGGTCGAAGCCACAGTCACGCTCTATAACCCTTAATTTAAGGTCGTCCGTCCTTTTCACCTTTTAAAGATTAAAAAGGGACAGGAGATTGCTATCCTAATATTGGAGCAGTCAAACATCGAATTTGAACCTTATGGACGCGTCGGTTGCGCAATTTTAGAGAGCACGTAAAACATCCGATTTAAAAATCTCTTAATATGACAGCTATGCCCTTATTTTAGGTTATCATTCGTTAAAAATAATATCATTCGTTCATCTGCATTCATCATCTCTCTTTCATTGGTTATAAAAACGAAAAGGATAGTTGGATTTTAAAATTAAAATTAGAGCATGACTTTCCGAATCGGGGCCAATGTATCTTAATTTTCATGTGATTTGCCAATGTGATTTTAAATTTCTAACTCACAGGACCAAATTACCAGTTGTCTGTAAGAAATTGCTGCTTTAGCAATAATGCCGATTATATACTTTTCTTCTTGTCTGTATTTTGCCAGCCTGATGACGCCTGCGAAGATATTTAAAGGTTGTGCGTGAAGTCGACCAAGTCGCGCACTGGGCCAGCGTGGTCTATTTAGAAATCGGGTCAACATAATTTAGGGTAGGTTAGGTTAGGTCGAGCCCTTCGGTGGGGAGGTGAATGATAGTCAACCTATTTTTTATATTTTTTTTATATTAGAATATAAGAGTTATATATTTCAAGTTTTTAAACCGATGAGGTTATTTCAAGTTTTTAAACCGATGAGCTAGTTACAGCTTGCAAATTCTTCCAAGTTCAACTCAATTAACCCGAACGCAACATAAATGTACGTTTCGATTGTTTCCATCGATCGAATGCATAAATCGGATCAACTTTCAGGTTCGCATATGCGTATGCGTCGACCGTTCAACTTGCTCAGCTAGGAACGCAAGAGTAAACAATGCGTTGCCTAGCAACCGCTGTAATGGCCGCCGTGCGAGCGGGATAGCAACACGCGTGGTTAAGACCAGTGCGAAAGAGACAGCTATATGTGGGGTTGGTTGGCCGATAAAGGTGGTGTACGAGCAGTTCATGGTGGATTTAAAGTTTTATTGGTAGCATTATTGCTTCCTACACGATGTTTGCTATAAGTTCTTTTTCCGGGTTTAGAGAGGTCAAAAGGCTTTTGCGGAAGAAAATTTTAATATTATAGACGGTCTGCGGAAAAATAAAAAATAATTTTCGACACTTATTTAAAAACATTTTAATTCATTGCTCACACGGGAAAATAAATATGATAAAATATGATGAAACTGTATTAAAGTCAACAGCACGTCCCCACCGAGGGGCTCGAGCCTACCCTGAATTAGGGCGATTAGGCCTTAGTCGACCACGCTGGCCCAGTGCGGGTTGGTCGACGTGAGTGTAATACAAAAAAATATCTTTGATCTCAGTGTTTCTTTCCTAAAAAAATACATTATATAAAAATAAAGGTGCATAATTAAATTCTTCAGTGAGCGTCATGTAAAAAAATTACACATTTAAAAATAAAAACAACACAAACACATTTCACTTTTTGGTCCTGAAACAGAGTTAAAGGACAATGGCCAATGATACTATGTCATTTCATCATCATCATCATCATCTCAGCCGGAAGACGTCCACTGCTGAACATAGGCCTCTCCCATAGGTTTCCACCGTGAACGGTCCTGCGCTACTTGCATCCACCGGCGGCCAGCAACTTTCACCAAGTCATCTGTCCACCTTGTGGGAGGCCGTCCAACACTACGCCTTGCGGCCCGCGGTCGCCATTCGAGTACCTTTCTTCCCTATCGGCTATCAGTTCGTCGAGCTACATGGCCTGCGCATTGCCACTTCAACTTATGTTATTTACAGATACTTTATTTATCATTTTATCTTTTTTTTTTGACGGACCTAATCTCAATTTCTACCAGAGTGGTAATATAGCGGGCGCGGACTTGCGCGGGAGCAGAAGGCTCGTACCCCTTAGGAAATTTATGACAACGTATCTGGGGGCGCCCTCAGACGGGCCCGGACCGCGGCCCAGAACGTTGCCAGGGCGAGAAGCGCGTCGGAGGAGAATGACCCCTACCGGGTCTTACTGAAGTCATTCTACTATTAGTTCCGCGTCCCCGCCGGCGGGGGCGGTTGCTACCTGAAGGGCATTCTATTTTTCATTGAGGTTTGCAGCATTTATAGGTATTTTCTTAGCAAAGCAAAGTCTGACAAAAACTTATTTAGTAACATTAATTATTAGAACAATAGGTTAAAATATTTTTTTTTTGCACTAGATCAAGCAAAAATACTTCGCGATATCTCGGAGGTTTTGACGCGGTGCGTTCCGAAGTGAGAATCTTCTGGGTGGCCATTCCTTTTGCACGTTTAACTCCTTTTTTACTTTTTAACCCTTTTTATTTGGGTTTCGTTAGCAGTATAAATTTAACGGTTAGATAATGAAATATTTAGTAGCGTTCCCTTTGGTTAATATTGAATGGTTTTAACTTAGTACTAATAAGTTATATGAGTATTATTGTCAGGATATTTGCCAGTCTAGTCCAACTGATTACTTAGAGGACAGAGTCTGATGTCCATGGGAATATATTGTTTAAGTCTCAGGCTTATCGATATGTAATTAGCATTAATTTTGTAATTGACAATATTTTATTTAAAAAAAAGGAAACCCAAAAGATGTGACGACTGTGGAGTTTCTTCGGTGAGCTCTTCTCCACAGATTCCGCCATTGTGTTAGTGAACTCACCCAAAAACATGTAATGACGGATCTAAGTACAAAACACCCTACGGAAATAAATATATTAAAACGCCAACATCTATTCATATTTGAAATTTTAAAAATCGCTAAACAAGGAAGAACCGAAGAATGAATCTAGCAAATACTCTAGTCTTTCTTTTAAACTCCCCAAAGATGACCTGGGCCCCGTTTCACGAAGCAACAATTTACTAGTAACAAGTTATAATTTGATATTCATTGCGTAGTTAATTCGCCTAAACAGTAGGCCTTATCGTTTAAATCTCACTGACTACGCAATGTACATCGAATTTTACTTGTAATTTGTAACTTGTAGCTTCGTGAAACGGCCCCCTGCTCACCGCTTTACCTGGCCATAGTTGGTTATTACAACCGTCACTAAGTAACAAGTATACGCGAATTGGCGAGGACGACGTGAGAAAATCAAGCGTTCGACCTACCGCAACACGATTCGAGAAAGGTGTACAATAATACCGTGGCTAACTTAAAGATTAAATTTTTAAACTGTATTGTAACTCAGTTCATGAAACTGAACAATAATAATAATGAACGAAAAATACTAATATTATTGTGAAATAAGCGTGGGTTGCTCTATATACGAAAAATATGGCACAAACGCACCCCACGCTTTTTTGTTTCACAATAATACTAGTATTTTTCGTTCATTATTGTTTTTAGCTTTATATGAAGAATTATTTTTCACTTTTTAGTTTGATGTGCTTCAAAAGCGTATTTTTTCGTTTTTTTTTTTAACTATATTTTTTATTTATTTATTATTGTTTATTTATTTTTTAAATTATTGTATTGTCACCGGTTCTTGATAAGTGTACAACGTTTAAATTTAATCTGTTCGTGTAAAGTGGGTCAAAATCGAGTCTAAAGGAGTCAGTTACAAACATACAGGTGAAGCTAATAAAAGCGTGTTAAAAAGAAAGAGCATTACGCGGATTTTATTGGCAACATCGTCACTTCCTTACCACTTAATGCTTCCTGGCCTGGAAACTAGTCCTTCAGACTGCCGGTTTATACAGTAGTGTTGCCATAATAACGAATTTAGTTCCATTATTACGCAAATCCCAGTCTTTTGTGTCGTACTGTAAGTACTCGTATCTACTGTAATAGTTTTCAGTCTAAACGACGCAAGGACCCCAAGATGTCACCTTCTCAGATAACAAACAAAGAAAATGTGTAGATTACATCAGAACAAAACTCTTAGAATATTCGGTCCACCATTGCAACATAGCGCTGGCTAATTTAAATTTATTTGAATTACAATACGGCAGTCATTTTACTCGGTAATGTGGCCATATTGTCAGTGAGGTTAGCTCAGGTTAGGTTACGAAATGACAAACGGCAAAGTTTTAGAAAGCGAAATTTTCGGTTTTCGAACGCAATCTTTAAGAACTTGGTGGCGTTTCCTGTGGGATAGAGTGAGATTTCATAAAGTAGAATCAGTTTGATGAACGATTCTTTTACTTATTTACTGTGTAATTTATAGGTAATTTCTAACTATGTCACCAACCCCTACTCTTCCCGTGGGAGTCTTAAGAGGCGACTTAGGGACTACACATTGAACAGGGAACGGGCAGCAGCGCTCTCTGATACAGTAACCTTTTAATCTGCGATCTCCAACCCGCCTGCCAAGCGTGGAGATTATGGCAAAACCAAACACTTAAGTGGAGGAAGCCTCCAGCAGCAGTCCAGCAGTGGACTGTAACGGGCCGTTGATGTTGTTCTATGTAAAATATTTTTTTCACATTAGGGCTTTCTGAATTCACATCATTCTTCTGCCACAAATTTCAAGAACTTTACTTTTAAATTAGGTACCGTACCCCACAGTAATTATTTTAAATTATTGGAATATACTCGTAGATAATTAAAAATAAAATACTTCGTTTTAATTAGGTAAGCAAGCATGTAGCTGGCCGGTCTGTTGCAAACAAAAGAAAAGATGTCGCTTGACAGGTGTTTGGGCGCGAAACCCGCATACTTTTTTCAAAACCATCTTCAATGTCTACGAATTCCACTCACGTCCTGCCAGTAACTGTCCACCATTATACGAAGACCCGTTAATCTAGTACAGTTTCATGTAATTCTTGTCGTTTTACGTGTCATTTGAAGTTGGTAACGTAATGGCACGAGTTTGAAGTTGTAGTACGCGACTAGAATGGAGGCAGATGCTCCTGATTATGAGATAAATTAGTAAAATGCGGGGCAGTTTTGTTATATTGCCAGCGTAATTTAGATTTTGTAGATTACATAATAATAACTAGTGAAAGTTCTTTTTTTTTTTTTTACCAAAAGCAAAGGCGTCAGATATGCAGCCGTCTCGTCGTGTCGTCTACAGTACTTTCCTTTTCGTCAAGTTTGGTAAATAATGTACCTATAGTTGGGTTATTATAGGATGGGTTCTGACAGCTTCAAAATTTTTCATACGACGTTAACAACTTTTTTAAATAATATTCAGTTTAAAAACCATAAAAGCTAAACTATTAAAAAAAAAGTAATTTCACCTCTTATTTTATCATTAAACAGTATGTTATATTACTTAATAAATAAATAAACGAAATACGATTAATAAGTTTTTAAAATTTCAATCTGTCGGAGCTCATCCTATAGTAACCCAAGCATCAGTACTTTTATTTGAGTTAAGTAAAAAACAACATTAAGAATATAAATCTTACTATCGTTGCTTTAAAAAAAAAAGACTGCAGACGAGCTTTTGCCACACACATCCATCTGTTTGTTTATACAGCTAAAATATTTTTTATAAGACAAACCGAACTGGCCACAAAACTTTTTCTTTTTTAAGGCACTAGTTGAGTTCTGTGGCAGTATATATCACGTTGTTTCCTCACGCTATCTTTCAAATAACCAAATGATTATAAAGTCGATGACCTCCACAACCTCTAAAGCTTGGTACATCCTTTCTGGATTGTCAACACAAGTCAAACTGTTTAAACATTGTATAACCTGGCCAAAGACGGGTGGCGGGAAGCGTGCCTCGTTTGTCAACATTTTGAGGAGTTCAAAGTTGGTCGGGTAATCCTTTTGCGTATACGTATTTTTGAGTTATGTCGGTTTACAAATAAAGGTGCATATAGTAACAGATAGCAACATGGCTTTTACCTTGTTTAGTCTTGGGATAAGAATACTAAAGAGATCGATTCGGTTAGCACAATTACATCAACATCAACGGTCCGTTACAGTCCACTGCTGGACTATGAGCCTCCTCCACTCCGCGTGTTTGGTTTTGCCATAATCTCCACGCATGGCAGGCGGGTTGGAGATCGCAGATTAAAAGGTTACTGTATCAGAGAGCGCTGCTGCCCGTTCCCTGTTCAATGTGTAGTCCCTAAGTCGCCTCTTACGACACCCACGGGAAGAGCAGGGGTTGGTGACAAATGTATTCTACTCTGCCGTCACCACACGGCTGACACGGCGTTAGCACAATTACGACTGAACTTAACTAAAATTAGGATAAGATGTGTCAAAACTACGTTTGCTATTCGGAAAATTAACAACTTAATTTATTATCTGACAGTTCTTACCTTATTTTGTATCAAATTAAGTGACATTAAGTTTAAACGCTATTTTTCAATTCGAAATGGCCATTTTAACTGTCATTTTTAGATGTGTCAAACTTATTTTAGTCCAAATTTAATCGCGACCTATCCTTGTGACGACTAACTTAATTTAGCGTGTTTTGCGGTGAAAAGTTTGTGGTGAAAAACATAGATATTATATCAATCTGGTAAGATAGTCCTATTAGATCATTATACGTCCCCATCAAGGGGCTCGAGCTAAGATTAGAGCGAACCTTTTCGACTTATCACCTTCTTACTCTTACTCGTAAGGTACAGTGAACAAAAGTGTTGGTAATTAGGTCTAGTTTGCAACAAAAATGTATAGCTTGAAGAGCTGTCCACTGTACATAGGTTAAGTAGGTATTCTTACACGTGAAAAACATTATGCTTGTTTTTATCAGATAGTCGCAAAGATCTAGTTAGAAAATCAGTGACAGTTTGACATGGAAATCTTTAACAAAGAAACTAAATATCTATTTTCGTAACAGAAAGGTCTCTATTTATCAAGAGTCATCGAACGAACAAAAATCATAATAACAAAACGTAGAAAAAATATTCTTACAAAATACAAAAAGAACTTGGTCAAAGAATCGGCAAGCACCACTTTGAAATTTTAATTCTGTTTTATCGATTTTGAAATTGTAATCGATATATCGACTTAGCATATAATACGGGTCGGCGAGGTGTTTTTCTGACCTATAAGTCGTTCGGTTCAACGTACGTAAGTAAATATCGGAAATTGTAATGTAAAGTGAGGTAACTGTTAAATAATACTTAGTATTTAGAACTCTACAGACTTTCCGAGACGGCGGCCATTGCAACAGCTCATATACGTCCCCACCGAGGGGCTCAAGCCGACCCTGAATTAGGGCGATTAGGCCTTAGTCGACCACGCTGGCCCAATGCGGGTTGGTCGACTTCACTCACACATAACCTTTGAATTTCTTATAGCAGGAGTGCGCAGGTTTCATCACAATGTTTTCCTTCACCGTCGGATAAACGCGCATATGAATTCGAAATTCGAAAACACATTGGTACGTAGTGCGGATCAAACCAGCGTCTCCCGGACAGGAGGCAGCGGCCCTAGCTACTAGACCACCGACCCTCTGTCTAGCACATGACTTAAGGTAGCATTCGGATCTCGGCGGTCGCTGCCCGGCGGTCGCTGCCCGGCGGCACTGCCCGGCGGCGCTGCAAGGTCCTTTCGGATAGGAGCGGCCGCCGCCCGGCAGCGACTGCCACGTGCAGTAGTCAACAAGGAGTCGTCGGTGTGAACAGTTGTTTTGCCTTCCGTAATGTTTGGGCGGCGCCGCCACACTGCTCCCGGAGCGGCTCGGCAGCGCCGCCGTGGGCAGCACCGCTCGGCAGCGCCGCCCGGCGGCGTGCATCGGAATGCGCTTCATACAAATCCCTACAAAGCGGTGCGGTACTGTGGCGGTACTGCCGGGCGGCGCTGCCCACGGCGGCGCCGCTGGGCAGCGACCGCCGAGATCCGAATGCTACCTTTACACTTTAGAAATATAAACAGTCAAAGTGACATGCACAATGCACATGCACAAAATGACAAAACTGAAATTATAGAGATAAAATAACTCGTGACGAACTCGGGTAAATTCGTCGGAACTCGTTGGATCTCGTAAATTTGTATAATACGACACAATTTAACAGAGACACTACCTGGTAAACATTTAATTTCCGTGACTGTGCTTTAAAATTGACACAATTTAAAAACTAGTGGCTCTATGAGCTGTAGACCTCGCGAGTTTGTATATCTCTATAAATTATTTTTTTCTCCACAAATATCCCCGACCCCTTGAATCTAACTCAAATATATTCATTTTATTTTAATTGGTTGAGAAATGTGATCTGTAGAGAAAACACAAGCTGGTGACCCCCATAACTCCGTCTTTTTTTAATTTGATTTATTTATCGAACCTGCTCACTAAACTTCCCGAGAATCGGTTGAGAGACGCGACGCGCGTGTTTCAAACAGACAGATGGACACACAGATAGACATACAAAAGCAATTTTTCCCAAGCTGAAACAGAGACGCTTCGCTCGCTCTGTCAATTATTATAACCGGGGTAACAAACCCGTAAGTTGAGTCAACTTTACAAACATATTTTTAAAATTAACATCGCAAAGGTTGTATACCTGTTACTTCAATAACAGTTACCTATTCCATCACTGTTCGTATCGCGAACGGAAACCGATATGGAAATTCGTTAATTACTGCTATCGAGTGGAGGTAAATGAGCGGATAACGTACTCTTTTTACATAATTTATGTAAACATCAACTGGCATAAGTAACAATAGACTTTGAGGTACAAATTTGTATATACAGAGTGTCAGTGGCAGGTTACACAAAAATTATATGATGTGTCACCGTAAGATTGTGAACGCCGTTAGTTTATAATCTTACTCGCGATATTATAAGCTTACGGAAAATTGTGAACTGAAACCAACCATTTACAATTTAACGTATTATTTCTCGTTAGTTTATAATCTTCTATAACAAAGTTAGTCGTGAAGTCAAAGACAAAAACAAAACCGATGATCTTCGGTCCCTTTTCAATTAAAAATGATAAAAAGTGACAGGACTAATTTTAAGTTTAGTTTAGTTGGGCGTATGCCGAATCGACACCAATAGGATACAAGATTTCTTAAAATATACCTACCTATATATTTCTTTGTAACAAACAATACAATGTCATTTTTACATGGTTATTCTGAAGCTTGAAAACTGTGTTACAAAAAATACAGTAACCTACCATTTTCGTGTTACATTTGAACTTAGCGGACATACAATAAATTAAAATTTACCGTAATATCTTTAATTTGACATTAATTTCACCACTGTAGGACAATGTTGGTAACTGGGCTTAAAATGACACATGGACTTTTCTTTACGATATTCTCCTCCATCGTAAGACATACCCGGTTTATCACAAAATCCATGCGCACACATTGCAATCAGCGATGATCTCAATGGATTGCGCCAGAGCATAGCAAACATACACCTTAATACCTTCTACTTGGACCTTCCAGTGGCGAATTTAGAGGCTAAGGGGGCTTCGGGGCGTTAAATTTGTTAAAAATCCATTCGTTTTGTCTAGGCTTTAATAGGTACTACAACATCAAGGCCGTCCATCTGTACTCTATTATTACTAGTGGCTCTCTGAGCAGTAGACCTCGCGAGTATTTTTTTTTATTGACTATAGCTATAGCTGATTTATTACCCCGTAATTTTTCTTGACAAAAAAAAAATCTATTAATTTATCGAACCTGCTCACAACATTTCACGAGAATCGGTTGAGAAACGCGACCGATAGATGAGAACAAACAGATCGGCAGATGGACAGATAGACATACAAAAGCAATTTTGGCCAAGCTGAAACGGAGACCCTTCGCGCTCGCTCGATCAATAACTGTGTTTCTTTCTGTGTGTTATTTGTGTGCCATAAACTATTTTTAATTTTATTACATTCTATCAATAGCTCACGTGTCTCGAACCTACCCTGAATTACGGCAATCAGGTCTTAGTCAACTACAAGGAAGAGAAGGAATGAACTTTTTTGTGTATTACCATAACAGGTTTAAAACATTATCGTTTAACTTTTCAGTAAATCAGGGATTATTCTTTTTTACTAATTATTATATTATCAAATCAACGGCCCGTTACAGTCCACTGCTGGACTATGAGCCTCCACTTAAGTGGAGGGTTTTGCTATAATCTCCACGCTTGGCAGGCGGGTTGGAGATCGCAGATTAAAAGGTTACTGTATCAGAGAGCGCTGCTGCCCGTTCCTTGTTCAATGTGTAGTCCCTAAGTCGCCTCTTACGACACCCACGGGAAGAGTAGGGGTTGGTGACAAATGTATTCTACTCTGCCGCACAATTATTATATTATATTATATTTAGCCTAAAAGGTCCCACTGCCAGAAAAAGGCTTTCCCGTCTTTCTACTACCCCCGTCACGATATACTATTTAAAAAATCTACCCTCAGCCCCCCAATAAATGAATCCTAGATTCGCCACTGCATAGATCATAATAACAGTGTCGAAAGAGATCTTTATCCGACTTTACGGCAAAGTAAAGAACACAACATCATATTATGACATCACTAGCAATTGTGTATGATTTTCCCGTAGGAAGAAGACATTTTCCCGTAAAAAGTATTCTATGTGTTAATCCAGGTTACATACTATCTCCATTGCAAATTTCATCCAAATCCGTTCAGTAGTTAAGCAGTGAAAGCAGAACAAACATCAACACATCTAAATATATTTTCACATATTTATAATATCCAGTATTCTGTCAGCGTTTCGATGAGAACCGGCAGAGCGCCATGTGACACTCAACTAACACTGAAGTCAGCAAATTGCACTCAAAGGCACCGACCATTTCTTAGTACGACGTGTTGTTTCACGTTATCTATAAAAAATAAGGTACCGCGGCGAGTTGGAAAGAAACGTGGGCTTCCAAACGGAAGGACCTGGCTTCGATAGTATTATAAACAAAAACGGTCTTGGATAATGAACTATCATCGTATCAAATTTTATAAAATCAGTTAAGATAATTAGTCGAGAAATCCGAACAGACAGATTTTCGCATATTTTGTAATATTAATATGCATTACTAAGGTCGTAAGGATATATGTTTTAAGATTTTCGTGTTGTGAAAAATTGCAAATTGCAAATTGTGATAATGTTGGTCGTAAGAATGTTTTAACTCTATCACACAACGGCTAAAAGGCTTTGAATTAAATTATGCTACTACTCTTTACCGCGGTAAAACAATTTAAAAAAAAAAAACGTCACGTATGCACAGACAGAAGTCCATTCGAGAAACGACGTAAAACATAACATGTCAGCCATTTTGAAAAATGTAAAAAAATGTCACAAAACTTTTTTTTTAGGTTACAAAAAGACGTAAAAAGACAGTTCACAGAGCCACTAGTATATATAATACTGTAACTGTTATCGGCCAATAGCATTATCTGCTGTTAATGGTCTGATAATTTCAAGATAATCCTCTAGTGTGAAGTCAGTAACAATGTTAACTATAGACCAGTGTAAGTTGGCCTGCGATCTTAACATTATCGACTCTGACATCAGGGTCTGTAAGGTCGGTCTTTGGCTCTAGTAAATATTATTTACTGACATCAAGGATTAAAAAAGTTGCGTCAACAGACGGCGGCCTTATTGCTGAACTATCAATCTGTTTCAAGCAAATTTTCGGGTAAAGACAAAATAGAACGAGTAGAGGGTTGGTGGCTATGTTTGTGTGTGTTTGTATCAATCAATCAGCCTATTGCAGTCCACTGCTGGACGTAGGCTTCCCCAAGGGCACGCCAAAGCGCACGATCACCCGCTTTCCTCATCCAGCCACCACCAGCGACCTTCCTCAGGTCATCAGTCCACTTGGCAGGGGGGCGTCCCACACTACGCTTCCCGCGACGTGGTCTCCATTCGAGAACCCGTCTGCTCCAACGCTCATCGGTTCTACGACAGACGTGGCCAGTCCACTGCCACTTCAGCTTGCTACTGTGTGTTTGTATAATAAACTACAATCCACACGATAGAAAGGCAACAATATCTGCTCGCCAGTTTTTTTTTTCGACGTTCCAGTACGATTTCGCAAGAGTTTTTTTCCTTCGTAGTATGGGTTGTAAGGTCAACAACCGATCCCAAAAACCCTGGGGTCAGTGTTATAGGGCCACCAAAGGCCACTGCCTTAGCTCGTGTAACTACTGGGAGCAGTTTGAAATGTTGTCCTTTTGGGAAATGGACGTTTTGGGAAGTGGGGAATCCAAGATAGTAGCCGGGACCAACGGCTTAACGTACCTTCCCGAAGTAGTTAGGAACAACTTCACTGCGACTGTATTTAGACTTCCATTTTGCAACTACAATTCAATCCATCTATGTACACCCTAAAGGTCTGTTAACACTGGTTTCAACATCACTACTTTTGCACCGACACTTTTCATAGACACGACTGATAAGTAAGTTTAAGTGCTAGCGTGTCTAACGAACTGTGTCGAAGATTAGGCGAATGACTAGCCTGAATATAGGCTGAAAGGGCGATAGCTGAAAAACAGCGCTGTGTTGTAGTGCCTGCTTGTTGGGTACTACAATGCAGCAAAATGCTGAGCTGTAGAACGCACGATATTGTACGTTTTTTTTATTTACTGTGTTCTGGGAGTGTTCGTACAACATCAACGGCCCGTTACAGTCCACTGCTGGACTATGAGCCTCCTCCACTTAAGTGTTTGGTTTTGCCATAATCTCCATGCTTGGCAGGCGGGTTGGAGATTGCAGATTAAAAGGTTACTGTATCAGAGAGCGCTGCTGCCCGTTCCCTGTTCAATGTGTAGTCCCTAACTCGCCTCTTACGACGACACCCACGGGAAGAGTAGGGGTTGGTGACAAATGTATTCTACTCTGCCGTCACCACACGGCGGCGGCGCAAAGGCTACACGATAAGCGTATATCTTTTCTTCCGACTATACCAGCTAACTACAGTTACATAATTAGCTGCAATTCTGATCGCCTCACTTAGCTAAAATATTGTACATATTTGAAAATATTAGAGCCGTGATTTCCTTTTCTGTAAAACATCTAAATTTGAATGTGTCATTTTCGTTTGTTTAAGAAAGGAAACTGTGATCTTTTAATTAGACGTTCAAGTCTTATTCCTTGTTTTCTCCAACAAAATAATCTCGAGACAATTTCTCCTGTTTCTGTCTTTTTCCATTCGAATTATTTCAGTTTTAAAACCTTTCTCCACGGATCACGGGATCAGATTGATTTAGCCACGGGTCCCGGCAAGTCAACGCATCGTCGTTGCTAGAATCCTCGTTAGTATCTGACATTCAATAAGTTAGACGTACGTAACAGTTTCAGAAATGTTGTCGTTGCATATCACAGGATAAGATTGAATTAGCAGCGCATCATCGTTGCTAGAATCATCGCGAGTATCTGACATTGAACAAGTTAGATGCTTCTACTATGCAATTGTTGTTTCTCGGTACTTTTCAAATTATGGTGCACGCAAAACCTATTGTGTTGGTATTAGTACGCGGTGTCGGGAAAAAATATAGTTTTTTAATTACTTAATCGTAAAATACTTTTATGGTTGTTAAGCACTATACGTATAATAGAGTTTTTAAGGTATAGTATTTTATTGTTCAAAAAGGGGTTAGATAGCTAGCTAATACGTACAACATCAACATCAACGGTCCATTACAGTCCACTGCTGGACTATGAGCCTCTTCCACTTAAGTGGAGGGTTTTGCCATAATCTCCACGCTTGGCAGGCGGGTTGGAGATCGCAGATTGGCCTGGAGATTATGGCAAAACCAAACACTTAAGTGGAGGAGGCTCATAGTCCAGCAGTGGACTGTAACGGGCCGTTGATGTTGATGATTTTTTTATACATAAGTCATAATTAAGCGACCGTTATCTGTGACAATAGCCAAAGCAAAGGTAGCTTAACGTGCCTTCCGAAGAACGGAAGACTAACGGTGACCCATTCGTGACTCGTTGCTTAACTTTGGCGGTCACACGGAATATGATGTTAATGTTTCGTGAACACTTGAAACATTGTTGCGTTTACAAAATGTCGTATTATTTGGCGTCGCGTTGTCCAGAGGTCTGTAGGGTCAAGGTTTAGATGCCTTCCTTTAGCCACAGATAGGGTTGCCAGGTTTTAAAACCGAAAAGCCGGACATCCGTCTTCACACGACAATTTTTTAAAAGTAATCACGGCTTTTTAGCGTCACACTTAGAACTAGTGGCTCTGTGAGCTGTAGACCTAGTGAGTCTGTATATCTTTTCATATTTTTTATATCTTCACAAACATCCCCGACCCCTTATTTTTTGTTTTTTTGTTTAATTTTTTATTTTTTATTGGTTGAGAAATGTGACCTGTAGAGGAAAACAGCCTCAGCGGTAGACCTTGTAAGCTGGTATACCCCCATAACTCCGTAATTACTTAAAATTTCCCAAAACTGACTCGACAAAAAAAAACGATTAATTTATCGAACCTGCTCACAAAATTTCACGAGAATCGGTTGAGAAACGCGACCTGTAGAGTGAAACAAACAGATGGACAGACAGACATACAAAAGCAAATTTGGCCAAGCTGAAACAGAGACGCTTCGCTCGTTTGGTCAATGACATTGTTATTAAGTGTGGGAAATATATGTGTCGGTTTTAGCTTAGGTAGGTGCGCAATAAATTTGAATTTAAGCGCCTTACTCGCCAACGAACTGGGTAACAGTTTCGCGATACATTATTGTATAATTAAGCATGTACCCGCCGTGTGGTGACGGCAGAGTAGAATACATTTGTCACCAACCCCTACTCTTCCCGTGAGTATCGTAAGAGGCGACTTAGGGACTACACATTGAACAGGGAACGGGCAGCAGCGCTCTCTGATACAGTAACCTTTTAATCTGCGATCTCCAACCCGCCTGCCAAGCGTGGAGATTATGGCAAAACCAAACACTTAAGGGGAGGAGGCTCATAGTCCAGCAGTGGACTGTAACGGGCCGTTGATTGATTAAAGAATGTATCTTTTCATTACAATAAAACTGTCTATGTCCGGGTTTATCCAGACGCCTGGCAACCCCAAAATATGCATTAGCTTTGTTAAGAGTAACTAAGTGTTCGCCCGCGACTTCGCTTGCAGTTGTACAGTATGCAAAAGATATAGTCATACAAGCTCAATTACAAGTTGCTTGAAACAGATTAATTTTATATACTTTGTCATGTCATGAAATCACATTATCACACTAATGTGAAAACATATTTGGATGTTTAGATGTTTGGGTGTTTGTTCCCCCTTCACGCTTAAAGTACTCAACGGATTTGGATGAAATTCCATTCCATTCCATGGAGATATGTAGTTTGTTACCTGGATTAACGCTTTAATACATTACAAACTAGTTTTTACTAAATAATATAAGTTTTTTATCATTTATTTCCACATTAAAATTGATACAATTAATGACACAATGTTTATTAACATTTATTTTTCTAATTTAAGATAGAGATAAAGATAGGATAAAATAGTTAATCCCAACAACTTTACTAAGAATAAGCCATAAGACGGCGTCTCAGTTCTGTTTCTCTAAACAAATTTTCATTACAACATTTACAACTAATATGGTAATACCAAATTAATTTTAGAGCTATCTTCATCAGATAGCAAAATCCTAATACCTATATGGAATAGTTAAAGGTCTCAAAGGACATAAAGTAAATATTAACATTCGTACTTTGGTACATGATTAAAAATATTTAACGGAGATTATATCCCTTGGTTAACAATCTATTACTTTTATCGATACTAATACTGGTTTAGTAAAATACTGTAAAGGATCATCATCAACAGTTCATACACGTCCCCACAACGAGGGGCTTGAGCCTACCCTGAATTAGGGCTTTTACAACGCTGGCGCAGTGCGGGTTGGTCGACTTCACACACAACCTTTGAATTTCTTCGCAGGAGTGTGCAGGTTTCATCACGATGTTTTCATTCACCGTAAGTGTAGAATAAACGTAGTACATATGAATTCGAAATTCGAAAACACATTGTACGTGGTGGGGATCGAAACTCATGGTAGAGTCAACAACAACATCGATTTTAGATAGTCGATAGTCTTTTTAGAAAATTGCAGTTTGAATCTGATTGTCCGAAAAGTAAAAATATTCATTTATATTCTTTATTGCACACTTAAATTTACAGGATAATTATTAAAATTAGTTATAAAGGCGAGCTTATCTCTATAAGAGATCTCTCCCAGCCAACCTACAAGGTGGTGGAAAAGGTTTAAAACAGAGCGGGCACAAGGATGTGCACTAAATAAGTTAGCCAAAATTAAAAAAGAATTTAAATTAAAACATAAATACAACAAAATATATAAATACCTAATAAATAGGTACATACATACATAATTATGAAATTACATAATACTACGTAGGGCTGATCGATGTCAACGTGGACAGCGGGAACAGAGGGATGATTCCGTGTTTTAAAAAGCAAGTCAAGCCGTTGTTGGTCCTGGCTATTAACTACGGAAATATGTCGCTATAATGAGCTATTTCAGAGGCCGTAGGCGGAGGCTCTGACACTGGAGTTTATGCTGTCGGTCGTCGACCTTTCAACCCACGCGATAAGACCGGGACTGCTCGATTTGATGAGAATCTATTTAACCGTTTCAGAGGGTTTTTGGTTTTTAATGTCAAGTGAAATATAAAATGACTGATAATATTCGTTTTTTTGCGTCTTGGTAGCATAATTAGAAAACGTGCTTGTGTTTCTGCCGAAGCTTCAAATGCTGTCAAAGATAGACGAAAATTTTATTTTTACGCGTCGTTTAAAAATACAAAATGCCTTTTTGCAATGTGGCAGTTTCGTCAACCATCTTGCCCTTCACACACGACTGCCTGGTGGCAGAAATGAACAATTGACATTGGAATTACTCTATTGTTTAGTAAATTTTATTGCCGACCGTACCAACCGATGTTTAAAGTCGCCGGCAGACAAATGCTACCTTGACATGCTTCGTTATGAAAATAATTACAGAATTAATATTTTTTTTTTTATTCAAGTTTTTCTTTTATGATGATATAACGAACGGTTTATGTGTAAGTATTTATAGTTTATTTGTACTTTTTTTAGTTGTCGAATGATACTGCAAATTAGTGGAGAAATTTTGATTTTTGGCGTAAGAATCAAAATATTTCCTCGAAGTAGAATTAAAATTATTCTTTATTTATTTAAAAGAAATGTACAAAGGATACAATTCCTGTGGAGTTTCTTCTGGCCGTTCTTCTCCACAGAGGGCGTACACTGGTAGTGAACGTGCCATCCATGATAGCTTTGACGTCGAAAAATTTTTTGTAAAAATCTTAATTCGAAAGAAATTATTTTGATTTTGAAGTAGAGAAAGGTATGGAAGATGCGAGTTCCCTGGGGGCCGTTTCACGAAGCTACAAGTTACAAATTACAAGTACAATTCGATGTACATTGCGTAGACAATGAGATAAAACGATAAGGGCTTACAGTTTAAGCGAATTGGCTACGCAATGAAAATCAAATTGTAACTTGTTACTTGTAAATTGTTGCTTCGTGGAACGGGGCTCTGGAGTTTTCATCACATATATTATTTCTGTGACCCATAAACTATTTTTGCTTCTTTAAAAGAAAAATAGTCTCGTTGTAAATAAGAAAAATATATCTAGTAAAAAGAAAATATCCGTAAAATACATACTTTAAAATTTAGAACACTAGTTTATCTTTTTTTGGAAAAGCTAAAAAGATAGAGAAGGGGCAAACGGACTTGCCCCTCGATGGGGTCATAAAGATTGCTAAGTCGGTAAGTTTTAATAGATATGAAGATTGTGCAATGAACGTGACAATATATCAAGTTAAGAAAGATGAGTCACTGTAGGAGGTCTTTATTTAGAGCGTTTTCCGTCCTTTAGAAAACACTTTAGGTTCCGGCTTCTATGATTAAATAAAATAGTTTATAAATTGGCTAAAAATTGAAAAATTTAACAGATAGAGGATATAAGAATAATTCATAGCGCGTGTGTAAATGTTGTATTTATGATACACGTAAGTAATAAATACTATCATAAAACAATTGTATCTTTTAACTAAAGACACTCATAGATTGCGTTCATTGACAAATGTAATTGTTCACACTAAGTGACATCACTTGACTTTGAAAATACACCGAAAAAACTTAACCTGTTGATAAAAGTAAACGCAAATATTACAAAAAAAGTAATAGAACCAACAAAAAAGGCAAACATTGGGCAAACTCACCTGAATATGGTCGTGGATATCCTACACTCAACCGATAAGTTTGTTTGACTTGCGCTCACTGTTAAAATAAAATTCAGACAGACGTCCGCACGCGTCGGCGTCCGAAGAGCGACTGAGCAATAGGGCGACGCGGGCGCAGTTCTTTCGTTAGTTCACGCGTGCGACAGGGACAGCCAATGGCGAGAGCCTTCGTGAAAACGTCGGACGAATGGCGGCACCGCGTTTGAAAATGGAATAGTAATGAGGGTGATAGCCATCGTAATGACTTTCAGCGTGAGGGCGTTTGAATGTGACGCGTGATTCGATTCAGGCTGAAATTTTCTTGCGTTCGTATTTTGAAACTTGTGAATAGATCGCGCTGTTCTAAAGATGAATCATACATAACGCTCTGTGGCTGAGCGGTAGAGCTCGGTTTTCATTGCGGGGGTTCCGGGTTCGGATGCTTCGGGAGTTACACGTTTATAACTCACTAACGACGCTTTATTTTTGAAATTTCCCGTGGTAAAAAGCCTATGTTACTCAGGGATAATTTAGCTTTCTAATGGTGAAAGAATTTTTAAAATCGGTTCAGTAGTTTTTTAGTTTATTCGTTACAAACATACAAAAATACAAAGGTTTCCTCTTTATTATATTAGTGTAGATGTGCGTGCATGCACTTATACTTGAAACTTTACTTTGATATAACACATAGATAATCACACAAATATGAAAATATATTTGGATGTCACGTTCACGCTTAAAGTACTCAACGGATTTGGATGAAATTTGGAATGGAGATAGTTTGTAATCTGGATTAACACACAGGATACTTTTTTACGGGAAGAAGTCTTATTCCACAACTTATTACAAAACGCAACCGTAGCCGCGGGTGGACGTGCAGCTAATATAATAATGATATTATTTTGACATTTGCTTACGTTACAAACATATTCTAGTTTCTTTTTCATGTTATTAATATATTATTACATATATTATTATTAATCTTTTTACTTATTGTCACAGCAATACGAATAAATGTTTTTTCTTTCTTTCTTTCTTTATTTTTTTTCTTATTTTTTTAGTTATTGTGTGCATTAAATCTACTATATAAAACTGAATGTTTGTCCTTTTATATTATTATTATTTAACCATTCAAAAAAAAAAAAATACAAAATTCTTTATTTCTTTAAATACCAGTACATTATTAGCTAGTGGCCGGTGTCTCCTTGTAGGCTTAAGATGCCTGTGTTAGGAGACACCATTTACTGTACATTTACTGTACACATTAAACAAGAAAATGACAATAACACAAAGAAAAATGACACAACAGGCCTACTTATTTCTAAAGAAATATCTTCCAGCAGACCTACGCTAGACCTTTATAACCTTTATAACTAGAGAACGGCTGCACCAATTTCGATGGGGTTTGTACCAAACGATAGGAGATTACTGACCAGGTTATAGGCTATATATACTATATTTGTGAAATAGAGAAAAAATAATATTTCATTTAAAATCTATTTTGCGAGTAGTTTGACCTTTACACTATAAAGTATGGCGATTGTCAATATTGTCATATAAAAGCTAGTTAAGTAAATAAAATTTAAAATGTCAAAATAAGAAGAAAATTCGGCAGGAACCTAAGACTCCACATTCAGAAGCCAGCGAGTGACACCAAGTTGAATTATCGACCATGACATGCAAATGCACTTGCATGTGCATGGCAATGCATCCTGTTGGCTATCAACATCTTGAAATACATTCATTAGTATAGTATAAAGGCAAGCGCGAGTCAGGCTTTTTTGTAAACCTTGTGGAGTTCCTTCGGCAGGTTCTTCCCCTCAGAAAGGACACTTATTATTTATTTATTTATTTATATGAAAATATAATTAAACTTATAACTAAACACAAAGGTTACTTTCGGTTAAAGGTTGTCTTGGTTAGGTTACTTGTTAGTGAATGTGCCAATTTAGATATTCATTGTAACGCAAACATGATTGAAGATACTGACTTTCACTCTATAGAATAAAGAAAAATAAATAAATAGTAAATATTTGGGGACATCTTCACACACGGCCATCAGATCCTAAACTAAGCAGAGCTTGTACTATGGGTACCAGACAGCTGATATACATTACATAAATAGATAAATACATACTTATATACCTAAGATAAACAACAACCAGACACAAGGCAAACACAAGTGCTCATCACACGAATGTTTACCCTGGGCGGGATTCGAACCCGCGACCCTGTGTGCGTCGGAGGCAGATGTGTATCTGACATCTCTGTCTAATCTTGAATTTCAAACCTTTATAACTCGGTCAATTTTAAAGATAGAGCAAAAATTATTTTAGTGTTCGATAGCAGAAACTAACAAGTTTGGATTTATATATTTGACGGCTCCGTAGCCCAGGTGGTACATACCCACTTGTGACGTCATTTGTTAGTAACGCCATATAATCTCCATACAAAAAATCCTTTTTGAAAGAGACAGACATATTGAAACTTTAAAAATCACTGTAAATTCGTTTTTCGACCGATACTGTTTTTTTCTTAGCGAATCGTCTGCTACTGATCTATATTTTAAAAATAATTCATAAAATATGGTAAATTCATAAAATATGGTGAACAGTCCGATCCCCTACTCTAAGCGATACAGCAGCTACAAAAAGAAGCCGAATTTCTTTTTTGTTTCCGTCACGACATAAAGTAAGTTATTTATTGATAAAAACGTAAATAATAAAATAATTTATATGAGATTGATATAAGATTTGGCTAATCTTTGTCTCTGAATGTAATGAAATGAAATGAAATAAAATGAAATAAAATTTATTTGCTGCAAACACGGCAACAAAATAGATCACTTCTATAAAATAGAACATGCGTGTTGCGCCATGATATGGCATGCAAATGTCAATGTTAAGCGTTTCTAATTAAAAATGAACAATTATTATGATTATTAACAATGATTATTATGTCAAAACAATTAAATAACATTATGTCAAAACAAGAAGAAGCCCTTAGAGACAGGTCCCCAGTGATGCACAGTCTTGTAAAGCTCAGGTTTCTCCCTAGTTTGCGAGTCAGGGTTTTCATAGTCTCAATCCGTTATTGTTAAACACCCATTGTTTATCTGTAATAGCTGTTGTGTGGTACAAATAATCATTATTATTATTATTTATTTATTTTTTACAAATGTTTTCTGCCTTTTACGGGGTAAAATTACCGGTGACGCGGGTGCATTTGCCAAGGGTCACCGGAGTTGAAGTCGACTGTTGTTCGTTACTGTTCACAAACGACGTCGCCACAGATAAATTCAGGTCGATGTCGCATGATAGAAATTTGCGGACAATGCGACAAGTGTTTAAAATTGCGGCTTTTTGCATCGTTCTATATGTTTTGGGTGGAAGATCTAAAAGTTGATGTGATGCAGATGTTTTGGTATTACACCAGTGCTGGAGAGTACTACTGGTGCGATATATACTTTGTCCAGATTCCAGATCCTGAGAATTTCCTCTTTTAGCTCTGTATATTTATTGTTTTTTTTTCGGTTATTGACTTTTGTATATTATGGGTATTAGGGATAGTAACGTCTATAAGATATGCTGTTTTAGTGTTTTTATTAACTAACCTTATGTCTGGTCTGTTAGAATGGATGGTTTTGTCGGTGAGAATACGATCGAAATAAATTTTAAAATTGGCATTGTCAAGTACTAGTTTTGGTATATATGGCTTGTTTTTATCAGATATGAGTTTATATTTAATAGCTAATTTCTGATGATTATTATTATTATTATTATTATTATATTATTAATATTAACGTACATACCTGTGTATTCCACAACCGGTCACAGCTTAAGTCTAGCGTCAAACGAAGCCCTAATATCTTATCAAACTCATTTATATACGGAGGCTTATCTACCACCCTTTATAGAGCACGATCAATACTTTTATCGGCATATCTATTTGTTTTCTCTACTCTCTTAAACTATGCATTTTTGTTGCGTTTTGATATTGGTACTTTGGGCGACTGAGATTTGCCCAGCGTGGCCAGTTGGTGATACCTTTATAGATGTACCTATATATATTGTGCGAGATAATTGGGAAACATCATCAACAGCTCATATTATACGTCCCCACCGAGGGGCTCGAGCCTACCCTGATTTAGACCGATTAGGCCTTAGTGGCGCTGGCCCAGTGCGCGTTGATCGACTTCACACACAACCTTTGAATATCATCGCAGGAGTATGCAGGTTTCATTTCATCACGATGTTTTCCTTCACCGTAAGAGCGTCGAATAAACCTAATATGAATTCTAAATTCGAAAACGCATTGGTACGTGGTGGGGATCGAACCCGCGTCTCCCAGACGGGAGGCAGCGGCCCTAACAACTAGACCACCGATGATTGGGATTATTGAGAATCTAATACAACTTTTAGACCAAATCTCACTATACTATTATTAGTCACAATCTCCAAAAAATTAACGTCTTGAAAATTTCAGAACAATAAAAAAATCTTTATTTGTGAACTTAAACATTAGGACATTTCTATATAACACTGTGAACTGTGGTAGCAGAGCTGTGTTACAGGTCACAGTGTATTCCCCACTCAGTTTCACAATACAGGTATTGATAATACAAACTTTAAATTAACAGGTAAGAGGATAAACCAAGTTTAATTTATAATTAGTTAACATAAAAATAAGAGTCCAGATTAAGTCCAGATTATTTACAATACTTCAAAACTTGGGTGGGAATATCGTGGATGAGAAAGCCAATTTCTCTACTCATAATTTGTACTCGGGAAAATTTTGTTTCCACAGGAAAAACTAAAACAACGCGAACGAATAGATATATTGAAAGACTGCTTTTTTTGTTCCCACCTAAACCGAATAACACGGCCACGACTTATACAAAAAATATGTTGTTTAAACGCCATTTATTATAAGAGGTTACTTTGGTGAGTTCTTCTCCACAGAGTCTGCACATCGTGTAGTCAACTCACCCAAAAAAATGTAATGACGAAATGTGACATCCAAAATTTAATAAACTATTCATTTAATTTCATAAGTTACGAAATGTTAATGAGAATAGGGAATACGCACATTTTTTTTAAATTCATTAATCGAAATATTTTTAGTTCCAGATAAACACATAAAAAATATTTTTTCAAATATCTTGCTCAGAAACAAAGTTATAAGGCTTCAAAGTTGATGGTTAGACAGATAGGTCCGACATGACCATTGACGTCATTGGTCACGCGGGCCATACATCCGCCATAGAAAATGTTGTTTTCGTTGATGATGAAAAGAGGGACAGATATATATTTGTTTAATAATGTTGTAACTAGTTTGTTTTTCGATCAATTTCGATTCTGTTTTGACTGTCAGTATTCTATTTTTGTATACTTTCAGATGAACTATGAAAAAATATAATATTGTTTTTATGCATGTTCCCTATTAAATTTTTCCGTGTAGTATAAAAATCACAACAACAAAAAAAAACGAAATGCATTATTTAAAATGACCCACATATATTAATTTAAAAAAACTAACTCGGAGGAAGTACTAAATATTAATGTGTTACGGCAAGTCTTATGTTGATTTTATACAGGGTGTTACAAAATACCGCTTTTAGCGGGACGTCCCGCCCGGTTTAAACTTGAATTGAAATGTCCCGCTTTTTGAGGATCTTTTGACGCACTCAAATACTGGTGTCTGGTACTTAGTTTGGTAACAATGTTTAGACTAGGAAATTTGGTAAATAATAACCGCTACTATCTTCTGTATTTCAGCTGCAATGCTGTGAAGCACACTTGATGCAGTTAGTGCGACTGCATTTGATCAAAATTATGTATTTTCTGTAATATTAAGGCTCTGGAGTTCACCGACTGCTCATCTCATAACCCGTTGCGGGTACAGGAGGTGTATCGCTTCATTAACATGACATCTGTATATTTTAGAAAGGGACGACAGACGATTGCTATCTAAGATCAGAGGTTTTAGTAGTTTAATTAAACTATATTGTCAGATCACTTTATTGCAAAATAGCCCACTCACACTTCCATACAACATAGTAATTCAGGATTATACTACACCAACACTTGCAGATACACACACACGCACTTACACACACATTTGCTTGGAGTAATAAAGTTATTATGGATTAGCTATTTTAGTTTTATATATTTAAGGCTGTATTGTTACTGTGTCCTTAATAGCTATTTAAATATGTAAATTTCTCTTAAAATTTGTATTATGTCCTATTTGTAAGCTGTGAGAACTTTCATTCAATATATAAATTTAAAAAAAAAATGATTCCGTGCTTCAAAAGGCACGTTAAATAATAATGAATGAATAAAATATTGTTATTTCAGACTAGAGAGTCAGAGTTAAGCTGGTTGTTTCGCAGATAGTATAATACCCTAGGCTTTGTCTGCAATATTGTCAAATTTTAATGACTGCTAAATGTGAATGAACGAATGAATGAAATACACTCTTAGACGTGAAAGCGTAACAAACAGACAGACAGACTTACTTTCGCATTTATAACATTAGTAGGGATTGCACAAATTCTCCCGAGCAACCGAGTTATATGGGATCCAAAAATAAATATTTAATAAGATACAATGTACATTAAAACACCCTGTATATTTTGGAAGGGAAACAACAGCCGATTACTATCTAAGGTCCGAGGTATAGTCGTTTGAACTCTACTGTCTGTTTCCGTACCGTTTGGAATTTACAATTTCACATGATTATGTATAGCTTTGGGAGTGTCAACGAATAATTACCGAGCACTTCAATGGATTTTTCACAAAGCGATTTAATAATGAAAATAGTAGTTAACGGCCTCGGTTCGGGATGTCACTCTCTAATCCTTAATTTTAAGTTAGTCCGTCCTTTTTACCTTTCAATGATTGTAAAGGGACAGGAGATGGCCATCCTAATATTAGAGCTGTCAAACATCGAGTTTGAACCTTATGGCCGTGTCGATGGCACAATTTTAGAGAGCACTTAAAACATGCGACGTGAAAATCTCTTAAACTGACAGCTATGCCTGTCGGGAGGCGCGGGTTCGAAACCCACCACGTACCAGTCAGGCGTTAGTCTGAAATCCCTAAATAGAACACTTCTTTCGAATCCCCTTCATCAATCTGGTTTTTACTCTAACTCTTTTTCTGTTCATGCAAGGCTGTGGAATTCTCTTCCGTACAATGTTCGTGATAGTCCAACTATCATTGTGTTTAAGAAACGAGTGAAGGAGTATTATCTGTCCCTCTCTAATTAACTGTAGGTTATTTATTTATATTTATTTAAGTAGGCGTATGTATATATTATAAGTATGTTTTTATAGGTTGGTATAGGTTAGGTATTCTATATATTTATTATATATTGTTCTGTAAATTGTTTTGCTATAATTTAAGTGGTTTTATATAAAGTTATTGAGCACGTCTTATCTGCATATCTTTATATATCTTGTCTCTTCCGTTAGGTCTGCTGGAAGATGTTTCTTTAGAAATAAGTAGTACCTGTTGTGTCGTCTTTCTTCATGTTTTGTAATTTACTTGTGTACAATAAATCGTAAATAAATAAATAAATAGTTTTTTTCCTTTACTTTACCTTCTGAGGACATAGCCGCGGGACACCCTGTATTATTCAAGCGTAGGTTAAAAAGGAGTTTCTTCCGGCCGTTCTTCTTCATAGTTGAACTAAACATTATTTTGTTAAATGTTACTTCAAATATTTTCAAATTATGCGATGAAAAAGTGTAACCCAATACCCAACACAACACAACTATCAAAACACTACCCAATACTTCAAATCAAATCAACAGCCCGTTACAGTCCACTGCTGGACTATGAGCCTCCTAAGTGTTTGGTTTTGCCATAATCTCCACGCTTGGCAGGCGGGTTGGAGATCGCAGATTTAAAGGTTATTGTATCAGAGAGCGCTGCTGCCCGTTCCCTGTTCAATGTGCAGTCCCTAAGTCGCCTCTTACGACACCCACGGGAAGAGTAGGGGTTGGTGACTAATGTATTCTACACTGCCGTCACCGCACGGCAACCCAATACTTCCAATACTTTTAATACTTCCGTCTATCAATATTATTAGTTTTCGGTGATTATTTACGAGTATTTATATGCTTTACGGGGTGATAGTTCAACACTATCTAATACAAATAGAATGATAAAAAGACAAATATTACAAATATTACCCTAAAATAAAAACGGCTGTTAATATTTAACAGAATAGGAAACAACAAATGAAGGAAGCGTGGGCCGCCGTTATTGGTTTTCATTTTAAAAGGGTATTCCGTGCTTCGTAAGGCATGTTGGATCATCGCAAATAAAGCAAAACTTTTTTTATCAATTTCTAAGTACTGTGTTGTACACACATACGGTTCTTTTCTGATAGCAATAGGGGATCGGACTGTTCTCCATATTTTATGAATTATTTTTAAAATATAGATTAGTAGCACTCGATTCGCGAAGAAAAAAACAGAATCGGATGAAAAACTAATTTACAGTGATTTTTTAAAGTTTCAATATGTCTGTCTCTTTCAAAAACGATTTTCTGTATGGAGATTATATGGCGTTACTAACAAATGACATCACAAGTGGGTATGTGCCTCTCTGTCTAATCTTGAATTTCAAAACTTTATAACTCGGCCAATTTTAAAGATAGAGCAAAAATTATTTTAGTGTTCGATAGCAGAAACTAAGAAGTTTGGATTTATAAAAAAAAAGTAGTCCGATCCCCTTTTGTTTGGCCAGTTTTTTTTTCACAGCTGCCCAAAACAAGCAGTATTAATGTCATCATCATCATTTCAGCCTGTTAAAGTCCACTGCTGAACATAGGCCTCTCCAATCGCACTCCAGCGCGACCGGTCCATAGCCACCTGCATCCAACGGGACCCAGCGATCCTCACCAGGTCGTCGGTCCACCTCGTAGGTGGCCGTCCCACACTGCGCTTGCCAGTAAGTACGTGGTCTCCATTTAAGGACTTTCTTGCCCCATCGGCCATCCGATCTTCGCGCTATGCGCGTATTAATGTGTTTAGGGTTAATTTAATTTATGTATGTATGACGTATGTATGTGAGTTTCTATATTCTACCATAACTTCTACACCACTTCACTTCACGTCTTCTATTTCTTTATTCTTATCTACCTGAACAGATTTGGATGTATTGCCCATAATCAACATCAACGGCCCGTTACAATCCACTGCTGGACTATGAGCATCCTCCACTTAAGTGTTTGGTTTTGCCATAATCTCCACGCTTGGCAGGCGGGTTGGAGATCGCAGATTAAAAGGTTGCTGTATCAGAGAGCGCTGCTGCCCGTTCCCTGTTCAATGTGTAGTCCCTAAGTCGCCTCTTACGACGACGGGAAGAGTAGATGTTGGTGACTAATGTATTCTACACTGCCGTCACCACACGGCTAGTATGGCCCATACGATACCCCATACAGTATACAGCACACACCAGTGCACACCATACAATATGCGGTATAGTTAGAATCCTTACATCATCAGTCAGTCCTTTCTTGGTAGTTGCGTTTTTAATTTTTAGATGATTCTTTAAGTGACGTAACTTACCTCAGATTGCAGAGTAGCCTCAAGTTCGCTATTCAGCCTTTTCAATGCTGCAATCTGAAAATAATAATAAAGAAAATTTAGCTACCTTAGTCGTACCGTCCGCTCTCCGTCGGCTGCTGCCGAGGACGCTGCATTTAATAACCACTATTATTAAAAAAAAAAACAAAAAACCCGACTGCATGAAAAATTTAAAACTTTTGGCGCCAAAAATAGGCCATCTTGGTTTTTTTATAAATTTGATGTACCTAGTGTCACTCTCACCAGTAAGACGAATCTAACGATACCTCTTTAGCTAAAATCCATCAAGCCGTTTAGGCTGTAGAGCGTGCCAAAGAAATATACATACATACATACACTCGAAAAACATAACCCTCCTTCTAAAGCAGTCGGGTAATAAAAAGAGGCAGTACGCCGCCCTGGAGCAGCGCTACCACTTTGTCCCGATAGCGGTGGAGACCATGGGCAGTTGGGGTGCTGAAGCTAAACGTTTGGTAGCAGAACTAGGGCAGAGGTTAAAGGAACGCACACATGACTCTCGCTCCGGATGGTTCCTGGTGCAAAGGTTGGCCATTGCGATCCAGCGTGGTAACGCTGCCAGCGTTGTGGGCACCTTTGCACCGGGAACGGTTAGGGGCGGGTTATTTGACTGATAATATATGTATTCTTGACATTTTGTATTTAATTATTTGACATGTGAATTTGATTTATGTAATAATATTAAATAAATAAAGAAAATAATAAACATATACCTTTATAACCCCCACGATGGTCATCAGACCATGTTTAAGCCTAAAATTAGCCATGTTTAAGTCCAAAATCTAATTACTCACTTGCTACCTACAAAACAGTAATATGCTAACTATTATACTTATTTATAAGTTACAGGAAACGCGTCACGAACACACACAGTACACTTTTACATACACATAAACAAAGCAAACACTTAGAATGCGAATATACCACGCTGACCTATTGGCAGCGCGCATTTAAATCGTTCCAAATTTGAAATTCAAAATACTCGCGCGCGATTGGCCGTAGAACGCTTTTTTATTTTTAAGCGATGACAGGCCTTTTTTTCAGGTTTCAGGTTTTAGACAAAGAAATTAGGATGGCTGGCTCTTAGGTTCTGAATTCTTCGACATGGACAAACATCTGTGTAAAAGTCGCGGGTTCGATTCCCGAACGGGTAGATATTTAAGATTTTAACACGTGTTTCTGGGTAAGGTACTATGTGTGTTTCCATAACATCCCTACATGAATAACCCTAGTAATTTAAAAAAAATCGCTCGCCTAATATCGCACGTCCGACGGGACTTTGTTTCATAATATTTGGTGGAATTCTAAACGCATATTTAAGCGCATTTGAACACCCTGCATAATTATTCCATATTTCTTCCAAAATGTTATCTGAGAAAAAAAACTAGAATTTCTCAATGGCCGAAATTGATTTGGGAGTCAAATTGACACCGTGTCGTCCCTCTACAGACGGGTTATTCTTCAATGCTCCGTATTGTGTAATCCGAAATGAGAAGAGACGGAATTGGATATTTGACTACATTTTTTTATTTTATAAATTCAAACTTGTTAGTATCTTCTATCGAACACTAAACTAATTTTTGCTCTATCTTTAAAATTGACCGAGTTATAAAGGTTTGAAATCAAGAGACAGACAGGCACTTCCTAGCATGTGATGTCACTTGCTAGTAACGCCATTATAATCCCATACAAAAATCGTTTTTGAAAGAGACAGACACATTGAAACTTTAAAAAATCACTGTAAATTCGTTTTTCAACCAATTCTGTTTTTTTCTTCACGAATCGTCTGCTACTAATCTATATTTTAGAATTAATTAATAAAATATAGTAGGAACAATCAAATACCCTATTCTTAAGACAAGCTGAAAGTTTTTTAATATATATTAATAGAGAGTGTAGGTAATTTTACTGCAATGAATTCTGGTGCTAAATTATTTAGATCTGCTGGAAGATATCTCTTTAGGAATAAGTAGTACCTGTTGTGTCGTCTTTCTTCATGTTTTATGTTTTGTAATTTACTTGTGTACAATAAATCGTAAATAAAATAAATAAAACTATAAGCTAGTGTTTATTTTTATTTGTAAAAGCGGAAGTTTAAAAAACTTATATTTGAGATTTTGTTATTTGGAGAATAACGTTCATGGAGCGCACAAAACTAACCCAAATCCCACAATTTATGTAAAACGCTGTAAAATGTTGCGATTGCATAAAAAAGCATAGGATACGTCGTGTTTTGATTTTGTAGAGCTTTTATACAGGATAAAGATTTTTCATTTCACGTCAAAAACGTAATACTCGTAATAGGGGATCGGACTACTTTTTTTTATTTTATAAATCCAAACTTCTTAGTTTCTGCTATCGAACACTAAAATAATTTTTACTCTATCTTTAAAATTTACCGAGTTATGAAGGTTTGAAATTCAAGATTAGGCAGAGAGGCACATACCCACTTGTGACGTCATTTGTTAGTAACGCCATATAATCTCGATACAAAAGTTTTTGAAAGAGACCAGACATATTGAAACTATAAAAAATCACTGTAAATTCGTTTTTCAACCGATTCTGTTTTTTTCTTCGTGAATCGTCTGCTACTAATCTATATTTTAAAAATAATTTATAAAATATGGTAAATTCATAAAATATGGTGAACAGTCCGATCTCCTATTGGCGATGATGTCAGAATTTCAAACGCGAAACTGTGACAGTTGACTCTTTTGTTCATCACGAATGCTAAGATATATGGAGTAACAAGAATGGACAAGACAAGGAACTACATATAAAAGAACGCCAGTCGAAGCGCCAGTCATAGATATGAGAGGAGATCGCCTTGCCTGGTGGTTTGAACATGTAAAGGTCTATCCACACAGCTCAGTGCCGTGTCAGGGAGGGGGCGGAACGTGGCAAATGTCATAGAAACGTCGTGACGATGACGATTTTCTATATTTGCCACGTTCCGGCCCCGGCCCTGACACGGCACTGAGCTGCGTGGATAGACCTTAATGCGGAGGGATGAATGTCAGGTAAGGAAAAGATGAATTTTGATTTTAAATGTGGATAGATATCAAACTAATATTATAAATGTGAAAATATATTTGGATGTATGGATGTTTGTTCCACCTTCACGCTTAAAGTACTCAACGGATTTGGATGAAATTTATGGAGGTAGTTTGTAAGCTGGATTAACACATAGGATACTTTTTACGGGAAATGTCTTATTCCCATGAGAAAATCTCACATTTAACGCGAGCGTAGCCGCGGGCGGACCGCTGTAGATTATTGCTTTTTACAGGTTACATAACTACGTCTATTGCACTCCGAGCTAAGTAAAAAAAACGATGGCAAACGATGACCACCGCAGAGCATAAGAGCATCAACATCAACGGCCCGTTACAGTCCACTGCTGGGCTATGAGCCTCCTCCACTTAAGTGTTTGGTTTTGCCATAATCCCCACGCTTGGCAGGCGGGTTGGAGATCGCAGATTAAAAGGTTACTGTATCAGAGAGCGCTGCTGCCCGTTCCCTGTTCAATGTGTAGTCCCTAAGTCGCCTCTTACGACACCCACGGGAAGAGTAGGGGTTGGTGACAAATGTATTCTACTCTACCGTCACCACACGGCTAATGAATATTGTGTTTTTGAAACGCGTAAAACTGTGATTTTGGATCTAGATTCACAGATTTATTAATATTTGTTATGAAGTTGTGTAGGACGTCGGTGGCGTATAGTGGCGTAGACTGTCAAGCGAAGAACATCATTATTTTTCTTATCGTATGGGTAATTTATGGTAGGCTCGAGCCCCTCGGTGGGGACATATATGAGCTGTTGATGATGATGATGATGGGTAAATGATGACTTATTGGGTTTTGTTGTATGACTCTTTATAAAATGGTGACAAGTCAAAATAGTGACCGCAGTCGCGCGTAACTCGTTATTAAGTCGATGACGACAGAAATTAAAAAAAAAACGCCAAAAAGAGAGCCGGCCGCTTTTTACTGCTAACATCAACATGATCATTTTGTGGGAAAGGTATTTTTTTTACAATGAAAATGGTTCAACACAGCAACATAGTATAAAAATAATACTTCATACTCAGAAAGCATACAGGTTCCCAAAAGCTGTACTTTATCGGCTGATAGTGGCGGCAAACAGATAGCGTCACTATCTACCCCACAAGGCAGGTGTAGTGAACATTTCAGTCGAGGTTATTCCTTATCCTTGCTAATATTAAAAATAATACGTCCCGTCACCTCTAAAAAGTTTAGTGCATGCTTGATAAATCTAAACAATATATCATCAATAGCTCACATCCCTACCGAGAGGCTCGAGCCTACCCTATTTTGGGGCGATCAGTCGACCACGCTAGTCCAGTGCGGGTTGGTCGACTTCACACAGAACCTTTGAATTTCTTCGCAGGAGTGTGCTGCTTTCCTCACAAAATTACCAACCGTAAGAGAGTCAAATAAATGGATATAAGAATTCGAAATTGGAAAACACAATGGTACGTAGTGGGGACAGCAACAACACAGGTCATCATCATCATCATCATCGCTGCCGGAAGACGTCCACTGCTGAACATAAGCCTCCCCCATAGGTTTCCAACGTGAACGGTCCTGCGCTATTTGAATATTTTGAATCCACCGGCGCCCAGCAACCTTCACTAAGTCAACTGTTCACCTTATGAACACATGTAAGAAAGAAAGAAAGAAAAATACTTTATTCATTAAATTGTGACACATACAAACTAAAATGCACCGCAAACATAACATAAAAACAACAAACATAATATATTAAAATTAACATTTTGTTAATAACATTTTGTTTCAACATAATATTCAAATTAGTACACTAAAGTATGCAGTGTGGCACAATAGTGAAAAGGACACGACTCAGCATTATGTCTATCTCATAGAGCTAGACGCTGTTTTCCAGTCGCGCCTGTTTGTAAGGTCAGCTCAACCATCGCAACGTAAATGGATTAGAAAAAAAAAGTAATCTAGTAGTAATTTAAGTTAGATGAATAATAATAGTAAATATACATACTAAAATAAAATAAATAGTTTTATATCTGTGTGGGTAATATTATTATAGGTAGGTACATACACGTAAATAAACTAATTAAAAAATAAATAATACATATTATGTAAAAATAAGTATCAGGTCGCTCGTTGGTATTCCAAAAGTATTCTTTTTAGGTGTTTTTTAAAAGTTTGGTTCCAAATTGGTTTTCTAAGAGGAGGCGGTAGGTTGTTCCAGCATTTGGATGCCTGATACCGGAAGCTTCCCTCAAAGGTTCTTGTTTTGTGAAAAGGAGTAACTAAAAGCATGTACATATAGATATCAATCAATCAATCAGCCTATCGCAGTCCACTGCTGGACGTAGGCCTCCCCAAGTGTACGCCAAAGCGCACGATCACCCGCTTTCCTCATCCAGCCACCACCAGCGACCTTCTTCAGGTCATCAGTCCACCTGGCAGGGGGACGTCCCACACTACGTTTCCCGAGACGCGGTCTCCATTCGAGAACCCGTCTGCTCCAACGCTCATCGGTTCTGCGACAGACGTGGCCAGCCCACTGCCACTTCAGCTTGCTACGTTTCTGAACAATATCCACCACCTTGGTCCTCTGCCGGATGATTTCGTTCCGGATTTTATCCCGTAGCGAAATACCAAGCATAGATCTTTCCATGGCTCGCTGAGTGACATGGGCCAGCTTCACTGTCTTGTTCCACGTCTCGGCTCCGTATGTCAAAACGGGTAGGACACACTGGATATAAACCCTGCTTTTCAATTTCGGAAAAACAGATGCAAGTAAATGTTCTAGATCCTCTTTTATCAATTACTTATATCTTAAGACACATACAATACTTGTTTACGTGAAGAAAAGAATAGGATGTTTGACACTTTGCTATGGAAGAACCTCTTGCCACAGATGCTTAACACTTACTTGGTATTAGGTCCCGGCCTGTATTCTTTAAACCAAGATTTTCATATTGATTATTACATTTAGATAAATGTAGAAGTGCCGTGTGGTGACGGCAGAGTAGAATACATTTGTCACCAACCCCTACTCTTCCCGTGGGTGTCGTAAGAGGCGACTTAGGGACTACACATTGAACAGGGAACGGGCAGCAGCGCTCTCTGATACAGTTACCTTTTAATCTGCGATCTCCAACCCGCCTGCCAAGCGTGGAGATTATGGCAAAACCAAACACTTAAGTGGAGGAGTGATAGTCCAGCAGTGGACTATAACGGGCCGTAGATATTGTTGATGTTGAAATGTAGAAGATCTCCCTGCCTGTTAAAGATATTGTCACATACCTAACACAGATATTTATCACATACTTAGTATTAGGTCCCGGCCTGTATTCGTTAACCCCAGATTTTCGTACCGATTATTACAATGATTTGTAAGAGCATCCTGTTTTCTACAGATATTATCACTTACCGACTAGAGATCCCGATCTTTATACTGTTCACAATATGATGTATGCGAAAATAAACTTATTTCGCACGAAGCACAAATGATATGTGTCCCTTTAGATGCGTATGATATACATTTCCAATGTTGCATGTTTTTCTTACCTATAGTGTATATATTATGCGGAAATACCGCCCACAGTCGCTATTTCGACGATCAAATATTAGCACTTCTACTGATGTTATGAGTTTAAAAATATAATCAATAATATAAATATTTTTTGTTACTCTACTTGCCTATTATTGATTTAGATTGTAAATGAAAATTTTCATACACTCTGCCATTTTCTTTTAATAAACAATAGAGTTTAAGAAAAACTATTTTTCCGCACAATTCCTGCGCAGTGTCAGACGTAGTTTTAAAAATGTTTCCAACCTCTGTATTAACGGTCATTCGCAGTCATGGTAGCACATACGGGTCGATCGATACCTTGTCTGAGTTATCATCAGGGCATAGTATAAGAGCGTGGGGGTGTAGTGGCTAGGGCAGCTGTCTCCCGTCCGGGAGACTCAGGTTCGATCCCCACAATGTGTTTTTGATTTTTGAATTTATATGTACGTTTTTTGACGCTCCTGGGGACGGATGTGATTCAACAATGGATACGTCCCCACCGAGGGACTCGAGCCTACTATGAATTAGGGCGATCAGCCCTTAGTTGACCACGCTCTGGCCCAATGTGTGTAAGTCGACTTCACACACAACTTTCAACTTCTTTGCAAGAGTGTGCAGGTTTCTACACAATGGTTTCCTTCCGGTTTGTTTGTTTTTTTTTTCTCATCATTGTATGATTTTTCATATCTTGTGTTTTATAATGTGGGATTGTACTATGGAGTGACATTGTCAATGTATGACAAAACTCCTTAAATAAAGAGAAAAAAAAATCGACGATTAGTTCCTAAGAACAGATCTTTCTATGTCTTATAGTTTCAAGAGTTACCCATTACTGACCCTCTAAATGTATAGTTCCGATCGCGTTACATAGATGGCACTCGTACTTTTGGTTAATATCTATGCCAAATTACACCCTTGTAGTACTAAGAGCTCGGAATTGGACACCGCATTCTGTATAATTTACTAACAAATTAATACCGAAAAAGTTGCGGTGGGGGGCGCGGGGGACACGTCGTGATTGGTTCATCTCGCTTACGCTATGTATTGACAGGTCTCATAATTGGTCGAAACTGAAGTGAGCCGCGAGGTATTGGCCGCCCAGCGATATTTATATGTGCAAATGCACCTATGCGTTTCGGAAAGTAGCGCCCTGACATGTGGTGTCGAACTAAGAGTCTCTGAGCTAAGCCGCGGACGGACGGACAGACAGACAGACAGACGGACAGGGTTACTTTTTGACTACGGAACCCAAAAACCTTTATACATATAAAAAAGATATAAATTGAGATTCAGTTCAGTGAGTTTTTTTTTGATAGATGTGAATTCATTATTATGTATTGTATGTATGGAAAATATTTAGATTTCGTTTCAATAAAGTTTGTTATATGCATAACTTTTATAAAAATTGAATTATTCTCGATTTCTGTTTTTCATTTTATGTGGATTTTTTATGGAAAGTGGTCATTATAGGAAAGTTGACTTTTTAGAAAAGTGGTCATTTTGGGAAAGTTGTCTTTTTTAGGAAAGTGGTCATAATGATAAAGTAGACATTTGGGGCAGTAATCATTTTGGTAAAGTAAACATTATGTACTGTCGCTTGCAAAAGTGGAGTCATATCACGTGTTTTTATACTTTGAAATATCTTTTCATTATTATGACCTTTATTGCATATTATTATTGACCGAGCGAGCGAAGCATCTCCGTTTCAGCTTGGCCAAATTTGCTTTTGTTTGTCCATCTGTTTGTTTGTTTCACTCTACATGTCGCGTTTCTGTACTTAGAACGCCATGAGACGGGCCTAAGTTGCTTGTGGCACCTCCTCTTTGTATTTGTCTCCGTGGTATTATCAATAATATTGTTACGGTCCAACAGTAGCAGCTAGCGCCATCTATCCACACAGTCAGAAACTATCTAGATATTTGAAGACGCTCGAGAGCTGTGTACGTAATACGTCTATTCAATACTAGATGGCAACTCTATTCCAGAATATTCGTCGGAACCAGTTCTTCATCGTCGAATAAACCCTCGAATCATGTCATTGGTGTTTTAATCCAAATTACGAACCCAAGGTAACAATATCAAGGAGTTTTAACAAGTGCAGAATATTGCAAGTATATATTTGCATTTAAGTATCTTGATTTAGCAGTGCAGTGCAGTTTAGGGGTTCCGGTAGTGTGAAGGAACAGACGCGTTTTAAGAGTGCTCCCGTTATTTAAACAATTTAGCGTGAAAAGTCAGGGCATTATCAAAAAAGTAGTTAAAATCATATAGTCAAACAACGGCAGTGCATAGTACTTGTGAAATCTGCAAGCGAAAAGTGTTAAAACACGGAATATCGTTGATTTCAAAGTCGACTTCGAGATTTTGAGGTTATCATCATCTGTCATTGTCATGATCACTTGCTACCAACATAACGATACTACTCGAGTGCGTTCGAAAACTACATACTAAATAAATACTTACCACAGACAAGGAGTGTTGCCAGATTACAAAAAAATCTACCATTTAGCACAATTCGATAGAACATCGGAAATAAATCATGGATGCTGGCCAGATGCAACTATTAATTGAAAAAATGAACGAAACACTCAATACGAGAATGGATGAGGTAAAAGAAGAAATTAATAAGCATACCTCCTCTCTTATAGCAAATGTCACGAAAACGCTGACAAGCACGTTTGAGGAAAAATTAAAACCCTTAGTGGAAGAAAATAAAGAGTTAAAAAAAGAGACGGCAAGTTTAAAAAACAAAATAAACAACCTCGAGAGGGAGATAAGGAAAAACAACGACATCCTATATGGGTTAGAAGAAACCGAAAAAAATAACGCAGAATTACTAGAGTCGGTATTGAATATTTTCAACCAAATAAGGGAGGAAAGTGACTTTGACAAATGGGAATTTAGCCAGGTATACAGACTAGGGAAAAAAGACGCCAAGAAACAAAGGCCTGTTATGGTAAAACTTACACTGGCTTGGAGGAAAATGGAAATTCTAAGGAATAATAAAAAACTACCACAAAACATATATGCTACTGAAGATTATCCTAAAGAAGTCTTGGAAATCAGAAAGCAATTAATTCCAAAACTGAAAGAAGAAAAAGAGAAGGGTAAGATAGCAACAATTAAGTACGATAAGCTGATTATAAAAAGCAACCCAACTCAAGAGAGAGCAAATGAAAAAAGGAAAAGATCGCCCACATCTGTCCAACCAAATAAGAACAATGAAGGAATACCAACACCTACAAATAAAATAAGTAAAACTAACGTGTTCTCATACATGAGAGCTCGTTCAAATTCGACTAACGAAACGGGTAGCAAGTAGCAACTACTTATCGGAAGCCGGAATAACTACAATAATAAAACAACAATAAGCAAACAAATAGAAACACTTCATCCCAATCCGGCTGGTCCCCGTGGGGTGTACGACCAAAACCCTCCAAGGAATATAAATAAAAATACAAATATAAATTGCCCAGATACAGAAAGACAGAAAAGGAACAAAGATTGCCTGTACATCTCAACACTCAATACAAAAACACTACGAACAGATGAAGCCCTTTGCGAGCTAGAAGATGCTATCGCTAAAATAAAATGGGACATAATAGGACTATCAGAGGTTAGAAGAACTGGAGAAGAAATATTAGATTGTAAAAATTTCATTATGTATTACAAAGGAGAAACACCAGGTATGTTCGGGGTTGGATTCATCATAAACAACAAACATAAAGATTCTATAGATGAATTCATAGGCATATCAGAACGCATTGCAATCCTTAACCTAACAATTCGAGAAAGTAACCAAAAATGGTCTATCGTACAAACCTATGCACCTACAGAGCAAGCATCGAGCGAAGAAAAGGAAAAATTCTACAATCAGTTAAATACGGCTATGAGCAAAACCTACAAAAACGTCATAGTAATGGGCGATTTCAACAGCCAATTAGGGCAGAGATGTCAGGGAGAAGAAAACATAATTGGCCAATATAGCACAGGCAAAAGAAATAACAATGGTAGAAGATTAATAAGTTTCGCCCAGCAAAATAACTTGAAAATAATAAACAGCTTCTATAACAAAGGCACAAACAGAAAGTGGACTTGGATATCGCCAGACGGCAAAGTAAGAAATGAAATTGATTTTATCCTATCAAATAGAAGAAGAAACTTTAAAGATGTAGGAATAGTAAATAATCTGAACTTTAATACAAATCATAGAATGTTAAGAGGATCGCTGCATGTAGGAAACATAAAAACAAGAAAACATATACAAAAGAGAGATATGACTATACCCTTACCAATTCCTGATACCTTTCTCGCCGAATTGAAAGTAAATCTTGAAGGGGTTGACGAAATTGCAGTACAAGCCAGATATAACATAATAGAACAAGAACTGAAACAACTGACTGATAAACTAAAACCAACCCTAAATAAACCGGATAAAATTGGGCAAGAGGCTGCTAAATTAATAAAGATAAGATAAACACTATTAGAAGACAAGAAGAATAACAGACACGAAATAGCTGAAATTAGCAAGAAGATAAACTCCAACATAAGACTACACAGAAAAAGGGAGAGAGAAAAAAGGCTAAGCTATCACATTGAGAAATCAGGCGGAATAAAAAAAGCATTGAAAGAACTAAAAGAAACTACTAATTGGATACCCAAAATGAAAAACAAATTAAATAAAACAAAAACAAACAGGAAAGAAATTGTTAAAACCGCTACACATTTCTACAAACAGCTATATGAAGATAAAGACAGGAGAATAGAAACAAACATAAGTACGGCAGATAGCGTCCCACCAATTTTGGAAAGTGAAGTCAGGAAAGCAATAAAAACCAAAAAGAACTTCAAGGCACCAGGAGAAGATGGCATACCGAACGAAATACTCAAAGGGACTCTGGAAGTAACAATTAAACACCTCACAAAACTATTCAATGATATTCTACAAACAGAAGAGATCCCAGAGCAGTGGAGCAAAAGTACAATAATTCTGATACATAAAAAGGGAGACAAGGACCAAATAAACAACTATAGGCCTATCAGCATAATACCAAATCTATACAAAGTTTTTTCAAAAATAATACTTGCACGAATGACCAAAATACTTGATGAAAATCAACCAGTAGAACAGGCTGGGTTTAGAACTAACTTCTCTACGATAGATCATATTTACGTGCTTAGACAAGTTATCGAAAAATGTAACGAATTCTGCACCAAGTATTATATTGCTTTTGTAGACTACAACAAAGCATTTGATTCATTAAAACACACAATGATATGGGAAGCACTTAAAAGTCAAGGAATAAATAGGAAATACATTCAAATACTTAAAAAAATATATAACTACAGCATGGCAAAAATTCAGCTTGAGAGGAAAGGGGAAATGTTTGAAATACAAAAAGGAGTACGCCAAGGAGACCCACTCTCCCCAAAGTTATTTTCTGCTGTGCTGGAGCAGGTCTTCCGCAATCTGCAATGGAACAAATATGGTATAAATATTAACGGCAGAAGACTACACCACCTCAGATTTGCGGATGACATAGTTCTAATAAGCACAACACCTGATGAACTACAAATAATGCTGCAAAGTCTAGCACAAGAAAGTGAAAAGGTAGGTCTAACCATGAATGAATCGAAGACTAAGATTATGACGAATGGACACAAAACCAACATTACCATCGACGGTAATATCATAGAATATGTAGATGAGTATGAATACCTTGGACAGACTATCTCTCCAGCCAACTTCATTACAAAAGAAATCACAAAAAGGATAGCCAACTCATGGAAAAGGTTTTGGTCTCTAAAAGAAATAATGAAAAACAAAGACATCCCCCTAGTAGCAAAGACTAAAGTATTCAACTCCTGCATACTTCCATGCCTATCCTATGGCTGCCAAACATGGTCACTAACTAAAAACAACCTCAAAAAGCTGGAAGTATGCCAAAACAACATGGAGAGAAGTATGCTAAACCTAAAACTAAAAGACAGAATAAGACTAACAAAAATTAGGAAAAGAACAAAAGTAATGAGGATCACTACAACTATACGAAAACTGAAATGGAAATGGACAGGTCACATGATTAGAGAAAACAAGGATAAATGGACGGAGAGAATAACACCATGGTACCCAAGAGAAGGAAAAAGGAAAAGAGGGAGACAAATAAGGAGATGGGAAGACGAGATAAAAGAGGAGGCCGGGAAGACGTGGACAAGAAGGGCAAGTGACAGAGATAGTTGGAAAGCCCTGGAGGAGGCTTATGTCGGAAAAGACAATCCAGGGAAGGTGTGATTCTTTTTACAAAATAAATGTATTTTTAAACCTGAAAACAAGCTATAAATAAATAAATAAATAAATCTTGATTTAGCAGATTAAGCAACTCAATATGTACTAGGTATATTATTATTTGAAACTGTTGTGCATGTTACTATCCGCTTGCCAAGGTCCGCTGTAAGAGGTTTCTTTTGAAATAAGCAGTGCCTGTTGTGTTGTTTTTCTATGTGTTTGTTTTCTGTACAATATAATGTGTACAATAAACATTGATTTACAACAGGCCTAGATATAGTGCATCATATAAAAAATACACTAGAAACATGTCACCTATTTGAAAGTATTAAAAAGTGACATATGTATTTTATTAATTGCAACCTTATTGTCTACCATTATAGTAGTATTTTTATTGCCGTGTATTGCGGTAATGTAGTGCTTGAGCACCGCTTTGCCGGCATTGTAGTAATAAAATTTTCGAGCATTCTAATAATAAAATTTAAATTAAAAATACAATATGATGTCCTAACGCGAAGTTTAGGCAAATATAGTCACCTTTATTTGGACAAAGGTGACAAGGTGATACAGATATTGGTATCTGTTAGTTAAATGATTATTAAAGTATTATTGAATCAAAGATTGCTGGCAGATATGCTTATTTGAATCTTGTCTGTAATATAAACCTCCGTAAGGAAATACTTAAAACACTTTTGAACATTGGGTTTGAAAAACAAAAACAGTGTTGCAATGTGTGAGATAGACAATGTACTTCAAAGCCAACATGATGTGCATTTGAGCTAGGTTTAAGACCCAATAATTTAATGTAAAAACTTAAAAGCAGTAGAGATTTAAATTAATAGAAGAATGGATACAGATAAAATTAAATTACACACAGCTTCTGTTCCATCAGAAAAATAAAAATTGGAACATACATTTTTTTCTGTTATACCAAAACAATTTTGTATATCTCATTAAATTCAGCAGTTTTTGCAATTCTCTATGTCTCAATGAAAACTTTAGGTAAATACAGTCAAGTTTTGAAGAAACAAATCTGGATGCTACAGTCCCATAGATCAGGTCAGAGGGTTGTCTTCAGGGTGGGTAAACATTGAAGTAGATAGAGATTTCTTTCTGTATCAAGAAATATATACTTCGGAATCTATTTATTTTTTAACAATTTCAATATTTTACTTGTGGACTTGTGCAACTAGGAATTTTACCTTATCTACAAGTTTTGTTACCTAATTGAGTTTAGCCTATAAATATTCAAGATCATCAACTAGTCAAGCTCTATGAACAAACAAAGATCAGGAAATATATGATTTTGTGCAATTCAGTTTTAGAACTGATTTGAATCCTAGTACTAAGTCTATTTATAGTATGTAGCAAGTTATGAACACAGTGATAAGCGCGTGGGAGTAACAAATAAGACCGAATTACTGCAGGAAACTACATAACATACCATAACATAACCTCCAAACATATGTCAAAATAGCACTATACATTATTACGTATTATAGCAATGAAACGTACCTCGAGCTCTTGGTTATGGCATTTCTCCTCAAGCTCTTTCCCCGTCACGTCCGTCCTTGAAGAATCTTCGCTGGAATCCTGTTGTACGCCTTCAGACAACACTTCCGAAGCGAAATTCGTAATCTGCCCTTTCAAGCTGTTCAAACTGTGGTTCAGGTTAAGCCACGACATGTTAGATGGCACTAATTACAGGCACATATCACTTGTGAAAAATTTCAAAGCAAATACTTCCGGAGAAAGGATGTAAACAATGAAAAATTGCATTATTTTGCAAATACTGACAGACTTTGTCCAGTTGGCAAAACAGCCGCCATTTGACAGTTGAGTGAGGGGTCTTTTTTTTTTTTTTTTTTTCTTCTTATAGCAACCGTCTACCCATTTTTGGGGACATTTTGCCAGCGTCGGGTAATATAATTTACAATATATACATGAGTAATGTAAATAAGATAGTGGATATTTACAGACGAATATTATGGTGTTTTAAATATGTACAAAGACTTTTTATGTACAATTTATTAGAAAGGGACAATATGCAAGAAGTATTTACAGGTAATGGAGCTTTCAATGATATTAGAATATCATACAATGAGACTGACTGATATTTTGAACATGTGAAGAGAATGTGGTCAATGTCACCTAAACCTAAACCACATTCACAAGCTGAATTATCAACAATGGAAAGTCTAGCCAAGTGAGCCGGACAGCAACAATGGCCGAACCGGAGACGAGAAATGATAGATGAAGTACATTTGTCCAAAATCACTTTACTAAACCACGGCCGCGAAGGAATATTAGGCTGAAGATTTTTGAAATGTTTGCCTTTGGAGGGATTTGACCACAAATCCCTCCAACTTTGGAGAAGAACAGAGCGAGAAGAAGTGAGTAAATCATGGGTGTATATAGAATTTTTATCAAGTTTGCCCTGTGAGGCTGCTAGCTTGGCCAACCCATCAACCGCTTCGTTACCTTCAATTCCCGAATGACCGGGAATCCAAGCCAACGAAACCTTAAGAGATTGGTTGGAACAAACCAACAGCCTATTTTTAATTTCAAGTAATAGAGGAGAAAACGAATTTTTATTAAAAGGGTTCGATAAAAGCGAGTTCAGACAACTTAATGAGTCAGTAAAAATTAACGATTCCTTAAATTCCTTACAAATTATAAAATTTATACACTCTAATATAGCCAAAGCTTCTGCAGTATAATTTGATACAATGTTATCATATTTAAACAGTTTAAAAAACCCTGTATTTTTATGCAAGAACGCAGCACCAACACCTTCACCCCCAGAAGATAAAGGTGTTTTTGATGCATCCGTGTAGAAAATTTCAGAATTCGGATAATTTGAATTAATAAAATCCAACACTAATGAATTTGCTACGACTGATTCCTTTTGCACACCAATAGACAGATAAATTTTAGGAGTGTAAATTACTGTTTCATATGGCCAGTAAAACAATGGATGACAAGGAAAAGTTTTTAAACATGGTCTATAGTCTAATAGTTTTGTGTAACTGTTATAAATATGGGGGACAGTTTTACGAGCCCAGTAACTATTGTTGGAATCGATTAAAGATCTAAGTTGTTCAATTTTACATAAAACAGGATGATTTACAATTTGACTAGTTTTAAAAATGTAGTTGTCTGACAAGAATTGTCTTCTCAACTCCAGAGGAGGATCACAACATTCAACCTGAAGAGCGTTGATTGGGGTTGATTTCATAGCGCCCACCACTATACGAAGACTTTTCGATTGAATCAGGTCCAACTTACGAAGGGCCCCTTTACTAGCGGGAGGTAACAAAAATGAGCCATAATCCAAAATACTTCTAATTAAAGCGTTATACACGAGTCTTTGAGATGATGGATGAGCACCCCACCAGACACCCGACAAGGCCCTCAATACAGAAATACTTTTTTCACACTTATGAACAATATGGCTCACATGAGCTACTCCATTTAGTTTTGAGTCGAATTTTTTACCCAAAAACATAACTTCGGGAACTTTAGGAATAACTACTTGATTTATTGAAATATTAACATCAGGAACCCTCTTACGAGAAAAAATCAAAAAAGAACATTTAGTGGGGGATAAAGCCAAATTATGATTAGCCATCCACAGCTGTATACTTTCCAGGTCAGATTGCAAGGCAATTGTTGCTTGATCGATAGACTTGTGACAGGCATAAACAAGAAGATCATCTGCATATTGTAGGATATTACAACCAGCAATTGCATTATCTAAATCCCTAGTATATACATCATACAAAAGAGGACTAAGGACAGATCCCTGAGGAACACCTTTCCAAACTGTTCTGCGAGAATCACTTACACCTGCAAGACGAATTGATATAGACCTACCAGTAAATAAATTAAATATAAAATTTACAAATTTGAGTGGAAAATTTATGTCTAACAACTTTTGTTTTAAAATTATTAAATCGACATTGTCGTATGCAGAACTTACATCCAAGAAGGCAGCCGTCACCACTTCATTTTTGGAAAAAGCAACAAGAACGTCAGTTGTCAAAAGAGAATGGTTGTCTGTTACGCTTTTGCCCTTTCTAAACCCGTATTGGGACACAGAAAGTAATTTATTGTGCTCCAAATGCCACTCCAATCTATTTTTAATCAAATGTTCTGTTAACTTACACAGAGTGGATGCCAATGCAATTGGTCTATAAGAGGAAGCTAATAAAGGATCCTTATTAGGTTTTAACAATGGAACGATAAGGTGATGTTTCCAAGCGGGAGGTATATTACCAGTGGCTACTATAACGTTTATAATATTGAGATAAACTGACTTGGTAGATTCATTTGAGTTAGCTATAAAAGAGTATGGAATGCCATCATCGCCTGGCGTTGAATCTGACACCCGTTTTAAGACAAATAGTAATTCCTGCATGGTGAAAGGTTCGTTTAGATAGCCAGAATTTATAGAAGAATATGTAAATGGAATTTGATCTGAAGAAGGAACAAAATCGACTGCAAGAGAACTGAAGAACGAAGGAACCCAATCAAGTGATAAAGCAGAAACAGAGGAAGCCCTCAATGAAGTTCTAAACCGCCGGACACTATTCCATATCAAAGATAATCGAGTGTTCGGCGAAATAGACTCGCAAAAAGACTTCCATCCTTTCCGCTTTTTCTTTCGTAAAAGTCGCTTAGCAGCTGCTTCCTGATTTTTGAAGTTATTAAAAGTAGCTAAATCAACAAAATCATGAACAAGTAGTTCCGCGTCATTTCTTTTTTTTACAAGTTCTGTGCATTCCTTGTCCCACCAAGGAGGAGATGGAATTTTATTTCTGGCAACATTTTTAATTGGAAAAAATTCTTCAGCTGATAATAGGATATTTGAGGTTAAGTTATTGTAACTATCAACAATATTATCTTCGGAGACAACTTGAAAATGAGACATTTTATTATTTAACGAAACAGAAAAATCTTCCCACTTATCCTTAGTCAATCTGAATTTCTGTAAAGGAGGTAAAGCTTCAGTACAACTGTTGTTGGACTTTGGAAACGATATAATAATGGGATAATGATCACTGCCGTATGATAAATTTAGAATATTCCAGGTAATGAGTGACATTACACCAGGAGAACAAATGGAAAGGTCGACATAGCTGCGTGCTTGACCAGGAATCGGTCGACGAGTTGGAGAGCCATCATTTAACACACCAAGATTTAATTCATCGAGTAAATCTGCAACACGAATGCCAAAACTATCATCTCTCGGAGCACCCCACGAGGAATGGTGGCCATTAAAGTCGCCCAAAATAACAACAGGAGACTGCAAACCTTGTATTATATTTTTTAAAATTGGAATTACTGTTATATCTTTCTCAGAAATATACACAGAAACATAAGTAGTTCCTGCCACCTGTGCTGCTACTATATCCAGATGTTCATTGTTATATACAGGTAATGTTAAGCAATTAAATAAATAATTTCTTTTTATGAGGAGCGCGGCTCCTCCATAACCATCCCTCCGGTCAGCCCTGATGAGGTTGAAACCTGGAACTCTATAATGAGAACCAGGCCCCAACCATGTCTCGGAGATGGCCAGAATGGAAGGATTGAATTTATTTATTAAATAAACTAGTTCAGTGTGTTTAGATCTGACGCTTCTGGCATTCCACTGAATCAGATTGTCCATGTTTAAGATTAAGGATGGCTATTGAGATTGTATTGACAAGAGATAAAGCTGTGTTGTACGGTAAAAAGGAGTTAAGAATAATATTCACTAATTGAGATAAAAGCTCATGAAGAGAAGATGCCTCCTTAGAGGATTCTGATGGATTTTCAACTAAGCCACAACCATTATTCTGAGAAGGTTCTTTAAAAGAATTTATTAAATTTTTATGAGCTTCTTGATCATAACCCTTATTTATAGGTTTTCTTGTTTTAGGCTGACTTATTACAGTTTTTTTCTGCCATACTTTTTTGTTTTCAGTAGAAGATGAATAAGAATAAGACTCTTGGGAAGAGGACTGAGAAGCAACTATTTCAGAAAACGATGGTTTTGATGCCGGAAAAGACTTGGAAGCTTCAAGATAAGATTCATTTTTATCAGACATATGTCTTTTGATGTTTACTTGCCTCAAAAACTCTGGACAATTTTTATCAGTGGCTTTGTGTGAACCAGAGCAATTTATACAATGGAAAGCCTCTAAATTACATGATCTGCCATCATGGTCCTCACCACATTTCAAACACCTGGGTTGACTTCTGCATTTATCTCTTGTATGCCCAAAACGGCAGCAGTGAAAACATTGGATTGTTGGTAAAATATATTTTTCCACAGGCAAGGAGGAATAAAAAGCAAACACTCTTGGAGGAAGACATTGGCCATCAAAAGTCAAAGTGACAGATTGAGTTGGAATCCACTCAACCCCTGAAGAAGTAATAGACTTCCTACACATGCGACGGGAACGAATGATAGCCCCAAAGCCATCAGGAACTCTTATATTTGATAAAATATCTTCATGTGTCCAATCCTCGGGCACACCCTTTACAATGCCCATTCGGCAGATGTTGAATGTTGGAATTGAAGCAATATATTTTTTATTTTTTGCCAGAATTTCATTTTGAATAAAAGCATTTGCCTCCCTACCACTAGAAAACAAGATGGAAAGACGATTGCGTCCTATACGTTTTACACCATTTTCTATGATGTTCCTCATTCCATTTTTATGAAGAAAATAGGAAAGAAAGAAAGAAAGAAAGAAAAAATTTATTTGCATCAGTATGTGTACACAAAAAGGTCTTAATTTAAAATACATTTAGTTCCAACATATGAAGCCAGCAAGCTAGCATGCAAATTTTTAGTATGTTAAATCTACATGTCCTATTTTAAATTCGCCAAACTAATACATTATTTTATTTTTTATTCATGCAAACACATTCTACATATTACAATTACTACTTAATTCTATTATATTTCTTCAATCGTCATGTTATATTCTTACTAGCTAAATATTCGTTAACACTATAAAACCCTTTTTCCGACAACCATAATGTCAATGAATATTTAAACTTATGTCCATCTAATATTTTAATATCGTCAGGTAAATTATTATAAATTAGAATACTCATGTTGTATACGTTTTTCTTATAGATAGCATTATGGCACGGAGGCTGATATAACAGGTTTTTATAATTGCACCTTTGTGTTCTAGTCGACATTTCTGAAATAGTTTTAAATTGTTCTTTAAATGATTTTACAAAACAAGAAATATCTCTGATATATAAACATGGCAATGGCAGAATATTCAGTTTTTTAAATAATGGTTTACAGCTATCTTGAAATTTGGCATTACAAATAGAGCGAACACATTTCTTTTGCAATATAAATGCTCTGGCTATATCCACAGAGTTACCCCACAACATAAGGCCATAACCTAGCACAGATGAGACATAGCCATGATAGGCAGTTAATGCTGCCTCCATTGAAATTGTTTGTCTCAAACGTTTTAATGCATACACAAATCGTCCTAATTTATTGCAAACTAAATTTATATGTCCCTTCCAGTTTAAATGTTTGTCAATAATTAGTCCTAGAAATTTTACGTTGTCAGAGTTATTAATTATATTATTATTATGTTTAATTTGTATTGTAGGTGGATTTGAATTATAATTTGTAAATTGAATCATATTTGTTTTGTCCATATTAACATGCAAGTTATTTATTTGAAACCAATTTATGATGTCTTTAAATGCCTTATTTATTGTGTCTTCATAATCTTCTGTATCCTGACACTTTACTGTAAGAGTGGTATCATCAGCAAATAAAATAATTTTATGTGATGTTGCATTTGGAAGATCATTAATATATATAAGAAATAGCAATGGTCCAAGGATACTGCCTTGGGGAACTCCATTTTTATTGATTCTAAAGGCAGACCTAAATTTTTTCTTTACTAGAACATTTTTCTGGGTTAATGTGATTTTAGATATTTCTGTACATTGTTTCCGATTTTTTAAATAACTTGTTAACCAGTCATGTGCTTTTCCTCTAATCCCATAATTTTCCAATTTTTGTAATAATTTCTTATGATCAACGAAGTCAACGAAGTCAGAAACGAAGGAAAAATCAAGTGGGTGCAAAGTAGCACCTTTTTTGTTTTCATCTTCTTGGAACTGAACATGAACAACATATGGACCTGGATCATTTGGTTCATATAACCTTCTGAAATTTTCTTTAGCAGATGAAACTGACGTATCCATGCTTGCGACAGATGAAACTTCTTGCGTTGGTACTTGAGTCGTGGTTGGGACCAAAGAAGTATTTTTTAAATTTAAAATTGAAGGGTCAAGTATCAGGACTTTTTTAGACAATTTCTTGTCATTCTTTTTCTTAAAGCTAACGGATTGAATCTTGCGATCCTTTTCAACTTTGTTAGCTGCCGCCACCAGTAAGTCAATTGAAGATTGGTCTGAAGTGGACTCCCTCCCATTGGAGGGGTCCATTATAGAAGAAGCTCCCACCAACAGAACAGAAAAACTTACCCTACTCGATGGAAATATATACACTCATAATAGAAAACAGAATTACATAAACTATAGGTACTAATATGAGACAATAATGAATAAAATAAATAGAGCAAACAATTTTTACAACTTTTCAGTTTCCCGCCCAAAAGTCGAAAAAACAAAAAAACGAGTGAGGGGTCTGTAGGGCTCATTCCGAATCAGACTTTCAGCACTGTCAGCGATCAGAAAAGTAAAAAAGTAGTGATTCGGAACGCGATTACGGGTACAGTTTGGCAAAAAAGAGTTTGGAGCGGTGACAGGTGGAACTTAATATTTAGTTTGCAGCCATTCATGCTGGGTTGCTTTTTATCCCATTGGTATGCCATGCCATGTTGATTCTTATTGGTTAATTTTATAATATTTTATAAATTAAGTAATATTTCCTTTCCTATTTGACTACAAGGTAGCCACAAGTGCGATAGAAGCGCCCTCATTTTTTCCAAGCTCTTTTTTTGTTAAGCTGTACTTCGATTTCAGCGCGTCTTGGATTGGAACACAGGATTCGTTTCGTCCTTTTAAAGTTACCACCACACCAGGCGCGTCATGCGTTTTCGTTTTGATACCTACTGACTGGGCCCCGTTTCACGAAGAAACAAGTTACTAGTAACAAGTTACAATTTGATTTACATTGCGTAGTCAATTCGCCTGAACTGTAAGCCCTTATCGTTTTCTCTAATCGTCTACGCAATGTACGTTGAATTGTACTTGTAATTCGTAACTTATAGCTTCGTGAAACGGCCCCCTGGGGGCCTATATACAGAAAACTATAAGGGCTTACAGTTTAGCTAGGCGATTTGGCTACGCAATGTTTATCAAATTGTAACTTGTTACTAGTAACTTGTAGCTTCGTGAAACGACCCCCTGATCTAATTTAGTGTTAATAATAAAGACCTATGGATAAAATTATCAAGACAAAACTGAAAAATAAACAAACAAGAATAAAATAGATTTGTAGATTTTGAAAAGTTTTTAAGTTTAGAACTGTCGAAGGCCAACTTATATCCAAGGAAAATGTGATTACCACCGACACATTGCGCGGCTGCGCGCATCATAGCGCGCGTTATGATGCGACCAGGGCTGTCACAAGTACATAATTAGATAGAACCTACCTGTTAAAACTTGGAACTGTCTTTTTTCGTCTTATTTTTAAATCGGACTACCTAATAACATAGATAGGTTAGGATACATAAGTTTATTAATATTGTATTTTTTTGTTATCGTGTCAACATGTCTAATATTTATATTATATTAGAAATATTTCTGCGGAGTAAAAACTAAGCAAATAATTTAATGTAAATCCCAAGAAAACAAAATGTGTAAAATTTTCATTGCCTAATGTAAGGAACAACAACTTAGCTATTGTCTTGAATAACGAAAATTTTAATTAAATGTAAATGAAACAGTTTTCTTAGGGATCGCATGGTTAGTACCCAAAATAGAAAAAGGTATACGAATTTTTAAAAATGGAAATAAAAAAAAATACTAAAAATAATGTGTGATATTTATATTTATCAGATTGCCTATGATATTATTTTTTGTATGTACATGTATAGTACCTGAGTCAAAACTATCGTAATATATAAAACATAAACTCGATACTTTTACCATCGAACATCTGGCAACCCTAACCTACAAAACTGATTGATTTTAGATATTTCAGTAATTTATCGTCATTTCATAATTAAATACCGTGTTTTTAATTTTTTTCATCCAAATAAATATAAGACACGTTAATTTTACATAAAAAAATTACCATTAACTTTTAAAATAAATAAACAATATGTCAGTCAAAGTCGAATTTGACTGACATTACGCCGGGCGCCGTTAGCGGAAGATGGCGGCGGTCATGACGCAATCAGTGGCGTCACATTGGCTGCCGTAATCCCACTGACAGTGATTCGGTACGCTGTTTTGGGTACTCAAAGTGATTTCAGCGCGTATCGGAACGCGGCCTCTTCTGCAGATTTGCAAATGACGGACGGCCATCTTGAAATCTGTCTCACTGACGTTTGATTTTGTTGATTTATTTTGTGATTGTGAGTGATCTTCGTCCGTCGCTAATGCAAGCGAGCCGTGAAATTTCTAATTAAATTCCTTAAACACGTCATATAGTTTAGAAACCCTAAACAGTTAAAGGTTTCTCACATCACAAACAAATTGTTCCTAAAGCTAACCTCAAATCATGGAAAACCCGACTGTTTCCGTAAATCAACGTAAAACTGTAGTAAAAAGCTCAAAAAAGAAGCCGAATGTGATTGTGATCAAAAGTTATGTCTTGACTACGAAAACTGCCGTAAAACTTTTGCTCAACGGCAAATTAAAGGCAAAAGTATGTCGATACTGTTTACGAGTTACAAATCCATTGTCGGAGTTAGATCAGATCATGCAAATTGCCAGCAAGACTGCCCTGTATAAAGTCACTATAAGGGATATAGTGGCCAGTGTTCATCCGTTTAAGGTATGTGCAATTTTTACCGTTCTCGATGACAATAAATATGTGGAAATATCTCTCACAAGGCATTCTGATCCCAAACTAAACAGATGCTGCTCTTTCTCTCAGAGCCTGTACGGTTCCCGTCACGTAAGATGAAGTGGAGGGAGATTTTTCAATTGGTTACTGTGACAGTAACATATACAGAGTGTAACAAAATATGAGTACCAATCCGAAACACTTGACGTTCCTTGGGAAAAGTTGTTCAGTGTCATGATTACTGTTGCTGTATTTCAGGTACCTCTTTGTTACACTCTGTATATTATTATGCAAGTACTTTACCTTTTATTCATTTAGGTTTAAAGAAGTTTTATTCTCACTAAAGACCTACGGTCACTTACATGAGAAAAGAACTTAAATAACATTTTTTTAGTTCGAATTGTTGTTCACATTTTACAATTTACATTATCATTATTATATCAATGTAGGTAGGTAGGTTACAATATCGATAGAACTTTCAACTTTGTAATATTCAACGTAACATAGAATGCTCACCCAATTTAAACTCATGAACCACCTGTAAGTATTTAATCTGAAATTTACGTTTTCAAAATGTGCTCGGATAGTTTGTTATTTAATCAGGCAAGCAGTTGAAACAACTTATAATAGAGCCTGTATACAAGTTTTCATTCAGTTTTTATTGTTTCTAGATTATTACATTATAAATAGAAAAAACACATTAATATTACATTGTCTGAGGTGCTTTGGTTCCAGACTGCCGATTTTAAACCAAATACATCTTCTTTCTTCAGTGTCTATTTATGTGACGTAATCTTTCTTCTTAGTTGCTACACTGTTGATAGAGTGGCCTTGGTTGTCAATCTGAACAAAAATTTTCCACAAGTGACCCGCTTTGTAATGTGGTGCCTTTTCTCTCTGACCGCTGCATTTCAAATACACTCTTTCTTTTTATTTTATTTTTATTTTATTGGTATGAAAAATAATAAATTAGGTTGTAAACCTACAGTTTCCTTAAAGATATGAAACATTGTAATGATAGTTCACTGCAGCCTTTGTTTTTCTTGATCTTTAGTACTTATTATTGTAATTATTTCAAAGAAAACTCTTCTCTAAAATTTCAGGTAGCTGAAGATCCAAATTTACCTAATAAAATTTGTGAAAGGTGCCTTAATAAAGCAATCCAATCCTACTTCTTCGCCCAACAATGTGAGCAGTCTGAACGTGCTTTAAGAAACTGCTTTGACGATATGTATGAGAAGTTAGACAAACTTGATCCCATTGAAAGACCCAAAAAACGGGGCAGACACAAACTACATCCCAATCACAATATCTTATACACTGAACACCGCAATGTCATTGACTATGCAGAACCAATACGAAATTTAATTAATGTTGGTGCAGTCTCTCTTACCAAGGAACCAGTGATGAATGATCTGGAGTGCAAGAAGTGTTGGCAAGTATTGCCCAATGTTGAATCCCTAGCAAACCATGAGAAAATTCATCCAAAATCAATGTGGTTCAATTGTCGTCTTTGTGGAAAATCATTTTCAAAGAAAATGCATATGAAACGCCACCTCCAAATCCATGCTAAGGGAAAAATTCTTCAGTTAAAAAGTGATGACAGAAATTTTGTATGTAAACAATGCGGAAATTCTACAGATAACCACAATTTACATCTTCAGCATATAGAAAAACACAAATTTCAAACAGTCCTCGAGCATTTAGTTGAGAGAAAGATGGACAAATTGTGTTCTGTTTGCTTAAATAGCAGCAGTAAAATGATTGAAATGGATAAAATTATATGCCTCCATGGAGGTTACCCAGAATTGACTGGTGATAGAACACTTTATAACATTCTTGGAGCCACTGTACCAGAGGTACGTAATTTTTATTAAATTTTTTGCAGTGAGATTTATTTAGCCTGGCCACAGACCTAACTGATTATGATATATTTTTTGATCCTGAAAGTATATTATGATAGATATTATTCAAAGAAAGAAAGAAAAATACTTTACTCATTAAATTGTGACACATACAAACTAAAACGCACCGCAAACATAACATAAAAACAACAAACATAATATATTAAAATTAACATTTTGTTTCAACATAATATTCAAATTAGTACACTAAAGTATGCAGTGTGGCACAATAGTGAAAAGGACACAACTCAGCATTATGTCTATCTCATAGAGCTAGACGCTGTTTTTCAGTCGCGCCTGTTTGTAAGGTCAGCTCAACCATCGCAACGTAAATGGATTAGAAAAAAAAAGTAATCTAGTAAAAAAGTAAAAAAAATCAGTTGGTTTGTGACCAGTTTTTGTTTTTGTCTCTTGAAAGACGAGATGACCTGGTCGACTTCGACGCGGACTGGTCGAACACAGCTACAAACCGGGAAGTCTGGAAAAGGGGAGGCTTTTGCCCTGTAGTGGGATACAAATAGGTTCATTATAAATAATAATTTTACTCTATATCTTCCATTAATAGGCTGAATAGGTGCAACATTGATTTAGCTATGTTATTTATTGTAGTGTTGTTGGTGTAATAATTGAAATTGTTATCCATACCAGAGTTTTCATTTTGTAGCCAAATCATAAGTATCAAGAACTTTATGTTCCACATGAACCTATAATCATGAAAATTACAAAGAAATCAAACCAACTGGCTAAACTTGGTACTGGCAATCAAAATTTCACATTTTCACCACCTAAGATTGTTACCTTGGAAAAGATCAATCATATTGGAAATGTTTTTATATTTTCTGCACCAGAAACATCTATTACGATCAATCAATTACATCTGAAATCATTAGGAGGCTTAAGACAATATGATGATAATGATAATAAGCCCTTTGATGTGAATACTGAAAAAGCAACTGAACTTATTGACAAAGATATTAGAGAAAATCATACTGATAACAATCAGATTGAAAATAATGACGATAAAAAGGGATCACAATATAATTTTGCTGAACCTGACCATATTGAAGCTGAAATGAGTCCAGAGGTTGCAAACCTAGAAAACTATGGAAATGATAACAGCATTGAAATTAAAATATTGTGTGCAAAGTGCTGGGTTTTCAGTAAACCAATGTGTGATAAATGCTCTAAAAACAAAGATATTTCACATAATGCGACTTCAGATGGTTTGACTGAAATGGTAGATGAAATAACACATGCAAATATTTTTTCTTCACCATGCAAGTTTTGTTGGGTGTTTAAACATACTAGTAAATGTGAACATTGTAAAATGTCTACTACAGAAACTGTTAACGACAATCACACTAAAAAAGAGACTCAGTTAAATGACATGACGATAAAATCTAAGGCTATGAAAAGAAAATTGCAAATAGAAAATGACACTGCTTTGAAAAAAACCAAATGGCAGTGTAATATCTGTTTAACTACAAATAACACAAACAGGGACACTTGCATATGTTGTCAATGTGAAAAAGCTTATGAAGAGAATGTCAAACTGAATTTCAGATACAATTTTACAGATTTTATGAAAACTGTTGTATTAGAACCCGATAACAAGCATGACGAAAATCAAAACAGTGTTTTTGAACTTACTGACTCATTTTTGGGACAAGGTCAATCTAATCAAACAGTGAATCAAGAACAAACAGTCGAATGTATGGATTTATCCAACTCGCCTCCAGGAGTCACAGGAATTGAAACTTGCATTTCAAATCAAAATAAATTTGAAGACACAATGGACATTGCTACTGAAGAGTATTTACCTTGTAATGTTGCAAATCTTCAGTCAGTAGTACCTGTTGTTACAAGTGAACTTTCCAGCACATCTATTCAAGAAAATGTTTCTGCTTTTAAAACTAATGACCATCCATTCTACCTCAATCCCTTTTCTTCGGGTTTGTTCTCAGTAGATGAGCTTTCTGGTTCAAAAAACTCTCCACAAAATGACTTACAATTTAACATTGGAACAGCCAAAAAGGACGACAGATGTAACCATATAAGAAACATCAGGAAGTCATTAAAAAAACAAAAAGCTACTCGCAAGTAAATATTTACGCACTTACCAACTTATTATACGATAATGTTATTTATTTACATAATTTAATACACTACATATAAATTTAGGGCGTATTCCGATTCAAACTTTCAGCGCTGTCAGCGATCAAAAAAGCAAAAAACGTATGAGTTTTGACAGCTGACAGTAATTCGGAACGCGATTACGGGTGCTTTAATCGACTTCAGCGCGTTTCGGAACGCAGGGTGAGCTGATGATGATGATAATTACGTTATTTTTAGATTTAGTAGCGGCGCTAGGCGTCTCTTTGTTTTTTTATTATAGGGGCATAATGCTTGAGTCGCAAAATGGACGCATCAAGCGTAACCGGACTTTTGGGGGAGCGGAAGGCTCTTAGTTACCGTCTTACCCCTAACTCCTAGCTAGGCGTCTCGTAGTCGGCAAGGGCTTGTAAATAAGTTTAACAAACGTTAACGTTTAGTTATTTGTATTTCAAAGTTAATATTGATTAAGATTTACTTGTGAACCACGACGAGCCACTGGTGTTACGTAACTGCGACATAATCTTGAATAAATTCAGTTAGGTTAAAAGCCGAAAAATTAGATTATTTTATTTTTTATACATCTGCGCCCCGTTTCACGAAGCAACAATTTACTAGTAACAAGTTACAATTTGATATTCATTGCGTAGCCAATTCGCCTTAACTATAAGCCCTTATTTTTTTATCTCATTGTCTACGCAATGTACATCAAATTGTACTTGTAACTTGTAGCTTCGTGAAACGGCCCCCTGATTATATACTCATACACCAGTCTCATTTTTCTTTCCGACTGGGCAATGAAAGAGGCCTCGTAAAGCTGATGTCATTGACGCCTACATTTGGTCTAGCACCGCCGCCGTATAGATTAATTTAATGATAGGTATAAGTACCTATCATTAATATACAAAATTTAAAGGCTTTTTTAAAGGATATCACTTCTTTGGAATCATGTGACAGATGATTCTGTTATATAACAGCATGATAAAATAGCTCAGATTCAAGAAGTCACGTTTAAATCCTCATTTAATTTCCTATCTCTTTTTAGTGTTAAAAGGTGATCAGTAAGGCCGGAATTGAAATTAAGGATTATTAGTATAGTATATAAGACCAAACAAAAATCTAAGACAGTTTTATTCAAAGTTTTAGGGAGTAGTTACGATATAATACCGAAAATCTGTTATAATAGCAAATATTTCAGCACAGTAAATTTGTATGAAAAGTACCAATTTTTTTTTGTTTCGGTAAAGTTCTAGAATAATAGTTGTTCAGTTTCATGGGCGGAGTTACCACCAGACGGGTTTTGCCTTATTTCACTAGCACGTTGTATTCGCATTTAATACTGTCACAATATTTCTATATATTATCCATTATATTACTAGTGGTTCTGTGAGCTGTAGACCTTGCGAGTCTGTATATATCTTTTAAAATTTTTTTTTTCTCGACAAACATCCCCAACCCCTTGATTTTCTTATTTTTAAACTTAATTTTATATTATTTATTTTATTTTGTCTTATCTTATTTAATTTTATTGGTTAAGAAATGTGACCTGTAGAGGAAAACAGCCTCGGCGGCGGTAGACCTTGTAAGCTGGCAACCCCCATAACTCCGTAATTTTTTAAAATTTCCAAAAACTGACTCGACAAAAAAAATCGATTAATTTATCGAACCTGCTCACAAAATTTCACAAGAATCGGTTGAGAAACGCGACCTGTAGAGTGAAACAAACAAACAAACCAACAAACAAACAGATGGACATACAAAAGCAAATTTGGCCAAGCTGAAACAGAGACTCTTCGCTCGCTCGGTCAATTATGGCACGTCCACCACAGTTGTTACAATGTTGTTTTATGTACAATGTTATGTATCTTTAGTCCTGAGAATTTTTACAAACTGTTTTGGTGTAGTGTTGGACTACTTACTATAAAAGAGCTCATCTTATTTTATTTTTTAATTTAGGGTTCCGCAGTCAAAAAGGAACCCTTTTAGTTTCGCCATATCCGTCTGTCCGTCCGCGGCTTAGCTCAGATACTCTTAGTACTAGAAGGCTGTAATTTGGCATGGAAATACATAAATTAATCATTCCGACAAAACTGAAGAATAAAATCTTTAAGAACAATTTTATTAGGGTTTCTCTGGTACACGTGAAGTGGGAGTTATTTTTTTTATTCACGACACCTTATAGCGTGAGGTATCTCACTTATTATATCTAAGTACTATATTACTTCATACCCGGCTTCTTTTAGTTTTAACCTTTATCCCTTTTATTTGCAGATGAACATCCTACACAATCATACTGGGTCAAAAATTTGTGAAAAGTGCTTAGACTATGCGATCATATCCTATATTTTCATCAACAAAACACATTATATAAGAAACCGCTTAGATAAATGCATTACCAACATGATAGAAAGTTTGAAAAATGCTCAGCCAGACAGTAATATATTTATAGAAGTTGCACAAAATGGTATAATGCCAATAACAGAAACTTACGATGAAAATTTGCTGCTAGATGACGATGAGGTAGATGAGGAAAAATTAAAAGTGGATGTTTTAGAAGATGAATATAGATTAAAATCTGAAGAAGACAGTAGTAGCGATGAAAAAGATATCAAATTGAATGGCAGAATTGGTAGTAAAAATATTACTAATGTCACAAAAGGAGATACAGGTAAATTAGTAAATGGCTTTACAATGTCTGAAATAGGCGAATTTTTAACTTTCAAAAAGAATGGAATTAAATCTAAGAAAACAAAATCTAGGTATACTTGTCCAGTTTGTAATAAAATGTTTATTTCCGATCATTTCTTGAAGAAGCATGTTTTGAAACACGTCAACCAAAAAGTCCAATGCAAACGTTGCAAGAAGATCTTTCAATCGAAATTTCATTTGTATGAGCATGTAAAAGAGGCTCACTTGTTAAAGTTACAAAACCCGAGGGCCTGTGAAATCTGTGGTAGGTTGTTTAAAAGCGAAAAAGAAAATGTGCAGCATGGAAAATGCCACAAATTCAAACATTGTGACCTTTGTAGGAAAACGTTCGTTCATCAAAAGTATTTCGATAATCACATGCAGCGCCACGCTCTTAGATTATCAACTCGAAGACAACGAAAAACACAAAACTGTAGCTTCTGCGAAAAGGAATGTTCGGGCGATAACGAACTCTCAATCCATGTAAACAAAACACATTTGCAGATCAAACCATACAGTTGTGATATGTGCGAGAAACAATTTTACACAGATAAAAATTTGAGTAAGCATAAAAAGATTCACTCTATGCGTTCGATACAGAAGTGCGAAATTTGTTTGAAACTGTACAAATGCCGAAGAAGTTTGGTCGTGCACATTAGGAAACATATTGGTATAAAGCCTTTCCACTGCTCTTTGTGTTCTGAAGCATTTTATTCTGACGTAAAAGCAAAGCAACACATGAAAAAATGGCATGGAGGCAGCTTCTTCTGTAAATTATGTAAAAAAGTGTTTGTTAGTAAAAAAGGACTTAAAGATCATGTCAATGGCGCACATAGCATATTTTAGCACGCTAAGTGTAGGTTTAGATGATTTATAAGAATTTTATGAAAAAGATTATGTGTAATATGATATTAACAAAGTCTGTTTTTATTATCCTGGGCCCTCTAGCTGGTCCCAGATTTTACCATCAGTGGCCTCGATTCGGTATGTCACGCTCTAATCCTAATTAGTCCTTAGTAAGATAGTCCGTTCTTTTTACCTTTTAAAGATTGAAAAGGGACAGGAGATGGCCATCCTAATATTAGAGCTGTCAAACATCGAATTTGAACCTTATGGCCGTGTCGATTGCACAGTTTTAGAGAGCACTTAAAACATGAGACTTAAAAATCTCTTAAACTGACAGCTATGCCCTTATTTCAGGTTATCATTCAATCTAATGAATATCATTTGTTCATGACCTCTCTTTCATTGGTCATAAAAACGAAAAGGATAGCTGAATTTTAAAATTAGAATTAGAGCATGACATCCCGAATCGAGGCCCGTAATCTGCTTGATCATAGAATGCAAAAAAAATGTACCTACTATTTATTTTTATAAACCTGTTATATAGGTAAGTATGTTCATAAAATTGCTATTGTTTTCTATCACTACTTTGAATACCAAATATGTCAAATACAAAATAAAAACTTTGTAAGATTCTATCATAAATAATTATGTTACACCTATTAGATTTAATAAGAATAAAAATAAATAATAAATTTACTAATGTTTTTATTTCTTTAATGAGCAGTTCATCTCTTGGTCTACAAGTTAACATAGAGTGTTGGATTATAATATTAATATAAACTACACTCACCGGCGGTGGCACATCTAACCGCCCACCCTTCATTTCAGGGAGTACTCGTGATTCTTTATATTTCTATTAGTTACAGCTGATGTTAGTTAAAAAGTAGTTAATTTAATGTTTATTTAAGTGTGTTTAATTTATCGTAAAATTATCAATAATTAAATTGTAATGTATAACAATAAGCGTAATTTAAAATTAACCCGAAATACAAGAGTGGGCGGTTAGATGTGCCGGTGAGTATATATATACAACAGGTAAAATATACATAAGGCAATAAATTTAGGGTGTAATAAACTTAAAATTTAAACTTGATACAATGATTAACCATATACTGTAAAAGCCACTAAAATGAGGAGAAATGTGGAACTTAATGGCACCGACGCTTGTGCTCTATGTTCCCCCACATGAAAGGTAAAGATAGTTATCTACAAATTATTATAATTTGTTATTTGATATCACAAAATAAAAAGTTTATAGAAGGGCCGCTCCCGCCTTCTTCAAAAATAATTACGTCGTCTTGCCAGACTCACTATCTCACTCACTCTTTGGGCAAACGCTATGGAACACTGTTCCCACACTGTTTGGGAACTGCGTGATAACGCCTATAAACGATACGTCAATGTGTGCGTGCGTGAAATTTTGTGTTTGGCGTTTTGTTCTGAGTGGACTCTGTCTGGGGCCCTGCTTCGCTTTATTACCTACTTACCTACTTTGTGTTGATATATTGTGACGACACCTCGCCTCGTCTCGTTGTTTGAATGGTTCATTAAGTTACTCCCTTTGCAAGTGTGACCTTCAACTTTTCTTAGTCAATACGATAATACCATGTGCCGAGTGCGTGAGTGCATGTGTACTCAACATAATTTTTTTCTATCTATATTCTATTCATTTCTCAGAATCATTTTCTGGTGGTACTTTTTTAGGTTTTTTCCTTTTAGATTCTCCATCATGACAATCACCTATATGTCTCCTCAAATCACTTTGCGTGTACAACTTTTTGTTACATATCTGGCATTCAAACTGAGGGTCAAAATGCTTTCTGATCATATGCTGACGTCTTCTGCTGCTAGATAAGAAACTTAGCTCGCATAAATCACAAGGATATGGCTGTTCACCGGTGTGAAGTCTTGTATGGAATATCAACGCCTTCTTGCTTATAAATTTCTTTCCACAGATGTGGCAATAGTGCTCAGGCCGTTCGTCTTTATGGGTTGCCAAATGACCTTTCAAAGTGTAGTCTGAATAAAAAGTTTTGTTGCATATATCACACTTGTATGGACGGACTTTGAGGTGGTGTCGGTTAATGTGAGCTTCTAGGCAAACAGCAAATTTTGTAGTATAGGTGCATTCCGAGCAACTTCTTATTAGTTTTTCAGTGTGAACGTGTGTGCTAACGTGTTTTGAATATAGAACACTGTTGATGTATACCTCACAGTGTGGGCATTGCCGTTGCTCACTATGTTTTTTCGCATGTTTAAGTAAAGCCTTTTCATTTGGAAGTTCTTCTGCACAAACGTCACATGTAAATGTTTCTGAATTTCTTATATTATGCAGTCTCATGTGCCTAGAGATTGTATGTTTAGTGTAGTTTTTAAAGCAGATTGGGCAAGGTTTGTCATACAAGACTCTGTGCTTGCCTATGTGTGATATGTAAGCTTTCTTTGAAAAGAAACTCCTTTTACATTCCCTGCAGTTATGACTTGTTCCTTTAGGGTGCGTAGGGATATGCTTCAATAAATCGGATCGTAATTTAAAGTCTAACGGGCACATAGTACAACCAGGGGCGTGCACAGGGTTTAGGGCTAGGGTAGGCACTAGTAGGCAGGCAGGTATAATAAGGATAAAAAAGCACTTACCAAAAAATTTCATGAATTAGGTTATTACTGTATTGTGTTGACCGGCGACCGGTGGTGTGGTGTTTCCATGCAAAGTGATGTAATGTAAGTTTGGCCACCTCAAGTATCTAACCAGGTGATTGAATATTTTGAACAAGTCACACTAGAAGATACCCGAAATGGCCTTGAAAAAGGCCTTGGTTTTTTTTGTTATTAACTTTTTTGTTATAACGCACAATTGACAAAATAAATTAACGGTATGATACTACAACTTTGTTTCTATTTATAAATTAAATCTACGCGCCTATCTTTGAGCAAATATTTTTGCAATACGTCATCGTAAAACGCAGGTGATCGTTTTACATCAATTAGGAGCTGTTTTTCAATAGAAATCATAGAAAGAGCTGCGAGTCTTTGTTGCCCCTGGTGGTTTTCGACTTTTCGTGCTTTTTGGCCGCGTTAGTAAAGTTATTCAAATCGACATAGCCGGCGTCGTTCCAAACGTTCAAAGAAGTGCAGAATAAAGTACACGGAAAACAAAACAAACTATTGGTGTGTACACAACCTGTTAACCAGTTGAAAGTCTCGTAAGATTTAATTTGAAAATGACGAGTTGCATTACCCTTCCTTTGAGTTAAATGCAACTCGAGTACACACCTTCCTCTATGAACGATATTCGCCTTAGCTTCAAAATTACACGTTGCAAATCCACCTTTTTTCAGTTTAAACAAACACGGCCCGTCGGCACAAAGTTCACAGCGATTACTCATTGTTATTAAAGTAATTTACTAACACAAAAAGCACTAATTGCTCAAAAAACCAAAGAAAAACACAAAAACTTAAAAATCACTGCGCGTCACAACAAGAAAGGTAAACAATATGGCGATTCCAAATTCCGCAATGAAAAAAGTGATTAAAATATTGTTTTTACCCAATTCAGCATTGCGCGCTTTATTCATAATGCGTCTTGAGACTATTAAAGCTTTAAAGCGACCGACGCCCCCACCGCTCGCGAGCTCGCGAAGCGTCGCGGTGCTGAGGTGGCTGAGAGTTGTGATTGGTCGTCGTATTTCTGTCGCCAACTTCGCGCCTGCGCACTGGCTGACATGCGCCTCGCGCGGCGCGCAATTTTTGGAACTCGGGAACGCTTTACATCGGTGCGTTATAAGGGAATGACTTGTACTAAGATCTATTTACGCCACCGATGTTCCTTCGACGACGATTCGCCTTGTATAAGTCCAAGTCGAAAAAGCTGGGCTTTTCGGATTTGTATGGAGCGAAATCACGCACACTAACGCATTGACAAGTTTTGTGTTCGCACATAGGGCCTTTATAGCACACAGTCATATATTTTCTCTCACTACATGTAAGTAAACGTCAGTTGGAATAGGCAGTGCTTTTGGCGAACGTGAACAAAAGACGAGTGGAATTTGTTTAAGATAAGGATGTGTAAAATTAATATGGGTGTTATGGTAGTTAGTATGATATAGTGTAGTGTAGTTAATTAATGTATATAATTGTGAAGGTATTTATCTGAAAATGACAGGGTAGGCAGTGCTTTTCTGCCTCTATGAAGTGCACGCCCCTGAGTACAACGGTATATAATATTTCGAGTCGTAAATTCATCAGGGTGCTTCTTTTTCCTATGAATATTCAATTGGCCTATGTTGCAAAAGGATTTCTTACAAATGTGGCATTTAGTTTCTTCAGTCAAATGTTTTCTTCTGTGTGTCATATAAGCTTCTTCAGAGTTGAAGCAAAATCCACACATATTACATTCAAACGGTCTTTCACTTAATACACTGGAAACAATGGGCCCTTCTATCTTAACACAGCGATCTTCAAATACCTGAGAAATATCTGAATGATTTTTATTCATATGCAATGTCAGATGTGGACGAGATGCAAAGTTATCTCCACATAAGTCACATAAATAAGGTAAGTGGTTTAGGTGTACTTCGTTGACATGACAAATTATTTGACATTTTGTTGTATACTTAAATTCACAGTCCGGACATTTAAATAATGTAACTTCTGCCATATGCTGCATTCTATACGAAGCTAAATAATATTCATGCACACAATCATCTTTGCATTCGGAGCACTTGTAAGGGCATCTATGATGTTCAAATTTAAGGATATTATTAAAGGGCTTCAAACATTTCTGGCATGTAATGTAAGTATGATTTTCAGACACATGCGTTTCTAAATCAGATTGTGACTGGAATTTTAATTGACACGTTGGACAGTATAGCTCTCCTGGATGCTCGATTTCATGTTCTGTGCTCTCTGGACTGAGTAAAATTATTTGGCAGACATCACAAATTGTTAAAACATCTAAATGTGAATTCTTTCTATGTTTAACAATATCTTCGAAGTATTTGTACCTTTTCGCACATTTGTGGCATCTATAATATACCTCATTGTGAAGGTTATAATGATCTTTGAATAAAACAAAATCATGGAACTGTTTACCGCAATACGGGCATTCATACTTGAGATGACAGTTTTCAAAATCAAACTCAGGTTCAACAGGGTTTAAATCATTAACTTCACACAAAAAAATTTGAGTGATAGTATTTTCCTGTTCTCTTTCAGAAACTGTAACTGTTGTGGGTACGTTTAAGCTGTTGACATTATCAATAGTCAGTAGTAATTGCTTTACAATTGGTAGTTCAGTTCCAGAACTAAATGTAGCTTGCTGGGTTAAAACATCAATGTATTTTTGAAGAACAGCATTGGTTGATTTAATTTTCTTCACTATAAGATATGATTGCAGAATCGTAGTAACACATGATTTACAGACATGTTTTGTTGGTAGTAGACTCACAACCTGGAAATACAGAAAATAAAAAAAATAAGTGCCAACCAAAATAAAAGTCCGCGCCCACTATATTACCACTGTGGTATAAATAGTGATTAGGTCCGTAAAAAAAAAAGAAAACAATAAAATAAAAAAATCTACTTATTTTTATTGTTTAGTACTGTAGTAGTAGTAAGGTCTTCTACAGATTTTTATTTTAGCCAAAGGCCTATAGGTACTTACTAAGAAATGTTAACAATCTTGATGAGTCTTTGAAAACATATTTGTATGTTTGTTCCACCTTCACGCCTAAAGCACTCAACGGATTTGGATGAAATTTGGATTGATGATAGTTTGTAACTTGGATTAACACAAGGGTATTTTTATGGGAAAAAGTCTTATTACCATGGGAAAATCATGCACAACGCGAGCGTAGCCGCGGTCGGACCGCTAGTTACCTATAATAACTTAACTTCTTTCATCATCAACGGCCCATTACAGTTTAGATACTGCTGGACTATCTGTTAATTTAAAAATTAGTTTTTTTGATAAAAACAAAAGACATCAAGATTGTTTACATTCTGACAAACTATGGTCAGATGATTTCCTATTGATCAAAGCCGTTTCAGTGGTATTTAGCAGCTCTGTAACACTTACACCAGGGATTATGAGGATGGTTGTCAAATCACACAATGAATAAGTACTCCTTTTGAAATTTTAAACTTTCTCTGTCACGAAATGGGTAAGTTGTGTACATCTTCTTAAAATATTATTCAAACACAAAAACTTACATGATCTCCAAACACCACTTTAATTATATCTTTTAGTGTCCTCTCTTTCTTGCTGTTTTCCAAGTGGAAAATCGAGTCTAATGTATCCAAATCTTCTTCTTCGGATAAACATATACCGCAGATATTACTTTTGAACAATAGCTTCTCTATATTTTTCTTCCATAGTCTTACTTTTGTTGACGTATCGGGGTTAGATTCCATAATGAAACTTATAGGTTATGGAGTGGAGGATATTAATCTTCAGGTTGCTTCAGGTGCTCCTAGCTGATTAGTAATGCATTTTAGGTTGTTGAGTATAATTAGCAAAGGAAATTATAGAAATAAAAATATCGGCAAAATAACTCTCAGAAATGAGCGATTTACGATTATTGACATGACAATAAAATAGACAGTGACTGACAGTGACAACTGACAGACAACTATAGAAAAGAAAGAAACTCCCATTCACCAAAATTAGTTGAGTCATATTGATTTCTCTTTCAGATGTACGTTAAAACAAGAGAAGGAAGAGATTGTGTATGGGTAGCTATTCTTTAGCGCCATCTAGTTAGCATATTTTACTTTAAAGATATTTGCTACTCGATGTTAGATGTCACTATTATGTAACAATTGAAGCAAATTGTTAAAATATGAAATACTCACTGTATTATACAGGGTAGTGTAAAGTAGCGTTGTGTTACGCTTCGGTGTTCGAAACTTTTTTCGTGTTTTTCTCAGTTTTTTTTCCTTTTCCTAATTTCTAATTTTGAATTCGATTTTGAAAGGCTTTTGTTTTTTTTTGTTTTTTTTGGCATTCAATTTCTTGACGGAGTTCTGTGCAGTTGTGAAAGTGCTGCATTTGTTTTTTTTTGAGCTGTTTCGTTAATAAGCTCTAGTTATTTATCGAAAGCTTAAGCATACTATAAGCTTTGCCAGTGTGCGAACAGAGGAGAGATCAGAGGTCCTCCTGTTACCAGTTTTCCTGGAAGTCATAGCTTCAGGTTCGAGCTGCCTGCTCACCCTCGAGAGGGAACGGTCCTGGCTGAGACGTAAGGGACCGGTGCGCTGGACCCTAACTTGCTGCTGTGGACGCGCGCGTGGGAGTTCCTGGTTGTAGTCCTGCTGCAATTTCGGGGACCTTGGCTTCGGCATTGGAGGTTCATAGGAGGTTGCTGCAGTAGCTGTGTTGGATTCTCGGGACCTTTGCCAAGGGACTGCACTGCGGTGTTGTTTGGAGTTTATTAGATTTGATGTACCTATTATTATTAACGAACTTTTTGGATTCAGTTTTGTTACCTGTAAACAAACCCTTAAATTGGTAAGTTGCTAGTTTTTTCCCTAAACTCGAACCGGCTCTTCACGCCGCCGTCATCCATTCCAGGCTGTACTTTTGGCTCCAAACGTTTTTCCCCATACCTGATCTACAGTTTTGTTGCGCAATAATTCCCTAAACAGGTAGGGGTCAATTTCCATCACAACCTCAGGAGTCTCACACTAATTTTGGGGAACTGTTAATTTTTAATTCTAAATTATTTATGTTATCTTTATCATCTTTTACCGTGTTTCCGTTTTTTTTTGTATTTGTTCTTTTGTGTGATTTTATTTGGTATCAATTTTGGTAAGTAAATCAAATCTTGGCTTTCTATACTTTTTTTGTCTATTTGGCATTTTATTTTTAATACTACAGTAGGTATTGAAAAACATATTAATTTCTTTTTTCTTTATTTTATAAAAGGTAAGGTACAAAAGGACATTACGTTTAATTAACAATTTCTAAATAAATACTATATATTGGCAGTGAGTATTTTAAAAATAGGCAAACGTTAGTAACATGTTTGTACCTAGGCACATAATATTTGTATTTAGATACGTAAGCGATCTTTCTATTTTTTATAATTAAATCACAGCTGGTCTAGACGAATTAGGAATAAAAACGTTGGTTATACAGACAGCTATGCTAAAACATTTTTTTTATACCTGTGTTTATTACCATGGATCCTGAATCCTGTGTGTATGTATTAAATACTCATAATTTGTTAATTATATTATTCAGTTTTCATTAAAATCAATTTAATCTCATTGAATGTTTCTTAAGGTTTTCGTAAGGTATATACGTTACTCTAGGGCTGTCTTTTAAATATTACGTAAAAGGCACTTAAGTCTATCTAGGAATGTACCTATGTTGAAGACATGCAATCGCACCATCAATTACAGTTGCATTACAGTTTCATTGCATATTCTAATGTTTCTATGATACTTTAAAATACTGGTAACTTTACTTCGGTAACTATAAAAATGGTACAACCTTATATAAATTCACTGATAAGTATATTTTTACATCTCTCAACTATAATTTGACCTTAAACTGACCCTAAAATCAAACACCAATCGCAAACAATCACCTCATTTAGCTTCTATCCTATTGGCCAGTTAAAACAAGAAGGTGGTTTTTAACATTTACAGGCTTATGGTTAAACTACATCGTTGCAAAAATTTATTACTTACTCGGGATTAAAAAATATCGTCGCACCAAAATATGTTATTCAGTAGATAGAGCTCTACATTTATTGCTATGGATACTTTTAAAAGCATTTAAAAATGGCGTCCATATTTCAAAACAGATTCAGATTGACACAAAATAAAAACTGCGCGGGAAAATCAAGGAATAGGTGTGTGTATTTAACTATTTTTATAAGTAAATTGAACTAAAAAATAATAATAATCCTATTTTGAGTTTATTTGTAACATATTTCAAATCCGTACATTATTTGTAAAGAATAAGGGTCCTGTACAAAGAAAACCGTTGTTTTACTGGTTTAAAAAAAAACTTTTTGTATAAACTGTCATTCCTCATTTTTCCCGCGTAATCTTCAAATACGCTCCAAATAGTTTACTTAAGCTAGCACACTCAAAACTCAAAGTCCATTTCTGAAGTCATTTCGCTGTTTCTAATACTGGTAACCACCTCCTTGGCTGGGAGGCACGTATTGCTGACCAGGGCCTGAAGTCTGGGGGCCTCGGCCGTAGCCGCCGGCTGGCTGGTCGGGGTATCTTGCCTCGCCTTCGTAAGTCACCTGTGAAGGAAATTCATTATCAATGTTCTTCATTTCAAGGAACCCGGTCACACGGGGTCTCGGCTCTAATAATGAAAAAAAAAAGCTGATGTCTGATCATAAAAGATTAAGAAAATATAATTAGGGTATTTTATAAGGGCAAATATCTTTCTAAATTGAAATAACATAAAGTGAAACTAAAATATAAATGTCGCCTTAAAAGTAATTCAAATAGAATTCAACGTCACATTAAAATAATAGTCAAAATGTAGCTACTACTTATATTAGCTTAGTCGAAAAGCCCCCCGGATAGTGACCCCTGACCTGACCGAAAGTACCCATTATGCTGACTACGTTACCACGCTGGATTGCGAGAGATATTCGTAGGGCAAATTAGTAGCTAAACTATTAAAGAATTTATTATTTCTAGAATGTTTGTTTGTCTGTCGGCCTTTCTGTATGTTTGTACGCACATCACGCAAAAACTTCTGCACGAAATTGGATGCGGATTCATAGTTATTTTGCATCAAATTGATACGTCATCTACAAGCCGAGTTACCTCCTCTACCTTTGTGCTTTAAAAGTTAATCAAATCAAAAAATCAACGGCCCGTTACAGTCCACTGCTGGACCATGAGATGATGGATAATGGACTTTGCCATAATCTCCACGCTTGGCAGGCGGGTTGGAGATCGCAGATTAAAAGGTTACTGTATCAGAGAGCGCTGCTGCCCGTTCCCTGTTCAATGTGTAGTCCCTAAGTCGCCTCTTACAACACCCACGGGAAGAGTAGGGGTTGGTGACAAAATGTATTCTACACTGCCGTCACCACACGGCGAAAGAACTTTAAAAGTAAATCTCGGTGAAAGAACTTTGATCACGTAAAAAGCAAAAAGAATCCAAACCTCAGCATTGAACCCATTCTTCCAGTCGGCGGTGTACTTCACGATCTGTGTACGGCCATCGGGCAGGGCAACGCGGTACTCCCCCCTTGTGACGTCACCATCAGAAATGGCGTTGTGGCTGTAGTCGTTGCCGTCTTCATTGACTTGGTAGGAGAAGTCGAAGGGCATTCCTGGTTCGTGGTGGTGGTGGTCGTCGTGGGAATGCTGGAAAGAGATGGGGATAGATTAAAATTAGGATTTAATACAGCGTTATCTCTAGATTTAGAGGCTAATTCGGAAATGCTGTGTTTGAGTGGCATTTGGAAGTTGAGACAATAAATTACTTGGTACTGCAACGGCTATGACCGGCAGTCAACTCTGATATTTGGCATCGGCAATCTTCAAGTCATCGGTTTTGGATGAAGAAATCTGAGCGCCACCGGTGGACGGCGAAGATTACATTTGCCATCTATGCAGAAGATTATGATTTGCCCCTGGTAGGTACCGATGCTTTTTCAAACTTCAAATTCGTAATGAAAAAGGTAAAGAGTTTGTGAGAAAACGTCTTACGACCAACAGGCTCGTAAAGAGATTCTAAGGTGTGAGTCCATACAATTTTTTTCCGATGCCAAAGAACTTTTTTCGCTACCTGGCTTAATAATAATTGCTATGTATGTATGTTAAAGTAGTAATAATAGCAGATGCAGACTTGCTGGGGAGCTTACCCTCTATTGCTATGGGGAAAAATAGTACGAAAAGGGATAGGCAATTTTATGCCTCCCGATCAGAAGTTTATGATTTTTATTTATAAACTAGCGGCCCGCCCCGGCTTCGCACGGGTAGAATAATTCATACACATTTTCAACCAACTTCAAATAGGAGGAGGTTCTCAGTTCGCATTTCAGTAATACGCCCGCGAATCCGTTCTAGCGGTCCGCCCGTGGCTACGCTCGCGTTGTGTATGATTTTCCCGTGGGAATAAAACTTTTTCCCGTTAAAAGTATTCTTTGCGTTATTACAGGGTACAAACTATCTCTATTCCAAATTTCATCCCAATCTTAGTACCCGCCCCGCACTTCGTGCCTACGCTACGGCTGCCGTTACAAACATACAAAAATACAAATATTTCCTCTTTATTATATTAGTATTTAGTATAGATGATTTTGCTCGGTCAAGTGTTTACGCAAATAAACTTTTGAATAGCCCTGAGGAGGCCAGCCTGTCCTGGATAAGGCCACAGACGCCAAACTCTTTCTGGTTGTAATATTTTACTGCTTTCTGTCTTTTTAAATAGATACTTCCATTATGTACTTAGTTAGTGTCTAAATTACCCTTATTACTACATACTGTCTCTAAAATTTTTGTATCTTTTGTCTGAGAGGTGGAGGCCAGGAGCTCCATAGCACGGGGTCTACCTAGTTTGGACTCCTGACTCCCACTACAAATAATGTAACTATTGCCTTTAGTATTACCTTCAGTCTCTTGTTTTTGTATTAGGGAGTAAAATTAATAAATACATTTATTATTATTATTATTATTTTTATCTTCTTCTCCCTCTTGTTATTTGTTTTAATGAATTCATTGGCCTTGCTTTGCATCAATTAGACACAGTATTTACCAAATTGATAAAAAAACTTGCATTTTACCTATATTTTAAGCAAGAGAAAAAACTTGTCTAGGTAAGTACCTAAGCATAAGGTGTAACCTAACGTCGTGAGCACACATTAAAAATATACTAAAATATGATGTCAGTAAACCTATACAGGTATAATCTTGAAATACACCTAACAAAAGCAAATAATATAAAATTCACATTAATTTTAATACCAACGATAACTATCAAATCGGTTTCAACATCGCTATGTTTTTATGTTATCGAAAAAGTTGTTTTTGTTGAATATTTTTCATCGAATATGGAGGAGAGATCGACATTAAGAGTACTTTTAACTTTTACGGTGTGTTAAGTGTATTGTGTTTCTGTTTTTAGTAAACCTAAAGTTTTTATAGCTAATCGAAAAAGTGGTTCAAGATGTGTGGTTTTGTAGCAAATGTGCAATGGACACAAAATCTTTGCAAAACCGTTGTCTCCACTGAAATCGGACTTCGGAAGCCAGAGCATTAAAATTTTCCATTTACAGTACAGACTTTATAATCAACCAAACGAATTGTCCTGACAATAACCAGCCAAACGAAAAAAGAATTATACAATTTGGTGCAGTCGTTCAAAAGTTATCCTCGTAAATAATAAATATTAAACTTAATAAGTAACATTTCTCTTTACAGGTTATATGCACACCAGTCATTGCAGCTATATTTCCTGCTGCTTGGGGTAAAAACCATTCAGGTTTTGAAAATCTTAGCTATGATTAATCTATTAGAAATACACTTTATAAAAGAGTCCTCGTGATATTGAAATATTTGTGACGTTGGAGATCTAGGGCTAGAGTCTATAGCCTATTTTTAAAAGGATTCAGATTGAATGAATTAGAAACGTAGGTACATCAGAAATGAGGAGATACGTAGAAAGACCAATGTCATCGACATAGCTTTCAGGATAAGTAAGTTGAAGTGGCAATGTGCAGGCCATATAGCTCGACGAACTGATAACCGACGGGGAAGAAAGGTTCTCGAATGGCGACCGCGGGCCGGAAGGCGTAGTGTTGGACGGCCTCCCACAAGGTGGACAGATGACTTGGTCATAATTTGGTGAAAGCTGGTGGGCGTCGGTGGATGCAAGTAGCGCAGGACCGTCCACGATGGAAACCTATGGGGGAGGCCTATATTCAGCAGTGGACGTCTTCCGGCTGAGATGATGATGATGAAAAACGTACAAATAAATCATTTTGGTATCATCGTACGTAACGTATTGAAAAAAGGCTTATGGTAACTAATAAAATAATAAAACGTGGCGATGATGATGACGGAAGCTGTCAGATACGCAGGATATGCTACTGCAGTAGTTTTTTTTTGTTATGGCACTAGTTGAGCTTTGTGCCAGTGTCAAGTACTAACATATTTAAAAAGGTAGGGAAACTATACGCGGTTAATGAAAAGGAGTAACGGAATAATTTGGATAGGATTTCATAGGATACCTAGTAGGTAAGTCAGGTTAAAAATGTGATACGATACAATTATATTGTGCCGGCCATCGGTTGCCAGTTGCCACGCAGCATTCTGAGCAATTAATTATTTATAATGTGTACTTCAAAGTTGGCCGCACACTACGGCTGCTGGGACAAGACTGTGTCAAAATACCCGATAGCGAGTATGAAGGTTATGTGCTCTTTTTTCAAACATTTGAAAAAAGAACAGATACAAATTAAAACAAATCCTGCAGCCAGCATCGAAATACATGGCTAATACGCGGACCATATCGCGGCCCGATGCTACAGTACCTACTACCTCCCCCTCCCTGCTCCTCCTCCTCCCTAAAACGTCAAAATATCCATCTTCTGTTTTATATATACCTATATATACCTAGTCAGGTCATAAATTCTGTCACATGTTTAATATAAAATAATTGAAACAAGTTTATTCATTATGTAACCATTTATATACCAAAATGAACTTAACAAAACATAGATTCTTATGACACTAAAGTTTATTCAAAATGACCTCCGTGATTTTGAATACAGGCCTTCAATCTGCGCGGCCAGTCGTCTATCGCAGCACGAACGAGGTCCATGTCAATATCGGCGGCTGCCTTAATCAAGGATGTCTTGAGTGACTCCAAATTGGGATGAGGCTTTGAGCACGCCTTTTCCTCCAAGTGTTGCCATATCTTGTAATCTAGCGGATTCAAATCTGGACTGGAGTAGGGCCAGTCTTCGTGCCGGATGAAGTCGATTTCACGCGCCGCCAGCCAGTCTTGTGTGCTCTTCGCTCTATGAGCTGGCGCCGAATCTTGTTGGAATACCCAGTGCCTGTTATTGAACATGGTATGAGAAACAGGTTCCACAAGGTTCGTCAGGACTGTATTTTGATACACAACTGCATTCGTTTTTACACCTTTCTCACAAAAATTTACCTCTGTTAAGCCCCAATAAGACACTCCCAACCATACCATGAGCGAGGATGGAAAATGACCTCGTTGGACACGCGGAATACGGTTGCTCGCTTCTTCACTACTGTGTGCGTACACCTTATCATTTTGTTTGTTGTAGCTCTTTTCTACGGTAAAAATTTTTTCATCCGAAAAAAGAATTTCCCGATATTTTTTTCCCGCGTACCGCTTCAACAAAGCGCGGCATCTCTTCAGTCTCAGGTCCATTAGACGAGCATTCAAATGATGTCCTGTTTTTCTTCGATATGCCCGAAGCCCTAAGTCTTCATTTAACACCCTTTTCACCGTGGTTCTGCTTAATTCCATCTGAAGGGCCAACAGTTTCTGCTTACGTTTGGGATTTCTTTGAATTCGCGCCTTCACAGCTTTTATCACTGATGGAGTCCTAACAGACCGAGGGCGACCACTTCTTGACCTGTCATCTACACTAGAGTCTTCATTGTATCGTTTGATGGTACGATAAACGAATCTTTTGGTTATATTAAAATTTTTCAGTATGTCAAAAAATTGAATTGGCGCGTAACCGCAACGATGCAACGCAATAACTGCAACACGGTCTTCTTTAAGCGTCCACTCCATATTTAAAAATGAGTAAAATTCTAAAAAGTATACATTTTTATTTTTATGAACAATTCGAAATTCGAATTCAATAAACTTTTTTGTGGCCAGCATTCTAAAAGAAAAGTTTTTACTGTGTGACAATACTTATGACCTGACTAAGTATATAATATATATCATTCAACAGTGGCGCCATTTACTTCCAGTTTTTATTAATTCCGGGCATATTTTTTTTTCAGATGATCATTCCTTGGGTATGGGTATTTTGACTATAGGTATAGAAATACTACTACAAGGTGTAGTTACCTTTAAAGGTAGGATCACATCTGTCCGCAAGGCAACCAGATGAGGTCTGACCTATAATTATTATTATTTTTAGATATTAAGATTGTTTTTCTTAGACTATACATATAATCATCAACTGCTCCTATACGTCCACACCGAGGGGCCCAAGCATACTCTGAATTAGGGCGATTATGACCACGCTGGCCCAATGCGGATTGGTCGACTTCACACACAAGTTCACACAACCTTTAAATTTCTTCGCAGTAGTGTGTAGGTTTCATCACAATGTTTTCCTTCACCGTAAGAGCGTCGAATAAACGTTTAAAGGTATATGAATTCGAAATTCGAAAACACATTGTAACGTGACGGAAGACAGCGGTCCGAACCATAAGACCAGCTACGCTCAACCATTAGAGCACTAACGCAAAACTTATAATACTTCTAAAAAATAATGTATTAATACTTTTACTAGCTCACCGCAACAAAGATTCTCCATTCAGGACAATTTTACGATTAGACAACCGCGACGAAGCTCAAGCAGAAGACAATAAAGAAAATGTGGAAGAAGAAATCCCAGAAAAACCAGTAGATGTGAGATAATATTTAAAGAGTTCGTTTCACGAAGCTACAAGTTACAAATTACAAGTACAATTTGATGTACATTGCGTAGACAACGAGGTAAAACGATAAGGGGTTCCAATTTTGGCGAATTGGCTACGCAATGCGTATCAAATTGTAACTTGTTGCTTCGTGAAACGGGGGCTTGGTCTTTTATACTTATTATAATTATTAAATGTTACAGGTTGATAAGCAAATGGAGGATAAAGGTGATGAAAAAAAAGACAAAACTCAAGAGATTCAAATAGCTCTGGTAGATATAAGACTATTATTTTTAAGACTTATTTATGATACTTGCCCTTTGTGATATGTCGTCAAGTGTTTGAGAATGTTCATTGCCAGTGCAGTTATCATAACATAAGATCCCTATTAATACTACACTTTAAAATTTCCACTCTACCTAAATGTCAAATCGTCCAAAAGGTTTACTATTCTTATTCCAAAATGCACACTGTAACCACTGTTTCAATCAGCATGTCTAAATGTCCCAAATGTTCACTCTACCTAATTGTTCATTTTACCCTAAAATGTTCACTCTACCTAAATATTCATTTTACCCAAGTGTTAATTCTGCCTAAGTGTCCATTCTACCTAAATATACACTCTACCCAAATGTCCACAAAAAAAATATTGTATCACTTAGATTTTTTTTGGGTGAGTTCACTAACACAATGGTGGAATCTGTGGAGAAGAGCTCACCGAAGAATAATTTTAATGAATTTTTTGAATGTTAATTTTTTAATGAAATGTATTTAATAAAATTTAATGTTGGTATTTTTTATTTTGAATGAAATTTTTGTGTATATTATATGAGTATGAAATGTATTTTAAGAGATTATTTTAATTAGGCTAAAAAATATGTACTATTTCGGACACAAATAATTTGTTAACGAATAAATAAATGAATTTAAAATATATTTTACAGTCTTATCAAGGGAATGACAATAATGAAGTACCAGAAGTGGAGGTCCGTCAAGAAAATGGGCTACCAGCTCTAGGAAATGCGGGAGCAGGAGGTTATCCACTCCACTTTACTCTGGTACACAGACATAGACAACTTTTATTTGACATTAAACACAGCACAACACAACAATTATAGGTGCAGATTCATCAACATCAACGGCCCGTTACAGTCCACTGCTGGACTATGAGCCTCCTCCACTAAGTGGAAGGTTTTGCCATAATCTCCACGCTTGGCAGGCGGGTTGGAGATCGCAGATTAAAAGGTTACTGTATCAGCGCTGCTGCCCGTTCCCTGTTCAATGTGTAGTCCCTAAGTCGCCTCTTACGACACCCACGGGAAGAGTAGGGGTTGGTGACAAATGTATTCTACTCTGCCGTCACCACACGGCGTACAGACGGCGTAGGAACAGATTACAGATTACATATAAAACAAATACAATTTACACAAACTCGGACTATAAGTGACCCGAGTAAGGTTGTGCTGTGGTGCGATGTTAAACAGGGCTAAAGTCTCAGCGTGTGCTGCGGCCGGGGCCACAGCGCTGATTTTCAGACCAGCCCCATTAATAGGGGATCGGACTCCTTTTTTTTATTTTATAAATCCAAACTTCTTAGTTTCTGCTATCGAACACTAAAATAATTTTTGTTTTATCTTTAAAATTGACCGAGTTATAAAGGTTTGAAATTCAAGATTAGACAGAGAGGCACATACCCACTTGTGACGTCATTTGTTAGTAACGCCATATAATCTCCATACAAAAAATCGTTTTTGAAAGTGACAGACATATTGAAACTTTAAAAAATCACTGTAAATTCGTTTTTCAACCGATTCTGTTTTTTTCTTTGTGAATCGTCTGCTATTAATCTATATTTTAAAAATAATTCATAAAATATGGTGAACAGTCCGATCCCCTATTGCGTGTACGCCAAACGCAGCCAGTCATCATTAGCTTGGAGCTTGATTAAATTCATTTATTTACTTGCATTTTCAACGGAACCAATGGATACATTTATATTTTACTATCGGTCCGCCCGCGGCTACGCTCGCATTGTGTAAGATTTTCCCGTGGGAAATATGACTTTTTCCCGTAAAAGTATCCTACGTGGGTAAAAACTATCTACATTCCAAATTCAATCTAAATCCGTTCAGTAGTTAAGGCGTGAAAGCGGCACAAACATCCAACATCCAAACACACTTTCATATTTGTAATGTTATCTACAGTATGATTAACAAAAACTGTCGATAAAAAAAAAACACATCTGTTTTTTTCATATTCCTCTACTATACTTTGACAGGGTAATTCTCAAGTTGACATAGACGTCGCCATAGAAAAGGACAATAATAATGATCAAGGACCAGATCAAGGACAGGAAACTGAAGCGCCACTAATGGCAGGAAAAGATAGACCAATCAGAAGCACCAGGTGCAGTACCAACGAGCCAATCACATGTGAGTTCCATAAGTTTCATTCCAAGTCTAAAAATCAATCAAAATCAAAGTCAAAAATATTTTATTCGAATTGAGACTTTTACAAATAAATTTTCGACGTCAAACCAAAATAAACCCAATTTTTATAACTGTGCGCCTGTCAACGTCATAATATTTGCATGTTGGTAGATTTGGTATCCGTTTTGATAGGCGTCGGAGGAGGTGAGGAAGTAAGCGGGCGGGTGAATTCAATGTCACCAACATGACGATTTTGACAGCTCGAAGCGCACAGTTAAAATAATTGAGTTATAACATAAATATAAGTTAGATAACGTAAATTATATTATTTTTGCAATTTTCAGTGGATCCCCGATACATCCCTAGTAAGTAATAACATTATACCGATATAGATTATCCTCTGATTTTTAAATTTGTTTTATCACTAATTCATGATACAATAACCTAGGTACCTATTAATTAATTTATTATTTTTTAGGTAGCGACGACGGTGAGAATTTTGTGTTTTTTTTTTATTTGTTTCAGTACAGAAGTCATTTGTAAATATTAGTTGCATTGCATTGCAGCCCACACGATAAGAAGAAACAGTGAACATTAGTCAATTATTATTATATTAAATACCTACATTAAATAAGTATAATTTAAAACTTATATATATTTTATTCTCCAGAAAATGGTAAGTATTGTTGGTAAGACTTTCTTTAATTTATTTATTTCCGTATATAATTTACCTATTTACAACAAAGGTGACCAAATCAAATGTTGACCAATCCGAAATGGGCGTGACTTGAATAGGTAGGTATGTTTTGAGTGAGCGTATTCCCCTCTCAAAAAGAACAAAAAAAGTGCCGAATGCTTTTGATGAAGACCATCAACAAGATAGATATATATCTCGATATGACTATATAAATATATATGCTGAATATAAAAAAAATACTGCATCCATATCTCGCTGACATATTTTACCTTTTCAGAAAATTTAAAAAAACGGGGTGATGTTAACGAACAACAAAATCGTGGTAGCAACAATGATGAAAATCCTAATAATGAAAATTACAAGAAAGGGCCGTACCTTCGCCCGGCAGATTTAATAGAAACTCCACATTACGTTGACGATGATTAGGTTTTCAAGTAAAATGTTTCATTATATCATAACGACAATAAGTATATAAATATGACCTACTTTTGACAAATGTTTTTTTTTTACTTTTAAAACTTCAAGCACCTTCACACGTTTAAAATAATGTTAAAGTCGAGGTTAAGTTAACACACTGACAAAGATCGTTTTGTAAATGGATAATGGCAAAAAACAAATATCATGGTTACTCTACACACGGGCTGTGTGTGTGTGTGGCACGGGAGTGCAAGGAGGTGAAGGCGCAGCGCGCGGGCGTACGCTCTTGTCTCGCTGTCATGACTACGTAGAGTGACCATGATACTGGTTTGGTGTAGATATTATCATACGATGTTTTTTTATATTTTTGTTCGAAACATGTTAAAACGAAAAAACACGCGTCTTTTCATTTTTTAAAACCTTTCTGTACGTAAGTGTAAAAGGTACTAATATTTAAATGTTATAAGTGATAAAAAAATGGCTCATACCTTGAATCTTTAAAAGTATTATTTTGGTGATAAATTTTTGTAAGTAGTAAGTAAAATAATAACGTTGTATTTTTCATGAACTGAAAATTATTATGCATAAAACAAATTGTAATTCAGAAAAGGCTATAAACCTTTCTTTAGTCATTGTGAGATAATAAGCATTTTCCGTCGTCAATAACAGATTTTCGCTGACAGATTTTCGCCGTTTCAGTCAATGATATTAGAAAGATATGTCATGTTCATACTGCACGCACAACATAATTGTTCCGCGACAGATATACATACATACAGATATAGATACGTATCTAAACACACGCTATAAGTGCAACAGGAAATAGGCAAAGCGTGAGAGTGAAAGAGACAGCTATTTGTAATCAGTACTGCCGCGAATAGTTCGCTCCGTTATCAATTTATAGATTTATCTATTTAAAATTAAATATTTTATACACTTATTTGTGATAATGATATCCCTTCATCTTTTTTTATATTTTAGTCGTAATTTTGCATTTTCTAAACACACAGGAAGGTATTTTAACGTTTTTTAGTAGGTAGTCGACACGTGCGCTCACAATGACAGGTCACAGCTCGACTGACAGCAGTGGTCACAATTAGGACCAATTCACGGCACGCGTTTGGTGCGTTGATGGCGTATCTACCTCCGTATGTATATAATATCATTGGTTTCAGTCTGGTTCAACAAATCGAATATTGGACCTGCTGATGAATACGACCACGATAGAGATTATGGAAAAGCAGAAACCAAACAAAATAATGCACCTGATGACGAATATGACCACGATAGAGATTATGGAAAAGCAGAAACCAAACAAAATAAGTTTAAAAAAGTATACCTTGGCCCTAAACATGAAATAAGTAATATACATTACATTGATGACGATTAATTTCAGCATGAACTGTAATGTTAAAAAGTAGGTACCTATATAAATTCTTTCGGAAAATATGGATTTTCTTTTTAACACTTCAAGTACTGCAGAAAAAATGTTAGGATAGGGTACGTCGTCGATTTAATCATTATATTTTTATGAGGTTTGGGGTCTAGTCGACGTAGGTACCTATCTTATATTAGGCCTCTGTGTTCCACTCTTTATAAGCGTCGTCGTCGCGAGCAAGATTTCGATAATAAGATAATAAAAAGAAACCATTTGGAAAAAATAATAATATTGGTTTCTTTCACGTCATCTCAAAAAAGCTCTGCATCGAAACTTTACATTACAGGTAATTAAGTAAAAAAACACAAAATCTATATCTATCTATCTATAATATTATAATGTCACTGGAAAAGCAAAATTACTGATCCGCCAAATAGGCGATATTGAGTTATATGTAATTATTATATAATACTTATATAACTCAATATTGCCTATATTATTATTATATGATACTTATATATAACTCAATATTGCCTATAGGCGGATCAGTAATTTTTCTTTTCCAGTGACATTATATTATATAGATAGATATAGATATTGTGTTTTTTACTTACTTACCTGTATTGTAAGATTTCGATGCAGAGCTTTTTTGAAATGACGTGAAAGAAACCAATATTATTATTGGTTTTGAATGATTAAAGGAATTGGTTTCTTTCGCATCTCAAAAAAGTTCTACATCTGCAAACAGCTTTTCTATCAGCCTCAATAATTAATAACATATTTTGATTTTGCTTTAGTGAGTATAGGTATATTATGATGATCCTGAGTATAGGTCTGACTGTAAAATTTTAATGATGTTTTTAATTTATCGTCCATAAGTTCGACTATCAACGTGGTTAATATCAATACTGATAATTATGCCCTGAATCGATCTGCAATATTCTTAACTATTTTTATTATTTTTCGCTGTTCATTATTACATAACGCAGTCCAATTATGATGAGCAGAAGACTTACGTCATGGTCCTGTGGCGGTCCACCGCCGGGAGGAAGGTAGGGCTTCGGAGGAGGCGAAGGTCTTGGCGCTGGGGGTGGAGATGGGATCTGAAATATATTGATAATTTATTATTTTTACTTAAACTTAAAATGAGGATTTCTATAGAATATACTTGATATAAGTTAGTATCTATTATGGTTGTTTTTATAAATGTATTTTTAAATACAAACTGTCATTAACCTCTAAAGATAATTTATAGGTTCCTAAAAGTGACTATATAAAATCAACACATAAAAAAACAATAGAAAAAATACATTAATAAAAAAATTATAAAAAATAATAATAATTTATTGAACCAATTATAACAGTACAACAAGAGGTAACAACAAGGATGTACATTTAAAAGTTGAACATTATCATATTCCCTGCCTCCCAAACTAGGTAAAAACCTGTGACTTGGGAGACAGTGATCCGACAATAATAACATTTTATAATGCAGGTTTGTGTGCGCGCGTTTACAAAAGTAAATGTTTCCAACATTGGTTACAACATTGGTAAGAGAAAGAAAAGTAAAATAAAAAGACAAATTAAAAGAAAAACGTTGAATATTACCTTTTAAAGTTAACTATGAGTGAGTGTATGTGTGTGTGTATAATTTAATTGTGTGTATAAAAAAAATTAATGTCATGAAATCGTCACGTTCAATCTATGAAGTTAAATAAAATAAGAACAAACTATAGATGTGTTACGTATAACATGTAAAAGTAAATAGAAAACAAAATCTCTATACTCAAATCTGTTGAAATTATTGAAGGTGAATTTCAATCATCTGCTATATAAAACTGAATGTTTGTCCTTTTATAACTAGAGAACGGCTGCACCGATTTCGATGGGGTTTGTACCAATTGATAGAAGATATTACTGACCAGGTTATAGGCTACTATATTTGTGAAATAAAGAAAAAATTATATTTCATTTAAAATATTTTTTGCGAGTAGTTTGACCTTTACACTAAAAAGTATGGCGATTGTCATAATTAAATAGAAAAGCTAGTTCTGTTATAAGAAACGTAACATTTTTTTGCGTATAATTAAGTTCTGTGTGCTCTCCATTTGATAGCTATGATGAAGTGTAAGTAGGCCGAGACTCTAAAGGAAAATTTCAAAGGGATAGACTAGTTGAGTATTTGGAATAGACATTTTTTGCATGTATTATAAAACAGTAAGTAAATAAAAAATCACATTAAAGAAGTGAGAGGAGGAGTTGGTTGGTGTGAGGAAGTGTGATTGTGAGATGAGTGAGTGAGTGAGTGAGTGAGTGGTGTATTCATTGAGAGTGATACTGTCGTTTCCTCATTTGTTCTCAAGATCTTTTAATTTCTTTTTTCAAATATCATCTATGTATGTAACAGAGTGACAACTCATACAACGCTAAACAATTCACGGGCGGCTAGCCTAGTCTGACCTAATTTTAGAGACACAACACAAAGCGTCTTAGTGGTGTAGTGGGTAGGGCCGCTGTCTTCCGTCTGAGAAACGGGGGTTCGACCTCCACCACGTACCAATGTGTTTTCGAATTTCGAATTCATATTTACGTTTATTCAACGCTCTTATAGTGAAGGAAAACATCGTGATGAAACCTGCACACTCCTGCGAAGAAATTCAAAGGTTGTGTGTGAAGTCGACTAAGGGCTAATCGCCCTGATTAAGGGTAGGCTCGAGCCCCTCGGTGGGGATGTATATCAGCTGTTAATGATGATGATGACACAATACTGCACATATCTTACAGTAATTATTCTGATCTATGTTCTCAAGATATTTGCAATAATATTTCAATGTGAAAACCTCACAAGGTTAATAGTGCATTGTATCGTTAGATTCGCATAGATTTTAGCGTATCTATATTTTTATGTACTCAGGTATTTATGTTTATAGCCGTGCAAGATCATTTAGATCATAACTTTGAGTGTGTTGTGAAATATAAATTAGATGCTTTGTGAATTATGTGTAAACTAGCCTTAACAATTCAACTAGTTATAATTTTACAAGCTGTTCGTCTGCCCTTGCTTCGTTCTCATGGTTATCGTCATTTTACTACCGTGTGAGGAAAATGATCTTTTATGTATGAATGTAAGATAAAAGCGTCAACCCATTTTTTTCGATTCCAATGTATACAATTTTGAGCACATTTTACAGAAATCGACTCATTATACTAGTTCGCGCCTGTTCTATTATCACTTTGGTATACATAGCAATAAGGGCAGTTAGGAAAAAAGGATGTGACGTCACTATAGGAAACCCTTCATTAGTACTACAATGGTCTCGATCGGGATGTCATGCTCTATTTCTAATTTTAAAATCCAGCTATCCTTTTCGTTTTTATGACCAATGAAAGAGAGGTGATGAACGAATGATAACCTAAAATAAGGGCATTGCTGTCAGTTTAAGAGATTTTTAAGTCGCATGTTTTAAGTGCTCTCTAAAATTGTGCAATCGACACGGCCATAAGGTTCAAATTCGATGTTTGACAGCTCTAATATTAGGATGGGCATCTCCTGTCACTTTTCAATCCTTAAAAGGTAAAAAGGATAGAGCGTGACATCCCGAATCGAGGCCATTGTGTTAGTGAACTCACCCAAAAAAATGTAATGACGGATCTAAGTGATGTAATAACATCCTATGGAAATAAATATTTTTGACTTTGACTGACTTTGGTATACATAGCAATGAGGGCAGTTAGGAAATACAATATCGTAAGTAATATTAAGAGTTATTTTTCATTTATGGAAATGTGCAGTCCGGAAATGCGGGTTTGATTCCCAAAACGTATAAATGTGTTTTCGAATTCATTAGTACGTATATTAAACGCTCTTTCGGTGAAGTAAAACATCATGAGGGATAGGGAATATGCACTATTTTTTTTAATTCATCGAAATGTTTTAAGTTCCAGATAAACACAAAAAATATTTTTTCAAATATCTTGCTCAGAAACAAAGTTATAAGGCAAATTTGATGGTTAGACAGAGAGATCCGACGTGACATGTGACGTCATTGGTCACGCGGGCCATACATCCGCCATAGAAATGTTTTCGTAGGATGGACAGATATATATGTTTAATAATGTTGTATCTAGTTTGTTTTTCGATCAATTTCGATTCTGTTTTGACTGTCAGTATTCTATTTTTGTATACTTTCAGATGAAAAAAAAAAACTATTTTTTTTACGCATATTCCCTATTCTACACACTCCTGCGAAGAAATCGTAAAGTTGACCAACCCAGGCCTGATCGCCCTAATTAAGGGTAGGCTCGAGCCTCCTGAGGACGCATGTGAGCAGTTGATGATGATGAAAATGGACTCTGTGCTCACCTTACTCGGTCGCTGGTCGGTGGGGAAAGGTACCGACGGTGGGGGGTAGTTGTAACCCTTGTTGGGGGGTAGGTAGTCGTTCGCTGCGGTTACCATGGCAACCACGGACGACGCTACTAGGCACGAGAGCAACATCTGGAAGAAAAAGAATAAATAAATTAAATCTAAGTTTTTTTTTAATTGTTATGCTTTTTAACAATGGAAATACATAAAACAACACCGATTAACTGTTAAAGAAGAATCGAAAAAGAAATTTAAGTAGTACAATAGAAGATATATATGGAGACATCTCACACACGGCCATCTGATCCCAAACTTTAATAAATAAGTGGGGACATCTTCACACACGGCCATCTGATACCAAACTAAGCAGAGCTTGTACTATGGTTACCAGACAGCTGATATACATTACTTTAATAGATCATCATCATCATCGTGTGGGTTGTAAGGTCGATAACAAACCTCACAAACCCTGGTGCCAGTGTTATAGAGGTCACTGACTTGGCTCATGTAACGACTAGATAGTAGCCGGGACCAACAGCTTAACGTGCCTTCCGAAGCACGGAATCATCTTTCTTTCCGGACAATCAGGTGATTCAGCCTGCAATGTCCTAACCAAACTGGGGAAAGTCTCACAAAGATATTTTTGCTTGACAGTGTCCCCACCGGGAATCGAACCCGGAACCTTCGTAATGGGCGTCGAAATCTCGACCACTCGGCCACGGAGGCGATAATTTAATAGATAAATACATACTTATATAGATAAACAACAACCAGAGACAAGGCAAACGCAACTGTTCATCACACGAATGTTAGCCCTGGGCGGGATTCGAACCCGCGACTGGGCAGGTGTACTATTAACTAGACTACGGGGCCGTCGATAATAGCTAGACTAAATAAATAATAAAGAAAACGGTATTATTTAAATTAATGGTATTAATGTCTAATTCTGTCCACCCGCGGCCACGCTCGCGTTGTGTAAGATATTCCCGTGGGATAAAGTTTTTTTTTCCTTAAAAATTATCCTATGAGTTAATCCTGGGTACAAACTATCTCTATTCCAATTTTCATCCAAATCCGTTCAGTATTTTAGGCGTGAAAGCAAAACATCCAAACATACTTTCAGATTTTATATAATGTGTATTTATGTTAGTTTGGACGATCGTTATTGATAAACTATGTGATCTAGAATAAGTAATTAATAACCCTGTGAAGATGGTCTGTTGATCGAAACCGGTCGGGTGAATATAATATAAGTGGAACTAGTAAAACTGACTTTTATTAAATATGTGTACCAAGTTCCATCAAGTGCCGACAATCGCAAGTAACAATTGTATGATGTAGAATAGTTTTCCATTCAACTATATAGCTCTGTCAGTCATCAAAGTTTTTATCCAGCATTATCAACTGAGCGTCGGTGGTCTAGTGGCTAGGGCCGCTGCCTCTCGTCCGGGAGACGCGGGTTCGATCCCTACCACGTACCAATGTGTTTTCGAATTTAGAATTCATTATGTACGTTTATTCGACGCTCTTACGGTGAAGGAAAACATCATCGTGATGAAACCTACACACTCCTGTGAAGAAATTCAAAGGTTGTGAGTGAAGTCGACCAACCCGCACTGGGCCAGAGTGGTCGACTAAGGCCTAATCGCCCTAATTCAGGGTAGGCTTGAGCCCCTCGGTGGGGACGTAAATGAGCTGTTGATAATAAAAATTATCAACTGAACTCCGTCAGCTTAAAACCGCCATTTTGCAGTCCAAGTGCAGTCCGTGTACGTACACCCTAAGACTCAGTATGAAGGCCCATTCACATCCTCCGACATTTTTTTTGTCGTGCGTCATTGTTCGGTAAATGCCTTTATAATTTAAACGTTCATTGACAGAGCGCAAACAAAACAAAACGCATATACGCGTACGCCTTTGCATACAATGCGTTTTATAGAGCGTACGGATAGCAGATAAAACACAAAAAAGAACAAAAATAAAATAAAAAAAAACAAAACTAAAAAGACCCTGTGTCAGTCGAATAAGTAATCAAAAATAATAATTAGGTAAAAATGTAAAAAAAAATAACACGTCAATGTTTCTAGTTAGAAACAAAAAATCTGACCTTATTCCTACTAATAATCACAAATAGCTTATTTATAGGACTAAACACTATTGTCAAACGTGTTTATTGTGAGCTTCGTGAGAGAGAGAGAGAAGAGACGTATTGTAATATTTTCCAACTAGTTTAATGTACTACGGATAAGGAGCCGAATGTGTTAGCCGTGTGTGACGGCAGAGTAGAATACATTTGTCACCAACCCCTACTCTTCCCGTGGGTGTCGTAAGAGGCGACTTAGGGACTACACATTGAACAGGGAACGGGCAGCAGCGCTCTCTGATACAGTAACCTTTTAATCTGCGATCAGCAAACTTCAAACATCTAAACTTTCGTATTTAAATATTAGTGGGATAAATAAAATCTTTAATTTGTTCTGCTGACGGTACTTGTATTCGAATGCATTACGCCACCTCAACAATGTAACCTGATAGTGCAAGGACGATCCTCTCGCCGCGTCTCATACAAAAATGCACCTGTTCGTGAGACGCCGGTTCGATTACCGGTTCGGACGAATTATTGATGGTATCATAACTGCCTGGGAGAAATTTCTATGGAGCAATAAGACCGCAGTTTTTTATTCTTTTATATTTTTCTAGTCAATTGTAATTACGAGAATGTGTGATCATATAGTAAAAAGTAGTATGTAGTGTGTAGTATGTGTGTAATTTGGCAGCCTTATTGCTAATATAAGGTACAAATTTCTTACAGGCAAGTTAGTTGCATAAAGTTTATTTTATTTATTTTATTTTTATTTTATTTTAGAACGCCAACAGTACATGCATTGATACTCTTACAAATTACACAAAAAATTTACACATTTATGTATGTATGGAAAAGTATTTGAATGTTATCACACTAAAATTATAAACGTGAAAGTATATTTGGATGTTCGGATAGTTTTTCACCTTTCACATTTAAATGAAATTTGGAATGGAGATAGTTTGAACACATGAGATACTTTTTACGGGAAAAAGTCTTAAACCCACGGGAATATCTTACATAACGCGGGCGGAAAGCTGGTCTATAATGAGACATATTTTTAGGAAGACATTTCTTTAAAACAGTCCTTTTTGTGTTGTCACTTTTCTTTCATGTTAAAAGAGTACAAGAAATTGAACGTCACTTTTCTTTTGTTATAAAAAAGGGTTCAAGAATAATTAATTTAATCCTCACTTAACGAAATCGGTTTACGTGATTCGAGTTACGAAAATATCAATAATCTTAACATCGTGATGTTTGTAAGAGTTTAATTGGACGAAAAGTGTGAGAATAAGATGGCAAATAAACAACTTTATGGTAGTAAAGTAACTTTAAGCTTATTATGTGCGATTACTCAAGTTGAGCTTATGAAAGTCTGGTCGGGTCAAAGATGGGTGACCGTTGTAGTTTTTACAATATTAATTAAGCGTCTTACTTGCTTCGTGCCGCATGTCAATTCATTCTTGGTTATCTATAGTGGTTAGACCTTGACGAAGAGCCATGTCAGATTCTTTTGCGATTCAACATGAATTTAGGGTTTGCGAGGTCGATAGATGGCTGTACAACTTACACAAAAATGTAAAGTAAAATTATTAGATAAAAGTATTATTTGATAGTAACGGTTTTACTGCACACAATCCGCCAGAATTACGTAAAATTATGAAGCCATACAAAATCAAATAAAACTATACAAAAGCTTCTATCAGAATTCTGATAGCTTAATTAGATTATATTCTCGAACAACTTATTACATAATTTCTGCCATTGTTAAGTTGATGAACCTAATCTTGATGGTCCGCGAAATGAGGAATTGACATGGCTTGTAATGGCAACATCGTTCGTTCTAATTTTGAAACTCTACAAAGGCAATGGTTAATCTTTTTTAATTTTTTAATAAGTCTATATAGATTTTTGGATAAGGCCAGTTTAGTCAATATGACTCTTGAATAAAATAAAATATGACCGCAAGAAAAAATAAACGTTCAATCAAATAGAAACAAAAATTAAAATCACGGGCGGAATCATGGACTTTGGGTCAGCGCACACCGAAATGCAAAATGATCGCGCATGGTCAAGCAGTATTTTGATTGCTCGACTATTCACGCGGCATGCTTGCGGCTCCGCAAGACGGAAAATGCTCTGGGTTATCATTATCGGCCTTTTGGCAGAGGAAGAGGAACATGAAGAATATGTAATAAGGTCGAGTGCGCTCGCGCATGTAGAACGCATACTCAAACACGCATCCTGCACGCTCGAGCGTGGTCGAGCATCAAGTTTGGACGTGTATTAAATTTCGCAATGTATGGAATTTTAATAAGGTACATTTTTCAGTACTCTCAGAAAATGCTCTGCTCTGCTCTCTGCTCTTGGTGTGCGCTGACTCTGATGTTTTCGCTGCATATGGGCGAAATGCGTGATTGGATAGCAGGACATTAATATGGACAATCTAAATTTTATAAAGTAAAATATTATCTTAATAAAAACATCGTAATTGCCATGAAGTAAGTCTTTCATTAATAGTTCATAATATGATAATATATTTCACATACTTATATTAGAATATTAGTGTGATGTGATGTGATTTTTTTATCGAGTCAAACTTTTGGAAATTTTAAAAAATTACGGTGTTATTTCGGTTGAAACCGTAAAAAAAAACATTTCAGCTATTTTTTTGCGAGGTCTACAGCTCACGGTGCCACTAGTTTTAGTTAAGTGACTCAGTAGTCGACCTTTTCATATCAGAAAATTGTCAAGCTCGGCCTAAAATGTACTAAATTAGCTAATAGAATGTCACATTTTAATTTTATCGCGAAAAGGCGGCGGGGTCAGGTCACAGTCGTGAAACGGATCCAATTGCAATGATAACATTTGTTGAAGGCTGAGAATCAGTGTTGCCATTTTTGGGAAAATTGGTCTGAGTCTGAGCTTTTTGTATCACTTCATGTGAGCAAATATATATTAAGTAATTATGGTAAGTTTGTATTTAGATTGTGTCAAACGTCTACGATTAATAAATAACAGATTTTTCAGCAAGGTGTATTGCTCGAAAATTGAACTTACGAAGGCAGTAAACTGTGCGGTAAATGCGTTTTACCGAAGTAGTGCGCTTTTATTACATTTTTTTTAAAGTCCTACGGTCTTCAGAATTCATTATTCAGCCAGGATAATTTTGACAATAAAAATATTTAAATTGATTCATACAAAGAGAAAAGTATTTTATATTTTTTTATTTCAACAAATTGTATCAAAAATATTATCAGCCAGTAATATTTTAATTATAAAAATTAAATTATCTCGATTTAACAAATAATACTCGTAAAGGCTGAATGTCCGCCAGAGCCTTTTCTCCGTAATTATGCTTATAAAAAAGAAACATACTATCGTTTTGTAGTTAACGCCAAGTTTGTAAAATTTTCATTTAATTGTTTTACATTGAATGTTGTTTTATGAGTGTTTTAGTGTTGATATTTAATGATAAATGTGAACAGTAAGGATACTCAAACTGGGCGCAATATAATAAAGGTTAGTTTTTACAATTTCTACATGATCCTATTTACCTGTAGCATCGTAGCTTTTGTAGGGTACTATGTATGTACCTTTCTTAACCATTTCAATTTAATTATTTACTATCAGTTTTCTCACAAGTGTATTGGAAAACGTCGTACAACATGTATATTAACTGTTGGGAGCTCCGACTACTGAGATGAAACCTAATTTTATTTATTTTGTTAGCCTTTGACATAGGTCAGGTAGGCCATGCATAGGTAGGCTAGATAGGGATAGGTACTTGTAAATAATTATGACTGAATCAAAACACTAATTTTTAATAAATTATTTTTTTTTTCAGAGGAGGAGGGATGTTAGGTATAGCAATACCTATACTCCTTACTTTGTTATTTGAAAATGCTGGCATGTGATAAATGCACACTGGCAGCTTTATCTTGTTCTAGAATTGTATTTTCAAACGTTTTCGAAACATGTCGGTTTTGAAGGGCGTTTTGACTCAGTCTAATAAGAGTAGCCATTGAGAGACAAAAATATATAATAAATAAATGAATATTATATCTCCTTAAATAGTCTTTTCTCTTTTGTACACAACCCCACCATTACAACACATTGAACAGGGAACGGGCAGCAGCGCTCTCTGATATAGTAAGTTACCTTTTTAATCTGCGATCTCCAACTCGCCTGCCAAGCGTGGAGATTATGACAAAACCCTTCACTTAAGTGGAGGAGGCTCATAGTCCAGCAGTGGACTGTAACGGGCCGTTGATTTCGATTTGAACTGTTTTACCTTACATTATGTTATTACTTGTGTGTGTGAATAGGTATATGAATTCATGAATTCCTGTGGTTTCCTCAATAGCAGACGTGCAACGAAACGAAACTCTGTAAGCCAGATGATGATGAGTGCAACCGTTTTTGCGGTGACCCAAACGCATTCAATTCGAAATTTAAACATCTTCTCACGAACGTTTTGAAATAACTGCTTTAGTTGTTTCAAATACGTTAGTTTTAGTTTGCTCAATGATTTCAAGCACGATTCTATATTGTTTATTGCAAATTAAGTAGGTTCGAACCTACTTATAATTTGTCAAAGTAAACAAATATGGCTGAAACTGTACACAGTCACGAAAAATGTCGCGAATTTTAATTTCCCAAATATTTTGAATTTAAAATTAACTGTTCAAAACAATTTTTTTTTGTCGAAAGTATTGTAAAATCACTCTGTGGTCGAGCGTTCAACTCTACGGAGGTTCCGGGTTCAAATCCCGGGACACTAACAAACATCTCTCTGTAAGAAAAGCCCGGTTTGATTAGGACATTGCAGGCTGAATTACCTGGTTGTCCGAAAAGAAAGAAGATTCCGTGCTTCGGAAGGCACGTTAAACCGTAAGTCCTGGCTGCTATCTGTGGAAGTAGTTGTACTAGCCATGTCAGTAATAGTCCTTACCAAAGTGGAAAAAGTTTTAGAAAGAAAGAAAGAAAGAAAATAAATTTATTCAGTCTCAATTCACATTACCAAGATACAAATCAAGTGCATAGATATAAATTATTATATCTATGAGTGTATACAGAATGTATGAGATTTGCTCCCAGCAACATGCATCGCGACGTGAAAAGGCACTGCCTCAGCATTAACGTTTTACTAAATTTTCGTTTCACATTGTCTCCACCGGGACTCAAACCCAGAACCTTCGCATCCATCCACAGCCGAATATTCTCCCGTTCGACCACGAAGGTACTTTAATAAAGCACACAACACAATACACACAATATCGTGCGTTATCTGCAACCGAACTAGACGACGGATTTCAAAATGCGAACCTGAATGGCACTGTTGCAATTCCGGTCTGTCACGACTACACCACTGCAATTGAAGAGGCGGTGCCAGCCATGAAACGCTTTCCAAATAACTATGGATTAAGTTTTAGAAAGGTAAGAAGATCACAAAGATCTGGCGGTCCGGAGTTCCGGTGGCGATTGGAATTCAAATTCAAAATGTTTATTGCATGACACAGACGGAAACATTATACAATTTAACTTAAACTAATACAATGCAGTAAAAATATTTAGGTCTAAGTATGTATTTTTATCTATATCATTAAAAAAGGGGAGGAGGCCCCTATTCAGGCTAAATCAAGTCTGGAAGAGGGCGTTCCCCGATATGGAAAGCTTTATTCCCCAAAAAGAAGCCCTTCCTCCGGGTGACGACTTGCAGTGGCCAATATGGAAGTCTCTGAACCAGCTACGGTCCCAAGTTGGCCGCTGTAAGGACAACCTCTGCCGATGGGGTTACACTAATAGCAGTCCCTTTTTTTTGGCGGACCTAATCGCTATTTCTACCAGAGTGGTAATATAGCGGGCGCGGACTTGCGGGGGAGCAGAAGGCTCGTACCCCTTAGGAAATTTATGACAACGCATCTGGGGGCGCCCTCAGACGGGCTCGGACCTCGGCCCAGAACGTTGCCAGGGCGAAAGCGCGTCGGAGAAGAATGACCCCTACCGGGTCTTACTGAATTAATTCTACTATTAGTTCCGCGTCCCCGCCGGCGGGGGCGGTTGCTACCTGAAGGGCATTCTGTAGTAGTGTTTTGCCTACACGCAATGGCAGCTTTAATCGCGACGGTGATGTCATCGTCCGGATCTGTGAGAGCGTGTCTAGGACGACGCTTGAATCGCGTAGTGGGACAGTGGGATGCGGAATAATAGCAGTCAGTGCCAGTGTGGTGCCACCCCACAAAAAATGGCTCATTTATTGACATGCCCCTCGTGCCCTGACACCTGCACGCTGCGAGACCTGTGGGAGGCGACCGACAATGCTCGCCGGGTGGCCTACTTATCCATCAAAATATAAAACCATCGACTCGAAAAGAAGAAGTTTAAAAAAATCTGTTACTGCAGTATTTGTTTATTCGAAAATTATTTATGTTTTAAGCTATTTGGTATCATCATCAACAGCTCATTACTATTATATATTTTTATTACCATGGAATGGAACAAAATAGTTTTGTGAGACTCTATCCCTTGGTTAGGATGTTGTTGAATGGGGAATTTTCTAACAGCCAATTAAAAAAAAATTGTTCATAAATCTTCGATAGATGGCGTTGACGATTCGTGGATCCGAAGAAATCCGGCGAGTCACCCAGGGCCATAAAAGGATTTATAAAAAAGAATCCACGAAGTAGACTTGGCGCCATCTATCGTCTTAATTAGAACTATTATTTTTATTTTTTAAAGAGCTCTCATAAAATCCTCCATTGAGTTTACCTAATTTGAAAAGTATGAGGATTTCGTGTCTTGCAATGTGACAGCTATTAGAAATAGTCGTTGCATGAGCCATGTTTTAGAATGTTTTAACTAAACTGAGGGCAGTCGCAGAAAGTAATTTTTAACCTTTAAAGACCTTTTTTTACAATCCTCATCAACCGCTGAAATACCGGGCAGAGGTCGTGGTCCACCTGCTTAGTTTACGTCCCCGCCAAGGGTTTGAGCCTACCCTGAATAGGCATGCATAAAAAAGATATTAGTTTTTTTTCATAGTTCATCTAAAAGTATACAAAAATAGAATACTGACAGTCAAAACAGAATCGAAATTGATCGAAAAACAAACTACGAGTAGGTATAACATTATATCTGTTCCTCTTACGAAAACAAAATTTTCTATGGTCATACATCCTGTATGGCTCGCGTGACATATGACTTCACATGTCACGTCAAACCTCTGTCTAACCGTCAACTTTGAAGCCTAATAACTAATCTAGCCTAGTTATAACTTTGTTTTTGATCAAGATATTTGAAAAAAAAAACATTTTGTATGTGTTTATCTGGAACTTGAAATATTTCGATTATTGAATTAAAAAAAATGTGATTCCCTATTAGGGCATTCAGTCAGGCTTAAGTAAACCACGCTGGCCCGGTACAGGTTGGTCAACTTCACACACAACCTTTAAATTTCTACTCAGGATCATGCAGGTTTCTCACACAGTTTTAATTTACCGTTCTGCAAAAATCACATTGCGTACCTTAAGAGGAAAGAATACATTTTAATATTCGACCACGGTACCCAAAGATAACCGCGATAGTAATCGAAATTTAGCAATTACTGCAAAGAGTCTATAATTAAATATGACCTTACGAGAGCGGTCATGTTATACTAAGTAAGATTATGACATAGTGTTGTTTCCCACGGTAAAAAAAAACAATACCTATGTGTGTATAATCAGGTCAGTCGGTCTGTGAATATAATAATGAATATTGTGTTTTTGAAACGTGTAAAACTGTGATTTTGGATCTAGATTCACAGATTTATTAATATTTATGTACCTAGTTAAGAAGTTGTGTAACTAACGTCGGTGGTGTAGTAGTGGCTAGAGCCGCTGCCTTCCGTTCGAGAGACAACGGTTCGAAATTGAAATTTATTTATTTTGCTGGAAACATGGTAGTAAAAAGATGTAAGGAGTTAACATTCACAGTTCCTATGTAAAATTACATAATATAATATGCGTGAATTCATATACAGAGTCAGTTTAACTATATATTAATCTACCATTAGTCAACTTACATTTTCAAAACATATACCACACAGTCTTTAGGGTCGAATCCCACCAAAAACCAATGTGTTTTTGAATTTCGAAACCGTAAGTATGCTTTTTTGAAACCTGGACTGGACACACCTGCGAAGAAATTCAAAGGGTTTCTGCGCAGGCGCGAGCCCCTCGGTGGGGACTTATATCTGTATGAGTTAACAGCAACAACAACAAAATTAAAACTTATCTGCATTCAATAGACTCTATTGAATAGAATATTTTGCCTTCGAATCGAAACCGAGACTTCCTATTCTGAAGGCAGACCTTCTCGGCTATTTTCAAAGCATCTGTTTTTTTATAATCACATTTCTGCCCTAGAGCGAAAACGAGTCACGCACAAAGAATATTTGCCCAAATATTATTTAACATTTGAATGGAGTAATGATCACTTGTATTATGTTATGATATAACATAATACCTCTAATGTAATATAACAGTTAATAAATACAACTAACAAGCTTATTCAGAAATGACCTTTGGCTGGTATATTGGGGTACCTTATATGGAAGGTTCTGTAAATGGAGACGTTGTTGGACAATGAAGAAGATTGTAGGCAAGAAGCGCATGATACTGATTTTTTTGTCACGCTCTAATCCTTAATTTAAGTTAGTCTGTCCTTTTTAGCTTTTAAAGATTGAAAAGGGACAAGAGATGGCCATTCTAAGATTATAGCTGTCAAACATCGAATTTGAACCTTATAGGCCGTGTCGATTGCACAATTTTAGAGAGCATTTAAAACATGCGACTTAAAAATCTCTTAAACTGACAGCTATGCCCTTATTTTGGGTTATCATTCGTAATTAATATCATTCGTTCATCACCTCTCTTTCATTGGTCATAAAAACGAAAAGGATAGCTGGAATTTAAAATTAGAATTAGAGCTTGGCATCCCGTTTTCAAAGGCCATTTTCGCCTTTACACTTATATCGATTCGTATTTCCACAATATTATAAACGCGAAAGTTTGTAAGTATAGATGTATGGATGGATGTTTGTTACTCTTTCACGCAAAAACTACTGAACGGATTGGGATGAAATTTGGAATGGTGATAGTTTGTAACTTGGATTAACACATAGGATACTTTTTACGGGAAAAAGTATTTTTCCCACGGGAAAATTTTACACAACGCGAGCGTAGCCGCGGGCGGGCCGCTGTATACGTACATGACCCTACCCTAAATTAGATCGATTAGGTTGCTTGCTTTTCAAGTATATGTACGAAATTTGCCTCAGTATCCTTTCCTTTAAAATATTCAATAATAGATTGCCTACAGAAGAAATTAAGTAAAAATTTTAATACAAATGTGTAATATATAATTATAATATTAATTAAAATACTGATTAATTAATTGATGTAAATCATCATCATCATCAAACTTAATATGGAGAACCATCAAGAAACCACAACACAAAGCATATTGTGACTAATGAATTTATTATATAGGTATATATACGTGTTACAAAAAATACCAAAAAAAAGAATATTTTTATCAAAGGCATTTAATTAAAATTTTCCCATCTCTAGTGATTAGCTGTGTCAAAGAATATTCGGACCAGATATGTAATTTAAGTTAATGTGCCTATTTTTACCGCTAGTGTTAAAAATGTTTACGTACTACTTCTACCATGACATTCACATTAGAACAATTAATTTCAAAATGAAAAAACTACAAATAATTAAAAAAGCTTTGTTAAATAATTGTTATGAAATAATAAATAACTAAATATTTCAAAATAATATTTATGTTTGTAAATACGTAAATAAGATAAATAAGGCAAAAAAGAAAATGTTTTCTAACATAAATTTATTTAAGTTCATCTCTTCTAAAAATGTAGGCACAAATGGTGTACAAATACTTTTCCGTTCTGAGAATCGATAGTCTATATTTTAGGTGTCAATTGACACTAGAGATGGGAAAATTTTAATTAAATGCCTGTGATGGTGAAAAATTTTTTTTTTTTGGTATTTTTTGTAACACGTTGTATATTAAAAATTAGCAAGTTTCATTGCATTTAATTTACAGATAGACATTTTTAAGCGAGCTACAGAACCCTTTTAATACGATTTCAGCTCTAACTATCTCTCCATTGATGTTTATAGTCATTGATAGTGATCGATTCATCTTTTGGCACTTTAGATTTTATTGATACTCCAACCATTCATAAATGAATATAATATATTATATTTTGTTGTTACTGACTTACCGGCTGATTGGTTTATTTCACGACGCAAGACGCCAAGAAGCATTTTATGTTAACAACGGTAATAACTATTAAGTAGACGATAGGCAGTTATTTTATGTTGTAAAAGAATAAAATATTATGAGATTGTGTTGATTACTATAGTTGACCGAGAGAGCTAAGCGTCTCCGTTCCAGCTTGGCCAAAATTGCTTTTGTATGTCCATCTGTCTGTTTGCTCTCCTCTACAGGTCGGGTTTCTAAACCGATTCTCGTGAAGTTTTGGGATCAGGTTCAATATATTAATCAAACTTTATTGTCGAGTCGGTTTTTTTTTTTTTAAATGACTGAGTTATGGGGTTTGCCAGTTTACAAGGTCTACCGCTGAGGCTGTTTTCCTCAAGGTCAGAAACTGTTCTCGAACACTTTACCCACCTGCCTGGAAAATTCATGATTTCAACACATTTTTTTTGTTATTAGCCAAAACGCTTTGACGTGCCCTTGGGGAGGCCTACGTCCAGCAGTGGGATTGATTGGTTGAGCCAAAAATATAAATTATCTAGCCAAAATAGTGTTAGTACACGATCTATATATCATAGGCCTTTGGCGGTTCCATAACTGTTACATAATACAATATAAAGCAGATAATAAGCCCTAATACAGCTGATTGCAGTCAAATCGCAGTCCGGCCCAGCCCAAAGCCCCGTTTATACTTACATAAGTACAGTAAAGAGTCGTTTACGCAAGAGCAAGTAGTGAATAGCTAACAAAAAGGACTGGGCTCTACCTTATACGAGTAAGATATAACTTTTTTGGGCCTACTATACCGAACTATTTTAAGTTTTCTAAAATTTTGTTAGGTATGTGTTCATACCTATACGTCTTAGCCTCGTTGGTTATTGCTGGCCGTAAATACTTTTAGAATTGTTGGGTTTATTTGAATTTAGAAGAAGAAAATATTCTTTGATGGACAAGAGCTTATTCTTTTGTTGACTGTCTTTGTAAAAACTGATCTCGTGATAAAATAAATCTCTAGAATCCCTTGCAAATATTAGTTTCTTTAATAATACCGCCTCCACCCTTTCCTCACATTTATATGTCAACGTGTTAGTGGTTTTAATTATGTAATATTTTCAACTGTCAGTCGATTATTACTAAAGTACTCACAAAATAAATCACTGAAACTTTGATATAAGTACAAAAAAAAACTCAAAATATCTATCCTGTAAAGTAACCCAAAAATGTCACTGTTATCACGTGCCACGTGTATCGCCGTGTGGTGACGGCAGAATAGAATACATTTGTCACCAACCCCTACTCTTCCCGTGGGTGTCGTAAGAGGCGACTTAGGGACTACACATTGAACAGGGAACGGGCAGCAGCGCTCTCTGATACAGTAACCTTTTAACCTGCGATCTCCAACCCGCCTGCCAAGCGTGGAGATTATGGCGAAACCAAACATTTAAGTGGAGGAGGCTCATAGTCCAGCAGTGGACTGTAACGGGCCGTTGATTTGATTTTGATCACGTGTTTATATTGTGTTTTTTCACAACTTTTCGTACTACTAAATGGTTTAGTTTAGTAGAAACTTACTACTTATTGAAGTGTAAATTAGCCTTAAGCATTTTTACTAAAGATATTTTCATCAACAACATGATAATTTAAATGACACATCATCAATAAACACAAACGATTCTATCTATTTGACGTAATGTGACACTAAACATACTGTCATTTTGACAAGCTGTCAATAAAAGATAATGTTCAAGTAGAAAGTGAGGATTGTTCGTTTATTAAGACATGTGTGTGTATTGTATTCGAAATTCGATACAGGTGTCAAATTTTACTACGTATTGTCATTTTGTATTATTGATATGTATGTAATGTCATTTAAGTTTTATTTTACAATCAATATAGGAAAGTGAGGATAATTGGTCTTAGAATACGTTGCATTTTGTGTTTATTTTTTATGATCAGTATTATTATGGTATTAAAGTTAATTTGAATATTTATTAATGGAATTTTTGGTATTGTATTTTTTGGATTTAAGTACTTTTAAAATACTGTTCTACCGTAATGTAGGTACCAAAATTTTTTATGATCAAATCAAATATAGTTAGAAAAATAGCCAGTTTGATTCAACGCAGAACCTCTTGAGTACCTAGTAAGTAAGTATGTAGCTAACTGAACAATTTTTGAACCCCATTTAATTACTTTGTTCATACAAAAAGACTTAGTAAGTTTCATCAACATCAACATCCCGTTACAGTCCACTGCTTGACTATGAGCCTCCTCCTCTTAAGTGGAGGGTTTTGCCATAATCTCCACGCTTGGCAGGCGGGTTGGAGATCGCAGATTAAAAGGTTACTGTATCAGAGAGCGCTGCTGCCCGTTCCCTGTTCAATGTGTGGTCCCTAAGTCGCCTCTTACGACACCCACGGGAAGAGTAGGGGTTGGTGACAAATGTATTCTACTCTGCCGTCACCACACGGCTGAACGGCAAGTTTAGTGTGTGTAAAAACGTTTTTTTTTCGTAATGTTCTAGAGCAAAAGTTGTTCAGTTTCATTTCCGGGTGATTTTGCATTCTTGAATGAACACTTTGTTTATTTCACACAACAATTTTACGACACAATCACTTACCACACAAAAAATCCTCAAATAACTATTGCACACAATAAAATTGCGTTTGCGTAACATTAATCAAGTGTATCAAACTATTTTGTTGCATTGCATTGTTGCTTCCAATGATTATGAATGATGTGTTTACTATACTACGTTTCTTTATTTATTATAGCTGTATCGTGATCAATCGTACACGATAGCGATCCATGATCTATAATAATGGATCGATGTATGAGTATACTAGCGGTCCGCCCGTAGATTTTTCCCGTGGGAATAAGATTTTTTCCCGTAAAAGTATCCTATGTGTTAATCCAGGGTACAAAATATCTCTATTCAAAATTTCACCCCAATCCGTATAGCGGTTTTTGCGTGAAAGAGTAACAAATATCCATCCATACATCCACAATTTTATAGTAAGGAACGTCTCAGGAAACGTAGTGTGGGACGCCCCCCTGCCAGGTGGACTGATGAACTGGGGAAGGTCGCTGGTGGTGGGTGGATGAGGAAAGCGGGTGATTGTGCGCTTTGGCGTACCCTTGGGAATTCCTAGAGGAGATATAGGAGTTTAAAACGTAAAAAAAAACAAAGATTTAACCATTTCGAAAAAAAAAGAGCTTCCCCAGTCTACAGCTCACAGAACCACTAGTGCAAAAACAAATAGGCTTTTAAAGATACTTTTAAGAGAGAGTTTAGTCAGCAACTGAAGGAATTAAAATTGACTATTTTACGTTCTACTACACAATCAGTATTTAAATACCAATTTCAACGATTCCGAATCTTCTATTGTTTTCTGCAAACAGCCAGACGTAGCAAATTGTGATAGATTGCAGCTAGATGCGGTAACACATAATTACCTTATTTACTTAAACGACTGTTATGTAACGAAATGTGAGATTTAGTACTGTGTTTGTTAAAAGGAATCGCGTTCAATTTTAGATTTTCCGTAAATCAGTTTCTAACTTAGAATTTGTTTACAAATTTTTCGTGATGTCTGTCAGCCCATAAGTTCAATCTAAGGGGCTCGAGCCTACCTGAATTTGGGGTAATAGTCAACTACGCCAAGTTCGGGTTGGTCGACTTCACACAAGTTGTTTTCCTTCATAGTAAGAGCGTCGAATAAACGTATCAATGTGGTTTCGAATTTCGAATTCGTATATACGTTTATTCGACGCTCTTAAGGTGAAGGAAAACATTGTAAGGAAACCTTCGCACTCCTGCTAAGAAATTCAAAGGTTGTGTGTGAAGTCGATCAACCCGCAACTATGACCTGATCACCCTAATTCAGAGTAATCTCAAGCCCCTCGATGGGGACGTAAGAGCTGTTGATGATGACGTTATTAAATATATCTCTGACAATAATGAATCGATTTTAATGAATTTTTCATTCAACAGAGTGAATATTCGAAAGGTTAGGGTGAAGCAAAGAAATCTAAAACAATCTACATTCTACACAAAATGTTACTCGAAGTAGATTCAGAACTCACGACTGGCTCGGAAAGAAAAGGAAATTGAATACTGGTTCTGGTTACTGAACCAGTTGGTCATAGTTCAAACGATTTGTCTGTCCATACTGTCCAGCCCATCAGGGTAACCCAGAAATTAACTTTGACTGTGGTAACTATTATTTTTCACTTACACCAGTAGGTAGTTATGTAATGTGATCTGTGTGGGTTTGTTGGTGGTGTCTGCTTTTAAAAAGAGGATTCCGGCTTTGATTTCCAGTTGGGATGATATTTAAATGATTGTTTTTTTTTTCAATTGGAAGGTAGAAGCGATTCTATAATAATAACTAACTATTTAATAAAATTGTTATGATTGAGCTCATTGGATTTGTTTTGACCATAGATTTAGGATGATTTCGCTGCGTTTTGACAAAATAACAACGAAATTAAAAGCTCATGAAACTGAACAACTTTTGTCGCATAACTTTAAAAAGAAACTTTCGAAAACAGGAATAATGATACAACCGGGATAGATATAGTCCCAGTGTAGTAACATCTAGGTACCACAGACAGGTCTAGCAAATCAACGCGGTCAGCTGATTGGGTTCAGTTCTAGAAGAAAACTTGTTTGTAGATATGTCAGCCTACGTGGCCGAGTGGTCGAGATTCCGACGGCCATTACGGAGGTTCCGGGTTCGATTCCCAGTGGGGACACTGTCAAGCAAGAATCTCTTTGTGAGACTTTCCCCAGTTTGGTTAGGACATTGCAGGCTAAATCACCTGATTAGTGATTGTCCGAAAAGATTCCGTACTTCGGAAGGCACGTTAAGTCGTTGGTCCCGGCTACTATCTACTCATTACATGAGCCAAGTCAGTGGCCTTTGGCGGCTCTTAAACTCTGACGGCAAGGTTGGTGAGGTCGGTTGTCGACCTTACAACCCACATGATGATGTGGATATGATATGTCTGTCTAAAGATGGAAGCGACGGCATTTAAAAAAAAATACACAAATTACCTCTAACTTGATAACTGCATGTACTTTGACCTTCAGTGTGACCCCAATGATCTATGGTAATCTAATGATAATGGTATGGGAAACCCCGGCGATGTGAAATAAAACACCATTGACAATACTCATTACACAGTTACTGCGATCTATGGAACCGCGTAAAACCCATACTTATAGGGTAATAACGGTGTTATTTTTAGTATTAGTAATGATTTATACATATTCATAAACCATAATCATAAGGTTCAATAAAAGGGAACGTTTCATCATCAACCGAGTCTACCCTGAATTAGGGCGATTAGGCCACAGTCGACCACGCTGGCCCAGTGCGGGTTGGTCGACTTCCCACACAACGTTTGAATTTCTTCGCAGGAGCGTGCAGGTTTCATCACGATGGTTTCCTTCACCGTAAGAGCGTCGCATAGACGTATATTATGAATTCGAAATTCGAAAACACATTGGTACGTGGTGGGGATCGAACCCGCGTCTTCCGGGCGGGAGGCAGCGGCTCTAGCTACTAGACCACTGACGCTCTTACATTAAAGTCTTAATTCACATTTACAATACACATAATATAGTTGTTTTTGTTAACCATGAATTAAAAAAATATCTAAAAATAGTACAATGAGCACTTTCAGATTTAAAAAAAAAAAATCTTAGTCTTGGTTTTTCCAAACTTCGGACGATTTTCAGTTTTTCTTTCAAGCCTTACTTGGATGATTATTATAATATAAGGTACATACAAATATTATCCAGCCCTTTTCAATGATGTACTTACTCGTACCAATGCATTTTATTTAATCAAGTTTTGTCTGTCTATTTGTTTGTTTGTTTATTTATACAGGGCGAAACAAAAACGTAAGGTCGACAACCGACCTCACAGACCCTGGTGTCAGTGTTACAGAGCCGCCAAAGGTCACTGACATGGCTCGTGTAACGACTAGATAGTAGCCGGGACCAACAACGGCTTACGTGCCTGTCGCTGTGTTTCATGATTACTGTCACTATGTTTCGGGTTGGTACCCTGTTTTGTTACACCCTGTATAAGTAGCCTTTTAGTTTCGAGCAGTAGGCTAACAAGAGCCAGTACTATCACCATGGATTCCCATGGCGTAGTTTCCCATAGTCGCATAGATCATTGGGAACATAAGGTCGTGGATCGTAGCATGAGTGATGACACCAAATTGCTCTTTTCCTGCGCGTGAGTGTTTCGTTGTGGATTTGATCGGTTTTATACTACTTTACTTTGTACTAATATTACGGCGTAAAATTATATTATTTAAAGAATAAGAGACATATATATAGGTATAGTTTGTTGCATAAAATAATTTAAAATAATGGCTTATTTTTTGAAGAAAAGAGTCTCCAGGAAAAAAGCTTTTTAAATAATCAAATTATAAAAAATTACGATCGAAATACCACCCACGCGAAAAAACTTCTATGTACATAGATTTTTATACTACAGCTCTGCTAGCTATTTGCAAAAAAAACTATAATACAGCATGAAATTTACATCGTTTTGTTCCCGCCGTGTAGTGATAGTACCCGTCAAACTGAACAACATTTCACGAAAAAAAAAATTCCTGCGACAAAAAAATTTTTGGTCTCTCCATACAAAGTGAGACTCCCGAGCGACCCATTTTGTATGGAGAGACTAAAATTTTTTTTGTCACTGGATTTTTTTTTCGTGAAAAGTTGTTCAGTTTGACGGGTACTATCGCTACACGGCGGGAACAAAACGATGTAAATTTCACGGTATTGAATAGAGTCGGTTCGTTCAGGTTAAACCAAGTGGTTAAACTCATAACACAACATACCGTTTTTTCAGAGCAGGTTAATTGAAGCTCTAGGTTTTTAATATGGTCTTTAACGCGAAACTGCATCAACTAAATGAGAAACGTCAAACTCAAATTAGCCCTGTCATTTGAATTTGACGGAAATTTATCAACTATTTTTTTATTCGTAATATGGCGGCACTGTTTCGTTCAAAATCACATATTATATAAAAAAAATATAAACGATAAATAATTAGGTAAAGAACCCATATTTTAAACAAATAAACTTCCTCTGTTTCGCTTCGTCGGGTATTGCGTTAAAACATATTTTTTTAAAGAGATTACACACGCATGCGATATTTCGCAAAAAGTATAGTAAGTAGCGTCCCGCAGACAGTTGAGGAAATCACATACGATCTTCTGGCATAGCAAATTGGCGTGCGCGTACAGTCGACAGCGTAAGAAAAATAAAACTGTTAAAAAAAGTTTTATTTATAAGGTAGTTATGTGAGGATAACTAGTCGCTTTGTGAGCTGTGTAGACCTCAACATCATCAACATCAACGGTCCGTTACAGTCCACTGCTGGACTATGAGCCTCCTCCACTTAAGTGTTTGGTTTCGCCATAATCTCCACGCTTGGCAGGCGGGTTGGAGATCGCAGATTAAAAGGTTACTGTAACAGAGAGCGCTGCTGCCCGTTCCCTGTTCAATGTGTAGTCCCTAAGTCGCCTCTTACGACACCCACGGGAAGAGTGGGGGTGTAGACCTCGCGAGTATATATTTTTTTAAATGGCTGATTTATAATTAATTTTTACGTTTTCAACACTCATAACACCGTAATTTTTTTAAATTTCCAAAAACTGACACGACAAATAAGAAGTTAATTCATAGAACCTGCTCAGAGAATTAACGAGAAGCGGTTGAGAAACGCAACCTGTAGAGGAGAACAAACAGACAGACAGACAGACAGATAGACATACAAAAGCAATTTTGGCAAAGCTGAAATGGAGACGCTTAGCTCGCTCGGTCAGTTATGACTGACCTATTATGTTGGGAGAGGACAACCAGAGAAAAGATGGATGGATTGTGTTTAGGATGATTAATAGGGGATCGGACTGTTCACCATATTTTACGAATTATTTTTAAAATATAGATTAGCAGACGATTCGCGAAGAAAAAAACAGAATCGGTTGAAAAACTAATTTACAGTGATTTTTTAAAGTTTCAATATGTATGTCTCTTTCAAAAACGATTTTTTGTATGGAGATTATAATAATATGGCGTTACTAACAAAATTTGTTATGACGTCACAAGTGGGTATCTCTCTGTCTAATCTTGAATTTCGAACCTTTATAACTCGGTAAATTTTAAAGATAGAACAAAAAATATTTTAGTGATCGATAGCAGAAACTTAGAAGTTTGGATTTATAAAATAAAAATAAAAGTAGTCCGATCCCCTATTGTTAAGGAAGGATGTAAGTATTGTTATGATAGCTGATAAGGATGTATGGAAGAAAAATACATACTGCGCCGACCATAAATGACGTGATAAGGGCATGAGAATGATGATAGTGAATTGCGTCTTAGGTTTTTGGGGTTTCAAAAACTCTGCCACTAGGGGATTGTAAGGTTAGTCATTGACACGATATGATGATTAAAAATTTTTAAGTGTAATGTAGATGGGCCGGCCTTGTATCAATTTGATTTTGAAGAGCTCATGAATGCCTCGGAAAGAGCAACCAGGGTAGCATCACATTGGGTTAATAATCTAAAATTGTCAAGCAAGCAAGAATTATTTTAAGGTACAGTAGAGAAGGGGGGCGGTAGGTAGATGGGCGCTAAGCTAATATAATGATTAAAACGATGTTATGAGTTGAATCTAATGTTTTTATATTATTTTTCAAGAATCTCTTTAAAATATAAAAATATAGTCTACTCAGTAGCCCGTTGGCATCCCGAGTCCAAAACAACAAAAAGGAACCATTCGATATTTCAAAATATTCAAATCCAATAGAACTAAACGTTAAAACAGACAAACAGCCAGTCACCACAAAGGAGACCGCTCCTTACAGTACATTGAGAAAAAAGTGCACTGGGGTAAGTCACTCTTTATAACAAACGACGAATTACGAGTACTCTAAATTAAGTAGCAATAGGCCTGTGTCGTAAATTTCAAAAATGGCTTATTTCGTTAGTTTAGTACCTGTATTACCCCAAAAAAATAATATTTCATGATAAAAATTATATTTAAAACACATATTTTAAGTTTTAAGAAAATATTTTTAATCTGGCGTAAAAACACAAGAAAGTGTCATGGCGTCGTGAATGACGTCACATAGTGGCAAACGATTGTGTTCACTTGTGCTGTTGTATGAAAAAGTTAACCAAGCGTCAAAACAACAATGGCGGCATACCACTATGTGACGTAATACGTTCTGATTGACGTTCACAGCGGAGGGGCCAGGGGGGGTATTTATTTGATTTTAATTTGTAAAAATAACAATAATCATTAATTTTTATGTGGAATTATTTCGGTTTTCCCTGTTTAAATATTACAATTTACGTCTAGAAACATTCATCCATTGATTTCATTGTTAGTTGACACAAGCCTATTGTACTTATAATGAGTCCAAAACTCATAAGCGTCATGCGTCTAGCTCATTACGTCCGTCTATCCCGTTTTCCTACGTATTTTCTAGAGCTTTGCTACTTATGTAAGATGTATGGCTCATTAAATTTTTCTCTAGAATATTGTACTGTTGTATTTTTTTCAATTGTTTTTGTCGGATAATATTCTGATACTGACTGTACGTCTAGATAAAGTTACAACTTGTAACAGCAATCACGAAAATTGTCTCGTATACAGAGTGTAGAATAACCGAAATATAAATAACAAATGTTTGTTTGTTTGTTTGTTTTGTGGGCCCTTGAAGGATTGTATTTAATATGGAAGATAATCGCTTATTTTTTTTTCTGATATATTTATTTATATTTTTTTAGTGGTTTGGTGTCGTGTAATAAAGTGATTGGGGAATATATCCAATTTTATGTCGGCGCCAAAGCGTAAAAAGAATGCGTTGAATGCGTTGCATTGAGTAGTACTTTATAAAATATCTTACAAAGTTGATCTTTGATATCTTCTATAAGACCGACACATATGGTATGAAATGTTATATATTGTAATTTTTGAAATATTCTGGAACATAAGTTCTACATAGACTTAGCAACTGTCTGAGAAGTTTTGTGTTATTTATCATGCATTTATTCGACGCTCGGTGAAGGAAAACATCGTGATGAAACCTGCACACTCCTGCGAAGAAATTCAAAGGTTTTGTGCGGATACGACCAACCCGCATTGGGCCAGCGTGGTCGACTGAGGCCTAGTCGTCCTAATTCAGGGTGGCTGCCCTTCGGTGGAGACGTATATGAGCTGTTGATGATGATGATGAGATGTGTCTAATAGAGAAGATAAAAGCTTTTTTAAAAAATGTTGCGGGTACTAACCGTTTCGTAAAAACGTAGTATTTACTTGCTAGTAAAGTACGAATAAGAAATATGTACAGGCTGTCTGTTAAACAAAACGTAGTTTTTACAAGAACCACTTAGAAACAATAGGTGACTGCGTGAGACCAATTGTCTAAGTATTGTCTAAGTAATGTATCAATTAACTTACTTAAACTAAGTAAGGTCACGTGTTCGTATGAAAGAAGAATGTTTACAGTGTAAAGGCCCGATTGTACTTGCATAAGTACAGTGGCCAGTTAACTTATTCCGTTAACTAAACTCAGCTAGTAGCAAGTAGCTGTCAAAATGGACTGGACTTCTATTATGTGTTTAGTTTTTACTACTTGACTGGTTAATTGGTAATCTAGTAAACTTAACGAAGTAAATTAGCCCTCATACTACTTAGCACAATCACTAGCGAAGAAGTACATAAGTTATATCGTCTTTGGTGTAGAACATCTCCGTACGTTGAAAGACATTTGGTAATTTGATTGATAACGCCGACAGAACACAGAGCTAGTTGGTCTAGCCATAAACAGACAACAAATATATATATTTTTTTAAGTTCAATATTAGTGTTATTCTAATGAAATGAGAAATATTTACCTGTTTTACTGAAGACTGCATTTTGTTAATTTTATCTGGAAACAAAAATAATAAATTAATTTAAAAGATATCAGTCATGTTGTTATCAGAGATGAGATCTATGGAAAGTGCTAACCTTAAAAAAAACTTCGTTTTTTTGTAATGATTATTGGTCTGGTCACAAACAATGACCTTCACTATACTGCCAGAGAGCTAAACTTCAATTTTTTTTATGTCACTAGAGGGACTTTGTGCCAAGTTACTCAAAAATTTCGATTTGACAGCTGTCATGCTGAAAGAAAAAAAAAGACACACGGCAGGTTACCATCCTTTCTTTCCTCAACATCTTTTATAATGCGTACTGCAAAGGAGTGGAATCTCCTGCTGGCGTCTGTATTTCCGAGCACATATAATCCGACTCTCTTTAAAGCCAGAGTGAATAGGCTCCTTCTGGGTAAGCTCGCTACATCGTAGATCCCATCCCTGCTGTCGGGCTGGATCGGGGTCAAGAGCAAACCCATATAATATAAAAAGAAAAAGAAAAGAAAAACATTTGTCGACTTTTCTGGAAAGCGTAGCTTGCCATGCCATGTGTCAAAAAAGTTAAGTAAAAAAGTTTGCCTTCCCCATAAAAAGTCATTCGATTTACGAAAGAGGTCGCATCATTTCAAATTACGAACGCAACTGACATTTTACCGCACATCCAATCCAAGTATCATAATTATCTAATTAAAAATTACATAAGTAATTAGTTGCCGTAATATTACGGCCCCTTTGCCTAACATTACTATGGCCATTCCCAACTTGCGCCAAAACTTAATCATATCATAAGTATTGCACTAATGATATCTAGGAACATTATCCTACATAAATTTATCTTCGAACCAACACGGTTCTACCATCGGCTAGCAGTTACTTAGAAATTATGCCCATAATGAACTACAATAGTCAAGAAGAGTAACCGACCGCCTAGCAAAGCCCGCTAAAACATGGCACCCAACTCGCACAATTAATGATAGACGACGACGACGACAGACAGGTAGATGATGTCGTTGCTGTACATTGAAGCTTAGTTTCGACGTTTTTACAAGAGTAACATCATTGTACCGCGTATTCGAATGTGGTATGGTATAGTTTGTTTTCCCGGCTTCTTTCCCGAAACTATTAACCAACACATCTAAAGTTATATTACTTAGATAATTACTACGTGTTTATTTATGTAAATGAGGTACATAATATATCCTTCAATAAATTTTAAATTTGTCCAGATTCATAGATATTATATAATAATATTATTAGTCTACGCAAATATCCATATACGTATTGTAGATTACATGTTTTATTAATTAATATATTAATCAGTCAACCATTTAGGACAGTTGTTAGCTTGTAAGTAATGTTAGCCGAACTTTATTGATATTGCTACATCACTAGTGGTTGTGTCCATAGAGCGCATGCGCACAACACTAGTGGGAGGATTTTGACAGATAGACAGGGTGCTCTCGCGCCAATTTGGTAGCTCTTGTGAAAATATAATAATTACGTGTGTAAGATGGTTTTCTACTTATAATCTACTTTTTAGTAATTACTGTCTTATTAGTATAAGATATAATAATTTTGATAAAAAAATAAAAGGTATAACATTTTCGTTTTTTTAATACGTTGCTGTCTAAACACACACTTGGCGCTTCTACGATAAAGCTGCGTTTCCACAATACAGAAATTAAAATAAACTCAGTTGAATAAAATTAAATAAACACAGTGTATACATTTAAATATTTACTACAAATAAATAATAACCGCGTATATTATAATTATGTAAGGAATTTGAATGTTTGTTGTGAGTTTAATGATAGAGTCGGACAGCATCCAGTGCTATCCGAGACGATATGCCAAATCCGTGCACATTTAGATGCATTTATATACAGGGTGACACTTTAATTAACAATTAACTTTGTATTTAAGAACCAAAGTAAATAGGTAGGTACCTATGCTTTAACGAAAACTCTCCTTTTTGTGCTTAAATTTATTTTGATACTAGAATAGTTATTTTAACATTCGTACTAATGCATAGAAACTTAAATTTTGACGATTATACAATGTGTTATCAAAATTTTAATAAAGCAATACCTCTTGGGTGGCAGCCCAATCCAATAAACTGAATATCCTTCATTGTATTTTTTTTATTTGCAAATCGAACACTTTGTTGAACATTCATGATACATACTAATCAGCTAACTCAGTCTATTTGCATGAAATAACTTTTTCTATTCGCTCCAGACCTAACCAAATTGATAATTTTAAAAAGTTTAGTCGGTTACTATCCGAGATGTTTTTAGTTATTTTATTGACACGTCGCATTATAAGTGCAAAAGTATGCATATTTTGATTAGCATTTTTTCACGCTGCGACGTAAACTGGATGGATGAAAAGCAACATAGCGGCATAGGATACTTTTTACCGTAGGAAAAAATCTTATTCCTACGGGAAATTCTAAATAACGCGAGCTCAGCGACGGACAGACAGCAAATTCTAAATAACCATGTTTGTTTTATTCAAGTAAACGTCTTGCTAGACATTTGAATGTTTATTGTAAATGGTAAATGGTACTAAAATAATGATAGAGTCAGTCAACATTGGGAGTAGACGATATGCCAAATTCGTGCACACGATATAGCACAGCTTAATGCAAGTATACAGGGTGTCTAAAATTTATCAAAAATTCAAAGATCCTGTTCCTGTAAAATATAGTCATACTTCACACCACTTAAATGTGGCCTCAAAAAACAATTTTAGCTCTTATTTATTTTATTTTTATATATTTTTTATTTTATTTGTTCCTTCGTAGTTACTACGTAGGTACTAAACTAAACTAAAATTAGTCCTGTCACTTTCTATAATTTTTAATTGAAAAGGGACCGAAGATCATCGGTTTTGTTTTTGTCTTTGACATCACGACTAACTGTCAATTTTAGTGGCCTTTTATTCGTCATGGTGTTAGGTAGGCACTAAAACAAGACTTAATTTGACAGTAAAAACTAAAATAAACTGTAATCTATAAATATAAAACATTACACCTAGATGTGTTCCAAAACGTTTTATTTGAATTACACAAAAAATGAGCTTTCATATATGAAAGACAGTTATTTTAGGTTAGGTGTTGATTGACTTGCATGAAAAAATAAATAACATTGTAAATATTTTTTCGTAAACAAAAAGCCGTGAAGGATATAGCTTTGTCGGCCAGATCAACTCGCACTGGGCCATGTGATCCACTAAGGCCTAATAGCCCTAATTCAGGGTAGGCTTGAGCTCCTTGATGATGATGATGATATTATCTTTACTCACATTCTGGAGTAACATCGTCGGAACATCCCGTGATTCAAAGTTTAGAAGGTTGAAATATTAAGTTTGAACTACACCTACAAAGATTACCATTTGACTTGTTAAGATGTCGGCTCTAAACTCGAGCCTTGATGGGCTGAGATTAAACGAACTAGTTGAATGTTAAGTCGAGACGATAACGGCTAAATATTCGGGAAAATAAGATATTATCTTGTATACTGCACTTTCAAAACAAATCAAATCAACGGCCCGTTACAGTCCACTGCTGGACTATGAGCCTCCTCCACTTAAGTGTTTGGTTTTGCCATAATCTCCACGCTTGGCAGGCGGGTTGGAGATCGCAGATTAAAGGTTACTGTATCAGAGAGCGCTGCTGCCCGTTCCCTGTTCAATGTGTAGTCCCTAAGTCGCCTCTTACGGCACCCACGGGAAGAGTAGGGGTTGCGTTGGTGACAAATGTATTCTACTCTGCCGTCACCACACGGCGTGGAAGTATAGTTAAAACAGGTCTTAAACAGTCAGTCGGTTAACTGCAGGTAATCCAATAAATAGCATTCACCTGGCCTAACTTTAGCAGCCTTCAACTTAGTGCATCGCTCGCGTACCTAGGTTAACTTAGTGCTAACATACCGAACTAGGTTTCGAAATCGTCCCACGATTCTGTACCTATATAATAGGTATATAATATTGTCTATAGTTCTAGTGCTTTTCGTTCAAGATTTTGAAAGTGGAATTATTTTAACGTATGATTACTGAATAAATAGGGTTGTCCTCCTCGTGGGTATCGATAAACTTTGCGACTAAGGAACTTGAATGTAGTACCATATAGGCGGTAGACGGGCAATCTGTCTGTCACTAGGAATTCAACAATAGGGGATTGGACTGTTCACCATATTTTATGAATTTACCATATTTCATGAATTATTTTTAAAATACAGATTAATAGCAGACGATTCGCGAGAAAAAAACAGAATCGGTTGAATAACGAATTTAAAGTGTTTTTTTAAAGTTTCAATATGTCTGTCTCTTTCAAAAACTATTTTTTGTATGGAGATTATATGGCGTTACCAACAAATGACGTCACAAGTGGGTATGTGCCTCTCTGCGTAATCTTGAATTTCAAACCTTTATAACCCGGTCAATTTTAAAGATAGAGTAAAAATTATTTTAGTGTTCGATAGCAGAAACTAAGAAGTTTGGATTTATAAAATAAAAAAGTAGTCCGATCCCCTATTGCAGATTTTTTTCAACGCCCTTGCGGTGAAGGTAAACATCGTGATGAAACCTGCACACTCCTGCGAAGAAATTCATAGTTTGTGTGTGAAGTCGACCAACCCGCACCGGGCCAGCGTGGTCGACTAAGGCCTGATCACTCTAATTTAGGGTAGGCTCGAGCCTCTCGGTGGAGACATATATGAGCAGAGCTGTGGATGAGATTGCTAACCGAGTACATGTACATGTTACGTTCATTAGAAAATTCAACCTTACTTTACACCAATGTGTTTTTTATTATTTTTTTATTTGATTGCCATACAATTTTGCTGTAGTAGAAACTTTAAACCACAAAAAACTCTTAATTTAACTTCCGTATTTAGCGCTTACTTTGCGCCAATTCTACAAGTGATAACGGTTTTTCAACTATAGGTAGGTATATGTCAAAGTTAATAAGATACACCTTGAATTTTAATACATTAAGTAAAATTTCAATTTCTTTTTTTTTTTTAATTTTTAATATTTCATTTTTTTTTTTCAATAAAGTATAAGTGTTTTTGTGCAATAAAGTGTTTACATACATACATACATACATTTTATGAAATTGATTTTTTTACCAAATAGCAGGCTTACGATTAAACGACAAAAAGTTGTCTCTCTCATACAAAATCGCGCGACCACCTGATTGATTTTGAATGGAAGATGCGGTTTTTTTCCTAACCATTTATGTTCATTGTTTTTTTTTAGTCATGGATTTTTTTAAAATAAATTGTATTACATTGCATCTAAATCTATCATTACTTGTATAAGGAATTTTCTTTATTCAAGACATCGCATCGGTGTAATCAAGTTTAAAAAAAGTAAATGAAATATTAAATTATTATTAAATTAATATTTAGCTTTCACACCCAACTAGAGCGGCTGCAAGGACTTATTTTTTTTTTTTTTTTTTTATATATTTTTTTTTTGAGAAAGTATTCATAGCAAGCAATTCATATTCGTTCCGGGGGCTTAGACTTGCCCTGAATTTAGCCCAGTGGAGAATTTTAATTATAATTATTATTTAATTATTTTTATTTGAATTATTTGTATTATTATTATTTTTGGGAAATTTTAATCATCTCAGCATAAAGCTGGCAAAAATTACTTTTATTTTGAAAATTTACCGATGCTTTTGATGAAAATCATAATATCGGATTACAAATTCTAGATCAAAGTTGTAATCACAGTTCACTACTAAAGTCCTGCTCACATCTTAGGTATATGAATGCGAATAAAAGTCTACGATCTATATATTAAAAAGGCGCAAGAGATACTACCTACCGCAAAAATATAATAAAATGAAAAATATAGTTTTAACCTTAAACTAAAAGCACGCCGTATTTTAAAAAAAGAACTGTAAAATACTGAAATATCCAACCTTAATTCACTTCCGAATCACAACACTACACAACACTCACTGACGTTCCAACGAACTTTTCGTTCTAAGTTCGAATTTGAAATAAGAACGTGCGGTTAAAGTGACGTTGAGTAACGACCACGCACAACTGAGGATGCAGCGATGCGCTTACTCTTATATACTTGATCTTAATTCTAACTTGGTGGAGGGGAATTTCCGGGTTTAAAAGGATTTTAATTTTTCTTTTATTTTTTTTTCGAGGTGATGAAAACAGTACTGGCCACTCTAGGCTTTTTTATTTCACTTACACTTTCTTTTTTATTTCGAAATTTTGACAAGTGTTCTATTTTTCAAAATTTAAGCGATTTTGATTTAATACTGTTTTTAAAACTGCTTGATATTGTATTAATGCATAGTGCACGAAGTATTTAAAATGAAAGTCTCAAATTCTCAAGAAAGTGCATTTTGGAGGCCTTATTTAAACTAGAAATTTCTTCCAGGCAACCAGAAGAACACAATACTGAAGTAGGTAAAACTAAGGAATTTCATGGGAGTGTTTTTTTTATTTGTATGGTTTTGTATGGCAGCCAAGTTCGTGTAAAGTTGAAGGTTGTCAAGTGATGCATTCTTGCCGAAGACGGTAGTACAGATAACGAGGTGAACGTACTTGTATTCACGCTCATATCCTTAAGGTGTGAGTAGAATTATAAAGGGCCTTGTTATTTTTGCTAATAGTTAGGGATTTGGACGGATAAAGAAACACTATTCAAACCTATTCATGATCATAATTATATTTAAAAAAACACTGAGCAAAATAATGCAAAACCTCTCGGGTTGTGTATGGATTAGTGAAGTGAAGAATGAGTGTCGAAACACTTACCGTTCATTTAGATACACAGAAGTCGCTCTTAATATAAATCCTACTAATATTATAAATGTGAAAATATATTTGGATGTTTGTTCTGAGCGGATTTGGATGAAACTTGGAAAGGAAATAGGTTGCATAGGATAAATTTTACGGAAAAAGTCTTATTCCCACGGTAAAATCTTACACAACGCGAGCGTAGCCACGGGTGGTCCGCTAGTAAATTATAAATGTTTTCTCGGCAGTTTTTTAAAAGCTTTCTATAACGTTATCGCAAAATAACGCAAAACCTCTCGGGTGGTAGGTTTAGTCCCACAATTTCTTAAAATTTGAATTATTTTATTCTTTTGGATTAAACCGCCTATCGTACCGTAAACAACCCTTAAACTCCGCCCTCACCATCAATAAGACCGAGAAGAGCGCATAAAGGTCGCAGCAGCAGCGTTGGTGCGTGGAGCGAGGCCTTGAAGTGGATCCACCCCCGTGGTGCTAAGGTTGGTCAATTTTCTTTCCTAGTTGCGAGACCAGCAGCCTTTTCTCGAGTTCTTTGCCCCCCCTTTTTTTTATTAAATGGAGATACAACCACTAGCCAGCTAGTACCCACCCGCGCGTTCATTTTTTTACTTCCATACAACTACCATACAAATTGGCTCGATCGGCTGATCAGTTTGTATGGAAGGATGTTTTATTTGAGATTTTGTAGAACTTCTGGCACTAATTCAGGGTAAGCTCGAGCCCCTCGGTGGGGACGTATATGAGCTGTTGATGATGATGAACTTCTTTTGGTAGCACAGAATAGAGCAATATAAATTACTACAAAAAATACTCAATGCTGCGTCGAATGCAGAATACGAAACTGACTACGCAAGTAATGTAAGGTATGTATGGAAATGCAAAAAAACGTTGGCGGGTTATGAATGAATGTGCTAGTGCTAGACTACGAGTATTTTCACACTTTAGTTAGAACAGTTTGAACAAAAGTGAAGCAAATATTTTTTAATAACAGAAAAAGAAGAAAACGTAAATAGGTTTGTGAGTATTGTTTCAAGATATTTGATTATTTGTCCATCGTAATATCGTAATTATTTATGGAGACCACGTCTCGGGAAACGTAGTGTGTGACGCCCTCTGGCAGGTGGACTGATGACCTGAGGAAGGTCGCTGGTGGTGGTTGGATGAGGAAAGCGGGTGATAGTGTGCTTTGGCGTGCCCTTGGGGAGGCCTACATCCAGCAGTGGACTGCAATAGGCTGATTGAATATTTAAAGGTTCTGACTGCGCACAACAGCGTGATGCGCGGAGCCTCTACCTTTATCTGTGACCTCTGACCTCTGACCTGATATATATCAATTCAGATTTTTTAAATTGTTACAAGTATACCAACAGCTTTGAATTTCTTTCAGGAGTGTATATGTGCTATACAGGAAATCACCTCTATACACCTTTTTAAAAAGAGATTAAAAGAGCACTTTATATCTATGTAACTTATTTATAAGAATGTTTACACCGTGAAATTTACATCGTTTTGTTCCCGCCGTGTAGTGATAGTACCCGTCAAACTGAACAACTTTTCACGAAAAAATAAATTCCAGTGACAAAAAAATTTTTGGTCTCTCCATATTTGTATGGGTCGCTCGGGAAGTCTCACTTTGTATGGAGAGACCAAAAATTTTTTTGTCGCAGGGATTTTTTTTTTCGCGAAAAGTTGTTCAGTTTGACGGGTACTATCACTACACGGCGGGAACAAAACGATGTAAATTTCACGGTGTACCTGGGCTGATTGATAACTGGCCGAAACGACGAACTTAAAAAAATGATACGCAAAAAAAAAATATTACATTATATTTTGGCATCTTTTTGAAAATAGAACGCCAAATTTGAATTTAATCGAACTGGTGGAATTTGTTTGATAGGACGTAGAACTTTCTCTGTCGTAAATTTTCTTAACAATGGAAAGAAACGAAATTCGTGCGGTGATAAAGTTTTACGTTTTAAAACAGAAAACAGCAACCCAGATTAAAACCAAGCTAGACAGTGTTTTAGGTAATTCTGCTCCTGCATTGAGTACAATTCACACCTGGGTAACTGATTTTAAACGTGGAAGACAGAGCTGCGAAGACGCCTACAGGTCTGGCCGTCCAAATGAAGTCACGAATCCGGACATGATCAAAAAAATTCACAAAATTGTATTGAATGATCGGCGCTTGAAGTTGCGAGAGATAGCAGAGATGGTGAGCATTTCATCTGAACGCGTTTTTAATATTTTGCACCAACATTTGGGAATGAAAAAGCTTTGCGCGCGATGGGTGCCGCGTTTGCTCACTGTTGACCAAAAGCAACGTCGAGTGGACGATTCATCGGAGTGTTTGGCGCTGTTTAACCGAGATCCTAACGCGTTTTCGCGGCGTTATGTAACAGTCGATGAAACCTGGATACATCATTATACTCCCGAGATAAAAGAACAATCTAAGCAGTGGACTGAGAGCGGAAGACCTGCGCCGAAGAAAGCAAAAACGGTTTTGTCGGCCGGCAAAGTGATGGCGACTGTTTTTTGGGATGCTCGAGGGATTATTTTAGTGGATTATCTGCAAAAAGGAAAAACAATAAATGGGGAGTACTACGCAAGCTTGCTGCAAAAATTAAGTGAAGAAATCCAGAAAAAACGACCACATTTGGCCAAGAAAAAAGTTTTGTTCCACCATGACAACGCACCTGCACACACGTCAATGGTTGCAGTCGCCAAACTCCATGAATTGCGGTTCGAATTGCTACCGCATCCACCCTCTTCCCCGGATCTGGCCCCGTGTGACTTCCACTTATTCCCAAACCTGAAGAAATGGTTAGGTGGCCAGAGATTTTCATCAAATGAAGAAGTCATTGTTGCCGTGGACGAGTATTTTGAGGGGTTGGAGAAAACATTTTATCAAACTGGTGTAACGGCATTGGAGAAGCGCTGGACTAAATGCATCGAGGTAGAAGGAAACTACGTTGAGAAATAAATTTATTTTATATAGATTTTTAAAGTTTTTCTTTTTCTTTTCGGAAACTTATCAATCAGCCATGTATGCATTTGTATGTTTGGATTTTGTTATATATGTATGTTCAGCGCGGCAATGCTGCGAGCATCTTGGGTACGTTTGGTTGAGGGGCTGTTCGGGGTGGCTTATTTGACTAAGGTTTTTTATTGTTTTTGTTATTGTTTTACTTTTTTTCTGACATTTTTTTTTTAATTTGAGATTGTATTTTATATGTATTTTATATGTATTGTTATATGATATTAATATTCAAGTGTGTCTATATACTTACATAATACTTAGCGCACTTTTTGTCTACTTTTAAATTATTCTTCTCTGTTACTACATGAATAGGTTGGCTGGAAGAGATCTCTTTGTAGAGATAAGCTCGCCTTTGCTATGAAAATATTTGTCAAATGTATGAAATAGAAATAGAAATAGAAATAGAAGCTTTATTTGCACTAAATGTGGTTTTTACAGAGTTGTTACATTTTGGTAGTATCACACACTTAACCAGTAAATTACTTGGTATGCAAAATTTATTAAGTAAATTAAAAAAGATATTTCTAAAAATTAGAATTATAAACAATGATTGCATGCATGTCATTTATGAATAATTATTAATGTCAATCTTAACCTAATCTTTGTGCTTATGTTCTAAATATTCCTCAACGCTATGTTGAAATTGTGTGCAATAAAGAATATATATTATATGTGTAGGTTTCCTCGCGATGTTTTCCTTCACCGTAAGAGCGTCCAATAGACAGGCTGACATACTCGTAATAGGCTGAATCACCTGATCGTCCGAAAAGAAAGATGATTCCGTGTTTCAGAAGACACATTATAGCCGTTGGTCCCGGCTACTATCTAGTCGTCACACGAGCCATGTCAGTGAGCTTTGGCGGTTCTATAACAATGACACCAGGGTTTTTGACATGAGGTCGGTCGTCGACCTTACTACCCAGACTGATCCTATTATTATGATGTCATATTGTGTAAAGTAACAAACTTACTCAACTACCAATTAGAAAACTAATTGTATCTAAATACCGCCACCTGGTGGCTTTTCACGGTAAATTGGAATCTGTTGTTCGGTACATACATGTACAGGTACCTTGCGCCATTTCTAACGCAGAAATTCCAACAATTAAACGTAGATTTAATTAGGGTTCCTTCGTAAATAAATAGTAAGCAGGCTTTTATGAATTTCGAATTCATATGTACGTTTATGCGACGCTCTTACGGTGAAGGAAAACATCGTGATGAAACCTGCACACTCCTGCGAAGGAATTCAAAGGTTGTGTTCGACCAACCCACACTGGGCCAGCGTGGGCGTGTTACTAAGGCCTAATCGCTTTAATTCAGAGTAGGCTCGAGCCCCTCGGTGGGGACGTATATGAGCTGTTGATGAAGCAGGCTTAGCAGGCGAGCTTTATTCATTTGAAGGTGAAATTGCATTCAAAATTTACATTATTTGATCGAACCATAAAAAAAATCTGAAAAAGATCTCACAGAAGCAAAAACCGACATAAACGGAATCAACATCATCATTTAAAAATTTAAAAAGTCCTTATAAAAGCTTTTTAAATAAAAGTTAATAAAGTTGAAAAAAAATAGTCATAATAGTCATAGTCAGTCGGCGTTCCAGTGGGTGGGAGGTATTTGAATTAGATTTATTATTATTATTAAGTTACATATAATTTATTTTTATTATTATTATTATTTTTATTGATTTGAATATTTTAAATTTGTATTTTAAAGTTTTAAGTTTTGTATTGATTTTTTAATTTGTCATTTACTAACATAATTTTATTTTATTTTTTAAGTTTTACTAACAAAAACATATGGACGGACACAGTCTGAAATAATTTTTTTTTTCTTTATTTTTTATTTTTTTTTATAAAATCAGCTTATGACGCGGGAGGGAAGAAACTTTTATGACAGCTAGTGTAGTGAGTACTTTAATAATCCAGAGTGGAAGCAACCTGAAGTTTATAATCGTACCCCTAGATTAAAAGTTAGGAGTAAGTATATGGAACCAAATTCGAATAATTACTTTATGGAAAGGACACTTAGGTATATGATAATACCGCGTATTTATAATAAGATCGAGTTCGAAAATTAATGTAAAAGTAAGGAAGTGTTTAATAAGAGACCAAAAGAAAGTTTGTTAAAAAGTTTTGATGATGGGTTACTATAACTACCTACCTATTTTCAAATGTGTAGGTACCTAATTTTAGTATTGTGTAACTGAGTGGTGATGTGCTTGTAATTTAATTAACAGTGCATCATTTTTGCCAATAAACTGTTATGCAGTTTGGCGAATTTTTAGATTAAGCGTTTTTTTTTGTTGATGTAAGGTCGACCAAGAAAGTGGTTTACCATTTTTCATTCAATTTCCTAGTTATCGAAAATTTCAATAAGGTGTATACTCGGTATCTGACAGATCGTTCTGCAAACGAAAATAATCTTTGTTGTTCTGTAATTTGCAACTGACATTCAACCTTAGGGTGATAAACCAATTTATTGGTCGACTTAACATTATTATAATTACAAAAAAAAAACTCTTATCTTTAAAAATGAGGACAAATCTAAAAGCTTTCTCTTGTCTGATAGGGATGTTATTTATGTATCATTGTTATATCAACCTGCACTTTCGCAACTAGACAACAAATTTATAATTTCTTGACAGATGAAGTTGTAATAAAAAATAAATCGACTCCACAGAACCGTCGTCGTTTAAGACCCGAGACACACTTGCCTCTCTAAGCTAGTAATTATGAATTGTTCACACTGGCAACCGTCCACTTAGGGTTGCCTATTGCCACAAGAAAGATGAGTAGGTAATGGCTCGCGTACAGGTCTAAAAGGCACTAGGCTATTCAATGACCCCATTATTTGTCGATATTAAATTAGACTTGTCAGTTTTCTACTTCATCAACGGCCCGTTACAGTCCACTGCTGGACTATGAGCCTCCTCCACTTAAGTGTTTGGTTTTGCCATAATCTCCACGCTTGGCAGGCGGGTTGGAGATCGCAGATTAAAAGGTTACTGTATCAGAGAGCGCTGCTGCCCGTTCCCTGTTCAATGTGTAGTCCCTAAGTCGCCTCTTACGACACCCACGGGAAGAGTAGGGGTTGGTGACAAATGTATTCTACTCTGCCGTCACCACACGGCAGTTTTCTAATAATATCCAGGGTGTAAGAGGTATCATTAAATGGTAAGGGTGCATTCAGCCATGATTTTGAATATTTCTGAATCCTTTTTTCTCTTTACCCCAATTGACTTAATTAGTAATTCTGACAAAGATTCTGGTTATAAAGCAGGTGCGAACTTGAATTTCTGTATCATATCCACCGGCTTCCCATTATTTCTGCAAAATTGCTTATTTACCGGTTTTACTAAAAAAAGTGTCCACAAATAGCTTAAAAAAAACGAAAAATTAACAGATAACTATCTAACTAACTATTCAACGTCTCGGGAAACTTAGTGTGGGACGCCTCCCTGCCAGGTGGACTGATGACCTGAAGAAGGTCGGGTGGTGGCTGGATGAGGAAAACGGGTGATCGTGCGCTTTGGCGTGCCGTTGGGGAGGCCTATGTCCAGCAGTGGACTGCAATAGGCTGATTGATTGATTGAACTAACTATTAACAATAACTATAAAACAGAAATTATATGCTTTATTATATTATTCGATATTTCGTTTACAGACGTAATCTGCAACAATAATAATCTATACCTACTACTATAATAATTTATAATCTACCAGTAATTTTTACTATATTTCGCCTTACAGATAGTAATAATTATTTATTAAATGGTTAGGTTGTCTGGAAGAGATCGCTACAAGCGATAAGGCCGCCTTTGCGCACTAAAGCTATATGTTTTTGTTATTGTTTTATATTCCTTTTGTGTGCAATAAAGTGTTTTTACTTACTTACTTACTTACAAAATTATTGTATTTATTAAAAAATACTGTCTCAACTCCCCACTATAGCAATTCAGTCCGTGTCCATAGTACAATGTCCATATATCATCGAACAACAATGATGTGAATGTACAATGGATTGTCTGTTTGTTGCGCAACGGATTAGTTAATTAGAAGCTTGTTTTTTACTTTCGGAAAGCAATCAAGTAAAAAATAATAAGGCTTTGTATAAATCCTAGATAGCAGCGTCGGTGTAGTGGCTATAGGACTGCTGTCTTCCATCCGGGAGACGCGGGTTCGATCCCCACCACGTATGTTTCCGACCAAACTTTGAATTCCTTTGTACGTTAAGATAAAGATAAAAATGTCTTTATTCGAAGTAAGATTTAACAAAATCCTTTTTCGACGCCTCCCTGCGTGGTAGAATAAGGCCTAATCGCTCTATGTAGGGTAGGGGACGTAAATGAGCTATTCTTCTCTTCATTCAGTGGGTTGTTCTTTATCGTGCGAGTCAGTTAAAAACAAAGGTTGGTGGGTTGGTTGGTTGATATTTATTGGACTGAACTTCATACCGGAAGACTTTTTTTAATGGACCTAATCGCTATTTCTACCAGAGTGGTAATATAGCGGGCGCGGACTTGCGCGGGAGCAGAAGGCTCGTACCCCTTATACCGGAAAACGCAGCGTGGGCAGGTTCCCCACAATGTAGACCAATAATCTGGTGAAGGTCGCGGGAAACCATTGATACGGGTAGCGCAGAACCGGTCCTTGTAAAGATTCTTGAAAGGCCCAGAAGTGGACCTCTTTTACCCATGATTATGATTAAGCTGATTTGAGCTGGACTGGTTTAGCATTCTTCATCTTTGAACGAGAGAAGATCAGGAAGACTTCTGTCTTGCCTCAGGGCCGTTCTTTCTTTGACAACGTTTTCGAGCGATGTCTGTGCCACTTCAATTGGCCAGGATATTACAAAGATTTCTGATGCGCGTCTGGAGCGAAGCGATCGTCTTTTCATTTAATTTAATTTGATTTAATTTATTCATTTAAAATACACAATTAGGCATTATCATTACAGGCATGCACCCAAATCGATAATGCAAACAATAATAAATCAATAATTATTACAAAACAAATTAATAGAGAAATACATATAATTATGTCAAAATAATTTAAGATTATAATCAAATTTAAAAATTAAATGAACATTAAATAAATTTTACAGAATTAACCTAAACTAAATATAATATGAAATAGGAAATAGGTCCAAATCTTTAGAAACACCATTCAATATCTTGTTTACATTTTGTTCCTCTGAGGGATATTATGGTACACCGTGTGGTGACGGCAGAGTAGAATACATTTGTCACCAACCCCTACTCTTCCCGTGGGTGTCGTAAGAGGCGACTTAGGTACTTCACATTGAACAGGGAACGGGCAGCAGCGCTCTCTGATACAGTAACCTTTTAATCTGCGATATCCAACCCACCTGCCAAGCGTGGAGATTATGGCAAAACCCTCCACTTAAGTGGAGGGGGCTCATAGTCCAGCAGTGGGCTGTAACGGGCCGTTGATTTGATTTGATGTAAACATTCTTCAATTTATGAAAAGATTATACTATTTGTAAAAAAGTTCCTACAGACAAAAAAAACGACGACTCCTCTGATTGATGCGGTTACATAGACAGACAGACAGACGCCACGTTTTTTAATTTGTTACTTACTACACAGTTATTTAATATTTAACAGCGGTGTATGGTATAATTTGACAAATCGCAATTTAATTTCAATATTGTGTCACTTGCGTGCGAGCTAGACGGTGGATGGCGTTATGCAGGATGTCATCGGGATAAATAGAAAGATTTTGCAATACGAGAATATTATTGTAGAAATTTTATTTTTTATTTATTTATTTATTTATTTATTATCAGTGACACACAGCACACAAACATATCGAAGTACACATATTACATTTTATCAAGGGTAGAGAGAAAGCTTACCGCAAAGAAGTGGAAGCTCCTGCTAGCGTCTGTATTTCCGAGCACATATAATCCGACTCTTTTTAAAGCCAGAGTGAATAGGCTCCTTCTGGGTAAGCTCGCTACATCGTAAATCCCATCCCTGCTGTCGGGCTGGATCGAGGTCAAGAGCAAACCCATACAATATATAAAAAAAAAGCTTTTTTGAATCAGTACAAAAAAAAGGGGGGACCCTTATAAAATTGGAAATATGGCATCATAGGCATTTCTTTAATCAAGTTCTTTCCTTCATCGTGTGGGTAACGTTTCGATAGCCGACCTCAAGAACCCTGTTGTCATTGTTATAGAACCGCCAAGGGCTACTGACATAGCTCGTGGGGCTCGTGTAATGACTAAATATAAGCCGGGACCAACAGCTTAACGTGCCTTCCGAAGCACGGAATCATCAATCTTTTAGAACAAAATGAGGTTGATTCAGTTTGGAATGCTTGATTGCTTTGTGTGCTATGCTGAATAAACGTTTTTCTATTCTATTCTATTCTATTCAATGTCCGAACCAAACTGGGCAAGGTCTCACATATAGAGATTCTTGCTTGACTGTGACCCCACCGGGAATAGAACCCGGAACCTCCGCAATGAGATGCGAAATCTTGACCACTCGGCCACGGAGGCTGTTAAATCAAGTAATAATATTAGGTCCCTTTCGCATACCGCCGCCGTTTGTAACACTTGCCCACTGACCGTGTGCGCCGGCGCCGCTAAGTCCAACAAAAACAATAGATCATCGATCATCAACCAAACGCCGCCGTCCAATATGATAAGTTGATTACTATTACAAACGCGCTGACACACGATTATGATTCTTACTCGCTTTTTAACTGATGTTTTATGTAAATATTTGAATACATTATATCTTTTTTCTGTGTTTTTTAGTTCCTTCTCTGTTTAAGATAACAATAAAAAGATCTTTTTATTTATTCTTTTTAAGATAACAATAAAAAGATCTTTTTATACAATTCAAATATACAATACAATACAAATATACAAAACAATACAAATATACAAACAAAACAAATATCATACGTCATGATGTTTACTATAAATTTTACCATACCTTTTATTTGAAAAACGTGGGGCCTGGCGATCCGTCACACAGGTTTTTACCTAGCACGGACACCAGGTTCTCACATTCTTAAATTACATTTAAATTGTTATTAAACTTTGTACTTTTAGTTTAAGTCTGTGGGAACAAATAAAAAATCTTTATTATTATTATTATTATTATTATTCTAAAATTGTTCTAGATGATTACTTGGATGAAATACATTTCTTCGAAAGGGTGTCAGCATTTTTTAAAATATTTGATTGCTAATTAATATCCTTTTAACTAACGTTTATAAGCATTTAGTTATATTTAATACAAGTATGTATGTATATGTTACAGCTTTCTTTCTGTATCAAATACATATTTGTCACGGAAAACGTGACTTAATCTTGTTTTAAATAACTTACAATATATAATTCCTTCACAGATACGGTGATATATTGCAGTTTCTTTTAATAATTAACTAGCGGTCCACCCGCGGCTACGTTCGCGTTATGTAAGATTTTCCCGTGGTAACAAGATTTTCCCCCGTAAAAAGTATCCTATGTGTTAATACCGGTTACAAACTATCTCCATTCTTAATTTAATCCAAATCCATTGAGTACTTTTAGCGTGAAGGTGGAACTAACATCCAAACAATTAAACATCCAAATATGTTTTCACATTCATAATATTATAGAGTGATTGCTGACATCCTACAGCTTTAATTTATTTATATTATTTAGTACTTATAAATACATGGAATGAAGCACGGAATACACACAGTGTTTCGCTATTAAAACGCGTACCTTCTGTATTTAATTAATAAATCATAAAATGACATGAAGCGCAAGATGGCGGATCATAAATCAAAATGGCCGCGCATTTGACGCAAAATTGGCGCCCATTTAGCGGTAATCAGTGACGCTACTTTGCTCATAAATATTTTCAATACAGGGTCTAATATTGGTTCTAAAATATATAATTAGTCGCTTTGTAACAAAGACAAGGAAATAGGAATAAAAAGAAGTCGATAACCGACTCTACAAACCCTGGTCTCGGAGTGTCCCAGATAATTGCCAGGAATCAAACCCAGAGACTTCATTGAGAGCCAAGTAGAGTCTATAAAGATAAGTCGCCTTTGCAACAATTTATCTTACTTTAAAATTTTTGTGTACGAGTACTTTGTGCAATAAAAATCGGTCAATTTCTAAACGTAGGTTTCTATGAAACGCCACACGTTCGGGAACAAAGGTCAAAAAATTGACAATTTGGTTGACTGAAATACAACACAAAGGTAATATATAATTATAGGTAACAACTTAAATACAAAGAGAAGGATACGTCGCTTTAGTTAATGTCTGTATTTGTATGAAAACTACTGAACCGAATTTGATTAAATTCTATGTGATGCATCGTACTTTACTTGTTTGAAGAACGTGTTGATGTTAAAAAAATTAAAAGATCACCTGTCTACCCGTCTTTTACAATTTTACTTGAAAAACTAATGAACCGATTGTGATACAATGTTTGTCTAGGTACCATTTTTAAATGTGGTTCAACTATTTATGAGCCTGTCAAAACGGCACAGTGTAGATACATATAATGCAGTATGATATTTTGTTGAGATGGTGTTGACCTATTTCACTGTAAACTGGCGAACTTCACGAATGCACTACTTCATTATTTGACTAAATAGTTATTTTATATTGGTTTATATTGAATTGAATGAATTGAATTGAATTGATTATTATTATTATTATTATTATGTTACACTAAATTTCTTGTGTAAGACTGATGATTGATGCGTATAGATATGATATTTTATATAGTTGTTAAGTATAATAATGTTATTCGTATTATTTAGGTTAGTTGGACTGTACTATCAAATTTTTAATTTAAAGAAAAATTCAAATGATCTTGGACTGTGACAATCACTATATTCTATCTTAATTGTATTTGACGAAATGTATATTGTAATCATAATCATAATTTAATTGTCGTTTTATAATATTATGTGTAAATTTGTTAGTGGCGTCATCGACTTGGGGGCGCCCCTGTAAGGATGACGTCAAAGTCAAATTCAAAGTCAAAGTCAAAATTTTTTATTCGAATTAAGATTTTTACAAATCATTTTTCGGCGTCAAAGCTATCATGGATGGTCGTCCTTTGTATTATTAGTTAAATAAATAATAATAAAAAAAAAAATTCTTAGTCACATTATCACATCAGCAATAAGGCTTTCTTTTTACTCATCTGTTCGTGCCTTGATTTTTCCTCTTGTTTATTTTTGTATCACAAAAGACCCTGTATAATAGCGGACGTATAGGGTCGTTCGAACTATAGTGATTGGGGCACATTAGGCTTTTGACTATCGCTTAAGGACTATAACGATTTACTAACTATTATTTAGGTAAGGAATGCTTTTAGGACTACGTAAGATGTTTTTTTTTTAATCTACAATTTAAATATACATGGGATTCCTTAATAAGAATAGAATAGAATAGAAAGAAGATACACAAAGGTAAGCTTATCTTTACAAGAGATCTCTTTCAGCTAAACTATGCAAGATAAAAATCATTCCGAGTCTTAAAAGATTTTAGGGCAGAGATAGGAAGTTAGTCACTAGAAAGGGAAACAGGAATTGTATAAAAAAGGTTATAGGATATCTGATTACTTAGAGGACAGATGTCCATTGGAATAGATTGTTTGAGTAGCAAGCTTTTTCGATATTTAATTAGCATTAATTTTGTAAATGACATAATTTTATTTAAAAAAAAAAAACGCAAAAGATGTGACGACTGTGGAGCTTCTTCGGTGAGCTCTTCTCCACAGATTCCGCCATTGTGTTAGTGAACTCACCAAAAAAAATGTAATGACGGATCTAAGTGATGTAATGACATCCTCAACTTCAACATCATCAACGGCCCGTTACAGTCCACTGCTGTACTATGAGCCTCCTCCACTTAAGTGTTTGGTTTTGCCATAATCTCCACGCTTGGCAGGGGGGTTGGAGATCGCAGATTAAAAGGTTACTGTATCAGAGAGCGCTGCTGCCCGTTCCCTGTTCAATGTGTAGTCCCTAAGTCGCCTCTTACGACACCCACGGGAAGAGTAGGGGTTGGTGACAAATGTATTCTACTCTGCCGTCACCACACAGCTTCATGATACTCGTAGCAAACAGTGAAGCATCGACTCCATTTTTCTCAGGCTTCTATCTCCCATACTAAACTGCTAATGATGGTTTTGACAAATAACCACAAGTACTAGCTATGTGAGCAACAATAGGCGGTGAGTAATAGACGGCTTTGTATGCGGAGGTCGTGGATTCTGTTCTGGGCTGTTCCCATTTGATCCATTTTGAAAACATCTCCAGTCATAACATTTATGAGACATTTTACGGGCTTACCGCGATATTATTTTTGTTGAGGAGACCCGATATTTCGGCGCTGGCACCATGATCAGTCTACCCGCGACCATGGTGCTTGCAACAGCGCCGAAATATCGGGTCTCCTCAACAAAAATAATATCGCGGTAAGCCCGTAAAATGTCTCATAAATGTTATGATAATGACCGCGAAAGTTTAAAACTATATATCTCCAGTAGTTTTCTTGTATAAGTATAGAAGAAGATAACGCGACTGACTGACTGACAGATAGACGGAGAGCCAAAATTTCTAAGTTGTAGAAATCTGAAATTTGGACAGTGGGTAGTTCTTAGGACGCAAACATTAAGAAGATTTTTTGGAAATTCTTAAAAAAGGAGGAGTAAGGTTGTCAATGTCGTGTTAACGTTGGCAAAGTCGTAAGCTTCAGCGAGAGCCATTTTAGGTTTTGTAAAATTCGAGGAAGAGAAATAGATCTGAGTTATCCAACTAAATCGTAAGGTAAAAATATAGGTAATTATGTCCAATGTAGAGAGAAATAATTTTCCTCCCCTATCTAATCCCTTCAAAACAATATTAATAAATAAATCAAAACGTTAACAAATAACTTATTGACGTGTCATCTCATCACGTAAGACTATGACTTAGACGCAGACATCTTTTTTTATATATTTTTATACAAAAAAATACAAAATATATTTATTTGTTCACAGGTTAATATATTTTGTATTTTTTTTTTTTATTTAAGCAGGCAAACGAGCGGACGAGCCACAGTGGTGTTAAGTGCTCATCGTCGTCCATGGACATTCGCAATCGCATCTAAGTCTGTCAGATATAAAAACGAAGCTAAGATTGTACTTAGAAATGTCAAATGGCGTACTTACTTAAATTGTTCTAAGCCGAGTCCAAGTTGCCGAACTTGGTGTCTTAGGAGAAATTTAGACTTACAAATGACATTTTGATTTTAAATTTAATCTGTTCTTCGAGCCTAATTGCTCAGTTTGATATAATTTTTGAAAATGCTTAGCTAGATTTGGCTAAGTTTTGTCATTCTGTTGTATTTTCACCCGGCTTTATTAAGATAATAAATTAAAATGTAACAATAATTGCTTTTTGGGAGCAACCCAAAGAGTCTCATCACGATGTGTTTTCGGAATTCCTCCTCGAAGGACGATATCGGTGGGAATCGCTTTGAATTCAATTTTGACATTTACGAAGAATGCTATTCAACACATCGGACGGAACAATTGATTTTTTGTTACGCTTTTGCATTGAGTACACGACCGACTAACTAATATTGGCAAGGGCCAATGGTTGGGCCAACCTTTGGCGAAATTGATTTCTTGGAAAAATTACGTGCTGTTAAAAAAGCTTGTATCCGTTAAAAGGTGAGTAGAGATTGACAAAGCTCTATTATTGTGTAAAAAAATTACAAATACATCATCAACATAAATAATCATCAGCTCATATGTGTTCCCACCAAGGGGTCTCAATCTGCCCTAAAAATACATAAGACTTTATAAAAAGAAATTAATAAAAGATGAAATTGCATTTTAACACATCTTTAATTAATTTCTTACCTAAATAACTTGAACTAGGTAAGAAACTAATTAATTATCATAAATAAGCATTCGTTTTTAGTAATAAATAGTACACCTTTTCCTCATTGTCAGATCTCATCCTACATAGCACTTGGCTCAAAACTTATGTATTTACAAAGTGATTAAGTAAGAGTGATTGAGTGAAAGAGCGTCGGTGGTCTAGTGGCTAGGGCCACTGCCTCCCGTTCGGGAGACGCGGGTTCGATCCCCACCACATACCAATATGTTTTCGAATTTAAAATTCAATGTACGTTTATTCGACGCTCTTACGGTGAAGGAAAACATCGTAATGAAACCTGCACACTCCTGCGAAGAAATTCAAAGGTTGCGTGTGAAGTCGACCAACCCGCACTGGGCCACCGTGGTCGACAAAGGCCTAATCGCCCTAATTCAGGGTAGGCTCGAGCCCCATGGTGGGGACGTATATGAGCTGTTGATGAGTGATTGTTTATGTTTTTTTCTTAGTGTAAAAAATAATATAAAAATTGCACAACCCTAAACCATAATACATTTTGCACAATTTACACGCACCCAATCATTTCACGTAACAGATATTTAATAATTTGTTTAATAAAATCGTGATGATTTGACATTGATAAGTAGCAACGTATTACCGTTTGAGCTTGAGTTAAGCGTATCAAAAATATTCTTTATATACGGGAGGTTTTGGCATTGGTTAAAAATATTCATTTATACATTCATAATGAGTCATGCAGGCCACTATTTGTCAGACTTGGATTGTTAACATTACCCTCACTCTATATATATACTGGAAATAGGATTGTTTGTAAGAAAACATAGCTCACTATTTAAAAGAGCTTGTGATGTAAATTCCAGAGCAAGAAGAGATATTTACAGATTAGTTTTGGATATGGTACCAAAGAGTGCAAAATACTTTAAAAATTCTTTGACTATGTGTGTTCGAATTTATAATAAAATACCTAATGAATATAAATATCTTAATTTGACTTTATTTAAATGAAAACTATATGAATGGCTTAAGAAACAAAACTACTATAGTGTGAAGGTATTTCTTGACTAATACTTAAAGATAACCTGCGTGATATTTGCATGCTACTGAACTTTGGCTAAACAATACAATACAAATATTCTTTATTGACACCAATCAAGATTACAAGAAAACATGTTTACAGTTAGTTGAGTCAATTAGGCGGCCTTATTGCTAAGGTAGCAATTTCTTCCAGGCAACCTTTGGTTAAGAAAAGCGGTAAAAAAGAGAAAGAGCAGAGCGGGTTGGTGGCTACTTTCCTATAATAAACTACATACAAATATCAGTACTTAAAATACATAGAACGTTACATATAAGTTTAATAAAATAAAAAATAAATATATTAAAGATATATATATAATATAGATAACATATGAATATACTAATATATACTTATCACTATTTATATAGATGTGAGTGAAAGGAAAGAAATAAATATAATAATTGAATAATTAGGATGAGGAGACAGAGTTTAAGAAATGCGCTTTGACACGCATTTTGAAAGACTCGGCCGACGGGGCGCGTCGGATATATTCAGGAAGTTTATTTCAAAGACTGGTGGCTTGGACTCTAAAGGATTTAGCATAAAAATCAGTGGAGGAAGAAGGAGTGTCAAGAGAAAGGTTTTTAGACAAACGAAGATTTTTTTCATGAATATCAGAGCAAAAGACAAAGAGGTCTTTAAGATAGGGAGGGGCTAATGCCCCATATCTTATATTCCCCTAATGGGCTGAAGAGAACAGAATAGAGAAGGGAAAAGATATGACAGTCCCTACGACAGCAAATAGGTAGCCATTGAAGTTTGGAACGATAAGTGGAGACATGGTCAAACTTTCGCAAGCCAAAAATAAAGCGGATACACAGATTCTGCAGACGTTCGATCTTGTTTAGGAGCTCCACAGTCAGATCAGGGAAGCAGACATCTGCATAATCCAAAATAGGAAGTAGGAGTGATTGAGCTAACGAAACTTTGGTTTTGGTCGGCAATAGGTTTTTGAGACGCTTAAGAGAACTGTATGTTGCAAACACCTTCCTGCTGACCTCGGAAACTTGCGGCTTCCACGAGAAACAGCTGTCAAAAATTACCCCGAGATTTTTCACTCTATCACTAAAAGGGATTTGAATTCCATTGAAAATAACGGGTGGTAACAAATTATAATTAATGCGCATGATATACCAGCGACTTCCGATAATGATGGTTTGTGACTTCGTAGGATTTACATTGAGACCATGAGAGCGACTCCACTCGGAAATGCTATTAAGGTCCCTATTAGTTTTAGCAATCGCATCAGAGAGGTCCGAAATAGGAGCCTGCGAGTAAATCTGGAGATCGTCTGCATACAAATGATAAGAAGAAGTGAGAGAGAGCGTGATAGAATTAATAAACAAAGCAAATAGGAGAGGGGACAGTACGCCACCCTGCGGTACGCCGGCAGATGTATCACACCACGTAGAGTAGGAGTCTTCAATACGTATGCGTTGTCGGCGCCCATACAGGTAACTACGAAACCAGTCAACCACGGAAGGAGATAAGGAAACAAACATGTCTGCACTAACTTTTTTGTCAATGTAACACCCCTATACCATGTTTAAAGCAAATAAAGATTATTCTTATTCTTAAGATCACGCTTTTGTCCCCAAAGGGGTGAGAAGAGTTATCGTATTAGTGGGCTCTTAAGAAGCACACTGAAACGAGACGTTTGGAAATAATGTTGGGTTTATACGCACCTAAACGAAGGTAGGGAAGGTAGGAGAGCTTCGGTGGTCTAGTGGCTCCGAGAGACGCGGGAACGATCTCCACTACACACCAAAGTGTTTTCGAATTACGAATTCATATGTTGCTTTTTTCGCCGCTCTTACGAAGAAATTCAAAGGTTGTGTGTGAAGTCGACCAACCCGCACTGGGCCAGCGTTGGCGACTAAGGCCTAATTGCCCTAATTCAGGGTAGGCTGGAGCAACTCGATGGGGATGTATATGAGCTGTTGATGATGATCTTTGTTCAAATTAATGTCATTAAAAATTTACACACTTTAAAAAAAAAGCCGTAAGTGCTTTTTCTTCTGTAATCTTATTTTTTTTATTGATACCTATTTTATGAATGTGGCGAAAATCAAACCCGCTCTATTCCTAATAAAATTCTACATCTTACATCACTAATTACGCCAGTAACCTATAATAATACCTTGGAATCTTACATTTCTCGCTTATAAGTGTGTACAATAACCTAATGGTGCCATAAGCTATAACCTTTATAAAGAAACTGCTTCTTGAAGTGCAAAACTAAGCTGTTATTTTCACTTAAGCAAGAATTTAGCAACTATCCAATCTCGGTAGCTTATGGTGTCTATAAGAGTTCTATAAAAATACCATAAAAAGGCTTTATCGAATTTCAACATAAATAAAAAATAAGTTAGCCTTCAATTATAGCTTTCATAGCCGAGGGATCGGGTGTTTGACTCTCATTACGGAGGATCCGGGTTCGATTTTTGGTGCGGACACTGTCAAACAAAAATCTCTTTGTGAGATTTTCCCCAGTTTGGTTTAGACATTGCAGGCTGGATCACTTGATAGTCCGAAAGAAATTTGGTGTTGTGAATTATGAAGGTTACAGATTACGCCTGTTAACGAAATATCTAATAAAGATTTATCATTTATCATTCATTATTTATCATTTATTATTTATCATTTGTCATTTAATCATTGTAAAGCAGAAAATGAAAAATTTAGCGATGCACTCTGAGCATTAAAAAAAAGCAGTGACACGTCGATCTTTGACTGAGCTTGGTGGCATAATTGGTAATGCGCCTGTGTCTGGCCCGGTTAGCCAATGAGTTGCGGGTTCGAGTTCTGTCCAAGATCGACAATTTTTTTTTTTCTGATTATATTGTGCTTTGTAAGGTACGTTAAGCCAACGGCTATCTTTGGAAGTAGTTGTTACACGAGCTAAGTCAGCGGCCTTTGGTGGCTCTAACACTGGCGCTAGGGTTTGTGAGGCCGGTTGTCGACCTTACAAGTCACATGATGATGAAGAAGTTAACATTCAGTTTTTATATCATGTTTAAAAAAAAAACATTTTTAGATACTAATTTGATCCAAATTACAAAAGAATAACTAATTGGTCATATCATTACTCTCGACTGCTTGTTAAAACTGATTACTTGCTATCAAATTGGAAGATCATAGTAAATAGAGATCATTAGTATAGATCATTACTTAGATCGGTAGTGTAAGGGCCACAATGATCATTAAGTCTTATTTGATTTTCTGCCCAATCAGTCTGAAGGTTGGTATTATAAATTAGACAAGATTGATTGTTTGCTATAGTGATATAATTTCAAGCTAAGGCAATTTTAATTAAGGCACAGAATTAAGGCGCCCTTCTGAGCATAAACTTTGTACAAGTACATAAGAGTTTCAAATAAGAATGATATATAAATGATAAATCAACATCATCAACGGCCCGTTACAGTCCACTGCTGGACTATGAGCCTCCTCCACTTAAGTGTTTGGTTTTGCCATAATCTCCACGCTTGGCAGGCGGGTTGGAGATCGCAGATTAAAAGGTTACTGTATCAGAGAGCGCTGCTGCCCGTTCCCTGTTCAATGTGTAGTCCCTAAGTCGCCTCTTACGACACCCACGGGAAGAGTAGGGGTTGGTGACAAATGTATTCTACTCTGCCGTCACCACACGGCGTATAAATGATACATTCATTGCTAAATAAGATAACCGATACGAGTCATTAGTATACTGAACTACTCTTTTTGCTCATACTTGCGCTGTATCAATAATGACTAATTGTGAAACCGTAATTATGAATGTGTTTGTACATATTGTTTGTAAATATTTTATTTTGATACTACTTAAATGACGTGTTGAATGAAATAATTTTCAGTTTAAGTAAAGAAAATAAGTTTTTTTTTCATTTAAACTGAAAAACTCTAGGATATTTGCGTAGAAGCTTAGATGCACAGACAATCGAAGAAATTTAGCCACTTTTTTATACAAGAACCAAGTCAGACGCATAACCATCTAAAAAGTTAGGAAGTCCCTCCGCTGCCGGTACAAAATTTGGACGGGAATCGAGACAAAACCATGTGTCTAAGGTTTTTTTCTTCTAATATTAATCAATATTCAACAGCCTCCTCCGTGGTCGACAAACTGACGCCCATTACGGAGGTTTCGGGTTCGATTCCCGGTGGGGACACTGTCAAGCAAAATTCTCTTTGTAAGACTTTCCCTGGCTGAATCACCTGATAATCCGAAAAGAAAGATGATTCCGTGCTTCGGAAGGTACGTTAAGCCGTTGGTCCCGGCTACTATCTAGTCGTTACACGAGCCAAGTCAGTGGCCTTTGGCGGCTCTATATCATTGACACCAGGGTTTGTGAGGTCGGTTGTCGACCTAGACGATGATGAGTCAATATTCAAATCAGATTTTGGAAGAGTTCTGGTACAAAATTTGTTCAGTTTCATGTGCTAAACAATCACTTGAGAAATTTTGCGTTATTTAGTTAATTATGTACATTTTTATATACGACTATAGGTATTTTAAGCCACCCTGTAGACATACACCTTGAACTGGTTATCGCAATCGGAGTGGCTGAATATCAATTGTTACTTTGCCTTTGCGACATAGGGCAGGTGATCCGTGCACATCGAGCTGCACTCAAATTGGTGAGTGCATTGAAGGTGCGAAAACGTAAGTCCGTTTTTAAGTTTTTCGAGGATCACAAAAAAAGTAGAATCAAAGAATGGCAATACACAATAGACAACATTTATATGACATAAAACTTTCACTTTAACAAAATAAATGAATAGCAAATTTAAACAAATAATCATCACCATTCGCTTACCCTTATTCCATGATTTGGGGTCGGCGCAGTATGTTTTCTTCCTCGCTACATCTCTATCAGCCGCCATTTCAACACTCACTTCCTTCCTAACCTTTTACTCAATCCATCCATTTCTTTTTTGGTCCTCTCCCATAATATCCATCCACATCCACATTCAAATTAATTTCACCGCATTACGTGCCCATAAATGTAAAACATTTTAAAAATTTAAACAAATAATCACAATAAAAAAACAATATTATATTACATCATCATTGTTCTCAGTTTACTTTACATCCATCCACTGCTGGGTATAGGACTCTTCTCTACGGCGTCACTATTCAATACGCATCTAGCCTTCAAAGTACAAAAAGACGGCAATGAGGAAAACAACTGAAAGTGGACGCCACTATTGACTGTGTCGTAAATGTACTGAAAATTATAATTATTTAAATGTTAATGACATCTCTCTTCATCTAGCACCTAATTAGGGGATCGGACTCCTTTTTTTATTTTATAAATCCAATCTTCTTAGTTTCTGTTATCGAACAATAAAATAATTTTTGATCTATCTTTAAAATTGACCGAGTTATAAAGGTTTGAAATTCAAGATTAGACAGAGAGGCACATACGCACTTGTGACGTCACTTGTTAGTAACGCCATATAATCTCCATACAAAAATCGTTTTTGAAAGAGACAGACATATTGAAACTTTAAAAAATCACTGTAAATTAGTTTTTCAACCGATTCTGTGTTTTTTTCTTCGCGAATCGTCTGCTACTAATCTATATTTTAAAAATAATTCATAAAATATGGTAGATTTAGGAACAGTACGATCTCCTATTAGAATAACTTTACTGTGTTTGGGTTGTAATTGGGACGGTTAATTAGTAGGTACTACAGCGACCGGCATCTCATATCTGATAACATGAAAAAAAAATATATTTGTAATGCCATTTTGGTCCAGATTTACTAAAAAAATAACAGAAATTGAATTATTAATACAAAAAGTGATTTTCTTAGTAGATTTAAAAAAAAGTTGGGTTACGACGTTTTACCAAGCATCCACGTTATTCCACACAGCTGGTGTCTCTCACTTTATAGAGCAGTCTTATTGGGCAATAGCAACTTGCTATAGGTATACACACTTATATCGATCAAATTATAGATCTCAGCGTATAAGTGAAGGAAGAACGTGATAATGAAGGAATTACTTCTTTTAAAATTAATCCGACTGTTTTTTTTTTCTAATAATACTGAACTTAGACCGGTTCAGTATTATTTTTAAAATTGCCTGGATAAATTTGCTACCCTAGGGTAAGGTCGCCTATCTGACACCTATCTTTTCTTAATGTACTCTGTTATACCGCAAAAAATAAATAATAGAAAACTACTTAATAATGTGGCTGTTTTTTTTTAGTTCCTGGCATAATATTTATTCGAATTTAGAATAGATATTCACATATTACTACAATTAATCAAATCAACGGCCCGTTACAGTCCACTGCTGGACTATGAGCCTCCTCCCCTTATGTGGAGGGTTTTGCCATAATCTCCACGCTTGGCAGGCGAGTTTGAGATCGCAGATTAAAAGGTTACTGTATCAGAGAGCGCTGCTGCCCGTTCCCTGTTCAATGTGTAGTCCCTAAGTCGCCTCTTACGACACCCACGGGAAGAGTAGGGGTTGGTGACAAATGTATTCTACTCTGCCGTCAACACACGGCAACTACTACAACTAAGTACCCACTAATTTTCGAATTTTTAAAAATGTACGCTTATTTGACGCTCTTACGGTGAAGCTCATCAACATCGTGAGGAAACCTACACACTCTTGCGAAGAAAAATATGGTCATGTGTGAAGCGTAGCTAATTTAGGCTAGGCTCAAGCCCCAAGGGATGATTATGAGCTGTTCATGTTGAAGATGTCACGTTTAACACATACTACGTTTAGTCATCTCTCTGGTAAACGTTAAATAAAATAAAATAAACTGTACCTACATCGAGCCGACATCGAGCCCTTCGGTGGGGACGTATGTGGCTCTCACAGATCTGGACGATGAGATCACCGTCGCGATTAAAGCTGCCATTGCGTGTAGGCCAAACACTACTACAGAATGCCCTCCAGGTAGCAACCGCCCCCGCCGGCGGGGACGCGGAACTAATAGTAGAATGAATTCAGTAAGACCCGGTAGGGGTCATTCTTCTCCGACGCGCTTCTCGCCCTGGCAACGTTCTGGGCCGCGGTCCGAGCCCGTCTGAGGGCGCCCCCAGATACGTTGTCATAAATTTCTTAAGGGGTACGAGCCTTCTGCTCCCCCGCAAGTCCGCGCCCGCTATATTACCACTCTGGTAGAAATAGCGATTAGGTCCGTCAAAAAAAAAATACGGATATCTACCTATATATATATATATATATATATATATCTACCTATATACATATTATAAATATGTAATAGTATACTTTTTCTTGACGCAGTCGGGAACCAAATGAAGGTTAAGTACAGGAGTGTTGTGCCGTAATTTCGCCCATAAAGGTCTCCGTAGTATCAATAAACGTTTCATATAAAAGACATCAACGCGAGCTGTTTTCATTTTTAATATTTTTATTTTTTAACTAGTTTTTACCGCGATTTAGATAAATTCAGAAATATTTAATATTTAACATTTTAAACTTGGTACACTTCTCGATACATATCCATTTTGATTGATTGAAAGTGTGAATCATAAAATAATAATAATAGGTAGATTTTATGACAAGGGCGCAAAGGAATATTTTTACGGCAAGGGCGCTATTTTGAATCCAGAGCGGAGTGCAGGATTCTAAATTAGAATCCTGAACGCAACGAGGGATTCTAAAGTAGAATCCTAAGTGCAGTGAGGGATTCAAAGTACATCACTTGAGAAAAAAATATTTGCGACGGAGTTATACATTCTAATTTTCATCCCCTCTATGAGAAACAATATTATAAAATGCTTTTAGCTACAACTCATGATTACTTTTATTAATTACGCCTGATTTAATATATTCAAGTGTTTAAAATGTAAACAATACGACGGTTCATTGTCGAGCCGTTTATTAAATCTTAAATCTATAAAATTTATAAGCCTTTTACGAGCCGATCCGAACGTAGTTCGAAAAATTTTCATTTGTTTTTTTTTTTATTTGGCTGAAGGCCAACCGCCTTACTGGCCAGTAACTTTTTTCTCATAATATTCCATATCTGTAGTCGCAGAATTATAAGCAAATATTCATGTTCTAAATTCAAAAAACTTTCCTGTCCGTACGCTTCTTAGACCTACTTTGGGCTCACTTATGTGCGAACCAATAGTTTTTGAATAGATGGGATGAAAATAATCTTGCGATTGTCATACATCTTTTTTCCCTTGTTATTTTAAATGAAGTTGCAAAATATTATATACGCGTGTATTGTATAGGTCTGAAAACTATTAGTTTATCAGTCATCTGATATCCTTAGTAAGCATACTAAGGATATCAGATGACTGATAAACATTACATAAAATAAATAGATAAAAACATCCAAACACAAGGTAAACACAAGTGCTCACCACGTGAATGTTTGCCCTGAGCTGGATGGCCCTGTGCTTCGAAGACAGGCCTATTAACTAGGCTACGGAGCCGCCTCAAAATAACATTACCACTAAGCGCTCTATATATTTATTATTTATATATGTCACCGTAAGATTGTGAATGCCATTAGTTTATAATCTGACTCGCGATATTATAAACTTACGGAAAATTGTGAACTGAAACCAACCATTTACAATTTAACGTATTATTTCTCGTTAGTTTATAATTTATCGATGTCAAATCGTCAAATTGTGAACAAAGCTGCAGAGTTCATAATAACCCGTAAAATTGTGAACCGTGTTCCTGATTGGTCAGTTTTGGCAGTAGCTCGTTCTGTATCCATAGAGTTTTACTTTTATTCATTGCCGCAGCCAAAACTGACCAATCAGGGACGGTTTGCAATTTGACGATTTGACTTCGATAGATTATAAACTAACGAGAAATGATACGTTAAATTGAAAAAGGTTGGTTGCAGTTCACAATTTTCCGTAAGTTTATAATATCGCGAGTCAGATTATAAACTAATGGCGTTCACAATCTTACGGTGACATACACATAAAATAACTTCTTCCATAGTAAACTCTACCAGGTGTTGGTTATAAATGCGTAAAATGTCATATATGGTAGCGATGTCACTCACGAGTTTTTTCTCACGTTAGCAGAATATCTCAGATGGCAGAATGTCACTTAGCATTTGATGACTAAAATACTACTTATTTGCTTTACTTATGCTGTGACTAAGTTGTTGTGTACGTAATCATGTTGTATTTAATTAATTATGGCAGCCTCCGTGGCCGAGCGGTTAAACGTTTGGCTTTTGTTCCAGAGGTTTTGGGTTCAAGTCCCGTTTGATACCGTCAAACTAAAATCATACTTATTTCCATATTATTATAAATGCGAAAGTTTGGATGATCGGGATGAAACTTGGCACACATATAGGCTCATCAACATCAACGGCCCGTTACAGTCCACTGCTGGACTATGAGCCTCCTCCACTTAAGTGGAGGGTTTTGCCATAATCTCCACGCTTGGCAGGCGGGTTGGAGATCGCAGATTAAAAGATTACTGTATCAGAGAGCGCTCCTGCCCGTTCCCTGTTCAATGTGTAGTCCCTAAGTCGCCTCTTACGACACCCACGGGAAGAGTAAGGATAGGTGACAAATGTATTCTACTCTGCCGTCACCACATGGCGCATATAGGTTAGGTCCTGGAATAGGACATAAGCTATCTTTTACTGCGGGAAATCACTTCATTCCTACGGGAAAACTCATTAAACGTGGGTGAAACCGCGGGCGGAAAGCTTGTTACTCAATAGTTCAAAAAATAAGACCGTGCTTCGGAAGGCATGGAAAATTCTTTTTTTTTTTCTTATAGACTGGATTGTAAAGTCGAAAGTTATTGTATAGTTATTGGACCTCCAATGTCTCATGTAACGATTATTTTCATGGATAATAAATAGCTAGGAAGAATGGCTTAACGTGTTCTCCGAAGCATGGAACATACGGGCACATTTAAACCAGACTGCGTACGTTCTCACAAGTGACTTTTGTTAGACAGTGCCAGGATTCAAACCCAGTACCTCCCGAAACAGAGCCAAACGCTTCAGTCAGCCACAAAGGCATTTGTAAGATACATACATTAACAGCTCATATACGTACCCACCGAGGGGCTCGAGCCTACCCTGGATTAGGACGATTAGGCCTTAGTCGACCACGATGGCCCAGTGCGAGTTGGTCGACTTCACACACAACCTTTGAATTTCTTCGCAGGAGCGCGCAGGTTTCATCACGATGTTTTCCTTCACCGAAAAAGAGCGTCGAATAAACGTACATATGAATTCGAAATTCGAAAACACATTGATACGTGGTGGGGATCGAACCCGCATCTTCCGGACGGGAGGCAGCGGCTCTAGCAACTAGACCACCGACGACGTTAAGATACTTGATTGATTGTTATTTGAAAACACACCAATTTACGCAAACAAGCATAAAAATACAGACTCGTTGCGGGTACTCATCAAAAATTTCAAAATGGAGTCAAAAAATGTAGCAGAAGTCACGACTTGACGACTACGTGAAGCAACGAGTTAATTAAGCTGGAGTCATTTGCTGACTTTAGTTGCGGTTAAAGTGTGAATTCGGACAATTTGAGATCTGTCTAGTTTTTTTTTTTCTTTTAAATAAACGTAAAATAAGAATTTGAAAACACTATACACTTCGTACAAGAAGAAGTTCTAACGTTGGGTGTGAAGTCAACCAAATAGCTCGGGCCCTCTGTTTTGGGACGTATGAGCTAGTCAAAGAATTTAAATACGCTTTCATACAGATAAATATAAAATAGGTACTTACATAAATAAAAATAAACAAAACAGAGATAAGTTAATTTTTGTAAACTGCTTCTTTATTTGTGTTTGGTAAGCATAGAATATAATAATATACTTTATTGCATACAAGGACTCAGATTTAGACAGTAAAAGATAGATGGAGTGATCAGATAGGCGGCCTTATTGTAAAGTACAGCGACTCCCACAAAAAAAAAAGTTCCTACTTAAGTATGTTCCATTCCACCCAAAATAAATTATTATAATGAAAGACAATGATAAAATGATAGATACTGCACAAAATCAGATGTGTTTATAAAGTAGCAATGAAATAAATTCACTTTTAATTTACATCAATCTTCTTTGTTTATTCAACAGAATGGTTCACAGATTACCAGAGTATATTGTTGCACCGCGACATGACAGTAATTTAGCCATTTCCGCAAACCGCACTTATTGCAACTCTGTAAGAATTATTATTGCGCGAGTGAGAAATGTCTTTCATTCGCGAATGAGTGAGCCAGTGAATGAATAAGTCATTTGAGTCATTCATTTCTAAAAAATAAATTCACCATTAACAGCTCATATACGTCTCTACTGAAGGGCAGCCTACCCTGAATTACGATCAGGATGGCCCAGTGCGGGTTGGCCGCAAGTTTTCTTAAAAATGTTTTGCTAATAATAAGAATTCCAGAAATTTTCAAAAGTATGTAGTTTTTTTTTATTACACTGTTTTATTCGATCAGCATGGATGAACAGCCTAAACTATAAAAAAAAGTTTGCAAATTTTACACAGTCATAAACAAAAGTCGTTGGCCTGGATGAGCTACCACCTGAAAGGAAAAGACTATTTAGCTAAAAAGTAGTCGCTAGAACCAACGAATTCACGTGCATTTCGAAGCACGGATTATAATTAGCATGATTAATCCTTAAGCCAAGTCAGCCATTTAGCATTTTTTTTAAATATTCTTAATATAAAAAAGGCAGTTCCTAGTGGTACTAGCAGTATCTATATAGAGATTGTATTAAAAAGATTAAGGCGACATTTAAATTTTAATTGATCATACAGTATTCAGTTGTCAATCGGCGCGAGATTTATAGGATCAAGATGTGACCTCATCGAAAAAAGTGGTCAAGAGCGAATTGCGTATTCGATGGAAGGGTTCGGACGGATAATTAAAAATAAATAAATAATTAAAATAAAATTTAAATCTGTTTATTTCAGGCATAATATACATACAAGGTCCCATGTAGTTAACAATTTATTTTCCTATTTAGTTAAGTTAAAATATAGTTAAAAATTAAATTGGTACAAGGTTTTATTTCACTTTTTGTGTACAGAGGACAAAGGATATGGGTAGTCAGGCTGATTGAAACGGATTAAGTTTTCTCTGGTAATTATTTATGCTTTGTCATGAAATTTCGCATAATTATGCAGTTCGGTAAACTATACAAGTAAACAAAATTTCATATAAAAATATAAAAATCTCTTGAGAAATTTCAAACCGTTTCAAGCGGCCTGGCCTGACTATATCCTTTGTCCTCTGTACAAGTCTACATGGATTTACTCCGTGAAAATAGATCTAACGATATCTTTAGATTAAACTTAAGTGCTACAGCATCTAAAGATAGTCTTTTAATTTTCATAGGTACGAGTATCATTACTGAAAAAAAATTATAATATAAAAAATAACTATGATATGTTGTAATTTAAAAAAAAAAACACTCGGTTCGTTCGGTTCGGTTATTCAGGTAGGTAACGGTAACATTTATGAGACATTATACGGGCTTACCACGAAAGTTTAAAATTATATAGGTAACGGTAAGTTTGGTATTATTTTGTGTTTCTTTTTTGTTGTATTGTGATTACTTTGTGAAGTGTACTTGTACAATTAAGGAAAAGTTGTCAGTTTCATAAAAAAATATACAGCTTGGAGATTAGGAACAAAAAATATAAATGTTAACAAAATAACTATGGCAAGGCTTACACTTTAAGTGGTCATGTAGGCCCAACCACGTTATTATTACAATATTAATTATTCACATTAATTATTCCTTATAGAAATAAGGAACCCCAAAAATAACCTGACTCGACAGTTCACATACCTGCTGTTGAACTCTCTTGAACTTCGTCGGTTTCCGTTTAGTAAAAAAAGTTTTTCATATTCGTTTTTGTTGCAAAAGGCACTATTAACTATTATTCAGCTGTCTTCCCTTTTTATGGGGAAATTTATGGTATTTTAATCACTTCCCGTAGGGTGACCCTGGATTGAATGGTCTTTTGTTATAAAAAGTTTTATTTTAAAGATGGGTCGTCGATAGCAAATAAACTGCCTCGTCATAAAATTTATTTATACACTAGTTTTCCGCCCGCGGTTTCACCCGCGTTAAATGAGTTTTCCCTTGGAAACTAAGTGTTTTCTCGCAGTAAAAATTAGCCTATGTCATATTCTAGAACCTAACCTATATGTGTGCTAATTTTCATTCCGATCTGTCCAGTGGATGAAGCGTGATTGTGTAACAAACATCTAAACATCCAAACTTTCACATTTATAATATTGGTGGGATTATTTTAGTAATATAAGAAATAGAAATAAGCTTTACTTGCCAAAAACGTGGTTCATAAGATGTTACTTATAGTTAAGCTCACACATTTAGCTGTTTCCAGCATGCAAATTTAAAATAGGTTTATTAAAATATGTGTGTACCGAATTAAATAATTTACATGTCAAATATTAAATAAAGTCAAAACATATCCAACTAAAAACATGCACTTATTGATTACACTCTACTATGTTAAATAATTATTACCCATTCCTCAAATTAAACTTTCATTGCAATGACGTGTTAGGTATAGCAATACCTACACTCCTTACTCTGTTATTTAAAAAATGCTGGCATGTGATAAATGCACACTGGCAGCTTTATTTTGTTCTAGAATTGTATTTTCAAATGATTTTGAAATATATCGTTTTGACTCAGTCTAATTTGAGAAGCCCTTCGACATGTTTGTCTAGTACATTGACATACTCTTTAAAATAAACCATTGTTTTCCCCATAAATTATATTTTATTTGTCTTCACACGCCCACCACTACAATACAATGTCAGGTTTAGTGATTAAATATTCATTTACAGAGGAAAAACATTTGTCAATTAGCCACTTTCTTAATAGTATTTTATTTTTTGTATTTGTCAATGATTTTAAGTTGTCTGGTAGATGATTATATTTTTACACACATACTATATGCGTTCCTAGAGCATAATTTTATTTTAATATGAGGCTCTTGTAATCTAATAAGGACATTGCAGACTAAAATAAAATAGATGATTGTCCAAAAAGTGAAATGACTCCGTGCTTCAGAATACACGTTGAGCCGTTTGGTCCCTCCCAGCTATTTATCTATATCTATCGTTACATGATTCATGTCGCATGCCTTTCATCATTATCATCGTCTCTTTCAAACGTTTCATGGTGCAATGTCATGATGTGAGAGACATCGCTTTTCATGACTAAATATTGGCTCAAGCCCATGTCATATGATGAGATAGAAAACTCATATCTCTTAATTACCACAAACATTCTCTCCTTACAAGTGCATACCCACATCCTCACATATAAGCCTACACAAACACAAACTCTGACATACGAACACTCTCTCACACACACACACACACACACATATACACACACGCACACACATACACACACAGTCACATACACAAACTGTTGTTTAAGATAATTATAAGTCTCACAAAGCTTTGTTTCTTTTCTTTTTTGTAATACTGGTTGTATTATTATTAGTTTATAAGATAATTAGATGGAAGTTATTTATTTATATAAAATCTAATCATGGAAGAGCGGGGCCTCCAAACACAGGCTAATTGTGCCTACATGGAGGTCTCAGTCGACCAATTTATTAATTAGGACTTTTGTTAGTGAAATAAACTATTTTTATTTATTTATTTATTTATTTAGACCGATGCGAGAGCGACACAACCTGCTGCAGTCCTGACAAGAGAAGTCTGTGGCAGTTTATGGCGCATGTCTTTTGGTTTGGTGTTAGTGAACTCACCCAAAAAAATGTAATGACGGATCTAAGTGATGTAATAACATCCTATGGAAATAAATGATTTTGACTTTGACTTTGTGGCTCAATTTGTGGGGTCGGTAGTCTACCTAGTAAATACACACAATATAACGATGATGATTTTTTTATTAAATTTACATTTTATTGGGTGAGTTTACCAACACAATGGCCCCGAATAACACTGTCACGCTCTAATCCTAAATTTAAGTTAGTCTGTCCTTTTTACCTTTTAAAGATTGAAAAGGGACAGGAGATGGCTATTCTAATATTAGAGCTGTCAAATATCGAATTTTAACCTTTGAACCTATATGGCCGTGTCGATTGCACAATTTTAGGGAGCACTTAAAACATGAGACTTAAAAATCTCTTTCACTGACAGCTATGCCCTTATTTTAGGTTATCATTCGTTCAAATGATTGGTCATAAAAACGAAAAAGATAGCTGGATTTTAAAATTAGAATTAGAGCATGACATCCCGAATCGAGGCCAATGGCATAGTCTGTGGAGAAGAGTTCACCGAAGAAATTCCACAGTCGTCGCATAAATGCTTTTGCCTTTGTTTCTTGAGGTGCGAAACGCCTCACTTGACTCCTAATCCACCGCACCGGATACAAATCTGTGTACCTTGACCCGGGATTCAAACTCGTTACAAATGTGGGTAGAAAGAGTATTTACCGACGGTCGTTAGTCAAATCATAAAAGAAGGCGTTCGTTTTGACTTGATTGTTCTGTTAATAGGTAGTACTTACTATATCTAATCTTTAAAATAACCTCGATAATTCTCGACGTGAGAAGCGTTAGGTCGGATCTACATTTATCCGACCACAATCACTTTTTAACATGGTAGGCATACTGAAAGATTCTGGAACTGGCCACTTACAATAAAAGAATGAAAAAACAATTATGGAATCCGAAAATGGAACACTTTGATTTTAATTTGTGAGACTGCTAAAAAGTGATTTTGGTTGGATATATACTCGTAGATCCGATCCGACCTAATGCTTCTCATGTCGAGAATTGAAGTTCGTCAAAGGTGGTTTATTTTTATTTACTGCACTCCCGGGGTCGATTGTTAGCATCCATTAATGGTGGTCGGGCTTTCGTTTTAATTTTCGTTTTTTAGTTTATTTGAGCGTTTAGTGTATATTTTGATAGTGTAAGGTATTATCTAGTGAATGACTCGGAACAATAAACTTTAATAGGACAATTGACACGCTTGAATTTTGCCGTCATTTATTGATGACTTGCATCAGTAATGCTGCTATCATATTACTGGAGTCTTTCACCGTACACAGCACCCTAGTCTTAGGATTAGGGCTGTCTGTGTATCTCATGCTACTTACTTAGCAAAACCACTTGATACTAGCGAAATACTACAAGTGAAACGCCATAAATAGAAATTAGAATTAGAATTACTGCACACTCTAACTTTTGTTCCTATCTACTTCATGACCACGTAAGTGATAACGTAATTACCGAACTGCAAATTAGCCCTAAAGTGAAAAAGTAAAAATGTTTGAGCACAATCTGGAATTTATTTGAACAGCCTCCGTAGCCGAGTGAAAAAGCGTTCGGGTCTCATCACGAAGGTTCTATTCTAAGTTGGAACCCTGGTGGGGACATTGTAAAAAAAATCTCTTTGAGAGACTTTCTCCAGTTTGGTTAGGACATTGTAGGCTGAATCACCTGATTGTGCGAAAAATTTAATATGATTCCGTGCTTCGAAAGATACGTCATGCCGTGGGTCCCGGCTGGAAGTATGTCAGTGGCCTTCGACGGCAGTCATGGTTTGTGAGGTCGGTTGTCGACCTTACAACCCTCGCCATGAGATTATTTATATTTTCATGGAATTACTCATAATGGCTGATAACAAATAAAACTTCAGTCAAGTATCAAAGCAGAAATCAAACAATATATAATAATGACCTCTGTCTAAGGTCTACCGTATAATTCGTTAATTGCAACCATACAACTTATACCATACAAAATAACAATATACTTTCGATTCTTGATTTACATACAAATTCGTTGTAATTTATACAAATCATCCAATGTTATATTAAGACTCCTAAAGAAGACAATTGATGAAATAAAATAGTAATTAAACATATTTATAAGAGTTAGCGTAATAATTATGCATTGATTGTTTTGACAATGAGAAATCCATTTTTAAGAAAACGATTTGTTAGCACTTGAAAATACGAGTAATTATTATTAAGCAGTTTTTATTACTTTACATAATATATAATTTAGGTAAGCCGTATGTAAATTAGCCGTGTGGTAACGGCAGAGTAGATAGCCGTGTGGTGCTACTCTTCCCGTGGGTGTCGTAAGAGGCGACTTAGGGACTACACATTGAACAGGGAACGGGCAGCAGCGCTCTCTGATACAGTAACCTTTTAATCTGCGATCTCCAACCCGCCTGCCAAGCGTGGAGATTATGGCAAAACCAAACACTTGAGTGGAGGAGGCTCATAGTCCAGCAGTGGACTGTAACGGGCCGTTGATGATTGTGTCAGGAATACTCCTCACCCTTAGATCTAAGCTCCTCGATGAGGAAGTACCCATAGGTAACAACAGGGTATTACCAAATTTTATTTATTACCTCAATCGCCTTTCTGACATAACAACGTACCTAATAACGTACCATTTAAAAAAACCTGATTCATCTTCGCCTATTAAAATAATAATTGACGAAGGTCGCACTCTGAAATCGGTAGCGTATAATAAATACGCTTGTATTTACATTATTAAATGCACAATATGGCTGTAATTGATACTGGAAATTGATGTGACCTTAAAATTTGGTTTTGAGGATAATTGGCAGTAATTTTAAAACTTCCTTATTTGAATTCTACCTACGTTTTGATATTCGCAATCAACAGCTTATTTACGTCCCCACCGAGGAGCTCGGGCCTACCCTGAATTAGAGCGACGCTGGCCCAGTGCGGGTTAGTCGACTTCATACACAACCTTTGAATTTTTTCGCAGGAGTGTGTAGGTTTCATCACGATGTTTTCCTTTATCGTAGGAGCGTCGAATAAACGTACATATGAACTTGAAATTCGAAAACACATTGTGGTGGAGACCGCGTCTCCCGGACGGAAGACAGCGGTCCGAACCACTAGACCACTGACGCCCTTATTCGCAATATGCAGTCAGAATTATTTCCTATAACTTCCTTCGCCGGCCCCACTGAGTGGCCCAAGCATACCCTGAACATTGTCGACTGGGGTTTGTCGTCTTCACAACACATAACATTTGAATTACTTCTACTATATCATCTTCAGCGTCAAATAAACTTATTTATCTATGTATGTAGGTATTGGTATGTATATGTAATAGTATAAGTATATCTATGTAGTATAGTGTGTTATTTAGGTTAATTCTATCTTTAATTTCAGTTTTGTATTCTGTGCACTTTCTTTTGTTTACTCTGCGATCTGTTATTTCTCATTTTCCAACACTGCGAAGGTTGGCTGGAAGAGATCTCTTATAGAGATAAGCTCGCCTTTGTACACATTAATTTCTTATCCTGTGTATATTTAATTTTGCAATAAAGTGTTTTTTATAAACGTACACAATACTTATATACTCATCATCATCAACAGCTCATATTATGTCCCCCCTGCGGCCCAGTGCGGGTTGGTCGACTTCACACTCGGCATGTGCAGATTTCCTACACATTGTTTTAAGTGTCCTACACATTGTGTAGTGTCAAGTGTACAAATTAAATTCGAAATACGAAATCATATTTCTTCGGGAGACAGGAAACTTTAGTCTCTACTTTGCCAACGCTCTATATGACTAATCTATGTTTTTTTTTGTTCGACCAAGTGTGTGTCGAGCGTTGCGTTGATGAGTTCTTGATTTAACCGAAATTTTGTTTATCTTTTGTGAAAAAACTTACTCTTACTCTTTGTTCTATTTTAAACAAAGCGATTTATAAATTAATACAATTTTTTTGTTCGGTATTCATCTAATTATTGTATTACTAGTAGGTATCCGATAACCATTACTAATATTATAAAAATGAACATTTTAATACAAAACCGAATGAATGAATGTATTTGTGAAGATATTATTCGAGAATGAGACAGGCAGGTTTCAAATTATAGCAAAATAATAAAATTCTTAATAACATTTTGTTACACTTTTAACTTTATTTGTTTATTTAACAAATATTATTCAGAGTAATGACGCTATTGATCACAGGCATACACTAGTATAATATTCATAAACATATTATTTATAATATTCAAATAATAAATAATATTAATAACTAGCGGTCCAGCAGCGGCTACACTCGCGTTGTGTAAGGTTTTCCCGTGGGAATAAGATTTTTCCCCTTAAAACTATCCCATGTGTTAATCCAGGTTACAAACTATCTCCATTCTTAATTTCAACCAAATCCGTAGAGTGCTTTAAGCGTGAAGGCGGAACAAACAACCAAATATCCTAATATATTTTCACATTTATAATATTAGTGTGATGTGATATGATTATGTGATGTGATATAAATGTGTGATTATACATCATCAACAGCTCATAGACCCCACCGAGGGACTCGAAAATTCTCTGCGCCTATACTAACGAAGATCTCCAAGCATACAGCATTATGTAAACTAACCATATCCATATACTTGCTACATTAATCTATAGTTACTTGGTGATCTAGAAACCCGATTTGGAGTGATAGTCAGCCGTGACTGAAGACATCGCGAATCGCCGTAACATTTTATTAGGTATGTGTACATACCTATACCTCTTTGCCTCTTTGGCTGTTGCTGGCCGTAAACATTTGGATTTATTGGAATTAGGAAGATAAGTTTTGACATGAGAAAAAAGAGCTGATTCTAGGTTAGACTGCGCGTGTGAAAAGATCTTAGCAAAAGAAAATAAATACATCTCTTGTGATATATCTAGCGTTTAGTTAAAAAACCACCTCCACCTTCGTTCCACATTTACAGGCTATCTTATATAAGAACAGTAAATAATAATTTATATATAGGCAGTATTCTATAAACAATATAACACCCGACCACGTTTTAGTAGTTAACCGTTTACCACGCAGGCAAAGCCAGTCTAAAATTACGAATTTTCGATTATGAAAAAGAACTTTAGATGTTTGAAAAAAAAATGGATAACCTATATGGACTATTTCTATAAGGTACCTATTTAGCAAATAGTATATTTGCATTAATTTGACTAGCCTTGACCACTTTTTAAGTAGGTAGTGCATTTTTATTTAATTTTTTTATGTTACAGCCATTGATTTACAACAGGCCTAGATATAGAGCGTCATACAAAAATACACTAGAAAAATGTCACCAGCTATTTGAAGGTACGCTGGGATTAAAAAGTGACATGTGTATTTTGTGTATTTTATTACTTGCAACCTTATTGTCTACCATTATAGTAGTATTTTATTGACATGTACTGCGGAAATGTAGTGTTTAAGCACCGCTTTACCGGTCCATTTTTTAAACTTTCATGTCCTAGCTAGGCCTGTTGTAAATCAATGGTTACACTAAATAATCTGAGATATTTTCTAGCAACAAGACAAATAGCTTTCGTAATTAAGTAAACAATCTCATTATTTGAATATTAATATCTTTATGTATATATTTTCACGTGCAGTTTTTATGTATAAAATTTTTTGGCCGGTGTCGTAGCCAGGGCCAGCATAACCACCGTAGATAAAATAAGCCCCCGCGACATACAAAGTGACCGCCAATAGTATCCTAGCTTTCTGTCGCACGAAGACAAGAAATGCGTTACTATTGGTGGTTACATTTTATGTCACGAGGTTTATTTTATCTAAAGTCGTTATGCTGACCCTGGTTACGACACCGGCCATAAAATTATATACATAAAAACTGCACGTAAAATTATAATCTTCTTCGCCCAATCGGTTAACTGCTCTACTAAGTACCTGATAGTAAGTGTTAATACAGTCATTAACATGGATGTTGGAACGGTTCGTGATTTCGTATTGCGTAATGGTAATAATGTAACCTATGACCCTTTAAATACGGTTAGATTTTAACTGACATTTCTAAATTAGGTCGATTATATTTATGAAGAAATTATTTTCAATATGGCGCTTCTTTTTTGTTTAACAAATGAACGTACGTACAAGTGTTGCAAAGTAGGTACTTAATCTATGTTGTGTGCTATACTTTATTGCTTTACAAGCTTGGAAAAGCAAGAATATGTAGGTATATACCTATTAGGTACCTATAGTTTTTTTTTTAATTTTGAATAAAATTAGAACTGCAACGTTCCGACGTTGCAGTTGCGTTTTAAATGTTGCAGTTTCTACTACACTTAATCACTAAAATAAGATTTATTATAATGTATTAACGTAATGGGTCTAATCACGATACATTATTTACTAAAGTAAACAAAACATTGTTTTAACATTACACTCCCGACGTAAAAAACGTTTTATGTTTTGTTGTGTGTTTAGTTGTAGGTCTTCCTGTTGAACTCTTCCATAACCCTTCGAATATTTTATACCAAACATTCTTCTCGTGTGTGTTATGTTAAGTGCATACGTCGTCATTGGCAAAATTCGTTTAAAACAAGACATGAAGCCAAATTTAAGAACTAATATGCCTTGTAGCAAAGAAAGTTAAACAAAAAAATACAAGCAACTAACATGTAATTTTTTTACATACAGCTTACTTGCTAAAACTAAAACTATTTGAAACTTAAAACTCAGCAAATAGAAATTATACTTTTTATTAAAACACTTTTAAAACTCGAGGTAAGTAATTTCATATTTTAAAAATTTTACACAAGTTTAATCTTTACACAACCGTCCAATCTCGCCGTTTTCAGAGAACTAACTTTTTTTTTTCAAATATTAAATTCTGCGTTGTTATTGGTCAGTGATATTTTCTCGTGATTACACGTCAATCAGCCTATTGCAGTCCACTGCTGGACGTAGGCCTCCCCATGGGCACGCCAAAGCGCACGATCACACGCTTTCCTCATCCAGCCACCACCAGCGACCTTCCTCAGGTCATCAGTCCACCTGGCTGGTGATTAGACGATTGAATATTAAAGGTAGCACTAAATGTTGCCATATTTTTCGATATTAAAACTACTAAATCAAGAATTTATCACACTATTTAATTTTTATATAATGACTTGTTCACTTCTGCATAACCCCGGAGACAGTACAAAAGGCTCTTCAACAATCAAATTAGCTAACTATTGTGTTGTCAGTCAATCTATTCAAGGTATTTATACACTTACCTTCACCGGTTTGTTTAATATTGTAACTAAATACTATATGATGATTAATTTCCAACTGTCTTGTCAGTTATTAGTTTTGTGCTCGTTCGTTTAAATCATTATTGGTTTGTTGATTAGTAATTAATTTTATTATTTAGGTTTTTTTTTTTAAATCCTTATTTAAAGAGCTTAGTCACACTAAGCGACTATGTCGCTCTATACAGCCACTAGACCTTAAAAAATTATCAAGTTTGAGACCAAGAAACAGCCACAATTAGCTGCTTCTTGCCCTCAAAACCGACCGAACTAATTTATACAATGCCTTGGCTTCCGTGGATAAAGGAACTGCCAAAACACTGTTACAACCTCCCACTTGTTTGAAATATTTACACCTCAGGAATATTATTCTTTTCAATATTTTATGACTGCCGGTGGTCTTATGCATTATCTCAACTGTCTTCACTACTGTGCTTTCAATCGAGTAACAATTAACGTGCCTTCCGAAGCACGGAATTAGCTGTCTTTTCTGACAATCAGGTGATTTAGCCCGCAATTTCCGAATCAAACTGGGGAAAGTCTCACAAAGAGATTTTTGTTTGAGAGATGTGTTCTCGAATTTGAAAAAAACTGTAGGTACAGATATAAGCAACCTACGTATATACCATAAACACTTTTAGGTCTTCGTGGTAATAACCCGGTAGGTATGTGTGTTATTAACCTATACCATGTCTACAAAACACCCTCCATGACCGAGTAGTCGAGATTTTGACGCCCATTACGGAGGTTTCGGGTTCGATTCCAGGTCATTCCAGATTCCAACACTGTCGACAAAAATCTCTTTGTGAGATATTCCCCAGTTTTGTTAGGACATTGCAGGCTGAATCACCTGATCGTCCGAAAAAAAAGATGATTGGTCCCGATTACTATCTAGTCGTTACATGAGCCAAGTCAGTGGCCTTTGGCGCACTGAGAAAAACGTGCACTGGGGTAGGTCACTCTTTATAATGAGTCGACGAATTACTCTAAATTAAGTAGCAATTGTACTTATAATGAGTCCAACTCATACGCGTCATGCGTCTAGCTCATTACGTCATGCGTCTAGCTCATTACGTCATGCGTCTAGCTCATTACGTCAAGCGTCTAGCTCATTACGTCAAGCGTCTAGCTCATTACGTCATGCGTCTAGCTCATTACGTCCGTCTATCCCGTTCTCCTACGTATTTTATAGAGCTTTGCTACTTATGTAAGATGTACGATTAAATTTTTCTCAGTGCGGCTCTATAACACTGACACCAGGGTTTGTGCGGTCGGTTGTCGACCTTACAACCCACTCGATGATGATGATGTCTACAATGATAGGCTATCATCATCATCATCATCATCACTCTACTAGGTGATCTAAGAAACGCTTTTCTATTACGCTATTTAATCATTGTCATACGCGATTTTAATTGTCATTTAGAACCAACCAAGATCAGCTTTGGATGATTTTATGTAACGTTTCAAATAATTTGTTTAAAATACAGCCTTACCCAATTACTTAAGTACTTATTTTCCTCATTTAATTTCCTTTGCAGCTGCGTAGGAGTCGTCCTACGTGTTTGTTCGTTAATTTGGAGATTGTGCGCAAGCCTACATGACTTGAAACAAAGGTAGTGTGTACGGTGCTTTATGGGATATAAGCTGAGGTCAAGGCCGGAGATGAAAGGTCTGTACAGACGGACTGCGCGTACTCTAGCTGCGATTTGTGGTTCTATTGCAGTTGGACTAGCGATAGGAGTGCAAGAAATAATAGTGACGTTTTAATTTAAAGACGTTCTTATTCTACTCAGCCGTGTGCTGACGGCGGAGTAGAATACATTTGTCACCAACCCCTACTCTTCCCGTGGGTGTCGTAAGAGGCGACTTAGGGACTACACATTGAACAGGGAACGGGCAGCAGCGCTCTCTGTTACAGTAACCTTTTAATCTGCGATCTCCAACCCGCCTGCCAAGCGTGGAGATTATGGAAAAACCAAACACTTAAGTGGAGGAGGCTCATAGTCCAGCAGTGGACTGTAACGGGCCGTTGATGTTTTATTTACAAATAACTAACTAACTAAAAATGTGATGCTCGTCTAAAAATAAAAAAGGATTTCAGATTCAGAGCGTGTTAGATAACCAGAATAGAATCTAAGGAAAATAAATTAATAACTACTAAACATCTGCCTGCAGTTATGCCAATTATTGCATTTTTTTATATTGTTCCGCTTTAAAAATCCTGTGTCCGTCCTTGAGCATTAAACTACGTCCTATAATATTCGTTACAAATTTCATCAAAATCGGCTAAGTAGATTAATGGTATACCTATCGCATCGTAAGAATACCGTCCTGACACCTGTCATACACGTACAATTTTTCTTCTCTCTCTTTTGCACCCATTTGGTTTTCATATTTCCTGCCCGCTGTCAGGACGGCATTCTTACGATGCGATTACAAACAGACAGATTTTCGCATTTATTTTATACTCAGGTAGAGATATTGGCCTCGATTCAGGATATCATTGCTCTAATTCTAATTTTAAAATCCAGCTATCCTTTTCGTTTTTATGACCAATGAAAGAGAGGTGATGAACGTATGATAACCTAAAATAAGGGCATAGCTGTCAGTTTAAGAAATGTTTAAGTCAGATGTTTTAAGTTCTCTCTAAAATTGTGCAATCGACACGGCCATAAGGTTCAAATTCGATGTTTGACAGCTCTAATATTAGGATGGCCATCTCCTGTCCCTTTTCAATCTTCAAAAGGTAAAAGGACGGACTAACTTAAATTAAGGATTAGAGCGTGACATCCCGAATCGAGGCCATTGAATTTAGTATAAAATAATAATTCTTCATCAGTATAAATCACATGTTATTATCTTCAAACAGGATCCACTTACTTTCAAGTGCATTGAGCAAGGATGCACCGATGCACTCGACATTATTCTACGTTGTTGAAAAGGAATGTATGTAGGTGGGGATTTAAGTAGTGAAGATTCTGGCTTACAGAAAGATAAATGCTAGTTTGATTGTTGTCTTTTCGTATATGTCTTACTCCAGCCTCGAGCCTGCCCACCACAGCACTGCCCACTACAGCACTGCCCACTACAGCACTGCCCACTACAGCACTGCCCACTCACATAATTTCTTCTGCTTTCTTGGCTTTTTCCTATACAATAAGCTAAACTTCTACATATTATTCACCATTATAAATTTTGAATTTATGATTATTAATTTAACAAAAATTAATCTTAGCTCATGTTTATTTTAAATGAGTTATAATTCAACTGTTGTAAATATGAAATCTGATTTGACTATAGCAGTTATTGTATAAATGGGTGAAGGTGAGTGAATGAGTGAACGAACCGCCAAATTATCTTTCGTTCTGTCTGGCAGTTCTGTCTGTTCACATTCGGATTTTCTACTGCGTTAGTAACGGTCGTGTAATATCTTCCCAGTGCTAAATAACTTATAAAATAATATACTAATTATTTATTTAAAATAATTTAAAGTTTTTTTTGGCTCATAACCCTATTTCTTACAATAAAAGATTTTATTTTATTTTTATTTACGCTAATTTATTTAGTGCACATCCTTGTTAGTGTTCCATCCCGCTCTGTTTTACACCTTTTCCACCACCTTGTAGGTTGGCTGGAAGAGATCTCTTATAGAGATAAGCTCGCCTTTAAAACTTATTTTAATAATTATGCTGTAAATTTAAGTGTGCAATAAAGAATAAGATTTTCCCGTGGGAACAAGATTGTTTCCCGTAAAAAGAATCATAATGTGTTAATCCAGGGTACAAACTAATAGGAGATATTTCTCCATTCCATCATCAACAGCTCATATACGTCCCCACCGAGGGGCTCAAGCCTACCCTGTACCAGTGCGGGTCGACCACGCTGGACCAGTGCGGGTTGGTCAACTTCACACACAAAAGTGTGCAGGTTTCCTCGCGATGATTTCCTTCACCGAATCAAAATTCATCCGAATCCGTTCAGTAGTTTTGGCGTAAAAGCGGAACAAACATCCAAACATCTAAATATATTTTCTCATTTAAAATATTAATGAGATGTGAGTGTGATGTGATGTGAAGTGTGAAGTTGTACTGAAACTATAGGTAAGTACAAGTTTATCGTTTTCATTTCAATGGTCACGATTCACACAGTCCCTTTTTTTTTTTGACATAGACCTAATGCTTGTGTCGCAAAATCGACGTATCAAGCGTAACCGGACTTTTGGGGGAGCGGAAGGCTCTTACCCCTAGAATTAATAGCAACAGCCTAAGGGCGCCCACTTGGGGGCACGGACCTCGGCCTAGGACGTTGCCATAGCGAGAAGCGCGCGGGAGAGGAATGACCCTGACGGGGTCTTCCAGGATTATGCAGAACTTGATTGGGTCTACCGCGTCCCCGCCGGCGGGTGCGGTTGCTACCAGAAGGGCATTCTGTGGAGTGTACTCTATTGGCAATGGCTATCTCAACAGCAGACTGGATGGGATCGACAGGATCGGACAGAAGATTCACACAGTCACGCTCTAATTCTTAATTTAAGTTAGTCTGTCCTTTTCACCTTTTAAAGATTAAAAAGGAACAGGAGATGGCCATCCTAATATTATAGCTGGTAAACATCGAATTTGAACCTTATGGACGCGTCGATTGCACAATTTTAGAGAGCACGTGAAACATCCGACTTAATAAGCTTAATTAAAAATCCTTTTGAAACAAGCTTTTAAAGCCGTGGAGTGGAGTATGCTTGTTAAAACAAATCCAATGAGCTCAAACACGACTAGGTTGTGGTGTGCATTTAAGGAGTTCCTATGGCCACCTTCCGGCTCCATCATGAGACCCTGAACATCACTTATGACTAAAGATCTTGTTAAGACAAATCCAACGAGCCCAAACACGACTAGGTTGTGGTGTGCATTTAAGGAGTTCATATGGCCACCTTCCGGCTCCATCATGAGACCCTGAACATCACTTATGACTAAAAATCTTGTTAAGACTAATCCAACGAGCCCAAACACGACTAGGTTGTGGTGTGTATTTAGGGAGTTCCTATGGCCACCTTCCGGCTCCATCATGAGACCCTGGACATTACGTATGACTAAAGATCTTGTTAAGACAAATCCAACGAGCCCAAACACGACTTGGTTGTGTTGTGTATTAGAGGAGTTCCTAAGGCCACCTTCCGTCTCCATCATCAGACCAGCTCCATGGTACCATAATATTGCATTGTCATCGCGGTTACATAAGTGTACCAAATTTCAGCAGTGCAAGTTAAATAAAAGCTTGTAATAAAAACATCTTAATCTGACAGCTATGCCATTATTTTAGGTTATAATTCGTTCAAATTAATATCATTCGTTCATCACCTCTCTTTCAATGGTCATAAAAACGAAAAGGATAGCTGGATTTTAAAATTAGATTTAGAGCATGACTTCCCGAATCAGGACCAGTGTAAAGTTATTTTCAAGTCATTTAAGTGCATAGAACCAGTAAACGGATGTGCGTAGTCGGTAGCGTGCACGACATAGCGATGAGTTCTAGGTTCGAGGACATGCTTGACACCATTAACTTAGTTCTGTCTGAGTCACCGTTAAATCAGAGAAATATAATAAAGGGCTGTTTATGTATTGCCTTTGACGATAATGCATCGACCAAGCACAATTCGTATTTACTAAACAGATAGGCTTTTGCCACCGAAAATTTTGCAAAATTTTTTGTAACAAGACTCAGAAGTGTAGGCGACCTTATTGGTTCATAACATAGCTATTTCTTCCACGCAACCTTGGGTACAGTCAGGCGCCTTTGATGTTAGAGTAAGCCGCCAAAACGGCCTCTGACTTTAAACGGTGTCTAGATCCTTGACCACGGGTTTGACATGCCTTCTGAAGCACGGAAAATGCTCTAGTTAGCGATCCCCCATGTCTTTAATGAATGAATAAAATAAATGACTTAACTTTAATTACGGCATGATGAAAATCCCTCATAAATAATTGCCCCGATGATGTTACGTACCTAATTGACCGAGCGAGCAAAGCGTCTCTGTTTCTGCTTGGTCAAATTTGCTTTTGTATGTCCATCTGTCCATCTGTTTGTTTGTTTGTTTCACTCTACAGGTCGCGTTTCTCAACCGATTTCGTAAAATTTTGTGAGCAGGTTCGATGAATTAATAGTTTTTTTTTTGTCGAGCCAGTTTTTGGAAATTTTAAAAAATGACGGAGTCATGGGGTTTGCCAGATTACAAGGTCTACCGCTGATGCTGTTTTCCTCTACAGGTCACATTTCTTAACCAATAAAATTAAATAAGATAAATAAAAATCAAGGGGTGGGGATGTTTGTGGAGAAAAAAGATATACAGACTCGCGAGGTCTACAGCTCACAGAGCCACTAGTTTTAAAATCCAAGCTTGTAATAAATTATGAATAGAGTGTGAGGAGTAGGCCTAATGTAGAAATATTTGTATATCCCCCGACTACCCACTCGACACCTCAGTAGGCATTTATGCTAAATTACAGAGATCTAGGATCCATTCAATGGTATAGCAATTTCGGTTAATCACCTCCGATTTGGCAACATGATTCCGAACATTACAAATAATGGTGTCTCAGTGGATATTACAGATAATGTGACATTTTGCTACGAGCGCTGCGGACTGACTGGGGGCCGTTTCACGAAGCTACAAGTTACTAGTAACAAGATACAATTTGATATACATTGCGTAGCCAATTCGCCTAGCTAAACTGTAAGCCCTTATCGTTTTCTCTAATCGTCTACGCAATGTACGTCGGATTGTACTTGTAATTTGTAGCTTGTAGCTTCGTGAAACGGCCCCCTGGACTTCAGTTATTGTAAAACAAGTGTTTTTAGGAATCATGTTGCACATGTCGACTGGGTCGTTACGTCGAGCCTCGTGACGGTGCATGTCGATAAGTCGAGTACCTAGAGTCTGTAAATTTAGCGTAGAAAAGTAAAACGTTCTAACTTCAATAAGAACCTGTATCATAATCAGCCGTGTGGTGACGGCAGAGTAGAATACATTTGTCACCAACCCCTACTCTTCCCGTGGGTGTCGTAAGAGGCGACTTAGGTACTACACATTGAACAGGGAACGGGCAGCAGCGCTCTCTGATACAGTAACCTTTTAATCTGCGATCTCCAACCCGCCTGCCAAGCGTGGAGATTATGGCAAAACCAAACACTTAAGTGGAGGAGGCTCATAGTCCAGCAGTGGACTGTAACGGGCCGTTGATTTGATTTGATCATAATCAGCTTCTAGGTTTTTATAACTTTATTCACACATAAGGGTAACTGTTTGTTTATTATTATGTTAAAATAGAGTAGCAAAAAAGAACTACTTTTGCTTGTTTTTTTGTAGCAAATATTATATATTAATATAACATACTTGAAAGTACCCTACACTGTAGCATGCGTGCATTGAGCGCTGGCACTAGCGGCGTCTGAGAGCTCAGCGGGTCGTGTGCGCAGTATTTACGTGGATTCAATCTAGGCTGTGATTGGTCAATGTTATTTTTTTTTTTTTTTTTTTTTTTTTTTTTTTGTGCCTCGTTTAGCTTCTTAGAGTAAAATCCGAGAGGTTTCCATGCTCCGTCGATTCGTTGTTGTAAAGCCGCGCCGACGCAAGTGTTCGACGCGTCGCACATTAGGGCAAACTGCGCTTGCGTCGATGGATGTGTTAACTTTACTGCAGATCGTAATGCTTGTTTGCAGCCGGTGAAAGCTTCACGCTCGCTCGCTGTTAATTCAATTTTTATTTTGTCATTCTTTTTCGTCGTTTTCAGGTACTTGTATAATTTTTCTTGTATGTGTACATTTGAGACATATACTATAAATTATTACATGTTAGTAGCGTCACATAAAATGCAATGTCAAATTTAAAACAAAAATACAATGGTGTCAATTCTATGCAGCGGAACTTAAACTTAATTTTATACCAGTCTTGTCACTTTCTGACCCACGACCATGAAAAAGGACGGGAGATTGTTGGCACTATTAAACGTCAAATTTTATGTCACAAACGTCAATTTTATGTTGCAAATGTCAATTTTAAGCAGGACCCTAAAACAAGCCGTTTAAAATTACACGGCACACGTCAAAACTTGACATTTGCGCTATAAAATTTGGTGCTTACGATGGTTGACAATCTCCTGTCCTTTTTCATCGTCGTGGGTCAGAAAGTGACAACACTGATATAAAATTAAGTTTATGTTTCGCCCGTGGAATTGACACCAATGTCATAAAAATTAAAACAATAACAAAAACAACAAAAAACCTTAGTCAAATAAGCCACCCCGAACAGCCCCTCGACCAAACGTACCCAAGATGCTCGCAGCATTGCCGCGCTGAACAGCTAGGGAGATCTGCTGCATCAGGAAGAAGCCGGAACGAGGATCCTTACCCCTCTCCCTTTGAGACATATTTATTTATTTTTGAAATTATCTTGTTTTTCTTGTTGAATAGAACGAAATTATCATTTTACACATTAACACACACAGTAGAAACGATCATTTTTCTAAACACGTAGAAAGGCATACTTTTCACTCACTTCGGTTCTGACCCATCGTACACCTTTTCTTGTTTTACAATATGTCAATAAATACAGAATGCAATACCAACATCAAGCAACAATATTTATTTATAACGCAGACATGTTAAAGACTATAAGCCTATAAACATTGTAGGACGGTAGCTTCTCATAAATCACATCACAAGTAAGTATTTACAAGTCGTCAGGATCATAAATATTAATGCGTCAAGCCTATATGTTAAAGGATGCGATGTTGATGACAAAAATAACGAGCAAAATGTAAGAAAATATCACTCATACCGCGCCGTGTGGTGACGGCAGAGTAGAATACATTTGTCACCAACCCCTACTCTTCCCGTGGGTGTCGTAAGAGGCGACTTAGGGACTACACATTGAACAGGGAACGGGCAGCAGCGCTCTCTGATACAGTAACCTTTTAATCTGCGATCTCCAACCCGACTGCCAAGCGTGGAGATTATGGCAAAACCCTCCACTTAAGTAGTTCAGCAGTGGACTGTAACGGGCCTTTGATTTGATTTGATTTTACAAGCACTTAATTCTATTACATTACACCATTAAACCTTTGACGGCTGCACCTTTTTTTGCTTAAATCAACTAAAGCCGAAGGGAAATAAACTTGCCATACAATAATTCACTCTGAACATTAGCCGGATGACGGATGCAAACATTCGACGTTTTCGACTCAAGGGGTTAATTAAATGTGAAAATATATTTGGATGTTCAGATGTATAGGTGTTTGGATGTTTGTTCCGGATTTAGATGAAATTTGGAATGGAGTTATTTTGTACCCTGGATTAAAACATAGAATACTTTTTACGGGAAAAAGTCTTATTCCCACGGGAAAAGCTTATACTACGCGAGCGCAGCTGCGGGCGGAAAGCTAGTTACTACATAAATTAAGGCTTGACCAAATAAATTTACAAGATGAGTTAAATTAGAATTGCAACATATTTTTTCTCTAGAGCCGTATAATTATTAGTTAATACTTACTAGTAAAACAACTTCTTTATAAAATAAATAAACTTGTACAACTAATTACTGGTAGCCAAAGTTTAATTGATTTTCTGTAATTACTATATCTATCATGTTTGTTTCGGATCGATTTTTACCTTGATTTTTATTTAATAGGTAAGTTACATACATAGCATTTATTTTTTGTAATAATTTAGTAGGTAGCTAAAAAGTATGTACTGATCAGCTGACCGAGTCAGTTTTTAATAAATAAAAAAATATCTTTAATTTTTTTTATAGGCTAAACTGCCAACAGTTGTAGTTAGACACGTTGTATATGTAAAACTTTAATCAACATTAAGTTACAGCTCATATACTTCCTCACCGAGGGGCTCAAGCCTACCCTGAAGACCTGAGCGAGTTGGTACAAAATTTGAATAAAATACAAAAACGCCTCAATAAATTCAATTCAATTTTTCAATTCAATCTATTTATTGCAGGCATTAAGCCCATAAAATGTTAGTAATACACACAAATAGCTTAAAATTTAAAAAATGTTAGTAGAATACAAGGATGAATTATTTTATTTTATTTAATATATTTAAACGACGACCGATGAGTCGTCATCCAATGCCACATAATTGGACTATCAAATCTATCTGCATTCAGAGCAATGAGGCTGTTGGAGCTGCCGCGCACACGCCGCATCAGGGATGCCATTCGCTTTCTCAGCAACCCGTAAAAATCATCGACACGGGCCTGCGCAAACATCCCCGATGCACTACAATACCGCGGCAACCGCATCAGTGCTCTGAACGCATTGTTGTAGTGGACGCGCAGGGCGCTGAACGATTTCTGCGTATATCTAACCCATAAGCCACACGTGTACAGAGACTGACAGTAGGCCCTGAAGAGTGTGATTTTAACTTCCTCTGTACAGCGCGCGAACCTACGAGCCAGCATGTTACATCTTACCGTTACCGCCCTGCGCTCCCTCTCCATATCATCATCATCTGACATGTTTTCTGTCACCAAAGATAAAAAGTTAATCGATTTTGTTATAAGACCCTTCATAGAACACTTACTTGTACAAATTCAAGTACTTACTTCCAAATTTAACAAATTGCAATTTAAGTAGCTCACGAACTCATCAATGCGATATTATGTACAGGATGGCCCATTTAATTATGTCAGTATGGGTAACTCAGAGACTATAAGATATAGGCGTAAGTGCACAGATTGTTGTCATCTCCAATTATAAAAACAATGAAAAGAACTGGCTCTACGGAAGACCAGGGTCCCGTTTCACGAAGCAACAATTTACAAGTTACAATTTGATAATATTCATTGCGCAGCCGATTCGCTTAAACTGTTAGCTCTTACTGTTTTATCTCATTGTCTACGCAATGTACGTCGAATTTTACTTGTAATTTGTAACTTTTAGCTTCGTGAAACGGCCCCCAGCGCTGCAAGTAGCCGCTATTAAGACCCTACTTGCCGCTTATGCTGAGTAGAGACCATTTTTAGCATTTCACATAGCAATGATTTTTAGACTAGTAATATTTAAGTAAGTGCGTGGATCATTTTCCAGTGTAGCGAAGATGGGGAGATTCTGAAGAGCAGCAATCATGCAGAGACTCTTGCCCTTTTATCAGCAATTTGTACTACTTACTTGTTACGTAGCATTACTTGATACTTGATGTATTGCTGATAAATAAAGCGCTTTTCTTTTTTAATTTAATGTGATTTGTTCAAAATAAATAATTTTAATTTCTTTCTTTCATATGAAAAGATCTGTTCTAAGGAACCATGTCATCGATTCATAGTTTAATCATCAACAGCTCATATATACGTTCTAATCTATGAATGTAGTTTTTCTTATCATTAAAATCGGTGACTGGTTCCTTAAGATGATCATTCAAATCGGTGCCAGAGTCGCGGCGACACTGGTCCCGATTCGGGAAGTCATGCTCTAATTCTAATTTTAAAATCCAACTATCCTTTTCATTTTTATGACCAATGAAAGAGAGGTGATGAATACAGATGAACGAACGATATTATTTTGAGTGAATGATAACCTAAAATAAGGGCATAGCTGTCGGATTAAGAGATTTTCAAGTCGGATGTTTTACGTGCTCTCTAAAATTGTACAATCGACGCGTGCATAAGATTTAAATTCGATGTTTGACAGCTTCAATATTAGGATGGCTATCTCCTGTCCCTTTTTAATCTTTAAAAGGTGAAAAGGACTGACGAACTTAAATTAAGGATTAAAGCGTGACTGTGTGAATCGATACCACTGACTGACGCTGGATTCCAGTGTCCATCTTTAGAATAAATCGTACTGTGTCTTATAGTTTCAGAGTTACCCATACTGACTTATCTTTTTTTTTAAATGTAAAATAGGTTCGCGTTGGACCACAGTCTCACCTGATGGAAAGTGATGACGAGGTCGAAGATGATACACGCTCACCCAGAAAGATGCCTATTCACTCTTGCCTTGAATACACCAAGATTATAAGACTCCAGACGCCGGAAGAGCATTCAAAAAAGACTACGGGAAGTTCAACCACGTGAGGGTGGAAGCGTCCCCGGCGCCGCGTACTCCGGTGGCAGAAGGTGGATGGCGGGATAAGATCGTGAAGTGCCTGGGCACACTCTCCATGATACACCTTGTAGAATACCGGCAGGCTGGCAACTTTGCGCCGATGCTCCAAGCTTTGAAGCTAAATAGACCATCCTGTATATCTGTGAATTACATATTATATTGTATATAAGGTTATCCTCGGTTCATGTGATCTTGCTATCTATTGGAATGTTATTAAACTCAACAGCTTACGTGGCCGAGCGGTCGAACGTTCGATTTTCATTACAGAGGTTGCGGGCTCGATTCCCGGTGGGGACACTGTCCAGCAAAAATCTCTTAGTGACACTTTTTTCATTTTCGTTAGGATATTGTAGGCTGATTTGTTCGTTTGTCTGAAATAAAAGGATGATTCTGTGGTCCATGTCAAATACTATATTCACACCGTTTGGTGGAACATTGGCTTTTGATCCGATTGACTATTATAGTGGTGTCAACTGGCAACTTTTACCTTTAATATAAAATAGTCATTTACAATGTCATCAACAGCTCATAATATACGTCCCCATTGAGAGGCTCGAGCCTACCGTGAGTTAGGGTGATTAGGCCTTAGTCGACCATTCTGGCCCAGTGCGGGTTGGTCGAACACGTTGTATATGCAGGCGTAAAAAAAACAGTAATGGTATGTTAACATTATCCTTACATTATGCTTACACTACAACATGTGTAACCTGACATAACTAATGATCAAAATCTCGTGACGATCCTTAGCGCTTAGTAAGTAAGTAAGTAAAGTAAGTAAAAACACTTTATTGCACACAATATAAAAACAATAAAACAAAAACATATAGCTTTAGTGCGCAAAGGCGGCCTTATCGCTTGTAGCGATCTCTTCCAGACAACCTTTGGGAAGAGGACATTCAAAAAGAAGACTGCGGTAGTGCAAGAGCAAAAAAAAAGAAAAAGAAAACAGGAGTGTAAAAATAAAATAATACAATAAAACATATAAGTTAAAAGTACAATAAATACATAAATACATACATACAATAAACATACATAAATATACAAACATAATACATGCATGCGCTTACATAAACTATTAAATGATCATCAATAGTGATCAAATTGCTATGGTATCTGCCGGGCGATTGCGTAAGCGGACTTGCTTTGCTTGGGGCGGGTTTGAAGACCGCCAGCGGCTTTCAAGCGATCGCGTAAGGAGCAAGCCAAGTCAACGAAGACGATTACAAGTGAATATTTTTACTCTTTGTCCCCAAGACGATTACCGTCCCAAAAGTTAGACAATTCCTACAATCGGAATCGGAATACCGTTCAACTTGCTTGAAGCCAAGCCAAGTGAACGAAGCAAGCTCGACTTACGCGATCGCGGCCACTAACTAAACTGTACCTATTAGCTAGTGTTATTCGCAGAATGTGATCCGCAACGCGCCTGCGATGCTTCACGGAGGTTACGTTCGACACTGCGTGCGCAGGAATCGTGCGAAGAACTCGTTTTTCTTGAACTCTTTTCTCTTTTTTGTGAAAAATATAGAACGAATTAAGAAACTAGCTGGTTTCGCCGTTTAGGTATTAATAAAGCGACCCAAAAAATACAAAAAAATATGTTGTTGTCGCTGAAAATATTGAGAAAAGAGATTTGCATATTTTGAATATGTTTTCGGTGATTTTAATTATTTATTTTTGCTTTATTCCTTGATTATATTATGTAAAATCTACTTGGTTACGTCGCTAAATGGTAAACTCTTCTGTTGGTTGTAATTTTCATGATTTGGTACATATTCCGAGACGTGAGATACGCGAGTTAAAAAAGGGGCCCAAGAACGATTTTTCAAATAGGGCCGCGCCTTTAATCGGGTAAAAGGTTTTTAAAAACGATGGTTGTATCGAGGGCCAAGGTGTGGTAAGGTAAGAGTGAAGACATCATCTGGAAGAGCGTGGTCCTCCACCTAAAATTTTGAATTTCTCACCTTCCATCGCCTAAGACTAAATAAAAGCAACAAAAAAAAGGACTTGCTCCACACATACCATGCACAATAAAAATTACCAAACAGTATTAGATTACAAAGACATCCGCATATTAAGAATCAAATTACTTAAACAAAAAATTGATGTAACGTTATTAGTTTTTGCGGCCGAGTGTACATTGGCCTAATGCGTTTCGGTCAAGAGGTCAGCATGTTATTATGGATCAGTAAGTGACATAAGCAATATAGAGAATGACCCTGATTCTGTAAGACATGCTCTAATCCTAATGAGGGATTTTCTGACAGCTCTTAAAAAAATAAAAATAATAGTTCTAATTACGACGATAGATGGCGCGTACTTCGTCGATTTTTTAAAATCCTTTTATGGCCCCGGGTGACTCGCCGGATTTCTTCGGATCGGAAGTTTTATGATCTATTTTTTTTAATTGGCTGTCGGAAATTCCTCCATTTTAATGTTCAGGGCCCCGTTTCACGAAGCAACAAGTTACAATTTGATATACATTGCGTAGCCAATTCGCCTGAACTGTAAGCCCTTATCGTTTTATCTAATCGTCTACGCAATGTACGTAGAACTGTACTTGTAATTTGTAACTTGTAGCTTCGTGAAACGGCCCCCAGCTATCATTTTTGATTTCATGACTATTATAAAAGAAAGATGAACGAATGATATTATTTTGAATGAATGATACTTTAAAATGAATGTGCAGCTGTGAAACGATCACATTTTTAAGTCTGATGTTCTTACGTCCGCTTTAAATTGTGCGACCAACGTTTCCATAAGATTCTAATTCGATGTTTGATAGCTAAAATTAAAATAGCAGCCGCCCGGGACCCACGGATTGACGTGCCTTCCGAAGCACGGAATCATCTCTTTTTCAGTCTTTTTCGGACTATCAGGTGATTCAGCCTGCAAAACCCTAACCAAGTAAAAAAGTTATATTTTGTTCGACGTTGTCCCCACTGTGATTCTAACCCGAAACCTCCGAAACGAGAGTCGAACGCTCGGCTTATTCCAACAATCCCTCGACCACTCGACATATTTTTAGTAACGACCTAATTAGGTATATTAAATAGTACTGCACTAAATCAACTGACATAAAGATGTTACTGCGAGTACAATCTAAAACCTTGGAGATCTGTTTATGGAGCTAGTTTAACTAGAAATTCTGATGAGACGGCGCATTTATAGTTTAACTGGTTTTAATATTTGCCGGTTTAAATCAACTGATCATCAATTTATATTCTGTGAACTATTAATTTCATGGTTCGTGCGTGACTATATTTTTACTTACAGCTGTGCAAATATAACAAAATTTAAAATAATTATAAATTATTTATTAAAATTTGTCACCAACCCTAACTCTTCCCGTGGGTGTCGTAAGAGGCGACTTAGGGACTACACATTGAACAAGGAACGGGCAGCAGCCCTCTCTGATACAGTAACCTTTTAATCTGCGATCTCCAACCCGCCTGCCAAGCGTGGAGATTATGGCAAAACAGGAGGAGGAGGAGGAGTGGAGGAGGCTCATAGTCCAGCAGTGGACTGTAACACTCCTTTATTTCCGGCAATCGTGTAAAAAGATGAAGAATCCTCCGGGCTTAACTTACGCAATCGCTCCCAATATTCCCTCACGTTTCGTACGAACAGCGGTTTTGTTATAGTTACAAACATTGAAACAATAGATGGAAGACATTCGTTACACATTGCTTTTGCTCCATTGTTCTTCGATGGATCAATTTCGAAACAGTTTGACAGATCTTTATTTGCGTTAAGAGATCAAGGTCGTAATTTTTTTAACCTGTAATACTAGAGAGAGCCGGTGGCGTAGTAGCTAGGGTCGCTGCATTCCATCCGAGAATTTCAAAATTCATTTATGCACGTTTATTCGGCGCTTTTAGGCCTCGTTTAAGGAGACGCGGGGCGTTGCGCGGCGCATCGGGCGTCCCATACCGCGTGAGGCGACGACGACGCCCAACTTCAATCATATGGGACGCCCGATGGGAGAAGAAACTCCTGCACGCTTCTGCGAAGAAATTAAAAAGCCGTGTGTGCAGTCGATTAACCTGCACTGGGCCAGCGTGGTCGACAAAAATTCTGAGTAAGCCTAAGCCCCTCAAGTGAACTGTTGGAGAAGCAGTTGGTCCCCTACAAGATGTAACTAAGATTTAGTGAAGGGAAGCACAGGACGTGTCGTTATGGGACGTCTTGTCTAGCAGTGGACGTCTATACAAGCTGAAATGATGTTTTGATGATTCGATATTTGAAAGCTCTAAAATTAAGATATCCTTCTCTTATCCCTTTTTAACCTAAAAAGCGACATTAGAGATTGGAGCGTAAGTTTAGTTTCCAAATTAGTTCCATTGTCACACGAAGCTGTTGTAAATTCACAGTGATTATTGGCTGGTTTCACATCAAAAAATCTATGCTTACCGTCACAACAACAGCCGACAACATTCCACAAATTGAATGATAATAAAAAGGTCTGTTTAAAAAAGTGACACCTTCGCACACCGTCTTCGTTCTCAGTAGATCCATCGTCCAGATCCATCATGGATCTAGTGAGAAAGTTTGATATAAGAAAGCTTGGGAACTTATTTATGTTTTATGCGTCACAAAAGTTTGCTAGTCAACGACTTAGCGCCGACAACAGAAAAATGTTAAACCTCTTCAGATGAATTTGTTCCTTTAACGCCGCTTCCCATGCAACCGCTCTTCCATTTTAAATCTCTTCCCACAACGCCGCTCTCGCATATAGTTTAGTTCCAGGACACCGCTTTATAAAATCTGTAATGGCGTACAGTCGTTTTCAGATAATTAGAGCCCAGATAAATAAATAATTTAGTTAAACATACACAGCACATCAGAAAAAACAAGAATAGGGTGGGTGGGTCGGTCGGTAAATATGTACGTAGGTAGGTAGATTATACTCTATAGTTAGTCTGTGTTGTCGGTAAGCAAGCGTCTCGGTGAGAAGACGAGTCATATATTTTTATACATTCATGCCTCCTTTGACAGTCGGGGTATAGACAAGTTGTTGACGGTAAGAAAACGGCGCAGTGGGAAGACGGTTCATACATTCCCATAGATTTATGGTCCCTTTGTTGTCGTGTCGTGACGGTAAGAACTGGGCATGTATTCGGCCAATGCATCCAGTTAATAAAGTTTTTCTATTTGAGTACCTACCAGTGGCGAAGGGTCCATACACGCCGATTCCCATCGGCTTACTTTTCGAAAATCCGCTTCAACAGCCTCTAATGCTGATAGTAATTTGCGTACACGCGAGCGCAAGATACACTGGTTTTTACTATATTTTCACGATCTATTAAATACGGTAGGTTGTTGAATGAGTGTTGTGAGCTATTATGGAATTAATTCATATGGATTGCTGATCAACTGACTATTTGACTACTTGTGTAGCGATGAATTCCATTGTCCGAACTCACAGTTTTGAAAACAAGAAGCATGTCATTTAAATAGGTAGGTAGGCCGCGCTCTTCCGGCTTACCTTTGCCAAAATTTCACCCTTCGCCACTGTTACCTACTATTTTAATTTAACGAGAACTTTTCCTTGAAAACCAGCATGGTAGGATCATAGATAAATTAATATTAGCAATGTATAGAACAAGATGATTGATATACGGATGTCTATCAATTCTTGGGTTACAAAGTCCTTGACGTGAAATATTAGCAAGCACTCGGCAATAATCGTAAACTTACTCATGTTGAATAACAGCTTCTGTGGCCGAGTGGTCAAACGTTCGCCTCACATTTAAGAGGATCCGGGTTAAATCCCGGTAGAGACAAACAAAATCGATTTGTGAGACTTTAGTTTAGAATCACTTTTCTGCTGCAGAAGTTGTCATTACACGAACCATGTCACTGGCCCTCGGTGGCGGCTCTATAACACTGACACCAGGGTATGTGAGGTCGGTTGTCGACCTTACAACTCATACGATGAAGGAGATTTTTTTTATTACCTGCAAAAATAATTTTATGAGCCATATCAAAGGCGTTTGCCGGCTTGATCTCTGATAGGGCGTGTGAGGTCCTTCATCGATCTTACAAACTACAACTAGTGGCTCTGTGAGGAGTAGACCCCGCGAATCTGTATAATATCTTTTCATATTTATTTTTATTTTTGCTCCACAAACATCCCCGACCCCTTGATTTTTAATTTATTTTATTTTTAAACTTTATTTTATTTTAACTTATTTTATTGGTTAAGAAATGTGACCTGTAGAGGAAAACAGCCTCAGCGGTAGACCTTGTAAGCCGGCAACCCCCATAACTCAGTCATTTTTTTAAAATTCCGAAAACTGGCTCGATAAAAAATTCGATTAATTATTCGAACCTGCTCACAAAATTTCACGAGAATCGGTTGAGAAACGCGACCTGTAGAGTGAAACAAACAAACAAACAGATGGACAGAAATGGACATACAAAAGCGGCCAAGCTGAAACAGAGACGCTTCGCTCGCTCGGTCAATAATTTAAAAAGAATATTAACAAAAGAAACAAAAAGTTAAAAAAATGCCGGAACTCGAGAACTTTCGCACAAAAACCAGGCGCTCTACTAGACTAACACACTACACAATCGATTGAACTGATTATAGTCACTTTACAAAACAATTCATCTTTTGACACCCAGCATTGTAACAAAAACAATGCGTTCGAAATATCCCAAACAACATGTAACGAATCATCCATTGTCTGAACGAATTTCGAAAAACTAAACAATAAACCTTTCTCTGCGTCTTCGTGACCTTGACACCAATTTGAGGCAATTTTTTAATGGAATAATGGGGCATACAGATAAACGCGATGATAATTAATTTGTATAGCATTTAACCAACTCAGCGGAGCATAAAAGAGTGTTTTTTTATTAAAAAATATAGGTATTGTAATTTTCGGAAATCGGCAGAAGGCTTGCTGCCAACGATTACGCTTCCACATTCCTGCGAAGAAATTCAATGATTGTGTGTGAAGTAGACCAATCCGTATTGGGTCAGCGTGGTCGACTAAGGCCTAATCGCCCTAAGTTAGGGTACGCTCGAGCCCCTTAGTGTTGACGTCAGTATATTATGAGATGTTGATGATGATTATCATTGGTTATCGTACATTGTGAAACCAACCATTGTATAATAACTTCCTATAATATCAGAAGTTGCTATAAAATGTGCGCATGCGCATACTCACGTCATCCTCATCTCCATAGGTCACAGATTGGAGCTGCTTTAGTAGAATGTGGAATTTAGCACCTTTACACTTCCTATGAGAGCGTCGGTGGTCTAGTGGCTCCCCAACACGTACCAATGTGTTTTAGAATTTCGAATTCATATGTACGTTTATTCGACGCTCTTACGGTGAAGGAAAACATCGTGATGAAACCTGCACACTCCTGCGAAGAAATTCAAAGGTTGCATGTGAAGTCGACCAACCCGCACTGGGCCAGCATGGTTGACTAAGGCCTCATCACAGGGTAGGCTCGAATCCCTCGGTGGGGACGTATATGAGCTATTGATGTTACATATCATCGTGCAGGTTTCCTCATTATAAGGTATTTTCCTTAGTGTGTCGAATCGGCGTATCACTAACGAGAGGCAGCAGCCCTACCTGTTACACCTAACACCACCGACGAGAGGAGAGGAGATGTGTTTGAATAACCAATCAGATTTCGTTATTTCCACATCTCCTCTCCGCTTAGCTTCAATAAATCTGATTGGTTATTTAAACGCCATCTCCTCTCCTCTCCACTTTGGAGGAAACCAGGCCTGGAGTGTCTTCGTTTCAGCTTGGGCAAAAATGCTTTCGTATGTCTAGCTATGTATAGTATGTCCGGCTGTTAGGAGAACAGAGAGTGAGGACTACAGGTCGCATTTCTCAACCGATTCTCGGGAAACCTTGTGAGCAGGTTCGATAATTGCCTATTTTTTTTGTTGAAGCAGTTTTTTTTTATTTTTCGAAATGGCGATTTATGGGGGTAGAAAAATAAAGAACATATTTCCAGCCATTCGAAAAACTTACATATAAACATTGTTTTTTTGTTAGTCTTATTTATAAACTTCAAGAGGTCGGGGGTGGGATGGGGTAGATAATAATAATAAAAAAATGCACGAAGACAGACTCGCGAGGTCCACATACATCTCACAGAGCCACCAGCAATATCTTGATGTTCTTACCAAGATTAATCCTGTCCAAGAAATAAATAGAAACGCATCTGTCGTTGTAGTTTATAATTTGAAATGCAAATCCTACACATTAAATTTGTAATTAATTATACACATTGCGAATTGATAAATATACGATTTCAATATACATACCGTGCTAGTACCTGTTTAATTGCATTAGGAATACAGGGTGGAAAAAGTATAGTACCTTAGTAATTTTAAACACTTTATTGCACACAATAAATATATATATATATATAAAAGTACAGGTTAATAAGTTGCTTAGCCTTATTGCTTACAGCGATCTCATACGGCAACCTTTGTATAGTGCTTAAATTTGTGAGTTCACTTCTTCGTAGTGATAATAATTTTTATCCAAGTATTTAAATTTCTCGGGGAAATTTATCCAGTTTCATATATTTTATAATACAGCCTGTAGATATTTTGAATCTTAATTTCTTATTAATCTGTGTAGCCCCATATGTGGTACTAAATATAATTATCGTGCATAAATGAATGGAAACAAATCGTACGGGGTAAACAGAGTTTAAGGAATTCGGATCAAGAAGATAACTTTTAAAACAGATATTTTTCTTACAGATTACCGAGGACATGCTGGGTTAATTTTGGCTTTGTAATGTCTATTTTCCATAGTTGATAGACGGAACCCACGGCTTAACGTGCCTTCTATCTGTACTGTATCAGAATTTTGAAAAAATAGATATACCTACTGTTTATTCTCTTATTTCTTTATCAGCATACCTAAATTAAATATAAATTTAATCACAAACTCATCTAAATACGTTAATTGTCCTATTTATTTAAAAAATAAAATAAAAAATTAAGTCCAAATTACATGGATACCAACTTCCATACAAAATCTATGCAGAGAGGGTTCAGCTTAAATTGGTTTTTATTATTTTCTAGTTTTTATTGTTCGCTACAAATTATTTTCTCGATTACTGTGTTAGTTTGACCAAATATGATAATGAAACCCAATATCAAGCCATAAATAATTTTGTCCACTTCTTTGTATGAAACGGCCAGTCTGTGCGGGACCAACGGCTTAACGTGCCTTTTGAAGCACGGAATCATTTCCCTCTTCGGACACACAGGTGATTCAGCCTGCAGTGCAACCAAATTAGGAAAAATATCGCAAAGAAAAATTTTCATCAGTATCCCCACCAGGAATCGAACCTGGAACCTCTCTAATGAGAATCAAACGTTCGATTACTTGGCCACGGAGACTGTTGCATCAATGCCTCTTTTAGGGTTCCGTTCTTTTTAAATATAAATTTTGTTTTCTCACCAAAACATGACACAAAATATGTTACCTACTGCTCCGTGACCTTTAAGTACGAGAATATACACCAGATAATTTGGTGTATGGCCTTATAGTGAGCTAAATTACATGGTAGCATCTATTACAATTATCAAGAGTGATTACTTACTCAAGGCCTTGTACTCGGTACCATGATAAAAGGTCGCTAAAGGATTTCCATATATCTCTACTTATAGGTTTTAATATCGATTTTTGGGTATAACATTTTTGATAGTATTTTCTTTGGTCGTACTTTTTTTTTTTTTGACGGACCTTACCGCTATTTATACAAGAGTGGTAATATAGTGGGCGCGGACTTGCGGGGGAGCAGAAGGCTCGTACCCCTTAGGAAATTTATGACAACGTATCTGGGGGCGCCCTCAGACGGGCTCGGACCGCGGCCCAGAACGTTGCCAGGGCGAGAAGCGCGTCGGAGAAGAATGACCCCTACCGGGTCTTACTGAATTCATTCTACTATTAGTTCCGCGTCCCCGCCGGCGAGGGCGGTTGCTACCTGAAGGGCTCCTTTAGTCGTACAATCTCAGAAACACGACTGTGGAGTTTATTTCGGTAGAATAAGCTCGCAAACATTGCTCTAAACATTTATATTAATTTTATAAATTGAATTGAGAAACCTCCTTTTTTTGAAGTCGCTTTAAAAAATATATAAAAAAAAATTTAAGTAGTTTTCCAATAAATAAGCAAAACATGTGATGTCGTTAACGACATTTTATTTAGAGCGCGTGTTCATCATCTATCCCATTCTGTTGTTTACTTAAGGTGTATATCGCTCTCTCTCACCCCTTTCACTCAGTCGTCGGCCGGGAGTCTTTTTAGCCACGCCCCCTAAGATGAGTAATTACTTTAAATGTCTCTGCCTTAATATTTTGAACTAGTTTTGTAGTTGTGACCCATGTAGCCGTGTGGTGACGGCAGAGTAGAATACATTTGTCACCAACCCCTACTCTTCCCGTGGGTGTCGTAAGAGACGAGTTAGGGACTACACATTGAACAGGAAACGGGCAGCAGCGCTCTCTGATACAGTAACCTTTTAATCTGCGATCTCCAACCCGCCTGCCAAGCGTGGAGATTGTGGCAAAACCCTCCACTTAAGTAGAGGAGGCTCATAGTCCAGCAGTGGACTGTAACGGGCCGTTGATGTTGTTGATGATGTCCCATGTAGAGAACTTCTACAACGCGTTAGCAACGTAACGCTAACCCTCTCGGGTGGTATGTCAGCCCATGAAACTGAACCACTTTTGTTCCAGATAACTCTAGTACCTAGCATCGCGCGTTTATTAGTAAACAGCCTCCGTGGCCGAGTGGTCGAGATTTCGACGCCCATTACGGAGGTTCCGGGCTCGACTCCCGGTGGGGACACTGTCAAGCAAAAATATCTTTGTGAGACTTTCCCTAGTTAGGTTAGAATATTGCAGGCTGAATCACCTGATTGTCCGAAAAGAAAGATGATTCCGTGCTTCGGAAGGCACGTTAAGTCGTTGGACCGTTTCATACAAAGAAGTGGACAAAATTATTTATGGCTTGATATTGGGTTTCATTATCATATTTGGTCAAACTAACACAGTAATCAAGAAAATAATTTGTAGCTAACAATAAAAACTAGAAAATAATAAAAGCCAATTTAAGCTGAACCCTCACTGCATAGATTTTGTATGGAAGTTGGTATCCATGTAATTTGGACTTTTTTTTTTTTTTTGTTTTTATAAATAGGACAATAAACGTATTTAGATGAGTTCCTGATTATATATTTAATTTAGGCATAAAAGAAAAAAGAGAATATCTATTTTTTTCAAAATTCTGATACAGTATTTTTTAATAAAACATGTTTCTTTGGTGGGCAAACCGTACGTTTTATTACATAATCAGCCCAGTTTTTCATTTTCGTGGTCAAATTTTTCACAAGAGTCGGTAAATAGTGGATCGACCAGTTCACGTCGGGAAATTTCTGTAATCACCATGTTACAAATTCTGAGGAATATTTCCAAATGGAACAAACATGAGCAAAAGTTCATTATAGATTATGAATATACACACCTTATTGAACTATTCCATATACTTTTTAAAGAGGTGTTATTCGGTAAACATAAAAAAGTTTTAAAATGAGGCAAAAAAATGTTCATACAACTAGTCGTTACACGAGTCATGTCAGTGGCCTTTCGCGGCTCTATAACATTGACACTAGGGTTAGTGAGATCGGTTGTCGACCTTACAACCCACACGATGATGATGATAATGAGTAAATCGAGTAATAGACATTTAAAACGCAGTGGTTGTATAGTACCGTTCTAAAACTGTCTATAGAAGGTATATTTTAAGCTTTTTACATGTTCATCAACAGCTCATATACTTACGTCCCCACCGAGGGGCTCAAGTCTACCCTGGAGCAGGGTGATTAGGCCATAGTCGACCACGCTGGCCCAGTCGGATTGGTCGTCTCCACTAACAACTTTTAATTACGTCACAGGAATGTGCAGGTTTCATCACATACAAATTGATTTAAAGTAAAGAACTGGGTGAAAAGCAACAGCCCACTTTGGCTGCTGAAAACAAAAACGCAATAATACAGCCCTGCGCCCCCCCCCCCCCCCCCCCGCCTCGGTAGGTGGCCGCATACGCGTTTGGTAACAGCGCACCTACGACGTAGGGGCCGCGCAGTCACATAGGAAATTATTGCACCCACGAGGCGGGTTTACGCGCACGGCAGTCTAGTTGCTTATAAAAAATTTGTCTGAGTCAAGTTGAGCATCCCAAGTGTAACATCATAATTTTAATATAATTTAGTAAAATGTTTATCAAATGCTCAACCTCAATCTTAATGTTTTGGTCATCTAAATTCATCATCAGGTTCATATCATTTGGTTTGTTTAATTGTTTTTTTTTTTAATTAGTATTTACATAATGCTAAGTATTTCTTTTTTACCAACTAACACCATTTAATAATTTACATGTGGATGGTGTAGTTGGCTATGTATAAAGTCACATCTTTTATAAGTCTATACTATTAATTTATCATATTGTATACAGCTGTTTACTTTCCCAAATAAATAAAATAAACACGCTCCACCTACGACGTAGGTGCATAGCTGGCGTCGTGCTGCTACTATATACTTAATCGACGCCATCTTTCATTTCCGTCCTAAAATTGTCTACGAGAAGTACTTTTTAAGCTATTTACTGTTCATGGTCGCGTAATGGGTTCAAAATACCAGTGTCAGCTCGTCCACGTCAATCAATACTGATGCGCGGGAGTCGAAATTCGTGACGCAGCGGGCCTTGACCGTACTGGCTGGCTAGTAGAGCGCTGATTTGTCAAAATTAGAACGACAAGACACGGTAATGTACTTGTGATGAATATAGGTGCAGCTTTTACAAAATTGTTCGTAGATTTTTATGAGCAAGTCTTTTGTGCACTTTGGTAGAAAAACGATTAGGTACCTACCTACCTACATTAAAAGAAAAAATAATAATGAATCGGTAAATTCTACGCGTAAATAACAAAGAATAAATTATCTTGTCATTACACGTGCCAGTGACCTTTAGTGGCTGACACCAGGGTAGGTGAGGTCGGTTGTTGACTTTGCATTGCAACCCACATGATGAAAGAATGAAATAACTAAGGAGGGGTGGGAAGGACAGATGAATATTTTTTTTTTTTTAAATGACTTCTAAAAACATAATTATTTCCTAATAAAAACCAAAGAAGGTCGCAGTAAGCTCGAGGCGCGCGCTTTCGGTTCTTTTTTTTATTATTCTGATGTTGTCTAAAAATATTTATGAGCTAAAATCTTAACGCATAATGTAAAATAAAAAAAATCTCTTAAGTTTGATGATTTTGCTATGAATTTCATCGTCATATAGAACTATTATTAAAAGGAACTATTTCCTAGTTCCTGAGATTTTGGTCAAATTTATGGAACTGAACTTGATGCACAAAATTAACTAGAGTGCCCTCTTTTTATTCCAACAAAAAAGAAACTGGACCTCGTGGTAAATTGCTCAGCATAAAAATAAAGATGAATGAGATTTTTTTTAAGCTCTGCTCAGTTTGAGATCAGATGGCCGTGTGTGAGACGTCCCTACATAATATTTATTTTTTCCTCCCACTCGTGCTTGTCTGTAATATAAAATGTTTTTTTTTCTTTGTATTGGTCTGTATGTATTTTGTTTTTATTTGGTACCCGAATAAAGAATGCCATTTGAAATTAGTCGATTTTAAAGACGCGGTTAATGAAAGAAAACACAACTTATTAAGTATAATACTTATTTTCTGTTTACCTTTAAGCCACTTGCTGCACTTCAAACAATCAGAAAAACATTATTATTTATTTAAAACGGAAACACTACATTTATTTAATAATGAAATCGGAAAACCCATGCAAGACCACATTTATTTATGATGTTTTTTCGTGATAACAAACATGTCCGCAACAAGTCTCACTCTATTTCATCGTGCGTATAATTCAATCATCTCTCTATATAACCATAAGGTAACATGAAAAGTTCAAGTACACTGTGAACTTTGCAACTTTATAAGTAACTTGTAAATAAATTAGTAAGTAAAGTAAACACACTTTATTGCACACAAAAAGAACAATATAACAATGAGTTATCAACATGTTAGTTGTGTGCGCAAAGGCGACCTTATCGCTTGTGGTTGTAGCGATATCTTCCAGACAACCTTTGGGAAGAGGACATTTATAGAGAACACTGAAGATTTATGACAATAATACTAGTGGCTCTGTGAGCTGTAGGCCTCGCGAGTCTGTATATATATATATATATATATATATATATCTTTTCATATTTATTTTTATTTTTTCTTCACAAACATCCTCAACCCCTTGATTTTTTAAGTATTTTTTAATTTTTAAACTTAATTTAATTTTATATTATTTATTTTATTTTATTGGTTAAGAAATGTGACCTGTAGAGGAAAACAGCCTCAGCGGTAGACCTTGTAAGCTGGCAACCCCCATAACTCCATCATTTTTTAAAATTTCCAAAAACTGACTCGACAAAAAAATTTGATTAATTTATCGAACCTGCTCACAAAATTTCACGAAATTCGGTTGAGAAACGCGACCTATAGAGTGAAACAAACAAACACACAAACAAACAGATGGACAGATGGACATACAAAAGCAAATTTGGCCAAGCTGAAACAGAGACGCTTCGCTCGCTCGGTCAATTATAAAACAAATAAATCATTTGTATACTTAGTAATTATTTATCTAAATTTCATACATAACATACATAATTAATACATATACATTAAAAACATGATGGAAACGCTAGTGATAACAAACAGATTGTGCAAGGAAATGTTTTGTAAACCTTCATTTTGAAAGAAGCTAGCGATTTCTAAGTGTATCTCTTGAACGTTCTATATTAATTACGTGCTTACATACCTACACTTATGGATTTGTTGAATAGTTAATTAATAATTAAAAAAAATGGTTTTACATAGCCGAAGAGGGTCGGTGGAGTAGTGGCTAGGGCCGCTGTCTCCCGTCCGGGAAACGCGGGCTCGATCCCCGCCACGTACCAATGTGTTTTTGAATGAATAATACATTATGTACGTTTTTCGACGCTCTTATGGTGAATGAAAACATCGAGACGAAACCTGTACAGTACAGCGAAGTTTCTCCTGCGAAGAAATTCAAAGGTTGTTTGTGAAGTCGCGTAATAATAATGAATTCGAAATTCGAAAACACTGGTGGGAATCAAACCCTTGTCTTAAAAAGGTTGTGATGTCGCATCAGGTGCCCCAACATTTCTCCTCTTCTATTTGCCATGGTCCCATCCTCAGAACAAGTGGGTGGTATAGTGGGTTCTAAACAAAATTGAGGGCAAGGGGGGGAGAGGAAGGAGAAGAATGTCCTGGTACGACAACCTGAAAAGTTGGACCGGCATAGACAGAGCTATAGACTTAAGAAGGATGACAGAACATAGAGAGGAATTTAGAGAGATGGTCACCGACACCCGTTAGGGTATGGTACTGGGAGAAGAAGAAGAAAAAAAAATGAAAAAAAATAAAAAATGAAAAATGAATTTATTTGCAGAAAGTTTACATCCAATAAACATAACACAACACAAGTTTACATTCAAGAAACATTGGTTCTATCTAAACAATACCACCATCATACGAAGACAAGAAATGTTACTTTGGCGTTTACGTTGTATGTCGCTGGGGTTTAGTTTGTCGAGAGTCATTATCAGACTAACTGCCTCCGTGGCCAAGTGGTCCAGATTTCGAGGCCAATTACGAAGGTTCCGGGTTCGATTTCCGGTGGGGAAATAAAAACTTTGCTTTGCTTTACACAAATCTCTTTGCAGACTGAATCCTCGCTATACGAGCCAAGTAAGTGGCGTTTGGCGGCTCTATAACACTGCTAACAGGATTTATGAGGTCGGCCGTCGACCTACACGATGATGATGATGATCATCAGGCTGATCCTACCTCTAGTAAGCAAAGGATACAGTCCCTCCCAACCCATGTTTGACCTCATTAGTTCACCAAGGAAGCACGGCAAGATTACGGGTTCATTCCCGGTTGAGACACTGTCAAATAAAAATCTCTTCCGTTTGCAGAGCAGCAGCAGAGTTTGCATTGTAGGAAGAATCTCCTCATTGTACGAAAAGAAAGAGAATTCCGTGTTTCGTCCTGTGTTTTTTTTTCTTCTTCTTTATGGCACTAGTATGACTTTGTGCCAGTGTCAAGTTTTTTATTGTTAAAGGTAGAGAAACTTATCTACGCGAAAAAAAGTAAAGGATAGGCAAGAAAAAAAGGAAAGTTAGGTTAATTATAAAGTAGATATCAATAAAGACATATAACGATACGTAATATATATAAAATTAAATTTTTATATTATTACGGAAGTATTCATGACACAACAAAGAGACCTTAGAAAGCAAGATACACTCATCAAAAGTGTCTAGATATTACCGTCATTTCTTCTCAAAAATTTAAATTGTTAACCGTTAGGTCTTCGTACTGTATCCAACGAATCTATTGAAGATAATAAGTTAATCCCTAGATACTTTTGATGAGAGATTTTTCAAGCTCGCCGTGTCGTTTTATCCATAAACGAAATTCTCTACCCTGTCCTGTCTTTTCTAAATTATTCCGTTGATATTATAATTTATAATTGTTTAAGCGCGTTTAGTTTCCCAAACTTGACACTGGCACAAAGTTAATCTAGTGCCATAACAAAAAAAAAATTAACACACTGCAGTTTTATCCATAGATTTAGATTTTTTTCCCGGGTTCATCCTATATCTATGGTTTTATCTGTAGCCTTTGACGGCTAACATCTGGGTTTGAACAAGGTCTTTGGTTTGAACAAAGATTTCTGATGCGTTTCGCCTCGCGCTTTATAGATAGAACATTTTAGAAGAAGAAAAATACCATCGGGCATATTACTTCCTCTTTTATGACGTTTTGAATAGGATGGATTTGAAGATAGATTACAGCAATTACAGTCAAATCACAGTACGACAATATTAAGTTGACACAAATCCATAGACGAGATTCATAACAGTGACATAATATATTTTCAATTCGGTAGAATTATTTCATACAAACAAACCCATTTTTGACGTGACTGACAACCTTTGACATTACGATTCTATGAAAAAATCCTGAACAGAGTTTTTATATATATTATCTCTACAAGGGAGCGAAGCGATCGTCTTTTATTTCCTCTGAGGTGAAAGTCTTTTATTTCCTCTGGTTTGAAAGGTTTTCTGTACTTTTTTTTTGTTTGCTCTTTCTGGACAGGCAAGGGGATCTTAGCCCATACTGCCTAGTTATACGAGTAGATAAAGTTGAGGAATTCTGAAGGCGAAATATGTTGCTCTATGATTGTACATTTTTTTTTGCTTTCAGGCTTTACAAAATGTCAACTGTCACTTTCCATCAGAATATTTATAATATGAATATTGGATTCACAGAGAATCTTTTTATAATACATTGGACTATTACGTGTTTGTTTACGAAATAATTTTAAATCTTGATCACAATGAAATTTACAGTTGCATATTTGGAATTCTTGTTTTTTACAGCCACTATACAGAATATTTACGGTTTTACGTTTGTGACGACAAAAAAAACAGCCAAGAGGAAAGGTGTTAAATTGGCCAAGTCAAATTCACCGTCTACAAGTCCGTCTGTTACCAATCTTAGCACACAGTCGTTTTCATCTCTAGAAAGAAGACAATATAAAACTACTCAGCATAATATACTGGCGTTATTAGGGTTTACTGACACCCCATTGTCTACCGATAGTGAATATCTGTCTCCAATCGAGTGGTCTTTTATCAAGGAATCTACTAAACAAGCAACTAGAACCCAAAAATCTACTATACAATTGGATAGGACACAACTCCTTTTTACTCTACCGTCAAATACAAAAACCTCTGCATACCGGATTTCTACTGTGAATGCGTCTAAAACCAACTCTAATACATATCCTACCTTCAAGAAAATGTCCACACAGTGGATAAGCACTCAGATATCTTCTACCATGAAACCTATTGCCCAGTGGACTACAACTGAGATATCTTTTATCAAGAAATCAAGTGCCAAGCCGCTAAGAACTCAGCTTTTATCAACCAAGAAATCTACTTCCCGACTCACCAGAACCCATAAGCCGATCAGAACATTGCCATCTGCTACTAAGAAATCTACTTCTCAGCTCACTAGAACTTATCTACCTTATTCCAAGAAATCTACTCTACCGATCAGAACTCTGTTATTTGTTACCAAGAAACCTATTTTCCAACTAACCAGTGCTGGTCTACGTACTACAACTGATGAAGCTACAACGGCTACTAAGGATACGATAAAGTATACTACTACTGAGGCTACTATTGATACTACTGATGAGGCTATTACTGAGGCTATTGATGAGCCTACCACAACTGAAGCTATTTCTACTACTGAGGATACTAGTACTGAAGATAATATTACTGAGGCTATTAATGAGGCTACTGCTGAGGCTACTGTTAAGACTACCGATTCTACTATTGCCTTAGAGAAAACTGAGCCTAATATTACTGTCACTACCGATTCTACTGTTTCCATAGACGATAACAAGCCTAGTATTACAGAGACTACCGTTTCTTATACTACTAAAGAGGATATTGACCTTACTACTACAGAGACAACCGATTCTACTACTGCCATAGAGGATAAGACTAAGTATACTACTACTGAGGCTACTATTGAGACTACTGATGAAGCTATTACTGAGGCTATTGATGAGCCCACCACAACTGAAGCTAATTCTACTTCTGAGGCTACTACTGAGGATACTATTACTAAGGCTACTGCGGAGGCAACTGTTAAGACTACCGATTCTACTATTGCCATAGAGAATACTGAGCCTAATATTACTGAGGCTACCGATTCTACTACCGATTCTACTGTTTCAATAAACGATAACAAGCCTACTACAACAGAGACTACCAATTCTACGACAACTACTACTAAACTAGATACTGACTGTAGAGTCTATAGAATCGGTAATCTCTGTAGTAGTAGTACTACAGAGATTACCGATTCTATCATTGCTATAGAGGAAACGACTAAGTATACTGCTACTCAGGCTACTATTGAGACTACTGCTGAGGCTATTACTGAGGCTATTGATGAGCCTACCACAACTGAAACTACTTCTACTACTAAGGATACTACTGAGAATATGACTAAGTATACTAGTACTGAGGCTACTATTGAGACTACTGCTGAGGCTATTGATGAGCCTACAATAACTGTAGCTACTTCTATTACTGAGGCTACTACTGAAGATACTATTACTAAGGCTATTAATGAGGCTACTACTGAGGCTACTGCTGAGGCTACTGCTGAGGCTACTGTTAAGACTGCCGATTCTACTATTGCCATAAATAATACTGAGCCTAATTTTACTGTGACTACCGATTCTACTGTTTCTATAGACGATACCAAGCTTACCGCTGAGGCTACCACTGCCGCTGAGGCTACCACTGCCGCTGAGGCTACCCCTGCCGCTGAGGCTACCACTGCCGCTGAGGCTACCACTGCCGCTGAGGCTACCACTGCCGCTGAGGCTACCACTGCCGCTGAGGCTACCACTGCCGCTGAGGCTACCACTGCCGCTGAGGCTACCACTGCCGCTGAGGCTACCACTGCCGCTGAGGCTACCACTACTGAAGCTACCACTACTTTTATAAAAAAATCAACTACTACTATTACTACTACTGAGACTACTACACAGACTGTTATTATTACAACTGCAGCGACTGTTACAAAACCACTTCCAATTACAACAATCACATATCGACCAATAACCCCTGAGGAATGTTTCAATCTCAAATACAAAGTACTAGAATGTCCGTCATTTATTTTGAAAAAAGAGGAAGCAACTACTTTGGAGCTGCAGAGTTTAAGGTTACGCCAGATGAAGGCTTGGTGTTTACATTCGAAGAAATTTGAAAGAAAGTGTGATAACTGGTACCCTGATGAATCTAGATGGATCTCGGAAACATGCCCCGGTTACAGTGGAGGACGAGCTTATAAAATCAAGATACCACCTAGAGTAAGCAACCATTATTATGGCACAAATTTATCTTTTTGGCGATTGAGTGAAGGTATAAAGGACTGAAAGTAATTATTGAATGAAAGAATCTTGACTATTATCCCTAAAAAGGTAAGCAAAGCACTTAATAATGACTTCTGGAAAATTTGATGGGAATTCACAAGTTCTTTATCACTATTCTCAGTTGTGGAGAAAATGGCGATTTTTTACTTTTATTCTGCTTTCGTACTTCATAAGAAAGAAAAACTGTCAGTCTGTATATTTTTTTCAAGGACGCCTGGCGTATCATGTTTCAAATACTGAATAGGGGATCGGACTGTTCACCATATTTTATTAATTATTTTTAAAATATAGATTAGTAGCAGACGATTCGCGAAGAAAAAAAAAGAATCGGTTGAAAAACGTATTTACAGTGATTTTTTAAAGTTTAATATGTCTGTCTCTTTCAAAAATGATTTTTTGTATGAAGATTGTATGGCGTTACTAACAAATGACGGCACAAGTGGGTATGTGCCTCTCTGTCTAATCTTGAATTTCAAACCTTTATCAAGCGGTCAATTTAAAAAAATATTTTAGCGTTCGATAGCAGTAACTTTGATGTTTGGATTTAAAGAGTTCTATAAATTTGAAGCTGCTAAGTTAACGCAATCAAATCAAACCCTCGTCACCAACACACTGTATTCGACTTATCATAACAATTCAAAAAAACCCAAACTCGAGGGGTTTACTAGTGGTCATTAAATAGATCCTCTTGGCTCCATCATCAGACCTTTCTCACCTACGCCACTGTAATAGACGAACTCAAAAGGATTACAAGTATTCATTAAACTAGTGGCTCTGTGAGCTGTAGACCTCGCGAGTCTGTAAATATCTTTTCATATTTATTTTTATTTTTTCTCCACAAACATCCCCGACCCTTTTTTTTTAATTTTTAGTTTTTATATTAATTTATTTTATATATTTTTTTTGTAATTTTATTTTAACTGATTGAGCAATGTGACCTGTAGAGGAAAACAGCTTCAGCGGTAGACCTTGTAAGCTGGCAGCCTCCATAACTCAGTCATTTTTTTAAATTTCCAAAAACTAACTCGACAAGAAAATTTGATTAATTTATCGAACCTGCTCACAAAATTTCACGAGAATCGGTTCAGAAACGCGACCTGTAAAGTGGAACAAACAGACAGATGGACAGACAGACAGACAGACATACAAAAGCAATTTTAACCAAGCTGAAACAGAGACGCTTCGCTCGCTCGGTCAATTATTATTTAAACAATACGATTCATAGGTATAAATTTATAGTCCACATGAATTGGATATATCTATACCAACCTGCACTGGGCCAGCGTGGTCGACAAAGGCTTGATCGCCCTAGTTAAGGGCGGGCTCGAGCCCCTCAGTGGGGACGTATATGAGCTGTTGATGATGATGATGATGATAGCTTTAATGTATTTTTTCAGAAAAGTGACATGTGGAGAAATACAGAAGAAACGTGCGCCGAATTTATTGACTATAGTCCATATGAACTGGAAATGGATGATTATGAAGAAGGTTTTCATCTCTACAGCTACGCGAAAACATCATCAGCACATAAAGCGTTTGCAAAAAATACTGTTTTTTTCTTTCTTTCAATACACTTTTGTGAACTTTTGTATGATTCCGTGTTTTGTTTAAATAACAGCGGGAAAGGATATTACCTACGAAAAACATTTATTTATAGGCCAGTCATTATCAACACAAAAAAGGACAAACATCGCAAACGCGCACTACGATTTTTTTATATGTTGTTAGGTCCCTTGAGAGAAGTTAATACCCAGGTTTGCAACCCTGAAAATCTTGTGCTATCCAAAAACCTTAAAAAACCGCGAATAACGCTGACCCAGGACAAAGTGAAGACCTTGGCATCAGTCACCTGTGAAAGTATTCGACAAGAGAGTTGATGTTGATCCCTTTACCATATTCCAAAGATTCTGCGTCACAAAACAATCAGATGAACAATTGAAGCAGCACCAGGACCATTAGTTTAGCCAGTACGTGTCTTTGAATGTGGCCCAAACACAAAATATACACTTTTTTTTTAAATAGCCTACCTTTGACAAGCTGTATCTCTGCAACTAATTGACCTAGAGTGCTGGAATAAAACTTAAATTGTAGAAAATTTAGTTAGCTTTGTTAAATTATATGGCAAACATACTTGAAAAACGCTTCCTTAGGGTAGTTTTTTCGAAAAAACTGAAACAAGTGCCAAAATTTCGCTGTTTTTCGAGTACCATGGAGGTAGCACAGGGTTTTCAGGGTTGCAAACTTGGGTGTAAACTAACTCTCAAGGAACCTAACAACATATAAAAAAATCGTAGATACATGCGCGTTTGCGATGTTTGATGTCGATATTGACTGGCCTATAATCAGTTATGTTGTGTGAAGTAGCTTCGAGGCTTCATGACGTAGGTATCCAGGGTAAGTTGCTGCGTTGGTTTGACTCATATCTAAGGGAGAGGCCTCTCGTAGTTTCAGTGAACGGTTTCTCTTCATCTGCTTATGAGGCTGTTTCGGGAGTTGGCACCGGCTCTCTTTTCTGTATTCTTCAATGATATTACGAAGCAGATTCATCACTGTAGGTTCTCCTTATTCGCGGATGATCTCAAAATCTACCGGGCTGTCAGCGCCGTCAATGACATGCTACTTTTACAGAGTGATATCGAGAGTATATCACAGTGGTGCTCCAATAACCGTATGGTTTTAAACGTTGATAAATGTTGTCACATCAAATACACTCGAAAGAAATTGCCCTTCCAGTCCACTTATACTCTTGGTAACAATGTGATACAAGAGGTCAGTGAGATTCGGGATTTGGCTGTTATTATTGATAGCAGGCTCTCGTTCGACTCTCATGTGGATGCAGTGGTCAAAAAGTCCTCTCGGCTTTATTGTTTGTTAGAAACTCTCGTCATTTTCGTTCACCACGAACTAAGATTATTTTATACAACGCGTTTGTACGCAGTCACTTAAGCCCAAGTCACACAGAGCCGTGCCGGGGGCGGTCCGGGGCCGGGAAAGCGGGACGGTGCTATGGCGCAACATAGCGCCGTCCCGTTTGTCCCGGCCCCGGACCGCGCCGCTCCCGCTCTGTGTGACTTGAGCATTAGAGTTTTCATCCACCGCCTGGTCCCCTTTTTATGCTACTCAGTCACAACGAATAGAGAAGGTCCAGCGGTCTTTTACCAGACATCTTGCCTTCTCATCTCGTGATATATCTCACCGCAACACCTACGATTTTCGTTTAAGTCATTTTAAAATGCAATCGCTGCGCAGCCGGCGCAAGTCACGGGATATAATTTTCCTTTATAAAATGATCAATAATATCATTGATTGTCCCCCTATCCTCGGCCGTATTAAATTGTCATTACCCTCGATCTAGAATTTGTAAAACCTTCTCGCGCCCTCATTGTAAAACTAATATTGGTTTGAAGTCACCTATTTCAAGAATGTGTTCCTTGTATAACGACCTTAACACTCAGAATGACAAACTTGATATCTTCTGCGATTCCTTCTGCATTTTTAAAAGTAAGGTCTACTAATATTGTTTCTAGTTTATGTGTACAATTCTGGTAGTCCTCTTTAGTTATTTTACTTTTATGTTAATTATTATATATTGTGTTTACCTAGAATGCTGTGCTCGCCTGTATGCATCAGACCTAGACTTAAGTTAAAATTTGTAAGAGTATCAATGCATATACTGTTGGCGTTCTAAAATAAAATAAATAAATAAATAAGTAGCGTATGACGTCATGCTTGAGTCCATTGTATACTTAGCTGTAAAGTACTTACTTAATGCGGCTTTTTTTTGTTAATTTGATAAAACAAAAAATACGTGTCTAATATTTCTGAATTACCTGACCGACGAACAAAATGAATTTTAGTTTTCTTTAACCAGGCAGGCCTATTGCAATGTCTCCTCCATTAATTGACCGAGCGAGCGAAGCGAGCGAAGCGTCTCTGTTTCAGCTTGGCTAAAATTGCTTTTTTATCTATCTATCTGTCTGTCTGTCTGTCTGTCCATCTGTCTGTTTGTTCCACTTTACAGGTCGCGTTTCTGAACCGATTCTCGTGAAATTTTGTGAGCAGGTTCGATAAATTAACCAATTTTTTCTCGAATCAGTTTTTGGAAATTTAAAAAAATGACGGAGATGGACGCTGCCAGCTTATAAGGTCTACCGCTGAAGCTGTTTTCCTCTACAGGTTACATTGCTTAATCAATTAAAATAAAATAAAAATCAAGGGGCCGGGGATATTTGTTGAGAAAAAATAAAAATAAATATGAAAAGATATACAGACTCGCGAGGTCTACAGCTCACGGAGCCACTAGATATGTATTTTACAACTACCCCTCCAGAAGCCAAGGCTCCCCGCTCCACTGACAAATTGGTTGAATTATAACTTTTGGACCGTTGATACCCCCACGATGCAAAGAAGAAGAATATATAGGAGGTTGCTCGATAACTGTATGTTTTTTGCTGTCAGTCTTTACTGAATGTCATTTAAAAATGTAACTGTCACTAACTTCACATCGAAATACTTATAAATTGTTTTTTTCGTGTTTGTTTACGATATTTGGAAAAATTTTAAATTTTGGCCATCATGAAATTTACTGTTGCATACTTAGAAGTTTTATTTATTACAGGCAGTATACATAATATATACGGATTTACGTATATGACGACAAAAAAAACAACAAAGAGTATAGGTGCTATAGTGGTTAATTCAACTTCACAGTCTACAAGTGCATCTGACCCAGAAAGTGGTCAATCCACAACTACCCAGCGTGATATACTGGAGTTATTAGGGTTTACTGATACCGATAGTAAACATCTGTCTCCAGTTCAGTGGTCGACTACCAAGGAATCAATACAAGCAACTAAAAACCATAAATCTACTAAACGATTGAATAGGATACCACTCCTTTTTACTCAACAGTCAAATATGAAATTTTCTTCATACCAGATTTCTACTGTCAATTCTTTTAAGAGCAACAATTCTTATATATACCCGTTTACAGTCAAGAAAACGACTACTCATCCTAGTATAACTCAGCTGTCTGAATCCAAAAATTATGCTACAAAGATAACTATAAAAAGTTTGTCTACCTGGCGTAATAAAACTCAGCTGCCTTATCCCAAAAATTCTGCAATTCAGTTTGATAAAATAGGACTATTTTCTACCAAGAAACCTACTACACATTGGAGAAGCAATCGGATATCTTATACCATGGAACCTATTGTCCAGTGGACTATAACTGAGATATCTTTTACCGAGAAATCAAGTGCCCAGCCGCATAGAACTCAGCTTTTATCTACCAAGAAATCTAAATCCCCACTCACTAGAACCCATTTACCTAATACCAAGAAATCTACTCAGCCAACCAGAACTCCGCTATCTGTTACTAAGTTATCTATTTCCCAACACACCAGAACCCATCTACCTTACATTAAGAAATATACTAATCAGCCGCATAATTCTGAAGTGTCTCCTATCCTGATATTTCTAAAATCGCCACGTCGTCGTGATTTTTTACGATCGGAAGATGAAACCACTACTACTGAGGCTACCACTGCCGCTGAGGCTACCACTGCCGCTGAGGCTACCACTGCCGCTGAGGCTACCACTGCCGCTGAGGCTACCTCTGCCGCTGAGGCTTCCTCTGCCGCTGAGGCTACCAATGCCGCTGAGGCTACAACTGCCGCTGAGGCTACCACTGCCGCTGAGGCTACCTCTGCCGCTGAGGCTACCACTGCCGCTGAGGCTACCTCTGCCGCTGAGGCTACCTCTGCCGCTGAGGCTACCTCTGCCACTGAGGCTACCACTGCCGCTGAGGCTACCACTGCCGCTGAGGCTACCACTGCCGCTGAGGCTACCTCTGCCGCTGAGGCTACCACTGCCGCTGAGGCTACCTCTGCCGCTGAGGCTACCACTGTCGCTGAGGCTACCACTGCCGCTGAGGCTACCACTGCCGCTAAGGCTACCACTGCCGCTGAGGCTACCACTGCCGCTGAGGCTACCATTGCCGCTGAGGCTACCACTGAGGCTTCCTCTGCCGCTGAGGCTACCACTGCCGCTGAGGCTACAACTGCCGCTGAGGCCACCACTGCCGCTGAGGCTACCACTGCCGCTGAGGCTACCACTGCCGCTGAGGCTACCTCTGCCGCTGAGGCTTCCTCCGCCGCTGAGGCTACCACTGCCGCTGAGGCTACCACTGCCGCTGAAGCTACCTCTGCCGCTGAGGCTACCACTGCCGCTGAGGCTACCACTGCCGCTGAAGCTACCTCTGCCGCTGAGGCTACCTCTGCCGCTGAGGCTACCACTGCCGCTGAGGCTAACACTGCCGCTGAGGCTTCCTCTGCCGCTGAGGCTACCGCTGCCGCTGAGGCTACAACTGCCGCTGAGGCCACCACTGCCGCTGAGGCTACCACTGCCGCTGAGGCTACCACTGCCGCTGAGGCTACCACTGCCACTGAGGCTTCCTCTGCCGCTGAGGCTACCGCTGCCGCTGAGGCTACAACTGCCGCTGAGGCCACCACTGCCGCTGAGGCTACCACTGCCGCTGAGGCTACCACTGCCGCTGAGGCTACCACTGCCGCTGAGGCTACCTCTGCCGCTGAGGCTTCTTCCGCCGCTGAGGCTACCACTGTCGCTGAGGCTACCACTGCCGCTGAGGCTACCTCTGCCGCTGAGGCTACCACTGCCGCTGAGGCTACCACTGCCGCTGAGGCTACCACTGCCGCTGAGGCTACCACTGCCGCTGAGGCTACCTCTGCCGCTGAGGCTTCCTCTGCCGCTGAGGCTACCACTGCCGCTGAGGCTACCTCTGCCGCTGAGGCTACTTCTGCCGCTGAGGCTACCACTGCCGCTGAGTCTACCTCTGCCGCTGAGGCTACCACTGCCGCTGAGGCTACCACTGCCGCTGAGGCAACAACTGCCGCTGAGGCCACCACTGCCGCTGAGGCCACCACTGCCGCTGAGGCCACCACTGCCGCTGAGGCCACCACTGCCACTGAGGCTAACACTGCCGCTGAGACTACCTCTGCCGCTGAAGCTACCACTGCCGCTGAGACTACCACTGCCACTGAGGCTACCACTGCTGCTGAGGCTACCTCTGCCGCTGAGGCTACCACTGCCGCTGAGGCTACCACTGCCGCTGAGGCTACCACTGCCGCTGAGGCTACCACTGCCGCTGAGGCTACCACTGCCGCTGAGGCTACCACTGCCGCTGAGGCTACCACTGCCGCTGAGGCTACCAGTGCCGCTGAGGCTACCACTGCCGCTGAGGCTACCACTGCCGCTGAGGCTACCATTGCCGCTGAAGCTACCACTGCCGCTGAGGCTACCACTGCCGTTGAGGCTACCACTGCCGCTGAGGCTACCCCTGCCGCTGAGGCTACCACTGCCGCTAAGGCTACCACTGCCGCTGAGGCTACCACTGCCGCTGAGGCTACCCCTGCCGCTGAGGCTACCACTGCCGCTGAGGCTACCACTACTGAAGCTACCACTCCTTTTATAAAAAAATCAACTACTACTATTACTACTACTAAGACTACTACTAAGACTACTACACAGACTGTTATTATTACAACTGCAGCGACTGTTAAAAAACCACTTCCAATTACAACAACCACATTTCGACCAATAACCCCTCAGGAATGTTTCATTCTCAAACACAAAGTACTAGAATGTCCGTCATTTATTTTGAGAAGAGACGAAGCAAATACTTTGGAGCTGCAGCGTTTAAGGTTACGCCAGGCGAAGGCTTGGTGTCTTCATTCGAAGAAATTTGAAAGGAAGTGTGATAACTGGTACCCTGATGAATCTAGATGGGTCGCGGATACATGCCCCGGTTACAGTGGAGGACCAGCTTTTAAAATCAAGATACCACCTAGAGTAAGCAACTATTATTATGGCCCTAATTTATCTTTTTGGCGATTGAGTGAAGGTATAAGGGACTGAAAGAAATTATTGAATGAAAGAATCGAATGGGGTTCATGCTTGTTTCCGTTTTGTATAGACAGTTTTTTGTGTACATGCTTGCCTTGGACGGGAAAATCTGTGCGAGCAGATTATGACCGACCCGTTTTCTGCAGCCATTTTTTTTCCGTTCACGTTTTGCGCACTCGAGTTTTCCAACCATTAGCCTTTCTGAGAAGTAATCTTCTGCGGTCGCCGGCCGCTGCCGCGGCACGCTCGCTCCGCTCGCTCGTCTCCCTCCGCCTGAAGTTGATAACAGTCTAACTTAACCTATCCGAAAACTGGGTGATTTTTTTTTATTGCGGGGGGCTGCGCCTCCCATACCCCAACTTCGGGTGCTGCCCTGTAAAAAACAGCGAAAAAACACAAATGACTAAAGTTGACCCATTATTTTGACATGAGTAATCAGTGGCTTAGAAAAACGCGGCGTACCAAAACACTTGCGTTCAAAACTGCACGAGCACTTTTTGTACAGACCTGTTTTTGGATGCAACTTTTTAGACATCCTCATATTGAATGAATGGTTATTCGTTGTAAACCATGTACATCAAAAACGTGGCGTACAAAACCAGGGGCGGTCATGAAGGTTTCCCAAATAATCTTGACTTTTATCCCTAATAAGGTGAGCAAAGCACTAAATTACTTGTGGAAAATTTAATGGGAATTCACAAGTTCTTTATAACATGGCGAATTTTTACTTTTATTCCGCTTCCGTACTTCAAAAGGATAAACAAACATCCCTTGTCCGACTGTCGTCGGTCTGTAATTTATTTTTCAAGGACGCCTGGTGTATCAAGTTTCAAATACTGAATTCCATGGCCCGTTAGAGTTCTATAAAATTGAAGTTGCCAAGTTTACGCAATCAACCCTCATCACCAACAGACTGTATTCGACTTATCATAACAATAGGGGATCGGACTGTTCCTAAATTTACCATATTTTATGAATTATTTTTAAAGTATAGATTACTAGCAGACAATTCGCGAAGAAAAAAATAGAATCGGTTGAAAAACTAATTTACAATGATTTTTTAAAGTTTCAATATGTCTGTCTCTGTCAAAAACGATTTTTTGTATGGAGATTATATAGCGTTACTAACAAATGACGTCATAAGTGGGTATGTGCCTCTCTGTCTAATCTTCAATTTCAAACCTTTATAACTCGGTCAATTTTAAAGATAGAGCAAAAATTATTTTAGTGTTTGATAGCAGAAACTAAGAAGTTTGGATTTATAAAATTAAAAAAAGTAGTCCGATCCCCTATTCAAAAGAACCCAAACTCGAGGGGATTACTAGTGGCCATTAAAGAAATCCAATATCTTCCTCTTGGCTCCATCATCAGACCTTTGTCACCAACTCCACTGTAATAGACTTATCATAATAAATTAAATAAGCCCAAACTCGAGGGGTTAAATAGAAATTATTGAAGCTTGATGGTACCAAATTATTGTATTGACATCTTATTCTACATTACACACACCTACAAAAATTCAAAAATATACGATGATTAGGTTAAATTACATTTTCCAGTTTTAATTACATTTTAGTTAGTTTTATACAAGTGAACCTGGGTGAATATTTTAGGGGCTCCAAAATGTCTCGCAATAAAACTCTTCAATATTAAAGTATTTGGGGACAAATTATCTTGATTCTACTTCCTAAATAAATAATAAAGAAGCAATCGAGCCCGCTTAGAGCTTGAATCACAATAAAAAAAATATTAAGGAAATTCCATCCAAAATAGCATTATTTGGGATGTCGCCTTTGCATTGTTTTCGTTATTTCGTCCTATAAAATATTCAGTGACAAAGATTTGCCAAACGAAGAACATAAATATTTTAAATCATTCAATAAACTATCTTCTTCTTAAAAAAAATAACAACTAAATTAATTCCAAGTTAATCAAGAATTGTATCAAACAATGTTCAAAGATATTTCATTATTGACGGCAACACTATTGATTTACCAAATTACGCTAAAACGAAACGCACTCAAATTTATTTTTGACGGCTCCTCAGTCAGCCAGCACGCTTTGAGAGGGAAGGACGAATCGCATTTCGAACAGTAAGTTGTCCAATTCGATTCTCCAAACTTTGTCATTTTCAATTTTAACTGTACGTCAATTATTCAAGCATTTTATGGTGGTATTATGTTTCCATGAGGAAGTATTCGTGGAACTAGATCCCCGTACCGCATTATTTGTTTGCTACCTACCATGATTTTCTAGGTTCGTGGAATATTCTAGCATTCGTCATTGTTGGCAACGTCATTGTTGGCAACGTCATTGTTAGCAACATCCACATCAACATACTTGGAGGTCTACCTCATGGCCCGGGCTTCGTCTCCGTCATTATGACGGGTCAGGGGTGGTGGCACTAAGGCCAGGCATCATGCTTTGTCTGATGAGCGGCTGCTAATCAGATCGGCTGGTGCGCTCGACCCATTTGGAGATCGTCGGCGGTGAGCAGCTGAAGTGTTGGGCGCTGTTCGGGTAACTTCACGTCGTTAAGGTGACTCTCCCAGTGCGCGAGCGGGCAGGATGCGCGTCCGCACTCTGGAGGCACTAGGTGGCTCGTCGTTGTTGAGCGCTGGACTCCATCCCCGGGAGGTGGTGTTGGCGGACTCAATAGGTCGCACGGGAGCGCGCACCGTTGTCGGTGTTCAGGCGGCCAGGAATGGAGGGGAGCGATGTTGTGGTAGGGGATCGTCCCGTGACCGGCTCGGTGAAACATCTGTTTCGATAGCCTATGGACGAATCCCCCACACTCTCGATTCCCAGGTCTCTCTTAATAAAATCGTTGCGCACGTAGCGCCCAGCATTGGTGATGGTCCTCAAGGCACCATTCTGGACGACCTCCAAGTGGTGCTTCCGTGCGTAAGAGGCAAGGGCGTACCACGCCGGGGCAGCATAGGTGAGGCGGGAGCGGACGTATGTCTTGTATATCCTCAGCTTGGCACGCAACGGCAGCCGGGATCCAAAGACTGGGTGAAGTAGCGCATGCGCAGGCTTGGCCTGGTTGGTGACATGTGTCACTATAGGCTTCATGCGCAGCGCCCGGTCGATATGGCAGCCGAGGTACTTCACTGAGGCTTGTTACGTGATGTCCTGCCCCCGCAGTGTCAGTCTGGGTGGTGGTGTGCGGGTCTGTCCAGTGAGGAGGGCAGCAGTCTTCCCCACATTGACTGCCATCTTCCATCTGTCCAGCCAGTCCGGGAGGATGTCAAGCAGCCGCTGCATCTTGACAGCGGCTTGGGCGAGTTTGCGCGATGACGCGAAGTAGGCGCTGTCATTGGCGAAGAGGGCGAGCTTGACATCGCTCTCCCACTCCTGGAGACGGCCTTCGAGCGGGATATCGTCAGTGAAGAGGGCGCAGAGGCAGGAAGAAAGACAATTATTACACCGAGATCTTTGCTAGTCGAGGGGGTTGACAAGATTTGTTCTTTTATTTTATAATGAAATTGTAATGGCTTGCGTCTACGTGTAAAACTAATAGAGAAACATTTGTCGGTGTTCAGATCCAGTTTGTTTTTACAATAATTGTCTAAACGTACAAGATCTTCCTGTAGCAGGTTCGCATCAACAACATGGCTCACCTCTTTATAAAATGTTCATATCATCGGCAAATAACAGAAAATTAGAATGATGAAAGCATAGGTGAATATCATTCACAAAAATTACACACAAGATAATTAAAATTACAAACAATTTAAAAAGGATTCAATTCTGGAAAGTAAATTTTAACCTGCTTTTAATTGTAGTATCATGTTGAAATTTAGTACGTTTGTGTAATTCGGATGACAATACTTGTACAATAATTTGGTACCATTGAGCTGATCATGGATTCAGGAGGAAGGTGGAACTCGTACCCCTTGAGTATGGGCTCATTTCACTTGTTATATAATAATAATAATAATATAATAAAAATATTTATTTCTTTAAAATTTTACAATAAATGCAACAAAAGCAAATGTACATTGATAGACGTACTAGGTAAAAGTCCTTACAGAGTTTGGTCTCTGTCTCCTAGACTAGGGTAACCTGTATGATAATTTGGTACAGTATAGTTTGTGACGGACAAGGCTGATGAATCCAGGTTCTGGATAGTTGAATTATATTTAATGTTTACTAGTAATCCTCTTGAGTTCAGGTTCATTTTGATTTGTTAATGATGAATCCAATACAATATTTTAGTTGGTTGGTAGGCACGTTAAGCCGTAGGTCCCAGATTACACGAGCCATGTCAGTGGTCTTTGGCGGCTGTATAACACTAACACCAGGGTTTGTGAAGTCGTTTGAATGTCAACCATACAACGTGTGGGTTGTATGGTTGAATGTCAACCATACACGTTGTATGGTTGACATTCAAACGACGATCATTCAAACGATGAAGGAAAGATTGTATAAGGTTACGAGGGTCTTGTTATGGGTCCAGGAATTGGATGTTTACTGACATAAGTGAGTTTTTTATTTTTTTTCTACTTTATTTTTTACCCACGACGGACGAAACGGAACGGAGGCGATATATTATGCGTTTGGGGTTAGAGGTTATTTGTTTGTTTTTACGTATGCATGTCTGTTACCATTTATCTCGAAAACCACCGGACTGATTTTTCTCTGGCTGTATTTATGTATTAAGATCAAATTGTTACGATTTGTAAGCAAATAAATAAATATGAATATGAATACGAATAGGAGTATCGAATCATGATGGCCGCCGCTGCCGCCAGCCGCCACCGCGCGCTCTATCAGTCATACAGGACCGCGCGTCGTCGATAAGGATCCGGTCACCTAAGGCCACTTCCCTGAACGGCCACTTTCCTTGAACAATAAATAGTCATAATTAACCCTAGTAGCATCGCGTGCATTTTACGAGTATAGCAAATCGAGTAGTAGGCATTTAAATGCTGTAGTTGTATGAAGAGGCCTGGGTAAGCCCCAGCCCTTTAGGTTCATAAGGACCACTTTCCAAAACGTCCACTTTTCACAACGCCCACTTCCTATAATGTCGACTTCCCATATCGTCCACTTCCCATAACGTCCCCTTACCAAAACGTCCACTTTTCACAACGCCCACTTCCTATAACGTCGACTTCCTATCTTCCCATAACGTCCACTTCCCAAAACATCCACTTTACATTTATTTTCTTTGCAGAGAAGAGACGTGTGAAAGAACACAGAGCAATCATGCGCCCAGTTTCTTCATGGCCGAGTGGTCGAGATTTCGCCGCTCGTTACTTAGGTTCCGGGTTCGATTCCCGGTGGGGAAACGGTCAAACAAAAATCTCTTTGTGAGACACGTTAAGCCGTTGGTCCTGGCTATTATTTTGTCGTTACATGAGCTATGTCAGTCAGTGGCCTTTAGCGGCTCTATTACACTGATACTAGGGTTTGTGAGGTCGGTTGTCGACCATACAACCCACACGACACTATATAAATATTCATTTATTGCATTCAAGTGGTACATATTATGGTCTTACATTAAATGTTGCACTATAATATATCCTTTGATAATTAAAACATAATTAAATTAATTTGCAATGAAATTTTGAAATAAAATGTTAGTACTAAAATATCGCATGCTGCCACAAACTTAATCTATGTGTTTATTAGTATTTTATATTTAATATAATTTAATTAAACTATTATTATGGGGAAACTTCTTCAGTTATTATTATTATTTACAAGTAAACAATACAATTCATAGGTATAAATTAATAGTCCATCAAATCAAATCAACGGCCCGTTACAGTTCACTGCTGGACTATGAGCCTCCTCCACTTAAGTGTTTGGTTTTGCCATAATCCCCACGCTTGGCAGGCGGGTTGGAGATCGCAGATTAAAAGGTTACTGTATCAGAGAGCGCTGCTGCCCGTTCCCTGTTCAATGTGTAGTCCCTAAGTCGCCTCTTACGACACCCACGGGAAGAGCAGGGGTTGGTGACAAATGTATTCTACTCTGCCGTCGCCACACGGTTTAATGAATGAATTGGGTATTATTTATTTATTTATTCATTTATTTATATACATCACTTACAGCTAAACCAAACACGATGCTTAATTAAATTAAGGTATATCTATAATAGCTATTATGTATTTTTTCAGAAAACTGACATATGGAGAAATACAGAACAAACGTGCGCCGAATTTATTGACTATAGTCCATATGAACTGGAAATGGATGATTATGAAGAGGATTTTCATCTCTACAGGTCCACAATAAAATCAGCAGCACATAAAACGTTTGCAAAACACACTGTTTTATTATTGTCTTTAATACACTTTTGTGGATTTTTGTATGATTCCGTGTTTTGTTCAAATATCAGGAAACGATATATAAAATATTTATTCATTCCGAACCCAATAAGGCACTCGAAGATACCCCTGGACGGCCTTGGGGGTGTCAAGGGAACTTGAATTCGGACCGGTGGCACCTTAAGGCGGGGTTATGTGGAAATACAGCCCATAGTCGCTGCTTTGACGATCAAATACTAGCACTTCTACTGATGCTATAAATCGTCGTCTCAGTGCTTATTTGTTCTATCGACCAAACTGACCGAAAATGAACTTTAAATGCAGTATTGTTAAGACTTAAATTTCAGTCCTGTTGGTAAAGAAAGCCTTTTTGCTTATAAAACAACAAAAAATTATTTTAATTTTATTTGTGACATGACACCGCGATGAAAATTTTGTGCTTATTTGTTCTATGTCCAGTGTTTGTTTTATATCCTACTTCGTAATAAAAGTTAAGTGCTTGAGTGTTCTATGTCCACTCAATTGACCAATCACAGTCCATGGCGCCATGTCCGCCATTTTGTTTGACTTATCATTGTGTAAGAAGTCGTCACAGGAACCACTTCGTCGCTCTCGTAAAAAACAATAAAAATATATAAATCGTTGTGTGTTTCTGCCTGAATTGTTTCAAACAAGTGATTAAATATGTCTACAACTGGCCGCAAAAATAATTACAAGAAGAAACAGCCGCAAACTGAACAGTAAGTACTTTTTAATTTACACTCGATTCCGTTATGAATTTGAAACAAGGGTGTTGTTTTTAACATAATGTGTCATCCTAGACGCAGAAGGATAGGATTAATGATGTGCCGTTCCCGGTAAATTACTTTTGTGTGGGAATATTCCGGGGAATATTCCCTTGAGAACTTTAACAATGGGAAAGTTGTCGAAATCTTCTTTTTTTTATATATTTATATGTCACAATATTAAGTTTTAGGAGACAAATCACAAGTAATATTTGAATACTTACTAACCTAAGAGATTTCGTATATTCCCAATGTTACCGGGAACAATCACCGGAAATTTCCCACATGCCTGGGAATATTCCCAAAACTCCCAAAAAAATGGGAATTAAACATCAATAAAATTTTAGTATTAACAATTTTAAGTATACTAAAATAATTAACAAATCACAGAACGATCAACATGTTTTTCATAAGTTATAGGTATAAAACAAAGCAACTTTTTAAAATCCGACCACAAAGATCCAGATTTGTTTTTAAATATCAATAAAATTTCAGTATTAACAATTTAAATTATACTAAAATAATTAACAAATCACAAAACGATCAACATGTTTTTAAGTTATAGGTATAAAGCAAAGCAACTTTTAAAAGCCGACCACAAAGATTCAGATTATTTTTAACAACGAGGTTTGTATGTTTAAATACGTGCACTAAGTTACAAATTAAATAACAGGTAACTAAAAAAGGACGCTTTCATTGTTTGATGACCTTGTTGCCACTCAAATAAAGAGATTCGCAAATAAAATGTTTTTTAAAGAGGAAGCGAGACAGTTGATCCACATCTTACAGTCAGCAATGAACAGGCAAACATCTACTTGGCTGTATGTAACTAACAAAACGACTAATACCTATAGTAACTATCTGTAATAAAATTACAGTTTTCTATAGTACCAAGCTAAGGCGCGAAAAGAAAAAAAGACAGACATCAAGGGTCATTTCTGTGTCTGGGTATTGAATATTTGTCTATCTTTGACACCCATACTCGTAGTACAGGCCTTGCCTAGTTTTGGATCAGATGACCGTGAGTGAAATCTCTCACTTAAATAAAATAAAATTGTCTATATCAAAAATAATCAATTTTGCAAATTAAATCATACTAACCAAACCAGCCAACCAGACAACCAAACTAAATTAAAACACTAGGTAAAGAAAGAATTCAATATATTAAATGTTTCATGTGTAGGGGAATATTCCCGGGAACATTGGAAACTTTGGGTAACTTACCGGGAATATTCCCATAGGGAAAATACTGGGAATGGGAACATTCCCCACGGCACATCTCTAGATAGGATTGATTCCCATTTTGTCATGTTAATAAAATGACATATTTCTTTAGTTATGAAGATTAAGGGTGTTTGTAATATGATCCCAGTGCATTAGTTTTTTCGGCAACGAACTGATTGTATAAATATTGGCTCTCTTATTCTGAGACCGAATAGTATCGTATTGTCAGGCACGATATTTTATACTTATAAATAATTAGCTCAGGTGGTAGTGACCCTGCCTTCTGATCCAAAGGTCCCGGTTTCGGTTAGCTGTCGACAGCTAACCGAAACCGGCACAAGAGTTGGCCTCGAGGCCAACTCTTGTGTGCATAAACCATATCAGTTGGCTTCGTGCTTGAGTATTTTTACAAGCTTTTATTTAACTTGCAATGTATGTTACTATAGGTATGTATGTTCAGGTGTAATCTCGCAACTCAATTGTGAAGCAGATATCTTCAACCGATTGAGCTGAAATTTTGTATACACGTTGAGTTTGGATACAATGTAACATTATGGTATCATGAAACTGGTCTGATGATAGAGCCGAAGGTGGCCAGAGGTACTCCTCAAATACACAACATAACCTCTTATAGTGATTTGATTTCTAGTGAGTTATAGTGAAAGACAGTTCATAAAACACATTTAAACTTAAGCGAAGCCCTTTAGTAAGCGTATATTTTTTTTGGGAATAGCGAAAAAAAATAAACATCATGTATATATATTTGGTATAAATAAGCACGCAAAAATGGAACAGTCATTTTGGTCTATCGCTAATGTGGTAATGTTCTAACTCCACATTCGTAATTATATTTGTGCATGTTTGTTCTATCTCAAAATAAAAACTGTAAAATAAGGTATAATTAAATACCGTCCATAGATGATATTTATAAAAATCTATTTAAAGGTAACTAATGTATTATAAAAGACTATCAAATCTTAAAACTACACCGTGAAATTTACATCGTTTTGTTCCCGCCGTGTAGTGATAGTACCCGTCAAACTGAACAACTTTTAACGAAAAAGAAATTTCCTGCGACAAAAAAATTTTTGGTCTCTCTCTCCATACAAAATGAGATTCCCGACCGACCCATTTTGTATGGAGAGACCAAAAATTTGTTTTTTCACAGGAATTTTTTTTTCGTGAAAAGTTGTTCAGTTTGACGGGTACTATCACTACACGGCGGGAACAAAACGATGTAAATTTCATGCGGTATAGCATAGCTTCTTTTTTAAAATAGAGAAAAAAAACTCGTCTACCTGTAAAAGTAACCAATGTTAGATAGAACAAATAAGCACTGAGCCGACGAAATGTAAAAATAAATGTGCTAACAAAATATATCCCTAATTAAATTTCAAATCGAGTAGAATTTTAAAATACATTATATAATAATTTAGAAATAAAAAGCACAAGATTTGAAAAAAAAGCAGCTAAAAAATAAATTTTGACGTCCTTGATCTCGTAACTTCAAGTGACAACCATATTTTATTTTTCGTTAATATAATTTGCCTATTATTGACTTAGATTTTAAATCGATTACATTTTTCATAAACTCTGCCGTTTTCTGTTAATAAGCAAAAAAGTTCAAGAAAAACGAGGTTTTCGCACGATTCCTGCGCAGTGTCGGACGTAACTATCGTGAAGCATCGCACGCTAATATGAACTTCATTTCAGTAGTGCGTCGGTTGAACTTTCAACTAAAGCGCGTTGAGTTGCTAATTCTTGCCATAACCCGGCCTTAAGGGCCCCGGAGAAGGTTAAACGGTTTGACTCAAACCTTACGTGTTTGATTAAACCGTTTGAGGTCGGTTTGAATGGTTTGTCAAACGGCTCTGCGCAGTCTGATTCTGTACGCTGTCGTAATTACACTTCTGACGCGTCAAACACAACAAAAATATCAAATTGCATCAAACATGCTTCAAACACGTAAATGTTTGACAAACCGTTCAAACCACTTTTGTAAACGATCAAAATTGTTTGAGTCAAACCAAACTTTACGTGCTTGAATCAAACTGTTTGACTGTCTCCGGGGCCCTTTATATTTAATTGAAGTAGCGTATGACGTCACGCTTAAGCCCATTGTATATACTTAGCTGTGACGTAGTTGCGGTTAATTAAGTATTTTTTTTTTTTTTTTATAAAATGTCTCATAAATGTTATGGTAACGACCGCGAAAGTTTAAAATTATATAATTTTTTGTTAGTTTGATTAAACAAAAATTACGTGTCTCATATTTCTGAATTACCTGACCGACGAACAAAATTGAATGTTTTCTTTAACCAGGCAGGCCTATTGCAATGTCTCCATTAATTATTATGGCCAGATTGAGACGCTACCGACGAGATCGGACGTGTCGTCTTATTAGTAAAGTAAATAAATGATAATTGCAAAATTGTGACCTAGTTCGACATCAAGCAGAAGCAAATTTATCTGTGTCACATATTGTTAGGCAGATTATTATTTATAATAATGTTCAGTGTGTCTAACTAAGACAATTTTTTATAAATGGATCGTAGTCCCTTTAACCGGAGTGGGCTAACGCGCCGCAGCCCGCCACCGCAGACCATGGCCGCGTCCGCGGCCCAGCCCTCCTTGCCCGTAACCGAGCACCAGGAACTGGAAGACGATCCTCCTGAAGCAGTGCCCACACCCGAGATTTCAAACTGGATGACGGACATTGAGCAGTACCTAGCCGAGATAAGCACGATCGCAGCTGAAGGCAAATTGAACTCGGACCAGAAGATTAGGATCAACAATATTTGCCGCAAAGTGAGCCATGGAACATCTCAAATGGCAGTTCACTACCAGTCCCTTAAACAGAAAGCCATCCAGTCCTACTTTTCTGTTCAATCGCTTAAAGAGAAACTGGACCTTTCGCGGCAACTTCAAGGCCTTAAACAGAGTATTGAAGAGTCCTCAAAACCTACAACGGGAAATGTTTCTTTTGCTGAAATGGTCAAGAAAAGTGCCAATAGTTTTATACAGCCAAGCACTATTAGCTCTGTTGCTATTTATCCCACCGATAAATCAAAGTCGAGCGAGGAGACCAAATCCCTAGTTCAAAAAATTATTAGGCCGGAAGAGATGAAACTGCACGTGAGAGGACTGCGCAAAGTTAAGAACGGCGGTGTCATCATAAGCACTGACTCCAAGGACGATATCGAAAAGCTCAAGAAATCAGAGAAATTGACAACTTCTGGCCTTACTGTGGATGACACTCAAACGGAAGCCTAGAATTGTCGTAATCGGAGTGCCCGCATCCATGCAGGAAGCGGAAGTTTTTAACTGTATTTTTAACCAAAACTTAGCTGATAGAATGCAAGACATGACCGTTGAAAAATTTCTGGCCTCCATTAAATTAAGCCATAAATCTGGGAAGAAGGACGCCGCGACTTGCAACTACGTCATAGAAGTACCAGCACTTGTGCGCAGGGCCCTTATGGTGAATAATAGGGTGTTCGTGAACTGGTCATCGTGCCCTGTGAGGGATTTTACCCTGGTAACTAGGTGTTTCAAGTGCCAGCAGTACGGCCATGCGGCCAAATTTTGCCGGGAAGAGTCCAACACCTGCGGTCATTGCGGCGATGTAGGTCACGCAATGAAAGAATGCACAAAGAAATTGGAATCACCTAAGTGTGCGACATGCTTAAACTACAAGAAGCCGTGTGATCATAAGACTGGAGATTCTGATTGCCCCGCTAAAATTTTGGCTGAAAAGAGGTATATAAATTCTATTGATTATGAAGGCGCCTAAGAGCGTCATCTTAACCTATATTTTTTTCAGAACCTTTTATTTAACTTTTATTTCATTATGACGGATAGATTGATTTCAGACTTAGATAATTTCTCTGCGTCCGAGTCAAAACCCTGTGAAGTTGAAAACTGTAAACAATACATTTCCTCTTTTCATAATCCATTTACTATACTAACACAGAATATTCGCAGTATTTTTAAAAATTTTGATAATTTTAGTATTTTCATCCAAAGACTTAATTTTAACTGTGATGTTGTAGTCTTAACTGAATGTTGGCTAGGTAAACGTAGCAATTTACCTATCATACCAGGTTATAGTGCGTACAGCGGCAAGATAAATTACAATCAAAGCGATGAGGTAGTGGTCTATGCAAAGAGTCATTTAAATGTCACCATCGAGGAACCAGCTATCTTAGAATGTAATCGGTTACTAATAAAAATAGGATCAGATTTTGCAATCTTAGCTGTGTATAGAATAGACCCCCGTCTTTTAAAAATGTCAATATTTTTATTGACTCCCTAAACGACACATTAAACCAATTATCTTGTTTTAAAAATGTAATACTAATTGGAGATATAAACATAAACATTTTGCCGGGTAGCAGGGATTCTAATGCTGAGGATTATCTTAACCTATGCTCTTTTCACGGCTTACTCCCCGCACACACGCTTCCCACTCATAAAAGCGGCTCTTGCTTGGACCATATCATACTTAAATCCAGTTTCTAATCTCTAGCACTAGTTACTAACTCGTCACTAACCGATCATAGTGCTGCTCTACTAACCTTAAGCTGTAAATTACCTAATATATCTCGCTCGCAAACAATAACAAAATTAAATGTAAACAACCTTGAAAAAGATTTAAGCAACATTGATTTTAACCCAGTTTTCAATTCTGCTGACGCGGACACCTGTATGTCATACTTTATAAAAAATGTTCAACAAGCAGTCTTGAGGAATTCGATGACTGTACGTTTAAGTAATAAAAACTACAATATTAAGCCTTGGATCACACCTGGGCTTATTCGCTGTATGAGACATAGAGACAAATTACATATGAAGGCCAAATCAAATCCAGATAATTTATTATTACAAACGTCTTATAAAAGATATCGGAATTTTTGTAATGACCTTCTTAAAAAAGTCAAAACAAGCTATGATAAAAACGAACTGGAAAAGGCTGGAAGTAATAATAAATTAGTTTGGAAGTATATTAAAAATGTTACATATACTGCAAAACGGCTTGAAAAATCTTCAGGGTTGTTGCAAGCTTGTTCATCACAGTCAGCATCTGCTAATAGCGCGAATGTTTTTTTTTATCTCTATCGGAAAAAATCTTGCAGAAAAAATTCTAAGTCATTCTTCAGGTTCTCATCCTTGCACTCAGTCAACTTGGGATAATACTTTAAAATCTTTTGTGCTGCTAGATACTGATGAAAGTGAGGTAGAAACGATCATCATGGGCCTAAAGGATGATTCTGCAGCTGGTTGGGATAGCATTTCAAATAAAATACTAAAGCGCTTCCAACATATTCTAGTCCCTCCACTTACTTATATCTTCCAAAAATGCTTGTCTGAAGGAATTTTCCCTAAATGTTTGAAAAAAGCTGTCGTTGTTCCTGTGCACAAATCTGGCAGTAAAACTCAAATAACGAATTATAGACCTATTTCGCTTCTGCCATCTACATCTAAGATTTTAGAGAAAATTATTAATAATAGACTTGTCCAATATTTGGAGAAACATTTCCTTCTGTCCAAAACTCAGTTTGGTTTTAGGCCTAAGTTATCAACTGCAGACGCTGTGCACCAACTAACTGATTTCCTAGTAAAGGAACTAGACAAGGGTAATCAGACATTGGGGATCTTTCTTGACCTCTCTAAAGCTTTTGATACAGTCTCTATTCCCATTTTATTGCAAAAGCTTGAAGCCATAGGTGTAAGAGGCACCCAGCTCAAATTATTCGTCAACTATCTAGATGAACGTACCCAGTGCGTTAAGATAGGCAGTGCACTCAGTTGTTATATGAAAAATACCTCTTTTGGAGTTCCCCAAGGAAGTATTTTAGGACCAACACTGTTTTTAATTTACATAAATGGCCTTTGTAATTTAAAATTAGATGGCGGTAAAATCATATCCTACGCTGACGACACTGTTCTTCTTTTTTCTGCAAAATCGATAGAAGAAGTATATGAATGTGCACAACAAGGCTTTAATATTGTAAATAATTGGCTTCAACAACATCTACTAACATTAAATCCGGACAAATCTAATTGCATGCATTTTTCCATGCGCAATTCAAAGCTGGCCCTAACCAATCCTAAACTGTATGTACACCATTGTAAGGATAAAGACCAAACGAATAGCTTGTGTAAATGTCCAGTTATAGCTATTACTGACAAAATTAAGTATTTAGGTATTATAATTGACGATACTCTCTCTTTTAAACCCCATGCCGAAGCTTTGAGCAGTAGAATGCGTAAGCTAATATTTGTATTTAAAAAACTACGCTCTATCGCAGATTCAAAAATTATTAAACAAGTATACGCTGCCTTATGTCAATCAATATTATCCTACTGCATTACGTCATGGGGTGGCTCCGCTAAGTCTTCACTGCTTACCATTGAGAGAGCCCAGAGAGCGATTCTAAAGGTTTCTACATCCCGCCCATTCCTCTATCCCACTGACCTTCTTTATAAATCGTGTAAGGTTCTAACTGTTAGACAATTATTAATAATAAGCACAGTTCTCAAACAGCATGCCGCACTTCCCTTCAGCACTGAATTCACAAAACATGCCTTCTCCACTAGATTTTTTGTTTTTCTAGGACCACTACTTTACAATAGATTAAATGCTAAGTTGGACTTTTATTCTTGCAGCTATGGTAAAAGTAAACAAATTCTCCAAGAAGCCCTTTTGAATATGTCCTACGAAGACACAGAGAAGTTATTGTTAGTCTTGAAATGATTGTTTTGTTTTATGTATCAAATTTTATATAGGTATTTTGTACTTTTTACATAATGCCCTCTAATTTTGTCTATAAGTATACTAATTGTAGAATCTAACTTTTGTAATTTGTTATTATTTATTTTAATTGTGAGATTGTTAATTAAGACCAATTCTTTTCGCCTGAAGCACAGGAATCTTCCTAGTTCAGGTAATATGTTTTATTGTATCCCTATTGGAATGTTTAGTCGATAGTATTATATTGTAAAATAAGTTTCTCAATAAATTAATATTTATTTATTTATGTTTCCCACCAAAAACATAATGTGAATGTATGCCAAGTTCAAGTAAGGGCTTCGCCAGTATAAGGTGTGAGATCTTCCATGGTTACCAAGTTACAACTATATTTCCTTAAATGATTGCTATAGGAAAACACAACTTTCTTAAATTGCTTTAAAATTATTTGTCATGTTCCTTGCTGCTCATCTCAAATTCCTAGGTCACCTTGAAGTAGTCTAAACTTTTGATGAGTGAGTGAGTGAGTGATAAATATAGCGAATTTCGGATGTCAATATCTCGGGGATGGCAAAACCTACTTACATTCACGGAATTTGAAATTCTAGGTAATTAGACAAGGTTTAATAGAAATGCAATGATTCGATTTCGGGGGCGGTTGAAAGTGGCTCGTAAAAGGCATTGTATAAATTAGTTTATTAGGCACCGACTCCAAAAGGAAGTACAAAATTCTAAATATTTACTTAATACACTACCTATCTATTTAATTGAGGATATTGGCAATATTTTTTTTCATGTTTCATCTGGAATGTTATTTTATTTGTTACTTTTTAGTGGAGATAAACATATAAGGCAATTTGAAGGAGGTTTCTATTTTTTTGTTAAAATTATTTTTTTTATATAATTAATTTTCAGTGTTTTATTCAATATATTTTATGTAAGTAATTAATCCTAACCGCGACATATTTTCTATTATTTTTCTTCATTATCCAAAGCTAGGTTTTGTTATTTAACAGTTTCAGTACAAAGATATTATATTTTTGGTATTTGCTTAGTTTAGACTGCGTCTTTCGTGCTTTGCAACCGCGTTTAGTTGTTTATATAATAGTTTCTAAAATAACATAAGTTAAACTGGGTAAGAGGCTACGAAGTAAGAGGTCATTTGATAGTCCAGCTGGCCACTAAACTGACAATGCTAAGAGGAAAGAATAGCTTCGCGATCCTAACGAAATAGGTATTTAGGAAAACATTTGCTATGGCTCGTGCGCTCATACCCCCAGGAGAGAGAGAGCGAGAGCGTTGCAGCTCGCCGACAATAGATACTTTTCTTGATGAAATTCCCACTTCCGGAGAAAACGGTTTCCAATGACTAAATTTCAACAAATCACTTTGACACAGTTTTAATCAAAAAAATTACGTTACTTGAGGTGCCTATATAAGTTTGAATCTATTGCGAATTTTGAAAAAAGCAAAAACTATAAACCTAGTCTTTCATTGTGTCAATAACATACTAAAAAATCATGGAGATTGGAAAATATATATAGAAGTGGAAAAACGTTTTCTCTTTTTGTATGGACGAGCACGATTCTTCCCTCTTAATAAGCTTACAGTTTACCCCGATACCTGGGCTATTCGTAAGGAGTTTCAGGTTTGAGATGGTATCTTGAAAGTCTATCGTTAGCTGATTACAGATAGTGAACGTAAGCTGGCTTCTTCTTTTTCTTCATATTGTGGATTATAAGGTCGACAACCAACCTCACACACCCTGGTCACACAATTAATATAGTACTGGGCCCTTGTCAAAACCCACTGACTTAGCTCGAGTAACGACGCCTTCTGTAGATATTAGAGCCGAGACACACGGCTTAACGTGCCTTCCGAAGCACGGAATAATCTTTCTTTTCAGACAATCGGGTGATTCAGGCAGCAATGTCCACACTAAACTGGAGAAAGTCTCACAAGGACATTTTCGTTTAAGAGTGTCTTCACCGGGATTCGAACCCGAAACCTCCGTAAAAAGATTAAAACACTCGACCACTCGGTCATAGAAGCTAAATTATTTGTGATTTCCAATACAATATCCGAAGATTGCAGGTTCTTGCCCTGCCACGGTCGCCAATAATGTGATAAAATCGAATAAATGGAACAAGGGAAACGTAGATTTTCAGGAAACTGACAAAACAAATTTATTTCGTTGCCTAGCAACATTCCACCACAAACGGTATCGCGCGCGATGCATGTTGCTATCACTGGTTGAGGAGTTTCCGCTTTTATCTCTTATTCCATCATCAGATTTTAACAAAATTAGTATGGATCTATCCCTAAAGCACGTTCTATCGAATTAAAAAAGAATCATCAAAATCGGTTGAAAACTGACTGAGATCTGACTAAAAGAATAGACGAATAACGACGCGAATGCTACATTGTTGAGGAATTTCCAAGTTTTACCTCATGTTTCACCATCAGATCTTGACGAAATTAATATGGGACCACCTCGAGAGTAAATCCAAACGAATGAAAAAAGAATTATTAAAATCGGTTAGCAATTGGCGGAGATATCTAATAACATACATAAAAAAAAAAAATACAGACGAATTGAGAACCTCCTCCTTTTTTGAAGTCGGTTAAAAATGTTAAAACACCTAACCTAATAAGTATTTCAAAAATGTAGCAAGCTGAAGTGGCAGTGGGCTGGCCACGTCTGTCGCAGAACCGACGAGCGTTGGAGCAGACGGGTTCTCGAATGGAGACCACGTCTCGGGAAACGTAGTGTGGTGTGGGACGCCCCCCTGCCAGGTGGACTGATGACCTGAAGAAGGTCGCTGGTGGTGGCTGGATGAGGAAAGCGGGTGATCGTGCGCTTTGGCGTACCCTTGGGGAGGTCTACGTCCAGCAGTGAACTGCCATAGGCTGATTGATTGATTGATTGATTGAATAAGTATTTCTGGATGTAGTACACAATAACATAAATACGTAGCGAGTAAGCACATTCCAAAAACTGACTCGACAAAAAAAATACCGATTTATTTATCAAACCTGCACGAGAATCGGTTGAGAAACGAGATCTTGTAGAGTGGAACAAACAGACAGATGGACAGACAGATAGACATACAAAAATGGCCAAGCTGAAACGGAGACGCTTCGCTCGCTCGGCCAATAATATCTAGCGGTGGATCCAAGTGGAGGGAGAGCAGACATCGACCAGTTACAAATGTATAAAATCAGATTATTCAGCTCGCGATGTTCTTATAAAAACTGGTGACAACACTAGCAGTAGAGTGGCTAGCGGGGAATATCTCATAAAATTATTTTTGGTTAACAGAGTTCCAACCGGTATTCGAACTGAGAACTGGAATGAGAACCATACGCTCAACCACCCAGCCACAGAGGCAGTTGTAAAGTCTAGACACTGGGCAGTGTATCCGCCAAGCAAAAAAAAGTGTGGTACGTTGGGTATAAACTTTATTTTTAAAAACACGGTATTGGATAGGGACATACTTTAATTGTACTATTTAGTACCTAGTATTAAAAATGTGTACTTATAGACTGTAGAAATTATAGCTAGTTCAAATTGGTCGGTACGCAACGTACTCGCCTCGTACGGGGGCCAATGGTTTACAATGCAAATTTGAGTATCAGAAGCAATAGAAATAAATGATCTCATTATGTATCTCCTGATTCAGGCACTATAACTTTAATATTATAATTCTTAGATCAACTTAAATTCTTATTTAAAGTTGGGCCGTACGAAACGAACACGTCCTGTACCGACCATAAAGCTTATATAGGTATTTATTTAAATGTTTTTGCTGTCAATTAAGTGTACCAGAGTTTTGTTATTTAAAGTCAGTTAAAAACAACTGACAAAATATTGTTATGAATATACGTATCATTATTATTTATTTATAATCTACATAAATTTTAGAACAAATAATCGCACATACTTCACCAAAAGGGAGACCTCATAATTTCGGGTTTGATTCCAGACTTTTTTTTCATAGACTTATGAAAGTTTTAGAGGTTTATATTAAAAATCGTAAATTTTAGGAGGTAAACAACAATTTACGTATTCAACGTATTCCCAGGAGCTCTAATTTGCCGGCAATGTTGCCAATAAGGTTTTTCGAATAAAATGTGGTATTTTGAGATGATTATCAATGTAAAATATAATATTACAAGGCTGTCGGTTTTTGTCGACTGTACTAGCCATCTCACTTGCACATTTGAACATTTTTAAAGATAATGAATGATTATTTGGTTTTAACGAGATGTTAACAAAAAATTGTGGCTTGGCAAATATTTCTTCAAGGATTAGAATAGATCCTTATAAGAATCATCGAAAATTAAAGATGGCTGCCAACTTTCTTGTTTGTGAACCCATTTCGGTGAAACTTGATTTGAGACAGTATTTGACAAGAAAACAACGTTATGTTAATAATGACAAAAATCAAGATGGCAGCCAACTTTTTTGTTTATGGACCGATTTCATTTAAACTTGGTGTTTTGGCATAAAAACAACAATAATGCAATGTTAAATTTGTCAAAAACCCAAGATGGCGGCCAACTTTTTCTTTATAGACCGATTTTGGTGAAACTTGGTTTGACATACTGTTTTGGCATAAAAACAACAAAGCAATGTTTAATTTTACAAAAAATCAAGATGGCTGCCAACTTTCTTGTTTATGGAACGATTTCGGTGAAACTTGGTTTGAGTCAGTATTTAGACAAAAAAACAACAACGCAATGTAAAAAAATACAAAAATCTAAGGTAGCGGTGAACTTTTTTGTTGATAGACCGATTTTGGTGAAACTTGGTTTGAGACAGTATTTTAACAATAAAACAACAACGTTATATTAATAATGTAAAAAATCAAGATGGCGGCTAACTTTTATGTTTGTAGATCGATTTTGTTTAAACTGGGTTTAACATACTCTTTTGGCATACAAACATCAACGCAATGTTAAATTTTTAACAAAAGTTATAATTAATCATTAGTCGTTAATCCTGATTAAGCAATTAATCGTTATATAATCGGATTAACTTTTTGCCAACACTGCTTTGTTCTTTTTATGCCAAAACAGTATGTCCAACCAAATTACAAATCAGTCCACCAAGAAAAAGTTGGTCGCCATCTTGAATTTTAGTAAGCTTCAACATTGCGTTGTTGTTTTTATGCCAAATTAGTACGTCACCAAGTTTACCAAGTTTCACCGACATCGGTCTATAAACAAAAAAGTTGGTCGCCATCTTGGTTTTCTGTCAATTTTAACATTGCGTTGTTGTTTTCTTTTCAAAATTCTGTTTTAAATCAAGTTTCAACTAAATCTGTTACAAACTATCTACATTCTAAATTTCATCCAAGTCTGTTGAATGCTTTAGGCGTGAAGGCGGAACAAACATCCAAATATATTTTCACATTTATAATATTAGTGTGATTCGAATATTGTTTACAATTGGAATATTAGAAGCAAATTGGAATATTCATAAAACAATAATTTAGTACACCTTTAAACGTATCTAAAGAAAAGTATCACCCCCAATAGTAGCAAAGGACCCCACACTTAGTTAAATAATAAAGCTATAAATGTTTGAATTAAAACGTTATATTTTTATCTACACGGTAATATAATTATTTAATTGATCTAAAATTTATGAATGTATACACCTCTAAAACTTTCTGAAGTCTATGCAAAAATTGTTTTAAAAAACACGGAATAATGTCTTTTTTATTTAGTTTAGTGTATATAATTAATATAATTTATAAACCTCTAAAACTTTCATAATTCTATGCAAAAATTGTCTTCAAAATCAAAACCGAAATAACGAGGTCTCTTTTTTGGTGCAGTATGTGCAAGTATCAGGCTCAAGTTACATTAGTTTGAATGAAATTGTCCCGAAATATTACCATTAGATAGGCTGTGATGTGAAAAGTGGACTTCATCTAGTATACTAAAAATTAAAAGTGTGAATAACAGATGGTGGGATTTACTTTTTTAAAACAGTATCCGACGGACTGAGGGCTTCTACAATGTCATTATAGTTTGCTGAATCGTTCATAAGTTTGTTTTTTTTTTTAAGTTAGTTAGTTTTTTTCTAAAATAGAGATAAATTCAATTAGTTGACCGAGCGAGCGAAGCGTCTCTGTTTCAGCTTGGCCAAAGATTTAAATTTAAAAATAAAATAAAATAAAAAAAAAGGGGTTGGGGGGAATGTTTGTGGAGAAAAAATACAAATAAATTAATGAGAATAAAAAATAAATAAAAAAAAAAACATACAAAAGTGTACCTACACCTGGGATTGAACCCACGATAATGTGAATTTCTAGTACCACGACTTACCCAATTAGACTGTATAGATTACATGAGCGGGATTGAAATAGCTCACCCTTTTGATCGACCATTATTTTGAATTAGTGAGTGAAATACTCCAACGAATCAGCAAAACAAATTATAGTAGATTAGGTTTTTACTTTATAACTTCCATCATTTGTTTCTGTTTTTTTAGATCAATCTTCTATTATTTGTTTTATTTTCCATTTTTATACAGTTCAGATTATTATTTTACATTTATTTACAGTTAATAATACTTTACAAGCAAACACAAATAATTTAAAGTATTTGAGTATTGAGTATTTTAAATAAAAACAAATACTTCTATGTACAAATTTGTATATTTTACGATATATTTACAAAAAATTGTTTCCCGCTTTAGTCTATACAAACGAACGGAGCGCAGAACGCAGAGCGACATAGGTCCGTCTAGCAGCGCGCCTCAGCGATCACTGTCGGTCTCGGTACAAGTAAGAGAGATGCAAATAATGGTGTGAGCGCGCGCCGCTGAATACAAGTTGTGAAATACAACGAAACGAAATTGTGTAAAAACTAATTACTTAATTAAAAATCGGAAACAACGGCCAAATGGAGAAACGCATTACGAATTTATTTTAATAACTTTTACTAAAAACTTAGGTAAACAGATCTTAGGTACGTCCAAAGGACCTCTTCGTACCGGCAAAGACCCTAAATGGTGGAGTGAGAAGGTGCGAGAGATACTGGCAACTAAGAAATCTCAGTTTAAGACCTGGCAAACTTCTAAATTGGACGAAGATCGAATTAACTATAAAGAGACGAAGAAACGCGCAAAGAAAATCGTTGCACAAGAGAGAGCCAACTCAAACCAGGCTTTTTATGACAATTTGGAAAACGCCAAAACTGAAAATGAGGTGCTAAAAATTGCGAAATCTAGATATAGATCAACAATGGATATTAAAGTAAACAAATATATAAAGAGCAAAAACCATCAACTAATCACAAACAACGAACAGATCAGCGACAGGTGGCTAGAATACTATGAGCAACTGCTTAATGAGGAATTCCCACATGAAGAACCAGCACCCCTGCATGCTATACATGGACCTATAAACAATGTAGACGAAAGAGAGGTTAAACAAGCGGTGACTGCAATGAAAAACCGGAAAGCACTGGGACCTGACGAGGTGCCAGCAGACTTATGGAAGCGACTTGGCCCACTGGCAGTAGCCTGGTTGACCAAGTTGTTTAATATCATTCTAACCACCCAAAACATCCCAGAGTCATGGCGGAAAAGTTACCTAATGCCGTTCTACAAAAACAAAGGAGATGTAGCAGAGTGTGAAAACTATAGAGGTATAAAGCTCACTTCGCATACGTTGAAAATATGGGAACGGATCATTAACAAACGTATCACAGCCCTCATCAAAATATCTCCAAATCAGTTTGGGTTCACAGCATCCAAATCAACCACCGATGCCATACAAGCGATCAGAATCGTGATGGAAAAATATAGGATTAACAACAAAGACCTACACCTAGCATTCATTGACCTCGAAAAGGCATTTGACCGCGTGCCACGTAAACTTGTATGGCAGGCACTTAGAGCCCAAAACGTACTAGAATACTACGTCCAGATTATTCAGGATATGTACTGCGGTGTTAGCACAAGAGTTCGAAGTCTAGCAGGTCTAAGCAAGGCTTTCGAGGTTAAAGTAGGCGTCCACCAGGGTTCTGCGTTAAGCCCCTTACTTTTTAATCTGGTGATGGACTACCTCACTAAGGACATACCCGCACCATTACCGTGGACCATGCTATATGCAGACGACATTGTACTAGCCGCAAATACTGCACAACACCTGCAGGAACTCCTCAATACATGGACACAGTCTCTGGAAAAGTACGGCCTGCGTGTCAGCAGAGGCAAAACCGAATATTTGAAATGCTCCTTCAGCGGAAACACAAAGGATGAGACTATACACATTGGTACAACACCCATTCCAACAGTTAAGAAGTTCAAATATTTAGGCTCCGTGTTGACACCAGATGCGAACGTGGATGAAGACGTTACTCACCGCGTAAACGTTGCGTGGCAAAAATGGAGAACGCTCACAGGAGTATTGTGCGATCCTCGTATGCCCGTAAAAGTAAAAGGCAAAGTATATAAGACTGCAGTTCGCCCGGCGCTACTGTACGGATCCGAATGTTGGACAGTGAAGAGAACCCATGAGCAAAAAGTACATGTCAACGAGATGAAGATGTTGAGATGGGCGGGAGGTGTGACTCGACACGATAAAGTGCGCAACGAATATATAAGAGGCAGCTTTAAAGTCGCGCCAATCACCCAGAAACTCACCGAAAACCGCCTCAGATGGTATGGACATGTGAAAAGAAGAAGTGAGGACCATGTGGTACAGATTGCACTAGATCTGCCTGAACAAAAGAAAGGTAGAGGCCGCCCGCCATTAACCTGGTGGTCTAAAATACAAAGAGACCTCAAGGAAGCCCATTTGCCTGAAAAGACAATCCAGGATAGAATGTCCTGGCGCAGAAAAGTGAGGAGACCCGACCCCAAATAATGGGAAAAGGGCAGGACAAAGAAAGAAGAGAAGAACTTTTACTAAAAACTATTCACATATTAGTCGTAGAGCTGAGTTTGGACTCATTTTCTATCGAGAAAAGTTTACGAAATCGTATTTTGGAAACAACAAACTTGTAGGAAATATGCTCAATAATAATATATTTTAATTTTGGCGTGATCTGTTGTATACTTTTTGCCAGCGGCAACCGAATATGATGCGCATTTAGCTCATTCCAGCGCCTTAATGCCTGTTAACACGAGGAAAACCCTTTTAACTAAGAATGAAACCTCGCTTCATAGATTTATCGCCCCCGAGACCCCCTATATACCAAATTTTATCGAAATTGTTGCAATGGTTTCCGAGATTCTTATTATATAGATATACGAGAATTGCTCGTTTAAAGTATAAGAGATAACGATGACAATACACTTTATTATTGTAGGGGATACATAATAAGACAGGATATAATGGTCATAACGAGAGCAGATGATCTCAGTCACCAATATCGTCTCCACCCATGGTTTCCACATTCACTCACACATATCATTTTGCGTGGCAGAATAAAGAATAAATAATGATGCTCGATAAATGTCTTAGTATCCGGACCATAAAACTTACAAAAAAAAAACTGTACATTTCTTGCTGTCAGTCTTTACTGAATATTTGGGGCGTATTCCGATTCAGACTTTCAGCGCTGTCAGCGATCAGAAAAGCAAAAAACGTATGAGTTTTTGTTAGCTGACAGTAATTCGGAACGCGACTACGGGTGCTTTAATCGATTTTAGCGCGTTTCGGAACGCACGGACGATGTGTCGCCATTAGTTAGAAAGAAGAAAAAAAAAAGATGTAACTGTCACCCACTTATAGATGTAGAAATATTTATAAATTGTTTTTTTCGTGTTTGTTTACGTTATTTGGAAAAATTTTAAATTTTGGCCACCATGAAATTTACTGTTGCATACTTAGAAGTTTTATTTATTACAGGCAGTATACAAAATATATACGGATTTACGTATGTGACGACAAAAAAAACAACAAAGAGTATAGGTGCTATAGTGGTTAATTCAACTTCACAGTCTACAAGTGCATCTGACCCAGAAAGTGGTCAATCCACAACTACCCAGCGTGATATACTGGAGTTATTAGGGTTTACTGATGCCGATAGTGAACATCTGTCTCCAGTTCAGTGGTCGACTACCAAAGAATCTATACAAGCAACTAAAAACCATAAATCTACTCAACGATTGAGTAGGATACAACTTCTTTTTACTCAACAGTCAAATACGAAATTACCTTCATACCATATTTCTACTGTCAATTCATCTAAGAGTAACAATTCTTATATATACCCGTTTACAGTCAAGAAAACAACTACTCATCCTAGCATAACTCAGCTGGCTGAATCCAAGAATTCTACTACAAAGATAACTACCAAAAGTTTGTCTACCTGGCGTACTAAAACTCAGCTGCCTTACCCCAAAAAATCTGACATTCAGTTGGATAAAATTCGGCTATTTTCTACCAAGAAACCTACTACGCATTGGAGAAGCAATCAGATATCTTATACCATGAAACCTATTGTCCAGTGGACTATAACTGAGATATCTTTTATAGAAAAATCAAGTGCCCAGCCGCATAGAATTCAGCTTTTATCTACCAAGAAATCTAAATTCCCACTCACTAGAACCCATCTACCTAACACCAAGAAATCTACTCAGCCAACCAGAACTCCGCTATCTGTTATTAAGTTATCTAATTCCCAACACACCAGAAACCATCTACCTTACATTAAGAATTATACTAATAAGCCGCATAATTCTGAAGTGTCTCCTATCCTGATATTTCTAAAATCTCGACGTCGTCGTGATTTTTTACGATCGGAAGCTGAAACTACTACTACTGAGGCTACCACTACCGCTGAGGCTACTACTACTGAGGCTACCACTACTACTGAGGCTACCACTACTACTGAGGCTACCACTACTACTGAGGCTACCACTACTACTGAGGCTACCACTACTACTGAGGCTACCACTACTACTGAGGCTACCACTACTACTGAGGCTACCACTACTAGGACCAGAGAGTCTACTATGACGACTGAAATAACTCCGATTGTATTCCCTATTGAAGGATTTTACAACGCTTCATTGTGCTTTGAATTCAAATCCCAAGTATTCGATTGTCCGTCATTTATTCTGAAAAAAGAAGAAGCTACAGATTTGCAGCTGGAGCGTTTAAGGTTACGCCAGATGAAGGCTTGGTGCTTCCATTCGAAGAGATTTGAAAGAAAGTGTGAAAACTGGTACCTTAGTGAATCTAGATGGATTTCGGAAGCCTGCCCCGGTTTCAATGGTGGACCAGCCTATAAAATCAGGCCACCACCTAGAGTAAGCAATCGTTATTATAGCCTAACAATAAAAAAAAAACTTTTTGGATGTTGAAGTAATGAGAGACTTTCAGTGCCATGTTCTACTAAAAATTTGTATATCGTCTCCGTTCATTTTACGATATTCACCAAAAGTTTATTATTATTGGATAAAGCACTATGCGTATTATAAATACTTAGTACATTATGATACGAGTATCGTAGGTGGCAAAGTACAAACGAAGTAACTTATCTTTTTCACGAGTTTGTTATACTTGTAAAATCTGAGATTCGTGCGTCTGATATACGACGTTTTTTGATACACTTAAGAGAAAACTGATAGTAAATAGGAAAATGAAATGGTTAAGAAAGGTACCCCTACAAAAGCTTTGATGCTACAGGTAAAATTGTTCATGTAAAAGTTGAAAAAACTAATCTTTAACATATCACGCGCCGTTTCAGTTGCTGTACTATTCAGATTTCCTAATTCCACTCAAAAAGGTACCAGTAGGGAGGTATTGAGTTAAGACTAGTTTCGGAATCTAGAATAGTACCTTCATCATAATAATAAAAAAAACAATATATTTTCTAATACTGTTTTTTGTAATAGGTATCCAAAGATGAAACTTTGAAAAAACTAGTTTTGAGTAAATTTAGTTTAAAGGGTTTAAAGGTTTGCGTTAAAAAAATTTACTCATTTGTTATAAGGTCTTTAGCTTAAGTTGCGCATCGAATGAAGTACGACCAATGTATTCAACTTACTTATACCACCGCTAATATACAAATAGGAGGTACCTATTAAAATAAAAATCCCAAATCCAGACAAAAATAACGACAACAATACAACGGACACGATTTTTGCACTAAACATTTCCTTTGATGGAAAACGTGCTTAGAAATTTCTATGAAATCGTAGTAAAAAAAATCGTAGAATAATAATCACTCAAAATCATGAAATGCCATGTTTTCACGCAATTTCATAAAAATGCGAATATCTTGGAAACTCGATGCCGACTGGTACCTTTTTGCGCGGAAGGCTACAAATATCAACACTTGATCCCTCAAAAAACAACAATCAATGTAACGCAATCAAATGAAAATTTTACAATATCTGCGTCAATCTCAAAACAATAATAGTTTTCTTTTTTATAAGCATAGTAATGGAGAAAAGGCTCTCGCGAACATTCAGCAGGCACGGCTATTGGTCCCGGCTGCTTTCTAGTCGTTACACGTGCCAAGTCAGCGGCCTTTGGCGGCTCTATAACACTGACACTAGGGTTTGTGAGGTCGGTTGTCAGTTATACAGGGTATAAGTGACATTGCCGTGAGCCGTGTGGTGACGGCAGAGTAGAATACAATTGTCACCAACCCCTACTCTTCCCGTGGGTGTCATAAGAGGCGATTTAGGGACTACACATTGAACAGGGAACAGGCAGCAGCGCTCTCTGATACAGTAACCTTTTAATCTGCGATCTCCAACCCGCCTGCCAAGCGTGGAGATTATGGCAAAACCCTCCACTTAAGTGGAGGAGGCTCATAGTCCAGCAGTGGACTGTAACGGGCTATTGATTTGTTTGATTTGAAGTGACATGTCTGTAAAATTATAGAGTTCATTAAACCCATTATTCCGGATCGTATTTTACTGAAAATTCTTACCGGTTTATTTTTGCAGAGAATGGACGTCCGGAGACATACAGAGGAATCATGTGCTCGATTTCTGGACTACAGTCCGCATGAACTGGATATAGATGATTATGACGAAGAATTTCTTTACTACGGTGTTGCAAGATCATCAGCACATAAAACATTTGCAAATCACTTGGTTTTATTATTTTCTTTAATACACTTTTATGATTTTTTGTATGATTCCGTGTTTTGTTCAAATAACAGCGGGAAACGACACACCCATAATAAGGTCACCCAAAAGGGCACTGGAAAGGACTATGCTCGGTGTTTCCCTGCGAGAGCGAATCAGAAATGATGAGATTCGCAGGCAAACCAAAGTTGCCGAAGAATTAGCAGTGGGCGCACATTGCACGGAGAACGGACGCTTCGGCAAAAAAGTTTTCGAATGGCGACCACGCACCGGAAGACGCATCGTGGGTAGGCCCCCCACAAGGTGGACCGACGATCTGGTGAAGGTTGCGGGATGCCGCTGGATGTAGGCAGCGCAGGACCGGTCGTTGTTGAAATCCTTGGTGGACGTCTTTCGGCTGAGATGATGTCCCGCAACAAGAACGATAATAATAGCGGGCGCGGACTTGTTTTACTAGCCAGATTGAAACATCGTGCATGAACTCAACTTAAAAAAAGGAAACGCAAATTATTGGAGAGAAGTTTCTTCGGTGAGCTCTTCTCAACAGATTCCGCCGTTGTGTTAGTAAACTCACCCAATAAAATGTAGTGACGAATTTAAGTAATGTAAAATCATCCAAAAAAATACTTTTACTTTCGATAAGTAGGCAATTAAGGCTGGCCATAATAATCAACTAACCGTATTCATGGGCTGACCGTATACATGGGCTATATTTATGGGCTGGCTACGTCTGTCGTAGAACCGACGAGCGTTGGAGCAGACGGGTTCTCTCACGAAAAAAAAAATTCCTGCGACAAAAATTTTTTTGTGCTCTCCATACAAAATGGGTCGGTCGGGAGTCTCACTTTGTATGGAGAGATCAAAAATTTTTCTGTCGCAGGAATTATTTTTTTCGCGAAAAGTTGTTCAGTTTGACGAGTACTATCACTACACGGCGGGAACAAAACGATGTAAATTTCACGGTTTATGTGGTGTCTGTTAGACTCTAGGAACATTCCTTGTTCCTATAGGTCAGACTACCGCGTCAGCCGCAGAGAGTTGGTATGGTACGTACGAGGGTATGGTATGACGGGCTGGTTTCTGCAAATCGACGTGTACTGCGCCTATTTTGCGTGTGGAGAGGGTTTTTTTTTCTTTATGGCACTAGTAATCTTTGTGCCAGTGTCGAGTTTTTAATTTAATAAAAAACAAAGGTAGGGAAACTATAAATATAAAAAGTAATAGGATTGAAAAATGGAAAAGAAAGTGTAAGTATTATGAAAAAAAAAATATAATAAACCAATATGAGTGCTAACTTAATGGCACCCTGGTGTATGCTGTTTGCCGATGACATTGGTCTCGTCGGTGAAGATGGAGCCGAGGTCCAGAACAGACTGGTGAAATGGCAACAGAAACTGGAGAATGTGGGGTTAAAAATCAGCAGAACCAAAACAGGGTACTTGTTCTGTGATTTTCGCGGTCTCTCCAGCTCTGTAGCTTTATCCCTTGATGGGGTTCCATTACCAGACTTCGGGTCGGATCAGGGGCCCTTCCGACCCCCTGCCAGAGTTGCAAGTTACCCGGCGGCCCACCGCGAGTGATTGGCCATGCCTTTGCCCGTATGACTGCTGGAACTGCAGCAATCCGCAATTAGCGCCCAATACATTAACCTCTATGACTGTCACAAATAAAAGAAATATAGTTCCTACAGCGGCACCCCCTTCCACGCTAAATATGGACTTTTGCAATATCAGGGGACTTCATTCAAACCTAAACGTCGTCCATCACCACCTCGAGACGGCGAAGCCAGCCTTATTCTTCCTGATGGAGACACAAATATCATCCCCGTCCGACGTCTCCTACCTCATGTACCCCGGTTCCAGTCTTGAACAAAAGTTCTTGTTTAAGGCTGGGGTGTGCTTAAACGTCTGGGAGGATATTTGTTGTCGTCGCCTTGACAGCTTCGAAGACAGGGACCTGTCGTTACTGTGGGCGCGCGTTGATCACGGGGGCCACACTCGTTTTTACGCGTGCCTCTACAGGTCCCACAGCGGTGATGCTGAAACCGACCGACTCCTCGGGCACGTCCAGGAGACAGTCGACATAATACACCAGCAGCACCCCTCCGCAGAGGTGGTGATTCTTGGCGATTTTAACGCCCACCACGTTGAGTGGCTAGGATCTGAGACCACTGACTATGCGGGGAGAGCTGCCTACAGCTTTGCTGCGGCGTTTGACCTCTCACAACTGGTAGATGGTCCTACCCGAATACCGGATATTGAGGGTCATACTCCTTCTTTGCTGGACCTTCTGCTGACCTCAAACCCAGAAGGTTACCAGGTCTCCCGTCATGCTCCTTTAGGAACCTCTGACCAATGCCTGGTCCAAACCGCGGCCCCAACATGCCGGAACAAGTGTCCCCGACCAGCTGGGACTCGTCGTGTCTGGCATTATAGGTCAGCAGACTGGGATGGATTGCGCGAGTTCTTCGCATCCTATCCATGGAGGCGGCTTTGTTTCCCATTGGGTGATTCTAGCACTTGTGCGCAGGCTGTCGCCGATGTGATCCTGTTGGGTATGGAATGTTTCATTCCTAGCTCGGTGGTGCGCGTTGGTGGGCGGTCTAAGCCCTGGTTTGGTAGGTCTTGTGCTAAAGTTTGTAACTTGAAGCGGGAGGCCTACCAGGCTTGGGCCACTGCACGTGAAGCTAAGGATCCCGAGACACCCGATCTGAAGAAGCGTTTTAACGCTGCCTCTAGGTCCTGCAAAAAACAAATTGCCGCAGCAAAATTTGTACATACGCGCGGCATTGGTGAGAAACTAGTTAGCCACCCATCTGGGAGTTGTGCATTCTGGTCTCTTGCCAAAGCTGCGCAAGGGAACTTCTGTCGACCCTCATTACCATCTCTGCGCAAACCTGACGACTCGCTGGCTCATTCCGCTAAGGAGAAAGCCGATCTCGTTTGCTCTCTTTGCGTCGAATTCAACTCTTAATGACGGGGGTTCCACACCGCCTAACATCCCACGTTGTAAGCACTCGATGCCCAAAATATGTTTTACCCAAAATGCGGTACTGTAAGGAGCGGCCTCCTTTGAGCGGACTGGCTGTTCGTATAGTTCGATAGAGTTTAAAGATTTTGAAATGCGAATGGTTTTTTTTTGCAGTTTTGACTCGGGACGTCAGGTTGAGACCGAGTAGACGTTTGTTCTGTGTGATAGTGCTAAAAGATATAATAAATCCAATTGCAATAATTAATCGGTTGTGTCTTTCAAATAGCTAGCGCCCATCTGGCTACCGCCCCCCGTTTTACTTGGTGGAGGCGCCGGGTAAAGGATTAGATCGTCTATCCGCGGTAATGGATATGAGTCCGTTACAACCTTCTTGTTCAACGTTCGAAAGTCTATACAAAAACGCCAGGAGTCATCGGGTTTCTTGACGAGGACCACCGGGGATGCGTACGCACTACGCGATTCCCTAATTATATTATTATCTAACATCTCCTCAACCTGCTCTCTAATAATTCGATGTTGCTCATGCGACACCCTGTATGGCGCCTTGTGAACAGGAATCTCGTCGGAGGTGTTTATCTCCACCTCCAACAATGAACAAGAACCTAACTCTTTGGAATTAAAAGCGAACTGGTCCCTATAGCAGGACAACAGGTCGTTCAGTTTACTTTTCTGATAGTGATTTAAATCTTTATTGACATCCAATGTTTGGACCGAACTATCTTTCAAGTTCTCAGTGTCCAGAGACGCGCGAAGATTCTCCCCAAGGACTTCTGGTGAGTCCACAAAAACACATAATCAGACTGCGACAGCTTCGGTATCTGAGCAGTAGCATGTATTACATCCAACGACGAGGTGACTTGCGCAGGCTTGCTCATAAAACTAACACAACACCTATCTAAACGTACGACTTTCTGGCGGAAATCTATAGCAGCGTTATACTTGCACAAAAAGTCTTGACCTAAAATTACATTGGGCACTAACGCATTCACTACAACAAAGGTATGCACAAATAAATATGAATCAATCAAAAACTTTAATTCAATCAAACCATTAGTAACCAATTGTTGGCCATTTACCGCACGTACATATGGTGCCTCTTTATTCAACCTATCACATTTAATCACGCTACAAAGTTTATCAAACAACTCATTCGAAATCACGGAGACAGTCGCTCCGGTGTCCAACAGGGCTTCGGTTTCGTAGTTGGTGAACGACACCTTCACGATTGGCGAAGTTGGTCCAGAGGGGGCTTCAGTTGGACCAGAAAGAATTCTTCCCACCAGCGGCGGTCCATTCACTGGCGGCGCATTTCGTTTGGGTGAACATTTCTCGCATCACCAGTTGGTCGATTTCTTAGATTATATCGCTGTGTCCGCTCTTGCGACGACGGAGGAGTAGGCGAACGGCCTCTCCCAGCACCATACACAGGGTGCGCCTGCTGCTGCAAGGGCGGCGGCCTGACGGGTGTCTGCCACGGCGACTGCATCGGCGATGCCGGCGAACTTTCACCACGCACGTCGTAATAACGACCACTACCACCCGCGCGGCCATTATCGCCCGATGATCTCGCGCACGACGAAGGAGACGCGGCATGTAAGGAGCGGCCTCCTTTGAGCGGACTGGCTGTTCGTATAGTTCGATAGAGTTTAAAGATTTTGAAATGCGAATGGTTTTTTTTGCAGTTTTGACTCGGGACGTCAGGTTGAGACCGAGTAGACGTTTGTTCTGTGTGATAGTGCTAAAAGATATAATAAATCCAATTGCAATAATTAATCGGTTGTGTCTTTCAAATAGCTAGCGCCCATCTGGCTACCGCCCCCCGTTTTACTGTACCTACGACGTGCTCTGTTTTCCCTCGACGTCAAGAAGTCTAGCGGCCCCGATGGTATTCCTGCAATTGTGCTAAGGACGTGTGCTCCTGAGTTGACTCCGGTGTTAACGCGCCTATTCTCGCTGTCTTACGCCACCGGACAAGTTCCGTCTTCATGGAAGGTAGCCTTTGTCCACCCTATTCCCAAGAAGGGGGACCGTACAGACCCGTCAAACTACAGGCCTATCGCAATAACCTCCTTGCTCTCCAAGGTGATGGAGCGAGTGATAAACACCCAGCTCCTTGGGTACCTCGAACAGCACCAGCTTATATGCGACCTTCAATATGGTTTCCGTCACGGTCGCGGTGCTGGTGACCTTCTTGTGTACTTAACTCACCGATGGGCAGCCGCTATCGAGAGTAAGGGGGAAGCGTTGGCGGTCAGCCTAGACATTGCGAAGGCTTTCGATCGGGTCTGGCATAAGGCACTTCTGTCGAAGCTGCCATCTTACGGACTTTCCTAGGAACTTTGCACATGGGTCGCCAGCTTCTTATCAGGGCGGAGCATACAGGTTGTCATCGACGGTCTATCGAGACCTCCTTGGAGCGGGTTTCCGAATGGGGTAGACAAAATCTTGTCCGTTTCAACCCCTCTAAGACACAAGTTTGCGCGTTCACCGCTAAGAAAAACCCAATTGTCTCAGCGCCACAGTTCCAGGGCACTCCTCTTACTATCTCCACAAGTATTGGGATTCTTGTTGTCGACATTACGAGCGAGGTCCAGTTTCGGGGTCATCTGGAGGATAAAGCCAAGTTGGCTTCAAAAAAGCTTGGGGTGCTCAATAGAGCGCAGCGGTACTTCACACCGGGGCACAGACTTTTGCTTTACAAAGCTCAAGATAAAAGATAAAGATAAAAATATTTTATTTGCGTAAAACATGGTATAAGGCTGGTATGTTACATAGTAAGTGCATTCATGTTTTGCAAAAATCATAATAGCATGCAAACATTATAATAAAAATAGCTAGTACAGGTACATCAGTCAAAATTTAGATTCTAATAAATTCATGCATGTCAACATTATAATAAAAAATAGCTAGTATAGGTACATCAGTCAAAATTTAAATTCTAAAAAATTCATGCATGTCATAGAAAACATTTTCATTCAACCATAAGTAAAGTATTTTTAAACTGTCTCGTATTCAAAATATTAAAAGCCTTTGGTATCTTATTATAAATTCGTACTCCCATTGCCAATTTTATTATAAATCATCGTTTTTGGAATGTCATCAAGTACAAGTCTATCGGGATCTCTTTTTACACGGGTATTTAAATCACTTGCTTTTTTGTACAAGTTATACTTTTTCACAAAGATGCAAAGTTCATAAATATATAAGGACGGTAGAGATAATAGACCATGCTTTTTAAAAAGTGGCCTGCAGGATTCTAGGGGGTGGACTCCGCATATTGCGCGAATGCACTTTTTTTGAGCAACGAAAGCCCGTCCTACGTCGTGACTATTTCCCCAGAATATAAGACCATAGCGTAAAATCGATTCTACGTATGCGTGATACGTTATAAGAGCTGTCTTGGTATTAGTGATTTTTCTTACGTGCTTGAGCGCATAAACAAATTTATTAATCCGATTAGAAACATTATCTACTTGCATTTTCCAGTTTAAAGATTCATCTAAAGTCACTCCAAAGAATCTTGTTTTGTTATCTTGCTTAATAATTGTATTGTTACATAAAATGTCCATATTAGTATTACATCTCCAACGCAAAGAATTGTTAAATTGTACACATATAGTCTTGTCTAAGTTTATTTTTAATTTATTATTTTCTAGCCACGCAACTATGTTGTCTAAGGTAGAATTGATGTCAGTTTCATGATCTTTAAGCGTATGTTTGTTTTTATCTGTCGTTACAACAACAGAAATGTCGTCAGCGAATAGAACACAGTGATGATTGGTAACTTCAGTAATATTGTTTAAATACAGTAGAAACAACACTGGTCCTAATACGCTTCCTTGAGGAACTCCTTGTACGACTCCTCTGTATTCGGACGAATAGGCTGTCAGATCGTTGTTTTGGTCTAGTTTGTTAATAACTACGCATTGTTTCCTATCTTTAAGATATGACTGTAGCCAATGCAATGCATTTCCTCTGATTCCTAAAGCCTCCATATTTTTAATTAACAAATCGTGTGAAACGAAGTCAAACGCTTTGCTTAGGTCAAGAAAAAGACCTGTTGTAAGATTCTTACTGTTAACATTTCTGACTATACACTTTAGAAGGGAACCACCATACCATTTTATAACTTATTTAGCACTGGAAAGATATTACACGACCGTTACTAACGCAGTAGAAAATCCGAATGTGAACAGACAGAACTGCCAGACAGAACGAAAGATAATTTGGCGGTTCGTTCACTCATTCACTCACCTTCACTCATTTATACAATAACTGCTATAGTCAAATCAGATTTCATAATTACAACAGTTGAATTATAACACATTTAAAATAAACATGAGCTAAGATTAATTTTTGTATAAATTAATAATCATAAATTCAACACGCGCCCTCAAAAATGAATCTTAGTTACAAAAATATTTTGATTTGTTTATTATGTTCAAAAATACATAATTCACCTACGATATCCTATACGGTACGTATAATATATCTTCCAAGTGTATGCTGGGAAAAGTACATTATTATTATGGTCCAACATTTGTTGCAAGGATTAGGGAAAAACCCAGGAAAAACCTAATCAAACCATATGTATACAAATTAATTTAACTTCATGATAATCATTTAAAAATATACAACAAAATTAAAAACAATAATTAGATAGATAGATAGATAAATCGTTTATTTGTAAATGCAATACACAGTTTTTGTAGCATGCTAAAAAATTAATACTTAACGTAAGACTTAAGCGAGTGTACCACATCCACAAAACGGCCCTAACTCAGCATGTTGCAGTGACACGCTCAGCACAGTGCCACTGCGCTGTTATTCTGTTAGCGCCGCGACAGTGAACATGCGCGAGCCAGTGGAGATGCCTACTACTGTAATAGTAAATTTTATGATTTACATACGCCACAATTATAGTATACACACACTAGGTATTATCAGACACAGTACATATTTGATGCCATTGAAACTTTTACTTTAGCCTGTATTTTGTTTACACATTATTTTTTATGTAGGTTTCTAAGATAATTATTCATTCACCCCTTATAGGTACCTACTGTAACGTTATAAACGCTTAAATCGTATTTAGTCTAATTTACGGTGACTTAAGCTACTATTTATAACTACTAGAAAAATAATAATACACTTAAATCTAATTTTTAAACAAACAAACAATTAAAATAATATTTACAATAAGTTAATACAAATAATCTTACCAGGCTAACTAAACATAAATAATCACATTAATATTAATAACTGTTATATACAAAGTTTATCGATAATATACCATTTTCGTATATTATCGATATCACGTATCGACACTACCTCATCTCTAGTGCGCCTGCGCAATGCGCGCAGCAGCTCTGCGCCTGCGCAGCACGCGCAGCCCCCGCCTCCGGCGCGTCGTCATACAGAGCGCTGAACGCGCCAGATGCTATTAAGACCTCGGGACCATCGTACGTGCCGCTCTTTCGCACGTTCCCGCGCTAACGGTCTTTGTTTAAACTAACGATCTTTTTTAACTCAAATTGTAAAAGATCTGTGATCTATCATTATTGTGATTGTTCTTCCCCGCTTATTGGGTAAGTGTGAACACTATTGTATTGTTTTTAGCGATTGTAGTAACGTAGTGGTATCTGTATTTCATTGTATTTTTGGATTAATGTTTTTTTTTTCAGCCTTTATTACCACTTAAACTGTCTGATTCACTTCACTAAGCGTAGTATTTTTCTAATACTATGAACGTTATTCTCTTCTTTGTTCTGCATACGTTAGCTTTTGAATTGAACACTATAGGTACCTTCATTATCTTTTAATCAGCTGTTTGTGGCTTGCCTTTTGTTAGTTAGGTAGTTATCATCATTACCCTTTATTGCACATCATCCGCTCTGCTTTGCATAATACCGCCACAATCATAAAAAATATAATTTTCTCCTGTGATAAGTTGCTAGCCTCCCCTTTGCCTCCGCATACTGTCCATTTACTCATGCCGACGGATTTCTACAGGAACTACGACCATATTCTGACTTCCTGGAAGACTGGACGGAGGACCTATTCCCGGCCAGCCAGGAGTTTCACCCAGACGTCGGACATCGTCGGCTACGCGGACGGTTGCTGCACTTGTCCAGGGGAGTGCCTACCTACGTCACGAACCGATTTTTATTAACTGCCACTTTTAGGTCCGAACCCATATTACCTGTTTTTTTAGTACTGATTGAATAAAACACTGATTTTTTTTGTATTCAGTCGTTATTATTTGCTGGCCCTAAACCACCTACACGACACTACTTCTACTACTTGAGTACAATAAATTGTTCGAAATAGACATAAAATATATATAAGTAGGTACCTAATAATGCAATAGTGAGTTCACTTAAACAAGTATTTCAACTGACGGAGTTCATCCGACACCAACCATACAGACCATGAATATCACTAACTGACTGACTCGTAACTTAAGAATATCCACAAAGATAATATGTACAGATAAGTATATATTAGGTTGATAACCAACACTTTTAAGACGCTAGTATGCTAATTCATAACAGATCTGTATTAAGTAAGACACTTTAATAATCGTTTGAAGCATCTGAAGGTAAGTGTTATACACTATTATAATTCTGTGGTTATACTGAAGCCAAGGACTTGTTCGAGGAGATGTGGGATATAATATGTGTGTGTGAATGTGTGTAAGTAAGAGGGGGCATGTTAGTGTATGTGAGTATAAGAATAAGCATGTGAGAAAATGACGAGTGGTTAGCCCTACGACAGCAGTCTCGGGATCGGGTTATTAAATACAATACAATATTAATATTATATTGTCCACTAACCAGTCGTCAGTTTCTCCATGCTGGGGAGTGTGGAGGTGTGTGTGAGTATGTATGTATGGGGTTTGTGTTCGCATGTGCTTGGTTTGTAAAAGCCCTGGGTGAGAGAGTCCTGGCTAAACTGTTGGGCGGTTGGCCCTGCGACGAGTACATCTTGGGATCGGATTATCTGTATACAATATAATATTATTATTCATTACACTGTCCACCGACCACTCAACAGCCTCTCAATGAATGTGTGTGTGTGTGGTTTGTGTGTGAGTGTACGTGAGTGTAAAATAGAAATAAAATTTAAGATAGTGTCTTTTGCTGAGACAGCAGATGCATCCTGAGTTCATTTTTGAAACGTGCTTTATTAGATATAGCTCGTATTGGAGGCGGAAGGTCATTCCAGCACTTGGATGCCTGGAACTTGAAGCTTCCTCGGAACGCTGCAGTTTTATACCGAGGATGTGTCAGTAAAGGAGAAATTGTTCGAGGAGTATATCTATGATGAGAATATCTCCATGAAAGTTTGTAACTCCCCGACCCTATTGTAAATTAAAACTATGTAGAACAACGTGTGTCTGTTGTAAGACATAGAGAAAGTTATAATAAAAGATTCGAGACGAATTAAGAGAATTTTTGTTTTTTTAATACGTTCTTGTAATGAATTTTTATAATTTTAATACGTTCGTGTAATGAATGTTTTTAATTTTATTACGTTCTTGTAATGAATGTTTTTAATTTTAATACGTTCTTGTATTGGACATTTTTGATATTTCAAAAATTAATAACTCAGAAACTAAAAAAGATAATGCAAAACTAAATGCATACTTGGGGTGCATAGACTGAGATACGTTCGCATTGTGAGTTTCAGAAATATCGAACAAGTTTAGGAAAAGGGCCTGTTGACCTAGCGCGTACCGTCGATGCGTATCGCCAATATACATGGTGGGAGGCAGTCGGCCGTCTAGGAATAGATGGCTGGCGGAACGTTAAGTTCAAGAAAATTGACATTATTATAAAAGTGCAAAAATAGACTAATATAAGTCTATACTTGGAAAACCAAGTGAAATAATTGCCGAACCTAAAGTCGCAGGCGCTGCACAGCCTCTCACTGCCTTTCGACGGGATTTCGGTCCCTGAAGACTGGCGTGCTGCCTGTTTGATATGGGAACGGTTAATTATGCCTCTATGGATGACATATCCCATCCGAGATGGTCAAAAATGAAAATCAAGGGAATCATAGGCTTGACGCACCTAGATGACCTAATGAAAGCGGACACGGCCGCTGGATCAAACTGATCATATAATGCACTATATTTGACCATCTCATAGAGAGCCCTTATCTGACGCATGAAGACGAGGTATAACTATCGCTGCTATGATATTGTTGGCACTGCATGTCTAGCTCTGAACCGCTGATGTATGGGTCGCATCCTAGGCGTGATAAGTACACTAAGTTTATCCCCGATAGTGGAGTTAACAATATCTTAGTGGCTACCTTCAAGACGCAAGTCTGTGGAGAGATTTCTGTATCTGACCTATGAAGATGTGGAGTAACCATCGGGCTGCTATGAATGCCGCTACCACTGTATGTCTAGCTCTGAACCGCTGATTGACCGAAGACGCATACAGCGACTTGAATACATAGCCGCGGATGGGGACTTGTCCACAGCTGTGTGCGGTGGACCTCAGACTGATTAGTGTCGATGATGGTCTTTCAAGTCTTAACCCCGATAATGGAGATAGCGGAGGACATAGTGGCTTCCTTCAAGACATAAGTCTGTGAAGAGGCATACTGGAACGAGTTTATTAATTGAGAACGAGAAACTGGACGTGAACTGCTCTGGCTAATATCATCATGTATGATTTATTACTGAATCAACTGTGCGTTGTAATATCGACACATATGGTTGCAAGGAGAGGAGGCTCATAGTCCAGCAGTGGACTGGACGAGCGATGATGAAGGCTGTAAAGCTATATTCAGAGCGATAGCTGAAATGAGTCTTTAGATTCATATGCGGTCTCAGGCACGGAGACACGCGGCAGAGATATGTATATATGGAGATATGAAGTTGGAGCAGATCTGCCCTGGCAGTACCGTTCGGATAGACGGAGATCCAGTATGCAGGAGCAATCCAGATATGAGGCCCACAGTCAGTAGCAGCTGTGAGGTCATCCCTTCGAGCTTGCTCGTTGGAAGATGGTTTACCATCATAGGCGCTGGTTCACGTGTGGACTATCCTATAAACACACCCTTGAACGCAATACGTTGGACACTTCGGTGGAAGACGGGATTAGCCTCCCAAAAGGTTACCACAGCGGCTCAGCCGTATCGGGAACGCTACGGCTAGTATCGATTGGACGTAGTCCACTAGCTTCGGCTTACCACGAGAAGCTTATGCTTTCAACGAAGAGACTTTGGTCTCCTTCCATCGCTTAAGGCGCACCGGTCGGACCAGAGTCCGCTGTAGACAATCCTTCGGGGTTGTCTATTATTTTAACCTTTTTCCTACACCTCTGTGGTGAGGGGAGGACAGGAGCATTCTGAAGGACAGAGTGGGAAGTGACTCACAGAGAGCGCGTTGGTGGAGCGTTTATTCTCACTCGTCTCGTAAATGCTTTAACAGTTAGTTTGCTGTAAAGGTGTGAGCGTATCGGGTCTTTGCTGCTAGACTGCTGTCTTGCTCGGGATCTGGGGTCTTAGCAATCAACTAGCTGAAGGAACTAAAACTAGTTCCTTCGTCAGGGCTGGATCTTGCTAGATCTTGCTGGATCCCTTGTGTGATGGTAGTATGGAAGACACAGAGAGATTATGTAACTGTATTTTTCAATACGGTTGACATAGCTTAAGGAAAAGGGTATCCCGGTGCGTAGAGCTAGGATGGTCGTCTCCAAGAAGTATCATTAGAGAAACTTGGTTATTGATCATTCTGTTGAGGAAATGCCACTCAACGAAAGTTCCTCTAAGAACTAGAAGTTCTATTCAGAACTACAGACGACACACCCGTCGCCGGCTCTAAGGACTCGCTGAGGCAGTCCTGGAGCCATCCTTTTATACCTTTTAAATTACATATATCATGTAATAATCCTTGTGATCCATTTCAGGAATCTGGGCTCTTATTGCAGAAGCAATAAACTTCGAAGTTCTTTTCAGAATACGAAGTTAGTATTGTTTAATAAAGTCGCTGGGATTTCCTGGTGACTTTATTCTTTCAGTCCACGAGCATGGGTAATCAGGAGTAGGCTGCTTGCCGGCTGGCAACTGATACTCCTGTTTTCGGGCGAGAGATAGGGACAAATCAGTATATAGGAATAACATAGAAGTTGAGTAGGAGACTCTATGTGTAATTCCGCAGTTAGAAAACATAATATAAAGACGATCACATTGTAAATTTCTAAAAGAGTTTGGGTTACTCTCACAACGTAGAAAGGATCTGTTATTAGATGATCAACGGCCAATTTTGATTATTATTTTAGAGATGAGATGTTCAGTTACAATTTGGGGCCGTGACCAGGATATTCTAAATTGTATCGTGAACGGTGGCTATAAGCCACAATTTGTTGCGTGTGAAATGGAAAGAAACTTTACAATGTGAATGTCTAAAAATACCCATAGGACATAGAGATTGAAACGGGTTTTGTGTATTACAGACCGAATTATATTTGGTTAGTGGTGCATGAGGGCTTTAGTTTTAGTTTGCTAGGTTACTATGGTTATAAACAAACTTTTCTATTGTTATAGAAGGTTCATGAAACAGTGAAGAGGGACACTGTAAGAAGTGGAATAGGACACTTCAAGGAATAAAAACATAGGCATGAGTCATTCATGAGACAGTGAAGAGGGACATTGTAAGAAGTGGGATAGGACACTTCAAAGAATAAAACATAGGCATGATTCGTTCATGAAACAGTGATTGGGGACACTGTAAAAAATAAATAGTGTCATTGTACTATAATAATAAACAATGGAAAAGCGAAATATTTGATGATGAAGATTGGGAGAAGGAAGACCGGAGACGGTTTTCAACATTTATTGTAACAATGTCGACTTATTTAGCGATGTCTCAGGGGCCTCTACGGCTTCGGATGTATATCACAAAAAGCTAAATTCAGAAGTCGTTTAAAAGCTGGGTGTCGAGCGTACTGACGATTGTATCGTTTACGTTTTCGATGCTCTAGCGAATTGCGCGTCAACTACAAGGTTAGTGGCGGTTTGTCATTTTATTGTGGAACTCATCTAATTCCGGGCGGAATCGTTTTTGTCTTGTTGATGGTAAACAAATGTTTTCAGTGAGTTCGACAAACTCGCCGGGTTAATTGGCTTAACACTTGGGTCGTTGCAATGGAAGAGAAGTAGTTGCAAGCAAGTGAATGATGCACATTGTGCACATTAACGAAGAACTTTTAAGTAAGTCTTCGAAAACTGATGAGGGGATCAGTAAGAAGAGATGGTTATTGATCCACAGTACCTCGAGCGAGGGAAATAATAGATGGACCAATATTGATGAAGAGAGATGGTTATTGATCCACAGTACCTCGAGCGAGGGAAATAATAGATGGATCAATATGGATGAAGAGAGATGGTTTTTGAAGTGAGTCTTCAAAAGAAGAACTTTTTAGAAAGACTTTCTAGACAGTGATAAAAATCAAATAGGTGAATAGGGATTTTGGTGCATAATAGTGGGCGGTAATTCATATTATGAGGACCGCCGCGAGGAGGAAGAGATGGCGCAAAAACCTCCTCGCAAAAAGACATAGAAGAGAAAGGAAAGGCTAGGAAGCACTTTATAACATTATGTTTAAAACGGACAACATGCCTCGCAAGTTAGTCCGAAACGCAGAACCGAACAATACTGCCACTTGCACTTTTAGTTGGATGAATCATAAACGCTTCTGAAGAAGCGAACCAAGTCTAGCAAGCAGAATTACGAAAATTGTGTTTCAAACAGATGGAGGGACATTGCACTATCTAGGTGAACTAATGGCTGCGAAGTCGACCGTTGGAACTAGTTCGACGTAGGTAGAGCAGGTGGAGACTCCTTTTTCGAAACACTCAGATTTATATCGTATAATGCTAACATCCATGCAAGTGTGCAGACCATCAATTGTTGGGGGGCTGTACGAGAATTGTGTTCCGAACAGATGGAGGGACATTGTCATATCTAAGCGAACTAATGGCTGCGTAGACGATCGTTGGAACTAGTTCGATGTAGGTAGGACAGGTGGAGACTCTTTTTCGAAACACTCAGATTTACAACGTATAAGGCTCACATAAACCCCATGCAAATGGTCAGAACATCAATTGTTGGGGGGCTGTGCAAACCAACAAAAGTTCGGGGGCTGACTGACACAAATTCAAGGTCAGTTAATTATAATGTTATATTGTTGCGATAAAGATTGGACACTGAGTTCTAAATGGTTCTTAATGTCTTATTTCAATTGTTAGGAAATTATGCACCAATAGGAGTTAGGGAGTAGCACAATCCAATGGAGAGATTAAGTCCAGATTAAAACGATAAAAGTCTAGCAAGACAAAAGGCAAGTTAGGAAATTATGCACCAATAGGAGTTAGGGAGTAGCACAATCCAATGTAGAGATTAAGTCCAGATTAAAACAATAAAAGTCTAGCAAGACAAAAGGCAAGTTAGGAAATTAATTAACATGTGGTCGGTGGCGAGCCACAGAATGTTATTAATATTATTGTTGTTAATTTGGACTGGTTAGGTTTGTTTAGGTGTGGTTGACGGAGATGGACGTAACCACTTAGGTACAAGTTTTATTTAGCTAGATAGAAAATGGATAATTTAGGATTGTGCTAATATAGGTGTGGTTGACGGAGATGGACGTAGCCACTAGGGTAGAAGTTTTAATGAGCCAGATGGATAATTTAGGATTTAGTTGAGAGTTAGGAAAGTTAGAGTTGTGTAGGTTTTGTTAGCTAGGGGAATATAGAAAATTCCACTATAGGGTTTTAAACATGATTAGGTTAGAAGTTAGGATAGGGAAATATAATCGCGAAGCTGAAACCAATGGAGTGAGTACCTCGAGTGAGGGAAATATAAACGCGAAGCTGAAACCAATGGAGTGAGTACCTCGAGCGAGGGAAAGACGGAAGTTGAATGATTTGGTGAGGTTTTCGGACCGACACGCGGTGGCTTCACGGCCGTCAGTGTTGCTGGAAAGTTGACCAAACTTGATCATTCAGAGGAAGTAAAAGTCGTAACCAGATTTCTGTCGGGGAACCTGCGAAAGGATCATTAACGTATTACGATGCCGCTGCATATGTATTGTATGCTGCGACGGTGCGTATTACGAAAATATCCGTTACTGAATTGCGTCATCGTCGGCTTGATGACGATGCGCTGATGTTTCGGCGTCGCGCAGAATGTTCGATGCAGAAGGGTAAAAATCCGCGCCCCGAGTCGAACGTTGCGTGTTCGTAAACACAATAGAAATGCGGTTAGAAAAGATGTGCATACACACGGAATTGTATAGTACTCGTGCACGCGTGCAACGAGAGAGAGAACCAGATCCCAGGTTTACTGGTTGATTTTGTTTTCCTTTTCTTCGCGTGTGTATGACTATTTTCATTGCGTCGTGCATCTTTTCTAAGATACATATTTTAATCAAAAGCCTGTAAACATTGGAGTGAGTACCTCAAGTGAGGGAAAGATAACAGAAGCTTGAGATAGAACTACAGTACCTCGAGTAAGGGAAATAATAGTAGTCCTAATCTAACACATGAAATACTTTCCAAATGAAGTTAAGCTGATGGAAATTTTTGTCTTCATGAATTTCAACAAAACTTTGGGGCTGGATGTAACTCCCCGACCCTATTGTAAATTAAAACTATGTAGAACAACGTGTGTCTGTTGTAAGACATAGAGAAAGTTATAATAAAAGATTCGAGACGAATTAAGAGAATTTTTGTTTTTTTAATACGTTCTTGTAATGAATTTTTATAATTTTAATACGTTCGTGTAATGAATGTTTTTAATTTTATTACGTTCTTGTAATGAATGTTTTTAATTTTAATACGTTCTTGTATTGGACATTTTTGATATTTCAAAAATTAATAACTCAGAAACTAAAAGAGATAATGCAAAACTAAATGCATACTTGGGGTGCATAGACTGAGATACGTTCGCATTGTGAGTTTCAGAAATATCGAACAAGTTTAGGAAAAGGGCCTGTTGACCTAGCGCGTACCGTCGATGCGTATCGCCAATATACATGGTGGGAGGCAGTCGGCCGTCTAGGAATAGATGGCTGGCGGAACGTTAAGTTCAAGAAAATTGACATTATTATAAAAGTGCAAAAATAGACTAATATAAGTCTATACTTGGAAAACCAAGTGAAATAATTGCCGAACCTAAAGTCGCAGGCGCTGCACAGCCTCTCACTGCCTTTCGACGGGATTTCGGTCCCTGAAGACTGGCGTGCTGCCTGTTTGATATGGGAACGGTTAATTATGCCTCTATGGATGACATATCCCATCCGAGATGGTCAAAAATGAAAATCAAGGGAATCATAGGCTTGACGCACCTAGATGACCTAATGAAAGCGGACACGGCCGCTGGATCAAACTGATCATATAATGCACTATATTTGACCATCTCATAGAGAGCCCTTATCTGACGCATGAAGACGAGGTATAACTATCGCTGCTATGATATTGTTGGCACTGCATGTCTAGCTCTGAACCGCTGATGTATGGGTCGCATCCTAGGCGTGATAAGTACACTAAGTTTATCCCCGATAGTGGAGTTAACAATATCTTAGTGGCTACCTTCAAGACGCAAGTCTGTGGAGAGATTTCTGTATCTGACCTATGAAGATGTGGAGTAACCATCGGGCTGCTATGAATGCCGCTACCACTGTATGTCTAGCTCTGAACCGCTGATTGACCGAAGACGCATACAGCGACTTGAATACATAGCCGCGGATGGGGACTTGTCCACAGCTGTGTGCGGTGGACCTCAGACTGATTAGTGTCGATGATGGTCTTTCAAGTCTTAACCCCGATAATGGAGATAGCGGAGGACATAGTGGCTTCCTTCAAGACATAAGTCTGTGAAGAGGCATACTGGAACGAGTTTATTAATTGAGAACGAGAAACTGGACGTGAACTGCTCTGGCTAATATCATCATGTATGATTTATTACTGAATCAACTGTGCGTTGTAATATCGACACATATGGTTGCAAGGAGAGGAGGCTCATAGTCCAGCAGTGGACTGGACGAGCGATGATGAAGGCTGTAAAGCTATATTCAGAGCGATAGCTGAAATGAGTCTTTAGATTCATATGCGGTCTCAGGCACGGAGACACGCGGCAGAGATATGTATATATGGAGATATGAAGTTGGAGCAGATCTGCCCTGGCAGTACCGTTCGGATAGACGGAGATCCAGTATGCAGGAGCAATCCAGATATGAGGCCCACAGTCAGTAGCAGCTGTGAGGTCATCCCTTCGAGCTTGCTCGTTGGAAGATGGTTTACCATCATAGGCGCTGGTTCACGTGTGGACTATCCTATAAACACACCCTTGAACGCAATACGTTGGACACTTCGGTGGAAGACGGGATTAGCCTCCCAAAAGGTTACCACAGCGGCTCAGCCGTATCGGGAACGCTACGGCTAGTATCGATTGGACGTAGTCCACTAGCTTCGGCTTACCACGAGAAGCTTATGCTTTCAACGAAGAGACTTTGGTCTCCTTCCATCGCTTAAGGCGCACCGGTCGGACCAGAGTCCGCTGTAGACAATCCTTCGGGGTTGTCTATTATTTTAACCTTTTTCCTACACCTCTGTGGTGAGGGGAGGACAGGAGCATTCTGAAGGACAGAGTAGGAAGTGACTCACAGAGAGCGCGTTGGTGGAGCGTTTATTCTCACTCGTCTCGTAAATGCTTTAACAGTTAGTTTGCTGTAAAGGTGTGAGCGTATCGGGTCTTTGCTGCTAGACTGCTGTCTTGCTCGGGATCTGGGGTCTTAGCAATCAACTAGCTGAAGGAACTAAAACTAGTTCCTTCGTCAGGGCTGGATCTTGCTAGATCTTGCTGGATCCCTTGTGTGATGGTAGTATGGAAGACACAGAGAGATTATGTAACTGTATTTTTCAATACGGTTGACATAGCTTAAGGAAAAGGGTATCCCGGTGCGTAGAGCTAGGATGGTCGTCTCCAAGAAGTATCATTAGAGAAACTTGGTTATTGATCATTCTGTTGAGGAAATGCCACTCAACGAAAGTTCCTCTAAGAACTAGAAGTTCTATTCAGAACTACAGACGACACACCCGTCGCCGGCTCTAAGGACTCGCTGAGGCAGTCCTGGAGCCATCCTTTTATACCTTTTAAATTACATATATCATGTAATAATCCTTGTGATCCATTTCAGGAATCTGGGCTCTTATTGCAGAAGCAATAAACTTCGAAGTTCTTTTCAGAATACGAAGTTAGTATTGTTTAATAAAGTCGCTGGGATTTCCTGGTGACTTTATTCTTTCAGTCCACGAGCATGGGTAATCAGGAGTAGGCTGCTTGCCGGCTGGCAACTGATACTCCTGTGTTCGGGCGAGAGATAGGGACAAATCAGTATATAGGAATAACATAGAAGTTGAGTAGGAGACTCTATGTGTAATTCCGCAGTTAGAAAACATAATATAAAGACGATCACATTGTAAATTTCTAAAAGAGTTTGGGTTACTCTCACAACGTAGAAAGGATCTGTTATTAGATGATCAACGGCCAATTTTGATTATTATTTTAGAGATGAGATGTTCAGTTACAAGTTTACAAAACAAGTATTCAGGCTTGCCCGTGTTTATAGTATCAAAGAGAAGGTTGGTAAAATGCAGCTGAATCCTAGTTTGAATTTTTAGAATATTCCAAGAATTTAGGTATGGTGTAACATGGGTTATAGGAGGAATATTGAAGCAGAATCGTGCACATGCATTCTGTTATTCAATTACTCTAAACCTATCTCAGCACGCATTCTTAGAAAAGTAATTGCAGGTAAGGGTTTTGTCAATGCATCCGCCAACTGTTTACCTGTGGGAATATAACATAATTTTATTACATTTTTCTCAATCTGCTCTCTGGAATAATGATATGTTATATCGATGTCTTTGGACCTCTTGTGATTAGTTGGGTTATTTGCGATACTTATGCATCCACTGTTATCTTCATAAATCACAATAGGACTAGAATTATTTACATACTACATGCCAGAGACTTTAGCCATAATGCCTCACGAATAGCTTCGAACAGAGCCATATACTCAGTCGATAAGGCTGCAACAGACATTTGCCTCTTTGTGCTCCAGGTAGTATAGTACAATTATCGAACAGTTTAAATAAGTACCCTGTAGTACTTTTTCTGTCGTTTGCATCGCTTCCACTCCAATCAGAGTCTACATACCCACATAAAATATTGCTATAATCACATCGTTTATAAATTAATTTTAAGTCAGTTGTTATCTGAGGACCCTTTTTAAACATTGCCATAATTTTTTATTATGTTTGTTTGTATACCTGCTTAATATATTAATACATGTGCTTAAATCTGGACGAGTACATATCATTATGTACGTCAAACATCCTATCACATTTCGACATTCATTTGTCATCAGAATTTAAACTTTCATAATTTAGTTTATTTTCCAGGTGAAGGGATTACAATCGTGCATTTAAAACTGTTTTAATGTATGCACTTTGATCTAATGTAATTTTATCATTGAATCGTGTAATTTTTATGCCTAGAAATAATTTTATTTCTTTTAAATCTGTCATTTCAAACTTACTCATTAAATAATTTTTGAAATCATTCATCGTTTGAATTTCAGCACACGCTATGACTAGATCACGAATTTACACTTCCTTTATTCGACATATACATATGAGTTGGTACACCTATCAACAGACGAATTTTGAAAAACCTTTTTCTTTTAGAGATTGTTCGAAAACCTCAAACCAGCACCTTGCCGCCTGCTTTAATCTGTATAGCACTTTATTCAAGACTAAACGCGCCTTGTACTCTTGTACCTTAAAGGTTTTCCAAATTTATTATGTTTAATTGAAAATATCCAACAACAAACAACAACATTTTTATCTGACGGCCTTGGCACTAAAGTCCAAGTGTTGTTGATAGAAAGAGAGTTTTATTCATCCCTAATTACGGCCTCCCACTGAGTTCTATCGTCTCGCGTTTTTATTTCCGCATTTGAGGTTGGTATCTTACATAAAATGGGCTAAGCACATAGTAAGTAGTCATCATCACTCTCATAATAAGATATAGGGGGACGAGATTCAAGACAGTTCATTATTTGTATCCTGTGTTATTATCATCTTTCTCTCTCAGGAACGCTCAGTTCAAGTATCAACCGTGTCGTTTATTTGGCGAAGTTTGTTAGAGCACTCGTGCCCATCAGATTTTTTACGTATCTGATTTATGTACTGTTAGAACACCCGACTTACCCGACTTGCCGGTTTTGAACACCGAGACTTTATTGACACTGATTTAGGCACAACATAGTTATCAGTTTTGTGACACTGATTTAGGAACAACATAGTTATCAGTTTTGTGACACTGATTTAGGCATAACACAGTTATCAGTTTTGTCACACTGATTTAGGCACAACATTGTTATCAGTTTTGTCATGGGAATTTGGAAAATTATTCCCTTCAGGCTTTAAAAAAAAAGAGGCCTGAATTGCAAGAAAAAATAGTCTCGTCTGTGATTTCATCTCTAACAGTAACAAACCTTTCGCATTTAGGATTCCAAACTTTATACCCGTTTGGTTCGTATCCTACCAGTATACCTTTCCATGAATTGTCATCAAATTTTGCCTTACTGGTTTTATCATGCACATAAACAGTTTATGTTGAACCGAACACTTTTAGATACCTTAACTGAGGTTTCCTATTGTGCCACAGCTCGAATGGTGTCTTGGATTGTAATAGGACTCTTGTGGCTGGACTGCTGATAATGCAGCTTCTCCTCTGAAAACTTTTTATAATTTTGCGCCACTTAACTTAAAATGGTCCTAACCATACTTTCTGAAAAAAAACAATCTGCTGTGTTGTCTTTGTAACTGTCAAATTATATGTTATTTCCTTCTCAACACAGTAATTTTTTTTTATTTCAGTAGAGTATTTTCCACTGTTATCAGAATACAAATTGACAAGTTTAAAATTAAATCTAGCTTTAATTTTCACAACGTAATCTTCAAAAGCTGAAAATAAATCTGATTTGTACGTTATTAGGTACACAACACAGTAATAATAATAATAATAATAATAATAATAATAATAATAATAATATGTGGGGACATCTTCACACACGATCATCTGATCCCAAACTAAGCAGAGCTTGTGCTATGGGTACCAGACAGCTGATATACATTACATAAATAGATATATACATACATATATAGATAAACAACATGAGATAGATACAATAATGAGTAAATTGATCAACAAATAAAACAAAATAATTCTTATTATCAATAGTTGGAAAAGTAATAGGTCCACAAACGTCGGAGTGAACAACATATAACGGTCGTGTATGGTCTCACTGCCACACATACATTTTGTCAATGCTGCGACTTAATTAGGCCGCACGCGTATGTTTTCGTTATTACTAACTTTATATTATTAAGTACAATTTAGTGCGTCGACTACTGTCACACAGTAAACACTACTCAAGAAAGGAATTGCCATAATTTACCTGTTTTATACTTAGGTTTTTTTTTTAACTTCTATTTTACATACTTTTACTACTTTGGTGTTCTTTCTCTTTGACGTGCTCCGAGTCTGCAAGTACTTACCGGCAGATCAACTACAATTATAGCACTTTTACTAAGTGTATAAGTCTAACTGGGTTTATACAGGTCGGTTAATGAGTTTTAACTTTAGGCTGATTAAACGGAAGTCGCGCTTGTTTACCACTTATGCACGCTTCACACAAATCATCACTACTTACAACGTTTTGAATTTGATTTACATCTTCAACCAACTTTTTAATTATTTATTTTATTTTTACTAATATGACCTAACCTTTGATGTCACAATTTACAAGATTTTTTTTTTTACTGTTGCATATTTGGGACATAAAATGAATCACTTTAGCACAGGTTACAAAATCTAACATCATTAAATTGTTCAAAGACTTACCCTTCATCAATGTTTTACCATTTTTACAAATTTGGGCTCCTTGTCCGTTTAATATGATCGTCATACCAGTTTGCTGCATCTTAGTAACCGAAAGCAAGTTGTATGGTACTTCCGGGCAATACAACACATCCTCCAGGGTTCCTTGAATGCCCAAGTTGCTTGTAACTTGAATTGCACTCCTTTTTATAGCTGAAATTTTCCGAAAATATAACCGTCTGCCAATTCAAATGTTACGGTGATTATATACGTCAAAAAAACAACTGAAAAATAAATTCGCGCCACCTGTAGGAAATAGGGTTATGAGCCAAAGAAAACTTTATATTATTTTAAATAAATAATTAGTATATTATTTTATAACTTATTTAGCACTGGAAAGATATTACACGACCGTTACTAACGCAGTAGAAAATCCGAATGTGAACAGACAGAACTGCCAGACAGAACGAAAGATAATTTGGCGGTTCGTTCACTCATTCACTCACCTTTACTCATTTATACAATAACTGCTATAGTCAAATCAGATTTCATATTTACAACAGTTGAATTATAACACATTTAAAATAAACATGAGCTAAGATTAATTTTTGTATAAATTAATAATCATAAATTCAACAGAAGCCTACGGAATTCGTGTCATTCAATGATAATATATCTGTTTTTACTTCAGTTGGAGTCATTGGTGTTAAAAATATGGTATTTAATATAGTTTTACCTTCATTAGTGGAATTCACAGTGGACGTTTGGTTGTTTGTTGATTGAATAAAATGATTATCAAAGGTAGTTGCTATTTCCACAGGATTACTTAATATTAGTTCATCATATAGATAGATAGATAGATAGATAGATAAAAAGTTTTATTCAAAAATCTACATAACACATGTACATACATTTAAGAAAAAAGATACAGAAAAAGGAAATAACAAAAAAAAGAAGTACCTATGCATGCACATGTGTGCTGCAGTGATTGAAAGGGCCATGGCTAAGTGTAATTAGCCCAAAGGGCAACACTGATTTTCAGCCGTCACCCGTGGATGACTTGCACTCGCAAGCAGAACAGAAAATAAAAACCTAATTGTAATAATGTAATGTAAAATGTAAAGAAAATCGATGAAACATATATGTGCGTGCAGTTTATTTATGTATTTGAAATTGTGGTGTTGTGAAAGTGCGTGTTTAAAGTTGCAGTACCTACGACTGTTGCGAAAAATTATAATGAAAAATTTAAATGCACTAATTCCAGACAACTATTGGAATTTTCGTTGTTCATTGAGCAGGTGAAGTTTTAAATTGTTGAGAAACGAGAATTTGTTCGATAATTTTCTTAATGGCGGTGGAATGTCATTCCAACATTTTGTTGCCTGGAATCGAAAGCTGCCTCTAAAAGCCACCGTACGGTGAATATGACCCTCAAGTGGAGCACGCGTGCTTCTGGTTCCAAACCTGTCATGGAATGGAGAGACTCTAAGTTTTTTGAACAGATATTCGGGCTCATTAAATTTCATAACATTGAACATTAAACTTGACAAATGGAGATGTCTGCGTGATTGCATGTTCAACATGCCAGCTGCATTTAATAATGGAGTGATATGGCTACGAGGTGTTACGGTAAAGCAAAATCTGCTGCAAGCATTCTGCACACGCTGCAACAAACGCTGCGATTTAGATAGCAAACGTGGTCCAAACACAATGTCACCATAATTAAGTCTAGACAATACTAATGACTCACACAGAGTAACTCGAACTTTTTCACTTAAGAGACTACGTACCTGCATGCATAGGTACTTCTTTTTTTTGTTATTTCCTTTTTCTGTATCTTTTTTCTTAAATGTATGTACATGTATTATGTAGATTTTTGAATAAAACTTTTTATCTATCTATCTATCTACCTTATATAGAACTTTTAGTCGGTACATGCAATTTTTGACAAGATTCAATACATGTGATTCAAAACGGAGATGACTGTCAAACAAGATACCGAGATTTCTGGCTTCGTCAACACGTTCGACTATCTGACCATGGATATTTACGATGGGATTTGCTAACAATATCTTAGAAACCTGCATTTTTGTACCAATGACCATGAACTTGGATTTCAATGGATTGAGCAGCAGTGAATTTTCACGCGACCAATCAGCTATTCTGCCCAGGTCTTCGTTAAGTTTAGATACAGCATTAGAAATACATTTTGGATCATCTGAGATGTATAGCTGAATATCATCAGCATAACAATGGAATTTGCAGTGATTGATTACAGTCACGATGTCCGCACTATACAAAATGAATAGAAGTGGTCCAAGAATTGAGCCTTGAGGTACTCCGCGTGTGAGTAGCTTGAAATCCGACAGTACATCACCACCATCACCACCATTTACAAGCTTCACAGATTGTAGTCGGCCACTTAGATAGTTCTCAAACCAAGAGACTGAAGTATCCTGCAATCTGTAGTACCTAAGCTTAGATAGAAGAAGAGGAATACTGATACTATCAAATGCACGAGAGAAGTCGAGAAGTGCCAAAATAGTTCCTCGACCCGCATCCTGCTCAGCAAGTATATCGTCGACTAAATTTAGCAAAGCAGTACTTGTCCCACGTCCCCTTCTAAAACCTGACTGATATAAAGGTAAAATATTGTTGTCCTCAACGTATTTACTAAGCTGGCGGTATACCGCTTTTTCTAAGATTTTGGACAAATAGGGCAAGATACTTATAGGTCGCAGATCCTTGAGTTGTGTAGGATTTTGTACTTTAGGAAGCGGTGTAACAAGAACCACCTTCCATTGATGGGGGACAATACCGGTAATAATTGATTCATTGATTATATCCGTTAGTACTTTAAGAGTACGCGGAAGAGTGAGGATAACCATATCTCTGCTTATTCCATCACTTCCCACGGCATTAGATGTTATCTTTGTGATTATAAATATCATTTTCACAAATTGGACTTAAAATTAAACTAGAGTTTTTAAAACGATGTGTATTATAATAACAAAGATTTTCTAAAGGGACATCACTACCAGTTGGCAAGGTAAAAAAATGGTCATTTATTATATTAGGGTCATTAAAACATTCCGGCAACTTATCGTTTTGACTAGGGTCAACAAAAATTTTAGATTTTATATTTTTCCAAAAAGCCTGACTATTTTTAATTTTAGAGTTTACATAGTGGTTAAAATAAGCCCTTTTTTCACTGTCTACACTTTTTTCAACTAATGATTTAAGATCCCTCCATGCCCTTTTATCTGCAACGGATTTTGTTGTGCGATACTTCTTAAATGCTTCATTACGCAAGCCAGTCATGTACCTGATGGTGTCAGTAATCCAGGGCAAGGATTGTTCATGTTTTAATTTGACTTTTTTAAATGGAGCATGCTTATCAAACAGAGATAACATCAGACAATTAAACTCGTGAACTTTCTCATCAATCGTCGGCATCGTCAAAATGGATTCCCAATCCAGACTGTTTAAGTCACTATTGAATGCTTGGAGATCAATATTTTTGAGTGGTCTGTAAGATAAACACTTAGCAGGAAATTTTGACTTTTTGACAAGCAAAGTTACGTTCACCATAGCATGCCCAATATCGACAAATTTATTGACGCAATCACTCAGATTGCGTCAATAAATTTGTCGACATTAACCCATTGAGGCCTATACGCCGTACCAATTATTATACGCTGTCCATTTAACTTAGTGGAATTTGCTTTAGCACTTGGATACTTTTCGTACCGAACTCGTAGACCCTGTTTAATATAAAATTGAAAGTGAGCCTGCATTAAATAAACTCAAATTAAAGAACTTAGTCGACTTAGACATGATGCAAATGTAAAAATATAATGTACGACATCATAATAGACGCTAATTTACTCGTCAGCAGGCTACACAGACTTACTAGGTGTATAATAAGCAATAGCGATATTTTATTCTTTCAATATTATCTCCCAACTTTATGTCCGAAATTTCGTTATTTATAATATTCCATGTAGCTCTACTCTTATTTTTGCTTTTGTTTATATAATTTATGTTTATATTCTTCTTGGATTTAAAAATACACTTACTTAATAAATTGGAGTATGTGGTGTATTTATTTTTATTTTGCGTCGTCTTAGTCTTATAGTATTTATAACGTAGTGTACGTTTTGTTCTACAGCTTGTTCTAAGTCCTCGACTTATCCATTGTGGTTTCCTCTTTTTCATATTATTAACTTTTATTCGTACTTTAGGAAAGCAAAGGTCAAGTTCGGCCCCATATGGAGTACTGCTCTCATATCTGGGCTGGAGCGCCTCAATACCAACTCCTTCCACTTGACTCCATCCAACGCCGGGCAGTTCGTATTGTCGACGATCCAAAACTCACAGACGGCTTGGACACCCTCAGTCTCCGGAGAAACGTTGGCTCTCTGTGTGTGTTCTACCGTCTGTACAATGGGGAGTGTTCTGATGAGCTGTTTGACTTAGTGCCACCGTCACGCTTTTATCACCGCACCTCCCGCCACAGGGCAGGGGCTCATCCTCACGTCTTGGATGCTTGGCATCCCAAAAATGTACGGGTGTCGCAATCTTTCCTCTCGCGTACCTGCAGGATGTGGAATAAGTTCCCCCCTGAGGTGTTTCCTTTGTGCTTTGACATGGGGTTCTTCAAGGGGCGAGTATATAGGGCTCTCAAAGGCTGACAACGCGTTGGCAACCCCCCTGGTGTTGCGAATGTCTATGGGCGACGATGACCACTTACCACCACTGTGGCTCGTCCGCTCGTTTGCCTGCTTAAATAATATATTTAAAAAAAAAAAAAGCGGTCTGTTCCGGCTTTAAGTACCTCGGTTCACTGATTCAGGGAGGTGGCGAGATAGACCGGGATGTTAAACTTTGAATTAACTCAGAATGGATGAAATGGCGGCAGGTCACGGGAACAACAACAACTCTTTCCCTGTGCTCTCTGGGGTGCCTCAAGGGTCACACTTGGCCCCTTGTTATTCAACGTTTTTATAAACGACATCGTCGATGTCATAAAATTTAGTAAAGTGTTTATTTATGCCGATGACCTAAAGCTCGTTAGAGTTATTAGCGATGATCAAGACTCAGTTCGTCTTCAAACGGATATTGACAACCTAGTGGAATGGAGTGCGCGGAGCAATATGTCCTTAAATGCAGATAAATTTTATCATATCAAAATCACGCGTAAACAAAATATACTTCACACAAGCTATTATATTAATGGTAATCCTTTGGAGAAAGTTAGCAAGATTCGAGATCTGGGTATTCTTATTGACTCCAAATTAACCTTCACCCCACATATAGATGAAATTATCTCGAGAGCTTCAAGAATGCTAGGATTTATCATTAGAAATGGCAAAGTTTTTCAGTTTCCACAGACAAAAATCCTATTATTTAATTCGTATGTCCGAAGCGTTCTTGAATACGGAAGCGTCGTTTGGTCTCCTCAGTATAATGTACATAGTTTGCGTATCGAACGTGTACAGAAGCGTTTTCTTAGACATCTCGCTTTCACTAGTGGAAGGCTCAGGATGCTTCCCAGTTATGATGACAAACTAAAACACTTCCTCATCGATACCTTAAAGACAAGAAGGCAGCTACTGGATATGACCTTTCTTTTCAAAATTTTCAGAAACAATATAGACTGCCCTCAACTATTGAATCTATTTAGTTTACGTGTTTCACGTAAACCTCCGCGTCATCCTGCCACTCTGTTCAGCGCCCCAATGGCCAAAATCAACTTGCGTAGTCACAGTGCTGTATCCCGTCTTTCGAATTCATACAACGCACTTGGACAGTCTGTCGACATCTTCAGTGAGTCTTTTACTACATTTAAGGAGAAAGTATTAAAACAATTAAAAGATGCTTAGTTTAACTTTCACTCTAAAATCGTAAACCGCCATATTATTATTATACCATATTATTTACCATACCTATATTAGTTAAATTATTATTAAATATTATTGTCTATTGTAAAATTTTAAGTGTTATGCTATAGCTTTAATTGCATGCTGTGATTGCCTTCAATAGAATGTACATTGATCTTATAGTAATATGTTTATATATTATGCTACTATGTAATGTATCATTCACTGGCATTTCTAAATAAATAAATAAATAATCATGTGACCCCCGAATGCCTCTTAAGTTAAAAGGGAAAATTTATAAGACAATTATACGACCTGTCGTCATGTATGGATCAGAGTGTTGGGCCATCAAAGGGATGGATGAAAGACGACTTCATACTAGTGAAATGAGAATGCTGAGATAGATGTGTGGAGTAACAGGAATGGACAAGATTAGGAATGAATATATATAAATATATAACAGGAAGTTTGAAAGTTGCGCCAGTGATAGATAAAATGAGAGGAAATCGCCTTACCTGGTATGGACACGTAATGCGGAGAAATGAATGTTACGTAGGAAAAAAGGTATTGAATTTGAATATGGATGGATATGTTGGGAGAGGACAACCAAAGAAAAGATGGATAGATTGTGTAAAAGATGAAGAACGTGTTTAGGAAGGACGTGAGTATTGAAATGACGGCTGATAGGGCAAGCGAATGATGATGAAATAAGAATCGGACTTATAGGATTCAGAAAGAAAATAAATTATTCCCATACCAACTTATTAGCAGTAGTTCCAATTTTGGTCACTTCACAGATCCGAGTCACAGATACAGTGGTAAAGGCGGCGCTAGTAGTAATATAAAATTGCATTTATTGAGGTTGCGTGAATAAAATAGAATTTCCCGTTTCTTTGTATCTAAATATCTACAAAATGCTTTTTTAAAAAAACATTTCGTCACTATGTGAGTTGGGAAACTTTCGCTCTAAGAAAAAACATAGAAATTTCGAAGAATATTTTTATTTCTCATATTATTTATTTAAAAACTAAATAAAAAAATAAAAAGAACAAATAAAGAGTAACAACGACAACGGTAAATAAATAAAACTTTAGGATTCGACCTCGAGACCTTAGTTTTCTTAGTCACGCGGTATCCCGACTGAACTAATGGTACGTAATCGGAGACGGTGAAATTTCTCATCTCTTCTAACGATATTAGCTATTCTTTAATGCCTGTTAACACGAGGAAAACCCTTTTAACTAAGAATAAAACCTCGCTTCATAGATTTATCGCCCCCGAGACCCCCTATATACCAAATTTTATCGAAATTGTTGCAATGGTTTCCGAGATTCTTATTATATAGATATACGAGAATTGCTCGTTTAAAGAATAAGAGATAACGATAACAATACACTTTATTATTGTAGGGGATACATAATAAGACAGGATATAATGGTCATAACGAGAGCAGATGATCTCAGTCACCAATATCGTCTCCACCCGTGGTTTCCACATTCACTCACACATATCATTTTGCGTGGCAGAATAAAGAATAAATAATGATGCTCGATAAATGTCTTAGTATCTGGACCATAAAACTTCCAAAAAAAAAAACTGTATATTTCTTGCTGTCAGTCTACTGAATATTTGGGGCGTATTCCGATTCAGACTTTCAGCGCTGTCAGCGATCAGAAAAGCAAAAAACGTATGAGTTTTGATAGCTGACAGTAATTCGGAACACGATTACGGGTGCTTTAATCGATTTCAGCGCGTTTCGGAACGCAGGGACGATGTGTCGCCATTAGTTAGAAAGAAGAAAAAAAAAATGTAACTGTCACCCACTTATAGATGTAGAAATATTTATAAATTGTTTTTTTCGTGTTTGTTTACGTTATTTGGAAAAAAATTAAATTTTGGCCACCATGAAATTTACTGTTGCATACTTAGAAGTTTTATTTATTACAGGCAGTATACATAATATATACGGATTTACGTATGTGACGACAAAAAAAACAACAAAGAGTATAGGTGCTATAGTGGTTAATTCAACTTCACAGTCTACAAGTGCATCTGACCCAGAAACTGGTCAATCCACAACTACCCAGCGTGATATACTGGAGTTATTAGGGTTTACTGATGCCGATAGTGAACATCTGTCTCCAGTTCAGTGGTCGACTACCAAAGAATCTATACAAGTAACTAAAAACCATAAATCTACTCAACGATCGAGTAGGATACAACTCCTTTTTACTCAACAGTCAAATACGAAATTACCTTCATACCATATTTCTACTGTCAATTCATCTAAGAGTAACAATTCTTATATATACCCGTTTACAGTCAAGAAAACATCTACTCATCCTAGCATAACTCAGCTGTCTGAATCCAAGAATTCTACTACAAAGATAACTACCAAAAGTTTGTCTACCTGGCGTACTAAAACTCAGCTGCCTTACCCCAAAAAATCTGACATTCAGTTGGATAAAATTCGGCTATTTTCTACCAAGAAACCTACTACGCATTGGAGCAGCAATCAGATATCTTATACCATGGAACCTATTGTCCAGTGGACTATAACTGAGATATCTTTTACAGAAAAATCAAGTGCCCAGCCGCATAGAACTCAGCTTTTATCTACCAAGAAATCTAAATCCCCACTCACTAGAACCCATCTACCTAACACCAAGAAATCTACTCAGCCAACCAGAACTCCGCTATCTGTTACTAAGTTATCTACTTCCCAACATACCAGAACCCATCTACCTTACATTAAGAAATATACTAATAAGCCGCATAATTCTGAAATGTCTCCTATCCTGATATTTCTAAAATCGCCACGGCGTCGTGATTTTTTACGATCGGAAGCTGAAACTACTACTACTGAGGCTACCACTGCCGCTGAGGCTACCACTGCCGCTGAGGCTACTACTAGTGAGGCTACCACTACTACTGAGACTACAACTACTTCTGAGGCTACCACTACTACTGAGGCTACCAGTACTACTGAGGCTACAACTACTACTGAGGCTACCACTACTTCTGAGGCTACCACTACTTCTGAGGCTACCACTACTTCTGAGGCTACCACTACTTCTGAGGCTACCACTACTTCTGAGGCTACCACTACTTCTGAGGCTACCACTACTTCTGAGGCTACCACTACTACTGAGGCTACCACTACTACTGAGGCTACCACTACTTCTGAGGCTACCACTACTACTGAGGCTACAACTACTTCTGAGGCTACCACTACTTCTGAGGCTACCACTACTTCTGAGGCTACCACTACTTCTGAGGCTACCACTACTTCTGAGGCTACCACTACTTCTGAGGCTACCACTACTTCTGAGGCTACCACTACTAGGACCAGAAAGTATACTAGGACCAGAAAGTCGACTACGACTACTGAAATAACTCCGATTGTATTCCCTATTGAAGGATTTTACAACGCTTCATTGTGCTTTGAATTCAAATCCCAAGTATTCGATTGTCCGTCATTTATTTTGAAAAAAGAAGAAGCGACAGATTTGGAACTGGAGCGTTTAAGGTTACGCCAGATGAAGGCTTGGTGCTTCCATTCGAAGAGATTTGAAAGAAAGTGTGATAACTGGTACCTTAGTGAATCTAGATGGATTTCGGAAGCCTGCCCCGGTTTCAATGGTGGACCAGCCTATAAAATCAGGCCACCACCTAGAGTAAGCAATCGTTATTATAGCCTACTCTTATATACAGCCTCCGTGGCCGAGTAACAGCCTCCGCGGCCGAGTGGTCCATTACAGAGGTTCCGGGTTCGATTCCCGGTGGGGACACTGTCAAGCAAAAATCTCTTTGTGAGACTTTCCCCAGTTTGGTTAGGGCATCACAGCTTGAATCACTTAACTGATTGTCCAAAACGAAAGATGATTTCGTGCTTCGGAAGGCAAGTTAAGCCGTTGGTCCCGACTGTTTTCTAGTCACTACACGAGCCAAGTCAGTGGCCTTTGGCGGCTCTATAACACTGACACCAGGGTTCGTGAGATCGGTTGTCGACCTTACAACCTTCATGATGATGATAATGATTATTATAACAATAAAAAAAAAAACTTTTTGGATGTTGAATTAATGAGAGACTTTCAGTGCCATGTTCTACTAAAAATTCGTATATCGTCTCCGTTCATTTTACGATATTCACCAAAAGTTTATTATTATTGGATAAAGCACTATGCGTATTATAAATACTTAGTACATTATGATACGAGTATCGTTGGTGGCAAATTACAAACGAAGTAACTTATCTTTTTCACGAGTTTGTTATACTTGTAAAATCTGAGATTCGTGCGTGTGATATACGACGTTTTTTTGATACACTTGTGAGAAAACTGATAGTAAATAGGAAAATGAAATGGTTAAGAAAGGTACCCCTACAAAAGCTTTGATGCTACAGGTAAAATTGTTCATGTAAAAGTTGAAAAAACTAATCTTTATTCTATCACGCGCCGTTTCAGTTGCTGTACTATTCAGATTTCCTAATTCCACTCAAAAAGGTACCAGTAGGGAGGTATTGAGTTAAGACTAGTTTCGGAATCTAGAATAGTACCTTCATCATAATAATAAAAAAAAAGCAATATATTTTCTAACTGTTTTTTGTAATAGGTATCCAAAGATGAAACTTTGAAAAAACTAGTTTTGAGAAAATTTAGTTTAAAAGGTTTAAAGGTTTGCGTTAAAAAAATTTACTCATTTGTTATAAGGTCTTTAGCTTAAGTTGCGCATCGAATGAAGTACGACCAATGTATTCAACTTACTTATACCACCGCTAATATACAAATAGGAGGTACCTATTAAAATAAAAATCCCAAATCCAGACAAAAATAACGACAACAATACAACGGACACGATGGTATCTTTGCACTAAACATTTCCTTTGAAGGAAAACGTGCTTAGAAATTTCTATGAAATCGTAGTAAAAAAATCGTAGAATAATAATCACTCAAAATCATGAAATGCCATGTTTTCACCCAATTTCACAAAAATGCGAATATCTTGGAAACTCGATGCCGACTGGTACCTTTTTGCGCGGAAGGCTACAAATATCAACACTTGATCACTCAAAAAACAACAATCAATGTAACGCAATTAAATAAAAAAATTACAATATCTGCGTCAATCTCAAAACAATAATAGTTTTCTTTTTTATAAGCATAGTTATGGAGAAAAGGCTCTCGCGAACATTCAGCAGGCACGGCTGTTGGTCCCGGCTGCTTTCTAGTCGTTACACGTGCCAAGTCAGCGGCCTTTGGCGGCTCTATAACACTGACACTAGGGTTTGTGAGGCCGGTTGTCAGTTATACAGGGTATAAGTGACATTGCCGTGAGCCGTGTGGTGACGGCAGAGTAGAATACAATTGTCACCAACCCCTACTCTTCCCGTGGGTGTCATAAGAGGCGATTTAGGGACTACACATTGAACAGGGAACAGGCAGCAGCGCTCTCTGATACAGTAACCTTTTAATCTGCGATCTCCAACCCGCCTGCCAAGCGTGGAGATTATGGCAAAACCCTCCACTTAAGTGGAGGAGGCTCATAGTCCAGCAGTGGACTGTAACGGGCCGTTGATTTGTTTGATTTGAAGTGACATGTCTGTAAAATTATAGAGTTCATTAAACCCATTATTCCAGATCGTATTTTACTGAAAATTCTTACCGGTTTATTTTTGCAGAGAATGGACGTGTGGAGACATACAGAGGAATCATGTGCTCGATTTCTGGACTACAGTCCGCATGAACTGGATATAGATGATTATGACGAAGAATTTCATTACTACAGTGTTGCAAAATCATCAGCACATAAAACATTTGCAAATCACTTGGTTTTATTATTTTCTTTAATACACTTTTATGATTTTTTGTATGATTCCGTGTTTTGTTCAAATAACAGCGGGAAACGACACACCCATAATAAGGTCACCCAAAAGGGCACTGGAAAGGACTATGCTCGGTGTTTCCCTGCGAGAGCGAATCAGAAATGATGAGATTCGCAGGCAAACCAAAGTTGCCGAAGAATTAGCAGTGGGCGCACATTGCACGGAGAACGGACGCTTCGGCAGAAAAGTTCTCGAATGGCGACCACGCACTGGAAGACGCAGCGTGGGTAGGCCCTCCACAAGGTGGACCGACGATCTGGTGAAGGTTGCGGGATGCCGCTGGATGTGGGCAGCGCAGGACCGGTCGTTGTTGAAATCCTTGGTGGACGTCTTTCGGCTGAGATGATGTCCCGCAACAAGAACGATAATAATAGCGGGCGCGGACTTGTTTTACTAGCTTGATTGAAACATCGTGCATGAACTCAACTTAAAAAAAGGAAACGCAAATTATTGGAGAGAAGTTTCTTCGGTGAGCTCTTCTCAACAGATTCCGCCGTTGTGTTAGTAAACTCACCCAATCAAATGTAGTGACGAATTTAAGTAATGTAAAATCATCCAAAAAAATACTTTTACTTTCGATAAGTAGGCAATTAAGGCTGGCCATAATAATCAACTAACCGTATTCATGGGCTGACCGTATACATGGGCTATATTTATGGGCTGGCTACGTCTGTCGTAGAACCGACGAGCGTTGGAGCAGACGGGTTCTCTGACGAAAAAAAAAAAATCCTGCGACAAAATTTTTTTTGTGCTCTCCATACAAAATGGGTCGGTCGAGAGTCTCACTTTGTATGGAGAGATCAAAAATTTTTTTGTCGGAGGAATTATTTTTTTTGCGAAAAGTTGTTCAGTTTGACGAGTACTATCACTTCACGGCGGGAACAAAACGATGTAAATTTTACGGTTTATGTGGTGTCTGTTAGACTCTAGGAACATTCCTTGTTCCTATAGGTCAGACTACCGCGTCAGCCGCAGAGAGTTGGTATGGTACGTACGAGGGTATGGCATGACGGGCTGGTTTCTGCAAATCGACGTGTACTGCGCCTATTTTGCGTGTGGAGAGGGTTTTTTTTTCTTTATGGCACTAGTAATCTTTGTGCCAGTGTCGAGTTTTTAATTTAATTAAAAACAAAGGTAGGGAAACTATAAATATCACGAAAAAAGTAATAGGATTGAAAAATGGAAAAGAAAGTGTAAGTATTATGAAAAAAAAAAAAAAACCAATATGAGTGCTAACTTAATGGCACCCTGGTGTATGCTGTTTGCCGATGACAGTGTTCTCGTCGGTGAAGATGGAGCCGAGGTCCAGAACAGACTGGTGAAATGGCAACAGAAACTGGAGAATGTGGGGTTAAAAATCAGCAGAACCAAAACAGGGTACTTGTTCTGTGATTTTCGCGGTCTCTCCAGCTCTGTAGCTTTATCCCTTGATGGGGTTCCATTACCAGACTTCGGGTCGGATCGGGGGCCCTTCCGTCCCCCCTGCCAGAGTTGCAAGTTACCCGGCGGCCCACCGCGAGTGATTGGCCATGCCTTTGCCCGTGTGACTGTTGGAACTGCAGCAATCCGCAATTAGCGCCCAATACATTAACCTCTATGACTGTCACAAATAAAAGAAATATAGTTCCTACAGCGGCACCCCCTTCCACGCTAAATGTGGACTTTTGCAATATCAGGGGACTTCATTCAAACCTAAACGTCGTCCATCACCAACTCGAGACGGCGAAGCCAGCCTTATTCTTCCTGATGGAGACACAAATATCATCCCCGTCCGACGTCTCCTACCTCATGTACCCCGGTTCCAGTCTTGAACAAAAGTTCTTGTTTAAGGCTGGGGTGTGCTTATACGTCCGGGAGGATATTTGTTGTCGTCGCCTTGACAGCTTCGAAGACAGGGACCTGTCGTTACTATGGGCGCGCGTTGATCACGGGGGCCACACTCGTTTTTACGCGTGCCTCTACAGGTCCCACAGCGGTGATGCTGAAACCGACCGACTCCTCGGGCACGTCCAGGAGACAGTCGACAGAATACACCAGCAGCACCCCTCCGCAGAGGTGGTGATTCTTGGCGATTTTAACGCCCACCACGTTGAGTGGCTAGGATCTGAGACCACTGACTATGCGGGGAGAGCTGCCTGCTTTGCTGCGGCGTTTGACCTCTCACAACTGGTAGATGGTCCTACCCGAATACCGGATATTGAGGGTCATACTCCTTCTTTGCTGGACCTTCTGCTGACCTCAAACCCAGAAGGTTACCAGGTCTCCCGTCATGCTCCTTTAGGAACCTCTGACCATTGCCTGGTCCGAACCGCGGCCCCAACATGCCGGATCGTTCCGGCATGTTGGGGCCGCGGTTCCCCCGCGGTGTCCCCAACCACCTGGGACTCGTCGTGTCTGGCATTATAGGTCAGCAGACTGGGATGGATTGCGCGAGTTCTTCGCATCCTATCCATGGAGGCGGCTTTGCTTCCCATCGGGCGATTCTAGCACTTGTGCGCAGGCTGTCGCCAATGTGATCCTGTTGGGTATGGAATGTGTTCCAGCCGGGAACAAAGGGGAGTTGAATTGAAACTCGAAGATAGTAAAAAGTAGATAATTATTAGTTTTCCAATATAAAAAATACAGACAAGCGTTTTGATCCAGAGCTATTGATCGAGTGCAGATGGCGCTGGACTGAGGGTCCACGTTTAGAATGCATTAGGTAAGTTAAGCAGCTATACAAAGCAAAATCAACCTAGCGATTCAATAGTTAAGATACATAATAAAAATATGTTAAAATACACTTACGTTTACTTGAGAAAAATAGAGAAATTTGATTGGACAGTTGAACATCACCTGACCATGAGGAGATTTTTATACAAATATTCACAATAACTAGGTACATGGCTATAGCAGCACTCACACTTTAACTATTATAAAATGAAATAATTTGTTGCACACAACTAAAGTCTATAAAACGACGCGCGGGCGCGTACATCCTCCGGGCCGTTGAAAGCTTCCACATAAAGCTTTCAAGTTTGCGTGTCATCCGCCATGGGTAACAAACAGATGCGATTTAGGGCGCGTCGCACTGTACCGCGCGCTGTAGTGACGTCAGCGACGCGTGGAACTCCATCCGAGCCAGGGAACATCTTAGCGACTCTTCCAAGGCGCCAACAGAGAGGAGGCGCGCTGTCGTCCTTCAATAAGACCAAATCGTCCCCCTTTAGGTCCTTGCTCCTTGCACGCCATTTGGACCGTTGTTGAAGTTCTCCAACGTATTCGGCTGACCAGCGTTTCCAAAAATGCTGGCGCATCTGATCTAGTCGTTGGTAGCGATCGAGGCGGTTGGTGCTGAAGTCCACCAAGTTCGGAGCCGGTAGAGCGGTGAGTGGCCTGCCGATCAAAAAGTGTCCCGGTGTAAGAGGTTGTAGGTCATCAGGTGAGGGACTGAGGGGACAAATGGGGCGGCTGTTGAGGATTGCCTCAATTTGCGAAAACAAAGAACACAGTTCCTCAAAGGTCAAGTGCGCATTCCCCATAACCCTATGTAAATGAAATTTAGCCGATTTTACCCCGGCCTCGTGATATCCACCGAAATGAGGTGCGTATGCTGGTGTGAATATGAACTCTATGCCTTGCTGAGCTGCGAAATCTAATATACAATTAACATTGTCCTTAGAGTTAATAAATTCCTTTACTTCACGAGCCGCGGCCACAAAGTTTGTGCCATTATCGCAATATATTTTCTTAGGCAACCCCCTGCGTGCTATAAAACGCCTAAGCGTTAATATAAAGGCATTTTTAGAGAGCTCACTGACAGCCTCCAAGTGAATACATTTATAATTAAAACAAATAAAGATGCATAGGTAACACTTAGTTATTTTACAGCCACTTCCCTTTCGATCTGTAATTAAAAATGGCCCAGCAAAATCAGTACCCACATTAATAAACGGGAAATCCGGCACGACTCTATCTTTCGGCAAATTGCCCATTATATTCGACATGGGTTTGCCTCTAAAACGACTACAAACAATACAGCCCCGAGCAGTACGTCGAGCCAGATTTCTCCCACCTACAGGCCAATAGCGATCCCTTACAGTCGCTAGCAAAAGCTGAGGACCAGCATGCATGAGACGAGTATGCTCGCGCTGAAATAAAAGAGCGGTTAAATGGCTATTTGCATGTAGCAGGATAGGATGACGTTTATCAAAGGCGTAGGTGGAGGTGCCAATACGTCCACCAACACGTAACAGGCCTTCTGAATCGATAAAAGGATTAAGGGAAGCAATATTTGAATTAGGCTTAAGTGGCTTGCCTTGCGAGAGCAACGACAATTCTTTATTAAAAGAAAATTGTTGGGAAATCTTGATTAGAACGTTCATAGCTTTTTCGAGTTCTAAAACTTGTATAGGCCCTACAATTTTGTTGTTTTTATTTTCTTTTTTTGAGTTATGAGACCATCTTAACATGCGTGCATACGCACGTTGAGCGGTGTTTAACCTAGAGATCCTTGAAAGATCGGGAGGTGCCTCCCCCGCAAAAGCGACATGAGCTTTGATCTCTGGCAACTCTATGACGCCATCGGTCTCTACTACAGATGGCCATGTCGACTCACCAGACTGTAGGAAGGATGGGCCCTCCCACCAAATATTTATTTCAGGTGCAGACAGTGGATCGACACCGCGTGAAACGAGGTCCGCTGGATTCTGTGACGTTGGCACGTAACGCCAGGAAGAAGTTTCGGTAAGTTCATTTATAGCACCAACCCTGTTAGCTACAAAAGTTTTTAATTTTTTAGAGGATTGCAACCAACATAATACCACCTTGGAATCTGACCAGTAATAGTGACGGTCAATGCGCGTGCGTAGAGCTTGCGTTACTGCAGATGCTAGCTGTGCTCCTAATTAGGCAGCGCATAATTCCAAGCGAGGAATTGTAGTAGGCGTCACGGGTGCTACACGTGATTTAGCACAAAGTAAACTTACTTTGACGTCTGCCTGCTCGTTGATAGACCTTAAATAGACACAGGCTCCGTAAGCCTTTTGAGAGGAGACACAAAAACTGTGCATTTCGATGTTAACTGGATTGTCAATTAATACATTCCTACGAATTTTCAGCTGTGAAATTTGATCTAATCCAGTAACAAATTTCAGCCACTCTGACTGAACATGGTCTGGTACAACATCGTCCCAGCCTAGACTAGGCTCAGCCCAGAGCTCCTGGATAAGCATTTTTGGCTTGATTGTATAAACAGACAACAACCCGAGTGGGTCAAAAATCTTAAATGTTGACGACAAAATAGTTCTTTTCGTTATTGAAGTTACTGAAGTGGGTTCAATAGGGAAATGAAGTTCATCTGCTGTAGGTATCCAACCAATACCTAAAGTGCTAGTTGCATTACTGATAACAAGACTGTCTTGCTTACTATCACCCTGAAGCGAGCTAAACACTGAGGGAATGTTGGATCGATATTTTCGAAGATGAAAACCACCCTTAGTAAGCGCTTCAGCGACGGCCTGCTGGACGTAGAGTAGCTCTTCTTCATTCTGCGCCCCTGTTAACAAATCGTCAACATAAAAGTCTCCCTGAATGATTTCCTTGACGTGAGGGTGGAGAGTCACCCAAACATTCTCTATCGCCACGAAGAGGTAGCCTGACACAAAATCGACCATCACTTTCACGAGAAGTGTTGGCAAGGAAGTGCTGCTCACACAGCTGCTTCTCTTCTCACATGACCACCTTGTCTGGTACCTTTTCTAACTGCCAAAACTTTGTTAAATCATTGTGGAGATTCGAAACATCATCATTTCGAGAAAAATTGCAATGGATTTGCTGATTTGAGTTAACACGAAATAATGGGCCTGCCACTAACCATCCCAGCTTAGAACTTCGCAGAACCGGATAATTGTCACCTAATGAATGCTGCTCGGACCCTACTATGTCCCAAAAGAGGTCAGCACCAATGAGCATGTCGACGGCGGACGATTGGTTGAAGCTAGGATCTGCCAATGAAAAACCAGACAAATTAAAACGGGCCACGTCGAAAGAGGCTTTAGGTAATTTGCCGGAAATAGTAGGCAAAACAAGGCAAGGCACAATAGCATTAAAAAGATTATTATTTTTTGAATGTATACCTACAGCACAACGCACAGGGTTCACCTTCAAGGGCGCATCCCCGATACCAACGACACTAGTGTTGGAAGGCTGAGGAGACAATTGAAGTGTTTGCATAACATTTTCTGTTATGAACGAAGACTGGCTCCCGCTGTCCAACAGCGCCCTAGCGGTTATTATGTTGTTGTTGGCTGGATTAGACAAATTAATAATAGCGGTACAAAGAAGTACCTCTGAAGAGGACAACGCAGACATAGATACACTCTCCGTGCTGGTGTCTTCTGTTTCCTTCTTGCATAAAATCTCATGCAGCAACGAATTATGCCGCTGTTTGCAGATCTTGCATCCACCTGGCAATCTACAACGACGTGTATTATGACCAGCCCTTAAACAGTTAAGCCTTGAAGTAGATACAAACGACATCCTATCATCAGCCGATTTAGTCTTGAATACAGAACACTCTAAAGTCTATGTTGACCCTTACAAAAAAGGCATCCAAGGGAAGAAGGCGGCGATGATGTGGATTCTTTAGTAGGCTCAGAAGAAACGTTCAGGGCCTTAACTGATGGTGCTGGTTGTTTTCGTGTAGTGTGGTCTGCAGGTGCATGACTCTTAGGTATCTGTTTATTACGATTAACGGTTTCGAGGACGTCAGCACAGTTTCGCAAAAAATCAAAAAAATCTTTAAGTTTAGGTAAATCCTTTAATGAATTTCTAGTCTCTTCCCATTTAAAAATTGTTTTCGAGTCTAATTTTCAGCAATTATGTAAATTATTAACGCATCCCATTGGTCAGTAGGCAACCCTAGCGTTTTAAGAGCGCGCAAGCTTTTAGTGACATGGTCAATAATAAAACGCAAAGATTTTTCGGTTTCACGTACATTTTCAAGACTGAGTAAGGATTTCAAATGATTATTTATTAACTGTCGCTTATTATCATAGCGCTCCTTTAAGAGCTTCCAAGCTTCAGTATAATTTTTCCCAGTGACCTCTAAATTACTGATAACGCGTGCTGCTTCGCCCTCTAAGTATGAATTTAAATAATAAAACTTATGTATGCCTTTGATTTTCTCATTATTATGTACTAATGAAGCAAACGTATCGCGAAACTCAAGCCACTTAAAATAAGTGCCGTCAAAGTTAGGGATTTTTATGACAGGTAATTTAAATCCTACGTCATCATGATGGCAAGAGGTCTGTGAAGAATGAGATGAATGGCGATCGTCGTCCTCCGTATTATCCTGAATTATTTTCTGAGCTGTGGCAATACAGTTATAAAATTCCTGCTCAAAAGCATCCCGAATAGACAGCTCGTGGTCTTGAGTAGCAGCGTTAATTACCTCGATCTGACTCTGTACATCATCGAACTGACTAAATAATTCTTGAAATTTACTTAATTTTAATCTTAGTTTACTAATTTCAATAGTAGAAATTTCCTCAAATTCGCTTAACGTTTCCAACTGATTTTTAAACTTTGTGACCTGGCCTTTAATAGAACTACGTTTAGCAGTATATTCTTTAAGATTACGAGCATCAGATTTCGAAGCTTCAGTATCACTCATTTTAATATAAAATTACCAAATCAATCAAAGCTAAAGGCAATAAATAAAAGAAACAGGCATACGATACGCTCCTCGCTTGGTAGATAACACGACGCAGGGCACGGTGCGGCACAATGAATCAGCTGACGACCGGTCCCGTTATCTCAAGCGGCCCAGCTGGCAGGTAGGTAGGCGCGCGCGCACGGCGTAGTACTCGAACACTGGAATAGATTGTGCAGCGCGTGTGTAGGTAAACGTCTACATCGTAGGCACTAAATGGGCAAGCGATGATAAAGCTACGAATTTATTTTAACGTAAGAATAAATGAAATAAGTAAAGTTTGCGATTACGAAATGAGGAAAAAACTTATTTGCAAAGTAAGAAATTAAATTTATAGGAAGTTAAAATGTTTTAAAATCCTTCTTAGCCTTTTTTACAAGAAATAATATTTATAAATTGAATTTAGCTGCCGACACTGCGTTTAAATGAGCTATAAAATGGGAAGGTGTGCGTAGGCGTGCTAGGCAAGCATAGAAGTGCAAGATTAGTTCCTACAATTTTTCACTGCGGGTTTAAGGCGCACGGAATACACTAACACTAAGTAGCACTGGTTTCTAAGGAACTAAATTCTCTGATTTCACAAATTAAGGAGGAAAAAATAGGAAAGAAAAGGAACGGGCTCACTTGATAGCAAAGACAAGCAGGTAGAAGCGCAGCGGGGACTCGATGCAACACGATGTCTTCGGTCGATTACGTCATCATGAAGTACTCTTTCCTGGTAATTTGAGCTTGATGTAGACGGCAGGATTGGGACTAGGCTGCACGCACTGGATGCCACGACACAGAAGAAGCACACGGTAACCTTCCAAGGTTACTCAGGCAACATGCGAAGTGGACACGACGACGCGTACATGGCGGTGACCTTTGCCCGTCCTCTTGCTGAACAAAGGAATCTGCAACTACGGAATCCAAATAAATGCAGTGTCCTGTCACGGTCGCCAAATTTTTTCCAGCCGGGAACAAAGGGGAGTTGAATTGAAACTCGAAGATAGTAAAAAGTAGATAATTATTAGTTTTCCAATATAAAAAATACAGACAAGCGTTTTGATCCAGAGCTATTGATCGAGTGCAGATGGCGCTGGACTGAGGGTCCGCGTTTAGAATGCATTAGGTAAGTTAAGCAGCTATACAAAGCAAAATCAACCTAGCGATTCAATAGTTAAGATACATAATAAAAATATGTTAAAATACACTTACGTTTACTTGAGAAAAATAGAGAAATTTGATTGGACAGTTGAACATCACCTGACCATGAGGAGATTTTTATACAAATATTCACAATAACTAGGTACATGGCTATAGCAGCACTCACACTTTAACTATTATAAAATGAAATAATTTGTTGCACACAACTAAAGTCTATAAAACGACGCGCGGGCGCGTACAGAATGTTTCATTCCTAGCTCGGTGGTGCGCGTTGGTGGGCGGTCTCAGCCCTGGTTTGGTAGGTCTTGTGCTTAAGTTTGTAACTTGAAGCGGGAGGCCTACCAGGCTTGGGCCACTGCACGTGAAGCTAAAGATCCCGAGACACCCGATCTGAAGAAGCGTTTTAACGCTGCCTCTAGGTCCTGCAAAAAACCAATTGCCGCAGCAAAATTTGTACATACGCGCGGCATTGGCGAGAAACTAGTTAGCCACCCATCTGGGAGTTGTGCATTCTGGTCTCTTGCCAAAGCTGCGCAAGGAAACTTCTGTCGACCCTCATTACCATCTCTGCGCAAACCTGACGACTCGCTGGCTCATTCGGCTAAGGAGAAAGCCGATCTCGTTTGCTCTCTTTGCGTCGAATTCAACTCTTAATGACGGGGGTTCCACACCGCCTAACATCCCACGTTGTAAGCACTCGATGGCCAAAATATGTTTAACCCAAAATGCGGTACCTACGACGTGCTCTGTTTTCCCTCGACGTCAAGAAGTCTAGCGGGCCCGATGGTATTCCTGCAAATGTGCTAAGGACGTGTGCTCCTGAGTTGACTCCAGTGTTAACGCGCCTATTCTCGCTGTCTTACGCCACCGGACAAGTTCCGTCTTCATGGAAGGTAGCCTTTGTCCACCCTATTCCCAAGAAGGGGGACCGTACAGGCCCGTCAAACTACAGGCCTATCGCAATAACCTCCTTGCTCTCCAAGGTGATGGAGCGAGCGATAAACCTCCAGCTCCTTGGGTACCTCGAAAGCACCAGCTTACATGCGACCGTCAATATGGTTTCCGTCACGGTCGCGGTGCTGGTGACCTTCTTGTGTACTTAACTCACCGATGGGCAGCCGCTATCGAGAGTAAGGGGGAAGCGTTGGCGGTCAGCCTAGACATTGCGAAGGCTTTCGATCGGGTCTGGCATAAGGCACTTCTGTCGAAGCTGCCATCTTACGGACTTTCCTAGGAACTTTGCACATGGGTCGCCAGCTTCTTATCAGGGCGGAGCATACAGGTTGTCATCGACGGTCTATGCTCGGACACCATGCCTATAAATGCTGGCGTTCCCCAAGGATCTGTGCTGTCGCCTACTCTGTTTATTCTGCATATCAATGATATGATGCAAACGCGCAATATCCATTGCTATGCAGATGACAGCACCGGCGACGCGTACTACACAGGTCGTGCAAACATCCCTCGTAACGTGGTGGAAGACTGCAGAAAGAGGCTTGTGTCTGAAATCGAGACCTCCTTGGAGCGGGTTTCCGAATGGGGTAGACAAAATCTTGTCCGTTTCAACCCCTCTAAGACACAAGTCTGCGCGTTCACCGCTAAGAAAACCCCATTTGTCTCAGCGCCACAGTTCCAGGGCACTCCTCTTACCACCTCCACAAGTATTGGGATTCTTGGTGTCGACATTACGAGCGAGGTCCAGTTTCGGGGTCATCTGGAGGATAAAGCCAAGTTGGCTTCAAAAAAGCTTGGGGTTCTCAATAGAGTGCAGCGTTACTTCAAACCGGGGCACAGACTTTTGCTTTACAAAGCTCAAGATAAAAGATAAAGATAAAGATAAAAATATTTTATTTGCGTAAAACATGGTATAAGACTGGTATGTTACATAGCAAGTGCATTCATGTTTTGCTAAAATCATAATAGCATGCAAACATTATAATAAAAATAGCTAGTACAGGTACATCAGTCAAAATTTAGATTCTAATAAATTCATGCATGTCAACATTATAATTAAAAATAGCTGTCGCTAACGGGACATAGAATAATAATGCGTTGTGATTTAAGTTTTATAATGAAAAAATAATAAGTATAATTATATTTGATCTAACAAGGTTAGCAAAAGGATGACGCGTGTGCTTGCTTGCAGATCGTTTTAGCGAGTGTAGCGGCCGACCGGCGCGCCGCGCCGCCCCCGCACCTCTGCCCGCGCAGATCATGCTATGCGCGTGAACATGTTGGGGGCCCTTGAAAGCCTGGCTTTCAAGCAACATCGTCGAGAAGAAGACTTAAACGGTTGAGAGCGCGCCTGACGACTCCTCTTGACGTTTTGATGTCAGCGACTCGTGGTACTCCATCTTCTCCTGGATAGAGTTGCTGGACTCGACCAAGCCGCCATAGAAGTGGAGGCATGTTGTCATCTTTGATAATTACAAGGTCTCCTTGCTTCAAGTCCTTGCATCGTGTTTTCCATTTACAACGATGTTGGAGCTCAGTGATGTATTCCGATTGCCATCTTTTCCAGAAGTGCTGCCTCATTTGTTCTAAAGCTTGATATCTGCTTAGCCTTCCTGAATTGATTTCTGTCAGCACCGGAGATGGAAGCGACGTCAGAGACCTGCCAAGGAGAAAATGTCCTGGTGTGAGCGCTGCAAAGTCGTTAGGTGAGGAGGAGAGGGGAGAGATAGGTCTACTGTTGAGAATAGCCTCAACTTGAGCAAACAGAGAAGAAAGCTCTTCAAAGGTGAGGTGCGAATTTCCTAATGTGCGTTTTATGAAGTGTTTAGCTGATTTGATGCCTGCCTCTACATAGCCGTCAAAGTTAGGAGCGTAAGCCGGTGAAAATTTAAATTTTATATCGTGATCGGCTGCAAAACTGCACAAAGACTCCGAATACAGTTTGAAAAACTCGTTGATTTCTTTCGCAGCAGCTACGAAGTTTCTCCCATTATCGCAAAATATTTTCCTAGGTTTACCCCTACGAGAGATAAAACGGCGCAAGCCTAATAAAAACGAATCCTTGGATAACTCACTTACACATTCCAAGTGAACACATTTGAATCTTAAACATATGAAAAGGCATAAGTAACATTTTGTTATTTTGCAACCGCGCCCACGACGATCAGTTATTAAAAAAGGGCCTGCAAAATCCACAGCCACAGTGGAAAATGGGAAGTCCGGAACCAAACGCTGTGATGGTAAATCACCCATTATATTTTTCATTAATTTAGCATTATGCCGACTACAAACGACACATCTGCGTGCCGTGCGTCTAGCCAAATCCCTACCCCCGATCGGCCAAAACTGCTCACGGACAGACGCCAGCATGAGCTGAGGTCCCGCGTGTAAGAGGCGCGTGTGTTCATGTGAAAATATGAGTTTGGTGAGAGTATGTTTTGAATTTAAAAGTATAGGATGTTTTCTCGTAAAATCAAAGTCGGATTTACGTATCCTCCCCCCCACTCTCAAGATTCCTTGAGAGTCAATAAACGGTGATAATGAAGCAAGTGATGCTTTAGGATTAATCACCTTTCTCTCGTTAAGTATTGCTAATTCTTTAGAGAATGATTCTTGTTGCGATAGTTTAACTAGCGTGGTGAGCGAATCTGTAAGCTCAGGTACCGTTAAGGGTCCTCTAATCATTTGCTTTTTACATTTAGCATTTATGAAGCGTAAAACATAAGCAACAATACGTTGTAAACGTTTAAAGTTAGAATGCCTTTCAAAATCGATTATCGTGTGTGATGCTTCGACCTTTGTTATTGTAGTTAAGATACGTTTCGTTTCAGGTAAGTGATGTATTTGATTTTCTTTAGGAAAAGTGGGCCAGTTTTCTTCTGCTTGTAAAATATAGTCTGGTCCGTGCCACCATTTAGCTTCCAACTCAGCACGCTGCGGATCTACTCCACGTGACGCGAGATCAGCTGGGTTTAAAGCCGTAGGCACGTAGTACCAGGAAGCGCCCTCAGTAAGCTCTTGAATAGCTGCCACTCGATTAGCTACATAGGTTTATAATTTAGACGGGCAACTTTTAAACCATGCTAAAACAACACTTGAATCTGACCAATAGACGCATCGAGCTATAGGTTTACGAAGTGCGGTGCGAACAGTAGCAGAAAGACGAGCTCCTAGTAAAGCCGCACAGAGTTCATAGTTGTTGGTTTGATTGGTGCTACCCGCGACTTAGCACAAAGAAGGTTGCATGCTTTGTTGCCCGATGTTGACATTGACTTTACATAAGCGCACGCACCATATGCTGCTTGGGAAGCGTTGCAAAATATGTGTAGTTCTATTTTTTTTTTTTTTTGGGATACAGACAGCATTACATTATAACATTCTATAAAATACATTGTGTTGATACAAAAGCCAATAAAGTATCCACTATTTGCTAAACATCTGCGTACCACTAAGCGAACACTATCAGTTTATGTAAAGTACTACAGTTGGCTATGTATGCAGGAATGTCGTTAAAAATATTTCTAGGAATAGCAAGAAGTTTTAGATATTTGACATTGTCTATGAAGTGATCCCATGTCCGTTTTATTTCGGCAGGAACGGGATCATCCCAATTAATTTTAAGAGTCCATAATTTCTGCAAAATAATTTTGGGCTTGATTGTACATAACGTTAATAAACCAAGTGGATCAAATATTTTAAAAGTGGCTGATAAAAGGTTGCGTTTTGTGGTGGTACTAGGTGCGTTATTATCAATATTGAAATGCAAAACACCTTGAGTAGGATTCCATCCCAAACCCAATGTTTGCACGGACTGACTAAGAGTTAAATTGTCAGTTTCCATGTTTTTTAATTTCTGAATTTATGATGGTTGGTGAATTAGAACGGTATTTACGTAAATTAAAACAACCCGAAGATAAAACCTTGGAGACCGAGTTTTTAATATGAAGTAGGTCGTTTTCCGAATCAGCACCGCAAAGTAGATCATCACAGTAAAAATCTGACTGATTTTTTTTTTTATTATATTGACTGTGCGCCGATTCTGGGGATCTTGATATGATGAATTCAAAATTTCAGCTGACTCTTCCCCGACCTGCCACAAACATCTAGCCGCAAGAAAACTGGCACTAGTGAAACCGTACGTGACCGTATTGAGTCTTAGTGAACGAATAGGAAGGCTCTCATTCTCACGCCATAGAATAAGCTGCAAATCATGATCAAGTTCATTCATCATGATTTGGCGGTATTGCTTTTCGATAATTTGTAGTGACGAAATCTTAGTAAGATGCTAAATAATGAGTCTTGTATGCATGGCCCTACCATTTGTATATCGTTAATTGAAAACCCCGATGAAGTGCGTGCTGAGGCATCGAACACTACTCGTAATTTGGTTGATTCGCTATTTTCTTTGAATACAGCGTGATGAGGCAAAAAATAAGATGAACACGGTTTTTGAATCGGTGCTTCTGAAAGGTGACCTAAGTCTCGATATTCTGAAATGAAGTCAGTGTACATCTTTTTTAAATGTTGATTCTATCTTAATCGTTTTTCTACACCAAAAAAACGAGTTTTAGCTTGATTATAAGAGTCTCCTAAACAATCAGGTGTGTCTAAGAGTGGCAGCCGTACGCAAAACCTTCCATCATCTAACCGATGTGTATTTTTTATGAAATGGTTTTCGCTTTCAGTAATGCGAGGGTTTACTGGTAAAACCGGTTATCTGCAATTTTTTGTCAAAATGAGTTAAATATGTACTTCGACGCAGAATTTTTTTCCTAATCGTCTAGTAAAACCAACTATTTGATAGGACCATTATTCCAGTAGATGTTTCATGTGACAACCGTCTATCAGCATAGCGTAATCAAAAAATGTATACGTAAAACCGTTTAGGAAGCCTTTATTGGGTTACGAAATTTTATTTCCAACTGTAAAAACATGTTACAGTATCATAACCGGTTTGACTTTCATACACATTTCTAAATGTAAACTTCACAGAACGGTTATGAAATCCTAATAGGTTTTACCAGAAACCGATCACAAACGTTATTTTGATTTCTGTAGCAAGATAAACCGATTACGTGTTCGTAGTCGTTATGCATATTTGTTTTCCTTTAGTTAAGTATTTATAACCGCTTTTACTTGAGATCTATTGCACAAAGTTAGTGAACTAACGGTTCTTAATTGTTGCGCCTGTGGAAACAAAATGACAAACATTATTCTACAATATCTTCTTCTTCTTTCGTGTCGGCAAGAACACGGGCTTGCCCAGAAAGCGGCTACCGTGGTAGCCCTCTGGTTACAAACAAGTAAGTCCTCACGCGAGCAGGTGGTCGGGCACGCGGGACAGTTAGTGAGGTGTACCATGGTTTGCAAGGGTTCTCCACATTCACAGCTGGCGTCTGCGCTACTTGAGTACCCCCACCGACACAGGTTATCTTTGCTTCGGCCAACTTGGGTCCTCAGCCTATTTAGACTTCTCCAGGTTGGCCAAAGTTCCTTATAGCCTGGAGGCAGATTTTCGTTGGGGGGGTACAGTGAATGTGGATACTCGCTTGCCCAAAGCCTGCACCTCACGTTAGTAGGGTTTTCGTCGGTAGGCTGCGTAGATCGCAGGAAATTTTTGCGGCTTCGCAACTGACCTGCGGCGGGGGAGAGCCCGTAGAGTGGGTGTCTCAGGTCACTTTCCTGTTTTTGTTTTTCAAGCAAACATGTCACCTCTCTACGGACTCTGGGTGGAGCTATTCCCGCAAGAGGAAACAGCATACCGACCGGGTTAGGTTTAAGACAGCCAGTCACTATGCGGCAGGTGTCGTTCAGCTCTGCATCCACCTCTCTGGTATGTGCTGACCTAGCCCACACTGGACACGCGTACTCTCCTGCTGAGAAACACAGAGCTAGTCCTGTAGTGCGCATAACCGTTGGGTTTGCTCTCCAGTTGGTGGAGGAGAGACGGCGCAGTAGGTTATTGCGGGAACTAACTTTTTATTTTGTGTTTTTGCAGTGGGTCTTGTAAGTCAAAGAGCGGTCCAGTGTCACTCCCAGGTATCTAGGAAACTTACAGTGTTGGATGGCGACGCCTTTCCAGGAAATGTTCAGCTCCCTGTTTGCCTCCCGGTTACGTAGGTGGAAAGCACACGATTGGGTTTTGCTTGGATTGGGCCTTAGAGCGTTATGCTCATAGTATTCATGAAGGTTTTCCAAGGCAAGGTTCAGTGTACCTTCCACGTTTTCGAAGGTCTTATCTTGGCAAGTTAGTGCAAGATCATTGGCATAGATATATCGCCGAGTGTTAGGGTAGTGGGGCTGATCATTTGTGTAGACGTTGAATAAAAGTTGTGCCAGGACGCTTCCTTGGGGAAGGCCGTTTTTCTGACAGCGCCATCTGCTCTTCTTTCCGTGTAAGTGGACGCAGAAGCGGCGGTTAGGACGAAACTCACTTAACAGTGACACGAAAGTGGGATCGTTTGTGGCACTCGATCCTTTAGACAACAATTTTTTTATATTCACTGTGTCATAAGCTGCTGAGAGGTCAACAAACACAGCACCTGTGACCATGCCCCGTTCAAATCCGTCCTCAATGAATTGGGTGAGGTTAAGCACCTGACTGGTGCATGATTTTCCCGGCCGGAATCCAGCCTGTTCTGGGATGAGAGTGGGGTCAATGGTCACTGTGAGTCGGTTGAGTATAAGTCACTCGAAAAGCTTGAATGTATGACACAGGAGAGAAATTGGTCTGTAGCTCTTAGGGTCAGATGGAGATTTCCCTGGTTTTAGTAATGCCACAATTTTTGACTTCCTCCACAATTTCGGAATCTTCGCTGATGCCATGCACGCGTTAAATAAACTTAGCAGCCAGGATATAGCTACTGGTCCCAGGTGTTTCAGCTGTTCGACTGTGATATCATCCAAGCCAGCAGCTTTGCCGTTTTTGAGTGCTTTTATGCTAGTGATGATATCAGTGAGTGTGAAAGGCATGCTGATGTTGTTGCATGTCTGTTTCGTATGTTGGGCTGATTTTGGTGTTTTGAGGAGTCTTCCAGTAGGCTTTCCATTAAGTATAAGCTGGTGGGCTACTTGATTGGCTGTGGTTTGGCCCGGCAGTGATGGAGGGGGCGAGTCATTTGTCAGTTTTTGTATTGTAGACCACGCTTTCTTACTATTGTGCGTCATATCAATAGTCGTGACGGTATTCATCCACTTTTTCTGCCTGCTGTCGCCTACCAGACTAAAAAGCTCTTCTCCGATTGAGATGGTCTGTTCAGAGAAGGGGTCTTCTGCAAAGAGTGCCTCATATTGTGTAAGTAGGGTAGAAGCTTCTGTTGTCAAGCAAACAAGTATGTATGTCAAGGGAAGTATGTGGTGCGACAGCCTCTGGGTATGGTACGGCGGGATACTGACCAGATGACCTTTACAAACCCATCGTAGTTTTGAGGTTCAGGCGGTAGATCGAGAAGCTGTTGGTCCACTTTTTCAGAGAAACTGGTCCAGTCGGCTTTGGCAAAGTTGAACCTTCTTCTAAATGGGACCTGTAAAGGTCTCACGGTAGCCACCACCTGAATCACTACAGGCCGATGCTGTGTTCTGGGTATTGGAGAGCACAGTTGTTTGGTACATTGTGGTCTTATATTCGCGCTGCAGAAAGCAAGGTCCGGGTTATAGCCTATATTCTACATGCCCTTGCTTGTTTCACATTCTCTGGCACACTAGAGTGTTTGTGATGGACGCGTCCTCTATGAACTAGGAATTTATTAGTTTTTTATAGAAGTTAAAGACTTAGCCAAGACAAGCAATTAAAATAGATATTGTGGTATCGTAAACCTTGCCAGTTCAGTGAAGTATGAACAAATCGGTAAGTTTTTTATAAAAAAAATATTTGAGGTTATATTGTTAAAAGTAAAGTTTTCCTTAATTGAATTGAATTAAGGAAAAAAAGAAAGATCTCGTGAAGCTATGTCAAAAAGGAATAATTCCTGATGAGATTCATGCATGGATTGAAAGTTTGCCAACCAACAACCAACTTGTAGATAGAGTTCCAGATCTTGCTGCGGAGGTCTCAAACTCAGAATCCCATTAAATATATTTTAAAATGTTTTTTTTGTAACTCTGAACAATTATTATGCTTATAAAACTGATTTAATATGTTGACTATTGTTTTAGTTGGTTTACAGATTATGTCTATTTACTGAACCTTTCTGGTAAAACCAATTACGTTTTTATATTTTTTCTCATAACGTAAAGTATGCTACACTTTTTAAGTATGTAGTAATTGATAATAGTTTCTATAAATTTCAAAAATTGTATAACACACAAGAATATTAAAGAAAGTCTTTTAAACACGGTAAAAACGCAATTTAAAGATATGCAAGTAAAACCGGTTAAATGCATGACCTTCTGCAAACTTTTTTAATTTACCTCTAATAATAAAGAAAAAACATATACTTTTTTCATCAAAGGGTAGATCTAATTAATCAACCTATCACTCAATATTATTATCAACGTTGTAGGAAGTACCTACAATTAGATATGATTTTTCAAACTTTTGGAAGCAGTTATCTTAAGTCGGAATAAAATGCAAGTAACTGGTTTTACCAGTAAACCCTCGAATGATGTTTCCCTTATGATGTTTTGTTGTTGGGAAATCTTCATAATTCCAAAATTTAGTTAGTTCTGACTGAAGGTCCTCAGTAGATATAAAGTTACAATGAATTTGGCTTGATTTATGAATGGATGGCATATGACCAGTTACAATCCAGCCCAGCTTTGTATTATACAAAGTAGGTAGATTTTGGCCAAGTGAGCGCCGCTCAGGGCAAAGAAGTTCCCAACTGCCAACTGTATCATTGACGATAAGTTTAATGAAAAAATATCTATATGACGCTTAGGAAGTTTATCTGTAATATGAGGTAGCACTAAAAACTCCTGTATTTTAGTAAAAACGCTCTGTTTTGACTGAATAACGGCAGAGCATCGCTCTGGAATGATGTTAAGTGAAGTATCGCCTATACCTAAGATGCTTGTGGCACTCGATGGCTGCGAGGTCAGTTGAAGACGCATTTTTAAGTTTGTAGTAATAAAAGAAGACTGACTTCCGCTATCTAACAGTGCCCTAACGGTTTCTACTTTATTATTTAGGGGATTAATGATGTCAATCATGGCAGTAGAAAGAAGAGTTTCGGCTTCTATCGAGGAAGTTGATGACATGACTACAGAAGAAGGCTGGCCCTCTGCACCACCATTGATATTATCTGACGAATTTTGAGAGGTAGATGGTGGGGGTGTGCTTGTGTTTGTGTCATGCTTATGAAGCACAGTGTTGTGTCGCCCCTTACATACGCGACAGCCGCCCAAGCGACAATTAGCTGCATCATGATCTGGACGCAAGCAGTTGTGGCAGAGCTTCAACTTGATAACCTGCGCCCACTTCTCTTGGGTCGTTAGAATCTTGAAAACGTTGCAGTCGAAGATACGATGTTTCCCCTGGCACACAACGCACGGACGCAGCTGCCCGCCGTTGTTATCTGAAATTACAAATGATTTTGTGTGAAAATCATGCTTAGGATGTGGAGGATGATTATTTTGTTTAAAATGAGATGTAGAAGGAAGTGTTTTAGGTTGTTTATCTTTCTTAGATCTATACAACGTTTCCAAAACATCAGCACGTGACTTTAAAAAATCTTTGAAATCATTTAATGTAGGTATTTCGCTCTTTAAACCGTTTCGATATTCTTCCCACTTTACACTACTGACTAGGTCCAACTTTGTAGTTGCGAGAAATATAATGATGGTGTCCCATTGATCCGTGGGTTGACCTAATGTTTTCAGAGCACGTAGGTTTTTAGTAATGTGGTCACCTAAAAAGCGCAATGACTTATCTGACTCTCTCTGGATTTGTTCAATGCTAAACAAAGAATTTAAATGATTGTAAACGAGCTGCCGTTTATTATTATACCTGTCGCATAAAAGACTCCAAGCCTCGGAATAGTTACCGGCTGAAATCTCTAAGTTGCTTATTACTCGCGCTGCTTCTCCCTCTAAATAAGAACAAAGATAATGAAACTTGTGAATTGGCTTCATATTATCATTATCATGTATCAATGATTCATAAGTATCACGAAACTCAAGCCATTTATAAAATGAGCCATCAAATTTATTAATTTTAATTTGAGGCAATTGAAAACTAACGTTATCGTTGCAGCGCGAATGATGAGCAGATGACGCATCCGAGTTAGCATCCCTTGATTTTCTATGTTTTTCAATTAAAAACTGAGAAACGGCAATGCAATGATGAAGACTTTCTTCGATAGTGTCCCTTATTGCGAGTTCCTCATCGAGCTTTTCACTTTTCAGAATCTCTATACGGCCTTGCAAGTCCTCGAATCTTTCTATCAGCTCCATACACTTGTTCAATTTTAGGGTTATCTTATTAAGTTCTATAGGTTCGAGTGTCGTACATTCAGCAAATTCCTTCAAAAATTTATCAATTTTTGTAATTTGACCTTTTACTGAGCTACGCCTCGATTCAAGCTTAGCTAATTCAACTTCCACGTCTTCGTCCTCTGATGCACTAGGCATTATTTAAAGAAGAAATGTGAGGCAGAACGAACGACGATAAGGAAATCTACTTAACTATGTACGCTATTAAAAAAAGATTACTAAAATGTTTGGAGCTGATTAGAATAAAAGGATCGTAAAAATAAAATATTAAAATTGAAACGGCTTACGCTCCTTGTAATATCGAGGAGTGAAAGGCTAATGGCGTTAAGCGACACCAAGGGTGATATTGAGTTATATATATATTTGGAATCAGCGAATTTTTCTGCGTCTTTTGAGCCAGGTTTCATGCCGATCTGAGCACTTTTTTGTCGCTTAATGCAAATAGATTTGGCCCCAGTTTTCTATTGCGCTACTGCCTCAAGCGACACAAAAAAATGCCTTTTTTATAACATGGTTGACTTGAGCTGTATTAAGTTATTTAGCCTAGTTACTTGAATCGTTTAGCCTTTTTCACTTTTAAACTCAAATGGTTGTTAAAGCTTTTTTCTTGTTTCTATTTCTAAGGCAGCTGGTAGTTTAAATCATTTAGCTTGCCCCAAAATTCACAAACCGCTGTCACTTAAAGCAATTAGCCTGCCACAAAAAAAATAAAAGCTTGTCGCTTGATGCAATTAGCTCTCCACAAAAATATTACGCATATGTCACTTCAATCAAATAGCCTGCAGCAAAAACAAACAAAGTATGGCGTTTGAATTATTTGGCTTTGCTCTATTTTATGTTTAGAACAGTGACTTAAAGTAATTAGCCTTTTCGAAAATTTAAGAGAGCATGTTATTTGAGATAATTATGACGTGTACTTTTTACAAAAAGCGGTCGCTTGATTCAAAAATTATTAAATATTTTTGTACTTGAATCACTTTTCCTTTTCTGCTATCAGTAAGAAATGTATGTTCAGCAAATACATTTTTCTATGACACTAGTAGATCAATGTCGTTTAAAACCTACTTATAACGTTTGCGTTACTCGAAAACTTCTCGTGAATAGTAGGCGTGCGCTTGCGCGGGGCGCTTCAGTCAACGCCGCGCCGTCAGGGAGGCCAGACGCGTGCCTTATTCTCAGATCGCGTGGTGGGAGATTGTTGGTGAGTAAGCTTCGAAATTCAATGTTATTCATGTGTAGTGCAGTGAAATGTTGTTGAATAAACATAATATAAATCGAAATGTGTTATATCTAACTATACTTCACTGTTCTGCAATTTTGATATGGATCAAGATTTTATTATAGTCTTAACGACCAATATCAAATAAAATTCAAAATTTTAAGGATTAAGGTCAATGAGATTAGAATATTGATCGTTACTTGAATCATTTGTCCTGCACTTAAACAAGAATGGAATCGGTCTTTCAGCATATTAGACGTAATCTATTATGCCCATAGCTGGGTAGTACAATCTATTGGCTTTACACAAAAAACACTAATACGACCTCTTTAAGTCATTTAGCTTTCCACAAATTTTGATAGCTATTGTATCTTAAATCATTTGGTTTTACTCCAAAAACAAGGGGAACCGTCACTTAGTGTTTTTTCCTTACCCTGAAAAAATAAACAAACAAGTGTTTTTGACTCAAGCGACATTTATAAATGTATCCGTTTATTCTATATGTTTAAAAACTACAACATTTGATGAGGATTTTTATTTCAAAAAGAACTGTATACTAAGAATCTAAATTAAATAAAAAACAGAAGTTCTATGATTTTTTTTCTGATTTTCAAAACTTTAAAACGCTCCAGTGTAAAGTTCCAAAAATGTCGCTTAACGCCATTAGCCTTTCACCCCTCGATATGTAGGATGAACGCGCCGCGCAGCCCGCAAGCAGTCAGAATCAGAACAGCTGACCGAGGCAGGAGGTACGTGCTGCGGCGCAATCTACCTAAGCGCGCGCGACGTGCTGTCGGTAGATTACGTTGTGGCTTACTTACTGGAATGGTTAGAGAAAGGAATGTGTAAGCAAGCGTGCAATGATTGGTGCTAATGCAAGGAGCTACAAGTAGGTACGCAATTGCTAAAATTCAAGGATGATCATTTGATGATGGAATGTTGAGGCAAGATAATATTCTATTAGATTATAATTGTAAGTAATTAGAATGTTGCAGCATACGGTAAAAAAATAAAAGCAATTATTTATTGCGAATAACGGGTAATTTTTAGCGCAATCAGATATACTAGTACACTATGGAGTACCAAGTAGAAGGTACAAAAGCACGTTGTGTGTTGAACACGTACTCGTACCTAGTATTCACTAAAAATTCTAAGTATAAGTATATTATTTCAAAAATATACCTGGGAATGTGGCTGTAGCAAGATGTATGATGATTTACACAAAGATTTAATGAATAAATATGATGATTAGAGATGATGCAAATGGATGATGCAACACACGCGATGTTGAGCAATCTAACCCTGTTTGTCAAATTTAAGGTGCAATTAGGTAGGAAATGGAAGGAAAAGCAGGCTCACGACACTCTCCTTAGCAAATGAAGCTCGCAGCGCAGCGTTGATGATGATTTTCCATCCGCGGTTGCTTTACGTGGCATGGGATGATGATGCTAGATGATACCCCGTAGCGCTGATCCGTCTTCGTGGGGCCTTTTTCCTGGCTTCTTAGGCTTCAGCAAGGTTGATTTCTTGTCTATGATGATGGTGTTAGCTCAGATGCCGACTTGTAGACCGATTTTATCGCAGCGCGTGAAACAATGGCGCGGATGAAATGACGAAATATGTAATTTTTTAAAGAGGTGGCTCATGCCCACCCGGGGGCGCCAAAATATGTCGCTAACGGGACATAGAATAATAATGCGTTGTGATTTAAGTTTTATAATGAAAAAATAATAAGTATAATTATATTTGATCTAACAAGGTTAGCAAAAGGATGACGCGTGTGCTTGCTTGCAGATCGTTTTAGCGAGTGTAGCGGCCAACCGGCGCGTTGCGCCGCCCCCGCACCTCTGCCCGCGCAGATCATGCTATGCGCGTGAACAATAGCTAGTATAGGTACATCAGTCAAAATTTAAATTCTAAAAAATTCATGCATGTCATAGAAAACATTTTCATTCAACCATAAGTAAAGTTTTTTCTTAAACTGTCTCGTATTCAAAATTTTAAAAGCCTTTGGTATCTTATTATAAATTCGTACTCCCATTGCCAATAGGTTTTTATTATAAATCATCGTTTTTGGAATGCCAGCTTCTTATCAGAGCGGAGCATACAGGTTGTCATCGACGGTCTATCGAGACCTCCTTGGAGCGGGTTTCCGAATGGGGTAGACAAAATCTTGTCCGTTTCAACCCCTCTAAGACACAAGTTTGCGCGTTCACCGCTAAGAAAACCCAATTGTCTCAGCGCCACAGTTCCAGGGCACTCCTCTTACCATCTCCACAAGTATTGGGATTCTTGTTGTCGACATTACGAGCGAGGTCCAGTTTCGGGGTCATCTGGAGGATAAAGCCAAGTTGGCTTCAAAAAAGCTTGGGGTGCTCAATAGAGCGCAGCGGTACTTCACACCGGGGCACAGACTTTTGCTTTACAAAGCTCAAGATAAAAGATAAAGATAAAAATATTTTATTTGCGTAAAACATGGTATAAGGCTGGTATGTTACATAGTAAGTGCATTCATGTTTTGCTAAAATCATAATAGCATGCAAACATTATAATAAAAATAGCTAGTACAGGTACATCAGTCAAAATTTAAATTCTAAAAAATTCATGCATGTCATAGAAAACATTTTCATTCAACCATAAGTAAAGTTTTTTCTTAAACTGTCTCGTATTCAAAATTTTAAAAGCCTTTGGTATCTTATTATAAATTCGTTCTCCCATTGCCAATAGGTTTTTATTATAAATCATCGTTTTTGGAATGCCAGCTTCTTATCAGGGCGGAGCATACAGGTTGTCATCGACGGTCTATCGAGACCTCCTTGGAGCGGGTTTCCGAATGGGGTAGACAAAATCTTTTCCGTTTCAACCCCTCTAAGACACAAGTTTGCGCGTTCACCGCTAAGAAAACCCAATTGTCTCAGCGCCACAGTTCCAGGGCACTCCTCTTACCATCTCCACAAGTATTGGGATTCTTGTTGTCGACATTACGAGCGAGGTCCAGTTTCGGGGTCATCTGGAGGATAAAGCCAAGTTGGCTTCAAAAAAGCTTGGGGTGCTCAATAGAGCGCAGCGGTACTTCACACCGGGGCACAGACTTTTGCTTTACAAAGCTCAAGATAAAAGATAAAGATAAAAATATTTTATTTGCGTAAAACATGGTATAAGGCTGGTATGTTACATAGTAAGTGCATTCATGTTTTGCTAAAATCATAATAGCATGCAAACATTATAATAAAAATAGCTAGTACAGGTACATCAGTCAAAATTTAGATTCTAATAAATTCATGCATGTCAACATTATAATAAAAAATAGCTAGTATAGGTACATCAGTCAAAATTTAAATTCTAAAAAATTCATGCATGTCATAGAAAACATTTTCATTCAACCATAAGTAAAGTTTTTTTAAACTGTCTCGTATCAAAATATTAAAAGCCTTTGGTATCTTATTATAAATTCGTACTCCCATTGCCAATAGGTTTTTATTATAAATCATCGTTTTTGGAATGTCATCAAGTACAAGTCTATCGGGATCTCTTTTTACACGGGTATTTAAATCACTTGCTTTTTTGTACAAGTTATACTTTTTCACAAAGATGCAAAGTTCATAAATATATAAGGACGGTAGAGATAATAGACCATGCTTTTTAAAAAGTGGCCTGCAGGATTCTAGGGGGTGGACTCCGCATATTGCGCGAATGCACTTTTTTTGAGCAACGAAAGCCCGTCCTACGTCGTGACTATTTCCCCAGAATATAAGACCATAGCGTAAAATCGATTCTACGTATGCGTGATACGTTATAAGAGCTGTCTTGGTATTAGTGATTTTTCTTACGTGCTTGAGCGCATAAACAAATTTATTAATCCGATTAGAAACATTATCTACTTGCATTTTCCAGTTTAAAGATTCATCTAAAGTCACTCCAAGGAATCTTGTTTTGTTATCTTGCTTAATAATTGTATTGTTACATAAAATGTCCATATTAGTATTACATCTCCAACGCAAAGAATTGTTAAATTGTACACATATAGTATTGTCTAAGTTTATTTTTAATTTATTATTTTCTAGCCACGCAACTATGTTGTCTAAGGTAGAATTGATGTCAGTTTCATGATCTTTAAGCGTATGTTTGTTTTTATCTGTCGTTACAACTACAGAAATGTCGTCAGCGAATAGAACACAGTGATGATTGGTAACTTCAGTAATATTGTTTAAATACAGTAGAAACAACACTGGTCCTAATACGCTTCCTTGAGGAACTCCTTGTACGACTCCTCTTTATTCGGACGAATAGGTTATCAGATCGTTGTTTTGGTCTAATTTGTTAATAACTACGCATTGTTTCCTATCTTTAAGATATGATTGTAGCCAATGCAATGCATTTCCTCTGATTCCTAAAGCCTCCAACTTTTTAATTAACAAATCGTGTGAAACGAAGTCAAACGCTTTGCTTAGGTCAAGAAAAAGACCTGTTGTAAGATTCTTACTGTTAACATTTCTGACTATACACTTTAGAAGGGAAAAAACAGCAAGTGTAGTCGATTTGTCTTTTTGGAAAGCATATTGCTCCTTATTTATTACGTTGAATTTATTACAAAAATTACTTAGCCTTCGGAGCATACATTTTTCAAAGATTTTCGAAATAATGGGAATTAATGTGATTGGTCTATAGTTACAAATGTCATCTTTTTTCCTTTTTTTAAATAGTGGTTTTCAATTGATAATTTTAGTCTCTGTGGAAATGTCCCTGTAGAAAATGAAAGATTAATTAGATATGTCAACACGTTAAGAATGTCATCTGCACATGTTTTTAGTATTTTTGTACTTAATTCATCGAAGCCTACGGAATTTGTGTCATTCAATGATAATATCTCTGTTTTTACTTCAGTTGGAGTCATTGGTGTTAAAAATATGGTATTTAATATAGTTTTACCTTCATTAGAGGAATTCACAGTGGACGTTTGGTTGTTTGTTGATTGAATAAAATTATTATTAAAGGTAGTTGCTAATTCCACAGGATTACTTAATATTAGTTCATCATATTTTATTCTTTCAATATTATCTCCCAACTTTATGTCTGAAATTTCGTTATTTATAATATTCCATGTAGCTCTACTCTTATTTTTGCTTTTGTTTATATAATTTATGTTTATATTCTTCTTGGATTTAAAAATACACTTACTTAATAAATTGGAGTATGTGGTGTATTTATTTTTATTTTGCGTCGTCTTAGTCTTGTAGTATTTATAACGTAGTGTACGTTTTGTTCTACAGCTTGTTCTAAGTCCTCGACTTATCCATTGTGGTTTCCTCTTTTTCATATTATTAACTTTTATTCGTACTTTAGGAAAGCAAAGGTCAAGTTCGGCCCCATATGGAGTACTGCTCTCATATCTGGGCTGGAGCGCCTCAATACCAACTCCTTCCACTTGACTCCATCCAACGCCGGGCAGTTCGTATAGTCGACGATCCAAAACTCACAGACGGCTTGGACACCCTCAGTCTCCGGAGAGACGTTGGCTCTCTGTGTGTGTTCTACCGTCTGTACAATGGGGAGTGTTCTGATGAGCTGTTTGACTTAGTGCCACCGTCACGCTTTTATCACCGCACCTCCCGCCACAGGGCAGGGGCTCATCCTCACGTCTTGGATGCTTGGCATCCCAAAAATGTACGGGCGTCGCGATCTTTCCTCTCGCGTACCTGCAGGATGTGGAATAAGTTCCCCCCTGAGGTGTTTCTTTTGTACTTTGACATGGGGTTCTTCAAGGGGCGAGTATATAGGGCTCTTAAAGGCTGGCACCGCGTTGGCAACCCCCCTGGTGTTGCGAATGTCCATGGGCGACGATGACCACTTACCACCACTGTGGCTCGTCCGCTCGTTTGCCTGCTTAAATAATATATTTTAAAAAAAACCGGTCTGTTCCGGCTTTAAGTACCTCGGTTCACTGATTCAGGGAGGTGGCGAGATAGACCGGGATGTTAAACTTTGAATTAACTCAGAATGGATGAAATGGCGGCAGGTCACGGGAACAACAACAACTCTTTCCCTGTGCTCTCTGGGGTGCCTTAAGGGTCACACTTGGCCCCTTGTTATTCAACGTTTTTATAAACGACATCGTCGATGTCATAAAATTTAGTAAAGTGTTTATTTATGCCGATGACCTAAAGCTCGTTAGAGTTATTAGCGATGATCAAGACTCAGTTCGTCTTCAAACGGATATTGACAACCTAGTGGAGTGAAGTGCGCGGAACAATATGTCCTTAAATGCAGATAAATATTATCATATCAAAATCACGCGTAAACAAAATATACTTCACACAAGCTATTATATTAATGGTAATCCTTTGGAGAAAGTTAGCAAGATTCGAGATCTGGGTATTCTTATTGACTCCAAATTAACCTTCACCCCACATATAGATGAAATTATCTCGAGAGCTTCAAGAATGCTAGGATTTATCATTAGAAATGGCAAAGTTTTTCAGTTTCCACAGACAAAAATCCTATTATTTAATTCGTATGTCCGAAGCGTTCTTGAATACGGAAGCGTCGTTTGGTCTCCTCAGTATAATGTACATAGTTTGCGTATCGAACGTGTACAGAAGCGTTTTCTTAGACATCTCGCTTTCACTAGTGGAAGGCTCAGGATGCTTCCCAGTTATGATGACAAACTAAAACACTTCCTCATCGATACCTTAAAGACAAGAAGGCAGCTACTGGATATGACCTTTCTTTTCAAAATTTTCAGAAACAATATAGACTGCCCTCAACTATTGAATCTATTTAGTTTACGTGTTTCACGTAAACCTCCGCGTCATCCTGCCACTCTGTTCAGCGCCCCAATGGCCAAAACCAACTTGCGTAGTCACAGTGCTGTATCCCGTCTTTCGAATACATACAACGCACTTGGACAGTCTGTCGACATCTTCAGTGAGTCTTTTACTACATTTAAGGAGAAAGTATTAAAACAATTAAAAGATGCTTAGTTTAACTTTCACTCTAAAATCGTAAACCACCATATTATTATTCTTATACCATATTATTTACCATACCTATATTAGTTAAATTATTATTAAATATTATTGTCTATTGTAAAATTTTAAGTGTTATGCTATAGCTTTAATTGCATGCTGTGATTGCCTTCAATAGAATGTACATTGATCTTATAGTGTTATGTTTATATATTATGCTACTATGTAATGTATCATTCACTGGTATTTCTAAATAAATAAATAAATAATCATGTGACCCCCGAATGCCTCTTAAGTTAAAAGGGAAAATTTATAAGACAATTATACGACCTGTCGTCATGTATGGATCAGAGTGTTGGGCCATCAAAGGGATGGATGAAAGACGACTTCATACTAGTGAAATGAGAATGCTGAGATAGATGTGTGGAGTAACAGGAATGGACAAGATTAGGAATGAATATATAACAGGAAGTTTGAAAGTTGCGCCAGTGATAGATAAAATGAGAGGGAATCGCCTTACCTGGTATGGACACGTAATGCGGAGAAATGAATGTTACGTAGGAAAAAAGGTATTGAATTTGAATATGGATGGATATGTTGGGAGAGGACAACCAAAGAAAAGATGGATAGATTGTGTAAAAGATGATATGTTTAGGAAGGACGTGAGTATTGAAATGACGGCTGATAGGGCAAGCGAATGATGATGAAATTAGAATCGGACTATTCCTATAGGATTCAGAAAGAAAATAAATTATTCCCATACCAACTTATTGTTGAGGATTATACCCTATCCAACGAAAGCCATTGCCTAGTATTTTTATTATAATTAAAAATATAAAGTAATGCTCTATGTTCAAAATCCGGTTTAGTCTTTGGAAAAAGATAACCTCATTCTATTCGCTACTCTTCTCAATCTGTCCGCCATTACAATAGCGCTAACCTACTGTTTTACTGTTTTATGAGAAAATAGTTTATATCCCTTTTCTATTTTAATCAAGTGACCGTGTTGTACACTTTGCCTCCATACTTTGTGATTAAAGTATTTAGAAGCAGCTAACTGTTTTAATCAAGACACTCATCACCACTGCGTTCATCTGACTAATACTTATTAGCAGTAGTTCCAATTTTGGTCACTTCACAGATCCGAGTCACAGATACAGTGGTAAAGGCGGTGCTAGTAGTAATATAAAATTGCATTTATTGAGGTTGCGTGAATAAAATAGAATTTCCCGTTTCTTTGTATCTAAATATCTACAAAATGCTTTTTTAAAAGAACATTTCGTCACTATGTGAGTTGGGAAACTTTCGCTCTAAGAAAAAACAGAAATTTCGAAGAATATTTTTATTTCTCATATTATTTATTTAAAAACTAAATGAAAAAATAAAAAGAACAAATAAAGAGTAACAACGACAACGGTAAATAAATAAAACTTTAGGATTCGACCTCGAGACCTTAGTTTTCTTAGTCACGCGGTATCCCGACTGAACTAATGGTACGTAATCGGAGACGGTGAAATTTCTTATCTCTTCTAACGATATTAGCTATTCTTTAATGCCTGTTAACACGAGGAAAACCCTTTTAACTAAGAATGAAACCTCGCTTCATAGATTTATCGCCCCCGAGACCCCCTATATATCAAATTTTATCGAAATTGTTGCAATGGTTTCCGAGATTTTTATTATAAAGATATAAGAGAATTGCTCGTTTAAAAAATGAAATGAAATGAAAATTTTATTTGCAATAAAGTATAAGAGATAACGATGACAATACACTTTATTATTGTAGGGGATACATAATAAGACAGGATATAATGGTCATAACAAGAGCAGATGATCTAAGTCACCAATATCGTCTCCACCCGTGGTTTCCACATTCACTCACACATATCATTTTGCGTGGCAGAATAAAGAATAAATAATGATGCTCGATAAATGTCTTAGTATCCGGACCATAAAACTTCAAAAAAAAAAACTGTATATGTCTTTACTGAATATTTGGGGCGTATTCCGATTCAGACTTTCAGCGCTGTCAGCGATCAGAAAAGCAAAAAACGTATGAGTTTTTGTTAGCTGACAGTAATTCGGAACGCGATTACGGGTGCTTTAATCGATTTCAGCGCGTTTCGGAACGCAGGGACGATGTGTCGCCATTAGTTAGAAAGAAGAAAAAAAAAAGATGTAACTGTCACCCACTTATAGATGTAGAAATATTTATAAATTGTTTTTTTTTGTGTTTGTTTACGTTATTTGGAAAAATTTTAAATTTTGGCCACCATGAAATTTACTGTTGCATACTTAGAAGTTTTATTTATTACAGGCAGTATACATAATATATACGGATTTACGTATATGACGACAAAAAAAACAACAAAGAGTATAGGTGCTATAGTGGTTAATTCAACTTCACAGTCTACAAGTGCATCTGACCCAGAAAGTGGTCAATCCACAACTACCCAGCGTGATATACTGGAGTTATTAGGGTTTACTGATGCCGATAGTGAACATCTGTCTCCAGTTCAGTGGTCGACTACCAAAGAATCTATACAAGCAACTAAAAACCATAAATCTACTCAACGATTGAGTAGGATACAACTCCTTTTTACTCAACAGTCAAATACGAAATTACCTTCATACCATATTTCTACTGTCAATTCATCTAAGAGTAACAATTCTTATATATACCCGTGTACAGTCAAGAAAACAACTACTCATCCTAGCATAACTCAGCTGTCTGAATCCAAGAATTCTACTACAAAGATAACTACCAAAAGTTTGTCTACCTGGCGTACTAAAACTCAGCTGCCTTACCCCAAAAAATCTGACATTCAGTTGGATAAAATTCGGCTATTTTCTACCAAGAAACCTACTACGCATTGGAGCAGCAATCAGATATCTTATACCATGGAACCTATTGTCCAGTGGACTATAACTGAGATATCTTTTACAGAAAAATCAAGTGCCCAGCCGCATAGAACTCAGCTTTTATCTACCAAGAAATCTAAATCCCCACTCACTAGAACCCATCTACCTAACACCAAGAAATCTACTCAGCCAACCAGAACTCCGCTATCTGTTACTAAGTTATCTACTTCCCAACATACCAGAACCCATCTACCTTACATTAAGAAATATACTAATAAGCCGCATAATTCTGAAATGTTTCCTATCCTGATATTTCTAAAATCGCCACGGCGTCCTGATTTTTTACGATCGGAAGCTGAAACTACTACTACTGAGGCTACCACTGCCGCTGAGGCTACTACTAGTGAGGCTACCACTACTACTGAGACTACAACTACTTCTGAGGCTACCACTACTACTGAGGCTACCAGTACTACTGAGGCTACAACTACTACTGAGGCTACCACTACTTCTGAGGCTACCACTACTTCTGAGGCTACCACTACTTCTGAGGCTACCACTACTTCTGACGCTACCACTACTTCTGAGGCTACCACTACTTCTGAGGCTACCACTACTACTGAGGCTACCACTACTTCTGAGGCTACCACTACTACTGAGGCTACAACTACTTCTGAGGCTACCACTACCTCTGAGGCTACCACTACTTCTGAGGCTACCACTACTTCTGAGGCTACCACTACTTCTGAGGCTACCACTACTTCTGAGGCTACCACTACTTCTGAGGCTACCACTACTTCTGAGGCTACCACTACTTCTGAGGCTACCACTACTTTTGAGGCTACCACTACTTCTGAGGCTATCACTACTTCTGAGGCTAGCACTACTTCTGAGGCTACCACTACTTCTGAGACTACCACTACTACTGAGGCTACAACTACTTCTGAGGCTACCACTACTTCTGAGGCTACCACTACTACTGAGGCTACCACTACTTCTGAGGCTACCACTACTTCTGAGGCTACCACTACTTCTGAGGCTACCACTACTTCTGAGGCTACCACTACTTCTGAGGCTACCACTACTTCTAAGGCTACCACTACTTCTGAGGCTATCACAACTTCTGAGGCTACCACTACTTCTGAGGCTATTACTACTTCTGAGGCTTCCACTACTTCTGAGGCTACCACTACTACTGAGGCTACCACTACTTCTGAGGCTACCACTACTTCTGAGGCTACCACTACTTCTGAGGCTACCACTACTTCTGAGGCTACCACTGCTTCTGAGGCTACCACTACTTCTGAGGCTACCACTACTTCTGAGGCTACCACTACTACTGAGGCTACCACTACTACTAAGGCTACCACTACTAGGACCAGAAAGTCCACTACGACGACTGAAATAACTCCGATTGTATTCCCTATTGAAGGATTTTACAACGCTTCATTGTGCTTTGAATTCAAATCCCAAGTATTCGATTGTCCGTCATTTATTTTGAAAAAAGAAGAAGCGACAGATTTGGAGCTGGAGCGTTTAAGGTTACGCCAGATGAAGGCTTGGTGCTTCCATTCGAAGAGATTTGAAAGAAAGTGTGATAACTGGTACCTTAGTGAATCTAGATGGATTTCGGAAGCCTGCCCCGGTTTCAATGGTGGACCAGCCTATAAAATCAGGCCACCACCTAGAGTAAGCAATCGTTATTATAGCCTACTCTTATATACAGCCTCCGTGGCCGAGTAACAGCCTCTGCGGCCGAGTGGTCCATTACGGAGGTTCCGGGTTCGATTCCCGGTGGGGACACTGTCAAGCAAAAATCTCTTTGTGAGACTTTCCCCAGTTTGGTTAGGGCATCAGAGCCTGAATCACTTAACTGATTGTCCAAAAAGAAAGATGATTTCGTGCTTCGGAAGGCAAGTTAAGCCGTTGGTCCCGACTGTTTTCTAGTCACTACACGAGCCAAGTCAGTGGCCTTTGGCGGCTCTATAACACTGACACCAGGGTTCGTGAGATCGTTTGTCGACCTTACAACCTTCATGATGATAATAATGATTATTATAACAATAAAAAAAAAACTTTTTGGATGTTTTTGGAGAGACTTTCAGTGCCATGTTCTACTAAAAATTCGTATATCGTCTCCGTTCATTTTACGATATTCACCAAAAGTTTATTATTATTGGATAAAGCACTATGCGTATTATAAATACTTGGTACATTATGATACGAGTATCGTTGGTGGCAAATTACAAACGAAGTAACTTATCTTTTTCACGAGTTTGTTATTCTTGTAAAATCTGAGATTCGTGCGTGTGATATACGACGTTTTTTGATACACTTGTGAGAAAACTGATAGTAAATAGGAAAATGAAATGGTTCAGAAAGGTACCCCTACAAAAGCTTTGATGCTACAGGTAAAATTGTTCATGTAAAAGTTGAAAAAAACTAATCTTTATTATATCACGCGCCGTTTCAGTTGCTGTACTATTCAGATTTTCTAATTCCACTCAAAAAGGTACCAGTAGGGAGGTATTGATTTAAGACTAGTTTCGGAATCTAGAAATGTACCTTCATCATAATAATAAAAAAAAAAAACAATATATTTTCTAATACTGTTTTTTGTAATAGGTATCCAAAGATGAAACTTTGAAAAATCTAATTTTGAGAAAATTTAGTTTAAAGGGTTTAAAGGTTTGCGTTAAAAAATTTTACTCATTTGTTATAAGGTCTTTAGCTTAAGTTGCGCATCGAATGAAGTACGATCAATGTATTCAACTTACTTATACCACCGCTAATATACAAATAGGAGGTACTGCAGCATTACTGCAGGTTTTTTAATAACCTTTTTGGTATGGCTCTTTTTTCTTTTGGCCGGTTTTTATGTCACATTTTCAAATTTAAAATTTTCTTGGTTTGACCTTTTTCTAAATTGTTTATTGTTTTCTGAGCTGTCGTCTATCATGAGATGGAAACGTTTTATCCCTTGAACGTGGTTGAATTTTACTAAATAAATATCTGTAAATGATATAAAGCCTTGGGACACAGTAATATTATCGTCTCTTGCTAATGCGATAATTTTTGGGACAGGCTCCTACTTTGGACTAGCCGGGTAAGTCTTGTGCTGTCTTCCTCCTGGTTTTTATCGACGTACTTTTTTCTTTCCCTGTCTTGGTCGGATGGCGATTATTTCTTTGTCAATCTTTACAGTGTATTTCCGGCCTCTCCGACGCACGCACAAGGGTCCCTCCGTGCCTCTCACGATCTCTTGCGGTGGTTCCGGACACCTGAGGCCACCAGGCATTGAACGTGCCTGGATCCCTGCGTTGTGTGCGTCCGCGCCCGTGCCAGCCGAGTGCCGCAGACCCGCGCACCGGCGTCCCCCCTGGGATACTGCCCATCATTTTTTAGCCTTTTTTTGTATCTGTTTTGTAATTTTGTATGCGGAATTTGCCAAATTTAAATTCCTTTTCCAAATTCTAAAAGGCCCTTTAGGTTTCTCTGGCCCACTTTTTTTTGGTTCCCGTTTGGTAATTACTCTCTCGGGGTACTCCGCGGTTTTGGTACACCTTCCTGCATCGATACACCACAACACAACACTAGTTCAGCGACACGATATCGACGGAGTCCCCTCAGGACTCGACTCTCGGCTCTTGCTTGGCAATTTCTAGGCCTTTTTAAATTTATATTATACCGTTCGGACAAATTCAACCAACTCTTTCTCTGTTCACCTAAATTTCACGTTTCGCCTGTGGTCGTCGACCACAGGCTAGCTAGCTTTCTTTTTTAACGCTACAGTACCTATTAAAATAAAAATCCCAAACCCAGACAAAAATACAACGGACACGATGGTATCTTTGCACTAAACATTTCCTTTGAAGGAAAACGTGCTTAGAAATTTCTATGAAATCGTAGTAAAATAATCGTAGAATAATAATCACTCAAAATCATGAAATGCCATGTTTTCACCCAATTTCACAAAAATGCGAATAACTTGGAAACTCGATGCCGACTGGTACCTTTTTCCGCGGAAGGCTACAAATATCAACACTTGATCACTCAAAAAACAACAATCAATGTAACGCAATTAAATGAAAATTTTACAATATCTGCGTCAATCTCAAAACAATAATAGTTTTCTTTTTTATAAGCATAGTTATGGAGAAAAGGCTCTCGCGAACATTCAGCAGGCACGGCTGTTGGTCCCGGCTGCTTTCTAGACGTGCCAAGTCAGCGGCCTTTGGCGGCTCTATAACACTGACACTAGGGTTTGTGAGGCCGGTTGTCAGTTATACAGGGTATAAGTGACATTGCCGTGAGCCGTGTGGTGACGGCAGAGTAGAATACAATTGTCACCAACCCCTATTCTTCCCGTGGGTGTCATAAGAGGCGATTAGGGACTACACATTGAACAGGGAACAGGCAGCAGCGCTCTCTGATACAGTAACCTTTTAATCTGCGATCTCCAACCCGCCTGCCAAGCGTGGAGATTATGGCAAAACCCTCCACTTAAGTGGAGGAGGCTCATAGTCCAGCAGTGTACTGTAACGGGCCATTGATTTGTTTGATTTGAAGTGACATGTCTGTAAAATTATAGAGTTCATTAAACCCATTATTCCGGATCGTATTTTACTGGAAATTCTTACCGGTTTATTTTTGCAGAGAATGGACGTGTGGAGACATACAGAGAAATCATGTGCTCGATTTCTGGACTACAGTCCGCATGAACTGGATATGGATGATTATGACGAAGAATTTCATTACTACAGTGTTGCAAAATCATCAGCACATAAAACATTTGCAAATCACTTGGTTTTATTATTTTCTTTAATACACTTTTATGATTTTTTGTATGATTCCGTGTTTTGTTCAAATAACAGCGGGAAACGACACACCCATAATAAGGTCACCCAAAAGGGCACTGGAAAGGACTATGCTCGGTGTTTCCCTGCGAGAGCGAATCAGAAATGATGAGATTCGCAGGCAAACCAAAGTTGCCGAAGAATTAGCAGTGGGCGCACATTGCACGGAGAACGGACGCTTCGGCAGAAAAGTTCTCGAATGGCGACCACGCACTGGAAGACGCAGCGTGGGTAGGCCCCCCACAAGGTGGACCGACGATCTGGTGAAGGTTGCGGGATGCCGCTGGATGTGGGCAGCGCAGGACCGGTCGTTGTTGAAATCCTTGGTGGACGTCTTTCGGCTGAGATGATGTCCCGCAACAAGAACGATAATAATAGCTAGCGCGGACTTGTTTTACTAGCTTGATTGAAACATCGTGCATGAACTCAACTTAAAAAAGGAAACGCAAATTATTGGAGAGAAGTTTCTTCGGTGAGCTCTTCTCAACAGATTCCGCCATTGTGTTAGTAAACTCACCCAATCAAATGTAGTGACGAATTTAAGTAATGTAAAATCATCCAAAAAAATACTTTTACTTTCGATAAGTAGGCAATTAAGGCTGGCCATAATAATCAACTAACCGTATTCATGGGCTGACCGTATACATGGGCTATATTTATGGGCTGGCCACGTCTGTCGTAGAACCGACGAGCGTTGGAGCAGACGGGTTCTCGAATGGAGACTACGTCTTGGGAAACGTAGTGCGGAGGGCAAGAAGCAAGGTGAACTGATGACCTGAGGAAGGTCGCTGGTGGTGGCTGAAAGCGGGTGATCGTGCGCTTTGGCGTGCCCTTTGGGAGACCTACATCCAGCAGTGGACTGCAATAGACTGATTGATTGAACCGTATTCACCCGATGGACCACAGAAAAAAAAAACAGGCCGTGGTCTACCAGGTGCACCAAAACGTGGACCTCGGGGTTGCAGCGATTCCACCATGTATGGCTACGCTCGCATTGAAAGATTTTTTCCATGGGAATGAGACCTTTCCTATAAAAAGTATCACATGTGTTAATCTAGGGTACACACAAACCTACAAACTATCTCCATTCCAAATTTCATCCAAATCAATTGAATACTTTAAGCGTGAAAGCGGAACAAACATCCAAATATATTTTCATTTCACATTTATAATATTAGTGTGATGTGATGATGTTATGTGCTGGATTATAAGTAGAGGGCGCTAGTGAGCTAGCATCCGGCGGCGTCGGGCGGAAGAAAGGCTCGGCCCAAGGAGACGTTCACATTCTTCCCAATGCTACGGATCGGCGGCGCAGGAGTACCTGTGGAGTCGCCTTCGTTAGAAAATATTTTTACCCGACTGCTTTAGAAGGAGAGTTATGTTTTACGAGTGCATGTATGTATGTATGTATGTATATATGTTTGTATGTATATTTCTGTGGCACGCTCTACAGCCTAAACGGCTTGATGGATTTTAGCTAAAGAGGTGTCGTTAGATTTGTCTTACTTGTGAGAGTGACACTGGGTAATCAAAATAATAAAAAAAAACAGACGGCTCATTTGTGGCGCCAAAACATAGACTTTAAAAATTTTATCACTCCAAAACCTATCGCGTGGGATATCAAAATAAAGGGCTTTATGAATGGTCTTCAAAATATATACAATTTATATGTTTATACTGTAAAGATGCAAACAAGTTGTTTTGTTTTGTTTTGAATGATCGTGGTTGATGGTGTTCACAATAGCAGTCGGAGGCATCATAGTGTTTTTATGAATTAAGAATATTTTCATGCCTCAGACTGCTATTGTGAACACTATCTACCACGATCATTCAAAACAAAACAAAAAACTTGTTTGCATCTTTTCAGTTTATTTATTTATTAAGTTTGAAAATTTAAAATTTTCACGCAGTCGGGATTTTTGTTTTTTAAATATTTTTTAACTATTTATAGAACGATTTTAACGAACGAAATTGAATGAAACTTCGTGGGCGTGTAGAATATGCTATAATATTCTGAACACAACCTCATCCATCATTCGTGCTTTAACCCAACCTTGATCCCAACAAATGTATCTATTCGATTATTATTGTTTGGTTTACAAGCACTTCTTTATTTTATCTAACATTTTGTCAATTAAATGGAGAATGTATTTTTATGTACAATCTTGATATTTAATCGCGTTTTTTAAATTTTAATACTTTGGAGGCTTAGAAAGTATACTGTGTTCAAAAGTAGCCTTAAGTTGTTCATCGAGAGATCCATCCTCATGATTTCTAGTTTAACTTAACCAGTGGCGCCACCTTTTGATAACTTTATAAAATTGTGTCGCATTGACAAGACAATATTTTTATATTTAGGTATAAGCACAAATTAATGAATTTCAGATTATTTTCTTTACTTAGTGGAAATCAAACTCGCGTCAAAACGCGTCTCCCGGTCGGGAGACGGCAGCCCTAACCACAACACCATAGAAAAGCACGACCGATTTGGGATCAATCGTACAAAAAAATATTTCGTGTCGTCTTCATAGCATCTTTTGTTCTCAAAGCACGCCGATGGCCGGGTAACATTTGACTAAAGGTTAAGTTTAAACGCAAGCTCACTAGATACGGCGATAACTCGCTAATCGTAGCAAATGTATACGTCGCGCCAGTGTGGATAGACCTTTATCGACGACTATTTTAAGGCGAGGCCCTATTTGAAAAATCGTTCTTGGGCCCCATTTTTAACTCGCATATCTCACGTCTCGGAATATGTACCAAATCAATAAAACTACAACAAACAGAAAAGTTTATCATTTAGCGACGTAACCAAGTAGATTTTACATATAATCAAGGAATAAAGCAAAAATAAATAATTAAAATCATCGAAAATCACCCCACATTCAAAATTTGCAAATCTGTTCTCAATATTTTCAACGACAACAAAATATTTTTTTGTATTTTTTGGGTGGCTATATTAATACCTAAACGGCGAAACCAGCTAGTTTTTTAATTCGTTCTATATTTTTCACAAAAGAGTTCAAGAAAAACGAGTTTTTCGCACGATTCCTGCGCAGTGGCGGACGTAACCTCCGTGAAGCATCGCACGCTAATATGAACGTTATTTCAGTAGTGCGTCGGCTGAACTTTCAACTAAAGCGCGTTGAGTTGCTAATTTAGCATAGGTCCTCGCCTTAAGTATAGTCATAGAATTCATATGTTACATTCGAAATAGACATAATTGCGGTAAAATTGCTCTTTTGGTATGTTGTTTGGGTCCACCTGGATAGTATTTAACCAGATTTGCAGCAGTCTGGAATTCTCGCGCGCTGGGTAGTTGCTGAAAAACCACCAAAAACGACATTGGAAGGCTCTGACGACAAAGGTTACTACTACTTTTTAAAAGAGTACAAAATTCCTGACAGTTTGAGCCCTAATTCAATTGTGTAGGTCTGATAGGTCTTTATCGTCAGAGCCTTCCAATGTCGTTTTTGGTGGTTTTTCAGCAACTACTCAGCGCGCGAGAATTCCAGACTGCTGCAAATCTGAATTAATACTATCCAGGTGGACCCAAACAACATACCAAAAGAACAAGTTTACCGCAACTATGTCTATTTCAGCCTTTTTATTTGTACGATATGCCTGGCCTAATTATAGACTTCAAAAAAATGTTAGATAAAACTTGCGTCTACCGAACGGGCCGCATTGGCCCTAACCACGGAGACAAATACAATTTGTATTTGTCTCCGTGGCCCTAACACACAGAAAAAAATTATCTCCGTGGCTCCAACGAATGATCTATAGTCAAGAAACGTAAGTACGCTTCAAACTTGACCCCACCAAATGAATACCAAAGAAGCCGAAAGTAAGCTTCAATGTACAGCAGCGACATCAACTGCCTGTCTGTCGTCGTCGTCGTCTGTCAAAATTAATTGTGCGAGTTAGGTGCTGTTTTAGCGGGCTTTGCTAGGCGGTTACTCTTCTTACAAGCTTTCTACTAGCTTGCACTGTATGTGGGTGGGTTTGTTTGTATGTTCGGGCGAAATCTTGCAACTAAAATTTGAAGCACTTGCTGCCATTGGAATTTGCTGAAGTTTGGTACACTTATGTAACCGCGATGACAATGCAATATTATGGTACCATTGAGCTGGTCTGATGATGGAGACGGAAGGTGGCCATAGGAACTCCTTTATTACACAACACAACCTAGTCGTGTTTGGGCGCGTTGGATTTGTCTTAACAATATCTTTAGTCATACGTGATGTCCAGGGTCTCATGATGGAGCCGGAAGGTGGCCATAGGAACTCCTTTATTACACAACACAACCTAGTCGTGTTTGGGCGCGTTGGATTTGTCTTAACAAGATCTTTAGTCATACGTGATGTCCAGGGTCTCATGATGGAGCCGGAAGGTGGCCATAGGAACTCCCCACAACCTAGTCGTGTTTGGGCGCGTTGGATTTGTCTTAACAAGGATACTCCACTCCACGGCTTTAAAAGCTTGTTTAGAAAGGATTTTTAATTAAACTTATTTACTTTTGTATAGCTCGTTGCGTGGAACTAATAATAACACCACTGACCCACCCCGCCCGCGTACCTACAATAGGGGATCGGACTGTTCACCATATTTTGTGAATTTACCATATTTTATAAATTATTTTTAAAATATAGATTGGTAGCAGACGATTCGCGAAGTAAAAAACAGAATCGGTTGAAAAACGAGTTTACAGTGATTTTTTAAAGTTTCAATATGTCTGTCTTTTTCAAAAACGATTTTTTGTATGCAGACTAATATGGTGTTACTAACAAATGACGTCACAAGTGGGTATGTGCCTCTGTCTAATCTTGAATTTCAAACATATCTCGGTAAATTTTAAAGATAGAGCAAAAATTCTTTTAGTGTTCGATAGCAGAAACTAAGAAGTTTGGATTAATAAAATAAAAAAAAGTAGTCCGATCCCCTATTATTATCTGTGGTTGGGGGGCGACTTAGGAATATATTTTGTAATGTAATGCCACATATACTATACTAATGCCACTATATTGTGGTAAATATAATATATTTAAGTATATTTCACTACTGTATCTTTTATGTTCATAAGATTTAATGTGTGTATATTAGCATATTTATTTGTTTAATACTCAACTTTCCATGATATTAATTCGGTTTCTTTTTTCGTGTATAGTTTCCCTAGCTTAAAAAAAAAAAGTTAAAGATGGCTGCGCAGCGCCGTCGTGACGACGTGCCGCTGTCAGTTACATTGGTGTACTCTCAGAGGAAATAAAAGACGATCGGCGCGAGGCGACGCGCGTCCGAAATCTTTGGGTGTACTGAACCAGCAAAAAGTTTACGCCGATGAAGGATGAAGCCCTATCACTCGCCTCTTTTTCGTTCTTCACACGTTGTTTTGTCCAAGGTGAGGTATAGTCACACAGTACCAACTGCGGACCATATTCATAGCATCGGTGTACATTTTGTAATAGAAAATGATCACCTTGCTTGCTTTGATAAATGTTCGATTCTCTAAGTCGTGAGATCACAAGTTCAATTCCCGTGCGGTGCTTATTCAAAATGAATAGGTGTCGAAAAACATCGTGAAGAGCATTCGGTTATAGACAACGAAAGGGTTTTCAAAGAGTGAGCTCCGCAGCCTAGTTGGTAGGACGACTGCCTGTGAAACTTTAAGTCCTGGGTTGGAATCCCACCTAGGGTCAACATTCGTATGATGATTAGATGAATTCATTAGCGATAAACCTCTGCGGACTTATAACTTTCAAAGGCTAAATTAATTTGTATGACTATTAATTTTGCACTTGGAGGTACAAATTCTGTCTTAAGCAGAATCTGTCTTAAACAGAATCTGTCGTAAACAGAATCTGTCGTAAACCGAATAAACGAATTTGACTAGTAAATAAATATTAGAATAAATAAATAAATATATAATCGTTTATTTGCAAATAATAAGATAATACAATAAATTATAAATTTATATTATAAACATTAAATATAACTAAATTTACTAGCGCCCGTTATGTATGTAGCTAGGAATAAGTATTTTGGTCTCACCCTCTGTCATTCTTTGCGGTGCCCCTACGGGGTGTCACATGTATAGCACTTAAGAATTTGTAACACCTATATTGTACCATGTGATAAGTGTTGGCAACACCACCATTAGGGTTTAAAAATAAAAATGTCAATTTTTTGGTTCTGTCACTTGGTTTGGCGGTTGTCCGTCGTGCAGTTTGTCAATTGTGTGCTCCTCAACAAAATAAAAGAAAACCCTCAAGAATCCAGCATTTTATTTATCAGTTCACTAAATAATCGTTTGGGTCCCCAAACATTGGTCCTTCGAGCCGGATTTGAACCAGCGACCTATGAATATACAGTCCACAAATAAATGAATATGAGCACTTGAGTGTGCCTTGTATTTGGATCATCGTCATCATCGTGTGGGTTGTAAGTCGACAACCGACCTCACAAACCCTGGTGTCAGTGTTATAGAGCCGCCAAAGGCCACTGACATGGCTCATGTAACGACTAGATAAAGCCGGGACCAAACGGCTTGACGTGCCTTCCGAAGCACGGAATCATCTTTCTTTCGGACAATCAGGTGTTTCAGCCTGCAATGTCCTAAAACTAACCAAACTGGGGAAAGCCTCACAAAGAGATTTTAGCTTGACTCGGCTACGGAGTTGAGGAGTCTGTTGACAATGAAGAAGGAGAAGAAGAAGAAAAAGAAGAAGAAGAACAAAGTCAAAGTCAAAATTATTTATTTCCATAGGATGTTATTACATCACTTAGATCCGTCATTACATTTTTTGGGTGAGTTCACTAACACAATGGCGGAATCTGACTAACTGAAATCGACTAAAATAATTGTACCTCATCATCAACATCAACGGTCCGTTAAAGTCCCCTGCTGGACTATGAGCCTCCTCCACTTAAGTGGAGGGTTTTGCCATAATCTCCACGCTTGGCAGGCGGGTTGGAGATCGCAGTTTAAAAGGTTACTGTATCAGAGAGCGCTGCTGCCCGTTCCCTGTTCAATGTGTAGTCCCTAAGTCGCCACTTACGACACCCACGGGAAGAGTAGGGGTTGATGACAAATGTATTCTACTCTGCCGTCACCACACGGTGTATATAATTGTACCTCATCAACAGCTTATATCATACGTCCCCACTGAGAGGCTCAAGCCTACCCTGAATTAGGGCAACTAGGCCTTAGTCGACCACGCCGGCCCAGTGCGGGTTGGACGACTTCACACACAACATTTGAACTTCTTCGCAGGAGCAGTCAGCTTTCCTCACTATGTTTTTTTTCACCGTAAGAACGTCGAATAAATAAGTAAGTAAATATGTGGGGACATCTCGCGTACGGCCACCTGATCCCAAACTAAGCAAAGCCTGATACCATTACTTAAGTTAGTGGCTCAGTGAGCTGTTGGCCGCGCGAGTACTTTTTTTATTTTATTTTATTTTAATTGATTGAGAAATGTGACTGTAGAGGAAAACAGCTTCATCGGTGGACGTTGTAAGCTGGCAAACCCCATAACTCCGTCATTTTTTAAAATTTCTAAAATTTAAGATTTTCGTGGTTGTTCACTACAAACAAAACTGACTCGACTGTTCTAAAAACTGACTCGACAAAAAAAATTGATTAATTTATCGAACCTGCTCACAAAATTTCACGAGAATCGGTTCAGAAACGCGACCTGTAGAGTGGAACAAACAGACAGACATATAGACATACAAAAGCAATTTTGGCCAAGCTGAAGGAGAGACGCTTCGCTCGTTCGGTCAATAAATACATACTTACATAGTATATACCTATAGATAAACAACATCCAGACACAAGGCAAGCAAAAGTGCTCATCACACGAATGTTTGCCCTGGGCGGGATTCGAACCCGCGACCCTGTGCTTCGTTCGCAGGCGTACTACCAACTAGGCCATCAAAATAAACGAAGAAACGTACATTATCATTATCATATAAATTCGAAAACACATTGGTTGGTAGATTGGTACGCGGCCGCGAGGTGGGGATCGAACGCGCGTCTCCCGAACGGAAGACAACAGCCCTGGCCACTACACCATCGACGCCGTCATTTCCGAAAGAAGTACATATTGGCCTCGATCCGGAATGTCACGCTCTAATCCTTAATTTTAGTTAGTCCGTTCTTTTTACCTTTTAAAGATTGAAAAGGGACAGGAGATAGCCATTCTAATATTAGAGCTGTCAAACATCGAATTTGAACCTTATGGTCGTGTCGATTGCACAATTTTAGAGAGCACTTAAAACATGCGACTTAAAAATCTATTAAACTGACAGCTATGCCCTTATTTTAGGTTATCATTCGTTCAAATGAGTATCATTCGTTCATCACCTCTCTTTCATTGGTCATAAAAACGAAAATAAAACACATATACAAAAAATACAATACGAAAAGAGAAAAACGAAAATACATATTTTTAAAAATGAGCTAAGGAGGTTTTTAATTTTTTTTTAATGTTCCTACACCCTACAAGAGTTTTTTGACGATAAAAATAAATAAATCAATCAAGCAATTTTTTATTTTAATTTTATATATTGACATTTGCATATTGTATAAACAAACTATAATGTAATAATAACAATTTTTGGAATTAATGAATGATTGATACTTTATGATAATATGATTGTCCTAAATACGTATACGGTACTTATAATATTTTACTTTTATTTTTTATAATTAATTCATGAAAATTATATTACTTTTTTTTTGTCGTAGCGCCCTTATCCTGTATGTACTGTTGCAATATTTAGAATTAAGACCTTATGTAAACAACAGGAATGCAATAAATTGATTTGAATTTGAAAAAGGATAGCTGGATTTTAAAATTAGAATTAGAGCATGACATCCCGAATCGAGGCTATTATCTAAGTTTCTTCTGGCCATAACTTAGTGATGTTAAGTTAGAATGTCACCAGAACGCCGGTCCATTCGTATTTGCGAGTTAGATTAGTTACAATCACCGACCACGTGGGAACTAGACTGTGAGATAGCGTTTAAAGATTCGACTACATATCGACAAAGTGGAAAATAATTTCGATACAAATATTATAAATTAATTTAAAAACGCTAAAGTTTTATTGGCTACTAGCGGTCTGCCCGCGGCTCTCGCGTGGTGTAAGATTTTTCCCGTGGGAATAAGACTCTTTTCAGTAAAAAGAATCCTATGTGTTAATCCAGGGTACAAACTATCTCCGTTCCAGATTTCATCCAAATCTGTTGAGTACTTTAGGCGTGAAAGCGGAACAAACATCCAAATATATTTCACATTTATATTATAAGTGTGATTGTAAGGTTCTTTACTGCAAGTTCCGGCCTTCGTTTTATTTTTTCCCGCGGTTAAAAGTAGTAGGGCCTTGCTATTTTTCGCGATAATATGTTTTATTCCCACGATGTAACACCGCAGTTAGTAAAATTACTAAAATTAAATGAATGAATGAAATTAAGTGCGCCATCTATCGTCATCGCTTGGAACAAAAGTGTCGCTTCACGTTCATAAATATTAGAAACAGCGAAATCTACAAATAATACAGGCGCAGCCGCAAACGGACCGCTTCTCCTTCTTTCTCCGGTCTACGACAGCTTGAATAAGACATCTCATGCGCAAGGAAAACGAAAATGCTCACCAGACAAATGTTTTCTCACGCCGGGATTCGATCCCGCGACCCTGAGTTTAGTAGGTGGGGTATTACGAGTATTACGTACTGGGATCAAAACATTTTTTCGGGGTTACTTTTTCAGTTACTTTAAATATTCGATGCAGAATAAACTTTTGTCAAATTATTTCTTTCGCAAAATGACTCTTTCTCGTTATGTATTTTTTGCAAAATGTAACGTTCGTCATGTAAGCTTACTCTTTTATCGGCACATTTGAGATTCATGAGAATTAAGAGCAAGGCAGGGCACATAGCGCGAAGAGCGGATGGCCGATGATGGGGCAAGAAAGTCCTTGAATGGAGACCACGTACTGGCAAGCGCAGTGTGGGACGGCCACCTACGAGATGGACCGACGGCCTGGTGAGGATCGCTGGGTCTCGTCGCAGGTGGCTATGGACCGGTCGCGCTGGAGTGCGATTGGAGAGGCCTATGTTCAGCAGTGGACTTTAACAGGCTGAAATGATGATGATGATGATGAAGTAGGTTTTTAAGTCACAAGCTTCCACAAATTGATTAAATGTTTGCTATAATAATCTAACTTACAGAAATGGAATTTCTATTATTTTCGGGATTTATTAAAAAATGGTTTTACTGAAAAAAAAAACTAATTTAATACTGTGATTCAGGACTATAATATGGGTTGAATTACACTGTATTATTTGGGAAGACTTGTCATTTATTTTATGAAATAAAATAATTTTTTATTAGGTATTTGAAATCACAGGGGACAATATATTTCTTTATTATAATTTAAACTTTTAAAACACATTAACTTACTACAATATAAAATTATGCTCACGATTTCGTTAACCTAAAGTAAAATTGTACTTAACTAAATTAAGTAACAAAAAATACCAAGCCAAAAAATATAAAATATATTATGTGACACTGGAAATATAATTAATTAATTCAGTCACTAAATTCGTTTGTTCCAAAATCTATTTTCTTTTTTCGAACGAGGAATAATCTAAGACCTGGAGCCAAAAAAAATGCGAAATGTCAGATGACATTATTTAGGTACAAATTGGAGAATTGTGTACTAAATCGCAGAACCGATTGTGACGCCATGATTAATTAGGTTTATGTTGGTCATATATTCTTAATATCTTTGACAAAAAATACAGCCTTTCTATCTAGAAGTAATCTTAATAACATCATAAGAAAAAAAATAAGGTATGCGGTATTTGCCCATTTTGAACTTTAAATCTTCTATGACTCATTTTTTATGTGTTTATATTTTCTATTATTTTATTTTTATTTTATTCTGTACAACACTGAGTAAGAAACAGAGAATAGGAACGTATTAACTTCGAATGTTATTTTAAAAAAATATTTACATGTTTAAAAAAATATTATGTCGATCTAAAAAAAATCTTAAATTAATAGCTGCTACCGTAAATGCAATATAAACTTAAAACCACGGACCAAGTCCGTGCTTAAAACTAAATGAATGTATATCACAACTTATTCAAGATGATGTTTGATTGAGGTTTCTCGTAATTAAAATTTTAATAATAGTAGAGATAATAGAGTATCCAATCAGCCGGCTCCAGGAAGGATGCCTTATCCGGCTCAGGTGTCTTTCGTAAAAAGCTTCTAGCTAGGAAAATTACAAGCCTGTGCCCCTTAGCTACGGTCTTCCAGGCGGAGATGTACGCGATCATCGACTGTGTGCATCTCAACCTGGAGTATTCAGATAAAAGAATCTTTATCCTGTACGACAGGATAGGGCCAGGCTGCTATAAAAGCACTGGAGTTTAAGTTTCCTCCAAGCTAACCTTGGAGTGTATCAACGCTCTGAATTACCTTGGCACCAGGAACTCGGTTTGTCTGGGCTGGGTGCCGGGGCATTCAGGGATTGGGGGAATTAAGTAGCTGATGAATTGGCGAGGGAGGGGTCTAGTTCCCGACCTATTGGACCGGAGCCCATTCTTGGAATGCCAAAATCCTGTTACAAACGCCAACTTCTAGCTTGGGAGACACCAAGTTAACGAGCTGTGGCACTGATCAGTTGGATTAACGCACTCCAAGCCACTGAACCCGGGATTCCTGCCCAAATATACTGCCGAGGTACTTAAACTGAAGCATCAAAATATTATTAGGATACTATTCCGATATCCTCACGGGCCATCATTAGCTTAATGAGTATTAAAACAGGATGGGTCTATCTGAGAACCCTTACTATAGATTCTGCGCAGATGACGAGGAGACTCCGCTTCACATCCTATGTGACTGCGAAGCCCTTGTCAATAAGAGAAGCCGGGTGCTGGGAGGACTCAAAATTGCCATCCAGGAAGCCCAGGCTTTTAGCCCCTTATCGACCGTCAAATCAAATCAAATCAAAAATTATTTATTTCCATAAGATGTTATTACATCACTATCTGTCATTACAGTTTTTGGGTGAGTTCACTAACACAATGGTGGAATCTGTCAGCTTCTTTAATACTGTTGGTCTAGAGAAGGTTATTTATCACCAAAGGGCTGACTACAATAGATCCATCTCAGGTCGTGACCACTGTCATCGGGACATAATTTGCCTGATCCCTTCCCTCTAAATCATAACAATATTCAGATGAATTTATCCATTTAAGTTTTTTTTTCAATCTCCTATTAAAAATACGGGATACTCATTTTTGCTAAAAGACTGTTGGCGGCAAATTAGATAAAATTACATTTCATAGTTTTAGATAGGTACTTCAAAAAAGCTTTCAACATTATTCCCGGTAACAGATTTTTGCCAATTACACCATTTATGCTTACTTACAAAATTAAAATACGCAAATGGATAAAATTACTTTAAATTCAAATTAAGTACTTTATAAACTCGTGAGCCGAATCGTCGTTATCTTATTTTTAGAGTGAATAACTTAATTAATAATAATTTAAATTTGTCAGTTAAATACGGACTACAGGCTACGTTAAAAAAAAAAAAAAGTACGGACTTAAATATAGGAACATCGAGATTTAACTTCATGATCTTCGGCGGGGAATCTTGATCTGATTGGTCAGTTACGTCTTAGACGGCTTTAGCTGAAAATGAGAAGAGAAACATGAATTATCATCTAAAAATTAAAAAAAAAATAGACTGCCCTGCCAAAAAAATATAATAGACATTGGCCTCGGATGTCACGCTCTAATCCTTAATTTAAGTTAGTCCGTCCTTTTTACCTTTCAAAGATTGAAAAAGGACAGGAGATGGCCATCCTAATATTAGAGCTGTCAAAATATCGAATTTGAACCTTATGGCCGTGTCGATTGCACAATTTTAGAGATCACTTAAAACATGCGACTTAAAAATCTCTTAAACTGACAGCTATGCCCTTAAATTAGGTTATCATTCGTTCAAATGAATGTCATTCGTTCATCACCTCTCTTTCATTGGTCATAAAAACGAAAAGGATAGCTGGATTTTAAAATTAGAATTAGAGCATGACATCCCGAATCGAGGCCATTGTCAATCGCCCTGATGTAAGGATCCAAATCTGTTCAGGCATTTAGAAGTTATGGTTGAATAAAGAAACTCACAAACATACATACATGAGACCTGAACACACATACGTACACTATTTACACACACACACACACACACGACACACCCTTACACTCCCTGCGTTCCAAAACGTGCTGAAAGTACCCGTAATCGCGTTCCGAATCACTGCCATACATTTTTTTGCTTTTCTGATCGCTGAAAGTCTGATTCGGAAAGTGCAGTGGGCACATTTAATCAATCAATCAATCAACCTATTGCAGTCCACTGCTGGACGTAGGTCTCCCCAAGGGCACGCCAAAGCGCATGATCACCCGCTTTCCTCATCCAACTACTACCAGCGACCTTCCTCAGGTCATCAGTCCACCTGGCAGGGGGGCGTCCCCCCACACAAATTTTATTACAATCCCTTTTTCGGGCGGTCGTACTTTTAAATCTTCCATTTTATTGTGAGAGCTTCTGCTTTTAATATCATCATAACAAAAATTACAGAAAAATATACAACCGAATGAGGGATTTTCTGATAACTCTTTAAAAAATAAATATAATTATTCTAACGATAGATGGCGCCGCCACCAGGTGTACTTCGTGGATTCTTTTTTTTTAATACTTTTATGGACTCGCCGGATTTCTTCGGATCCACGAATCGTCAACGCCATCTACCGAAGTTTTGAAGTCGGTTAAAAAGTCCTATGAACTCACATCATTTCGAAGATTGTTTTTTTTTTCAATATGTTAGTTCGTTTCACGTAAAATGAATACAGGACAAAGTGGAGAAGATGTGTTTAAGATGATTACAATGACCAAAGATAGTGGAATATACGAACCTTACTATTTATATTTAAATTTAATATTAAAAATAGTAACAGAGACATCACGTCGCGTTGTCGTCAAGATGCAAGCAAACACATCCCCGCGTTCTTTTTACATATAACGAATTATCATACTAATTATTATAAATGCGAAAGTTTGGATGTTTGGATGTTTGTTGCCAAATCACGCTTGAACCACTGGACGGATCGGGATGAAACTTGGCACACATATAGGTTAGGTCCTGGAATAAGACATAGGCTACTTCTTATTGTGGTAAAACACTTTGTTCCCACGGGAAAACTCATTTAACGCGGGTAAAACCGCGGGCGAAACGCTAGTACCTCATATAGCAAGTAACACCTTGAAGTAATTGCAAAATCACAAAGAAACTAAGAAGAGAAGAAAAAGAAGAACTTACGTACAGGATACAGGAACGTCGTTGCAGTGTCTTTGCCAAACTCGTTGTGGACGATGCAGGTGAATTCCCCCATATCCGACCACCTGAGGTTCTGTATTAGCAGGTCTCCTGATGGTAGAACCTGTTGAGAGAAAAGACTTACATTAATTTTCTATTTAACGCCCGTATTTGTTGATGGATTTTCCAGTTTCTAAAATCACAGTTAAAATAAAACAGTGCCATTTATGAAAAGACAACAGACGAATGTGATAGTTTTATCTATTTTTCTGCTTGTTTTAAGTTAAGTTTTTACTATAGTAAAACTAAACTATATTCTATCTTTGGATACCAAACTATATTTGAACAATCGATTTAGTAGTTCAGCCGTAAAAGCGTAACAGACAGACAGAGTTAACAGTGCTTCTATTAGTGGAGTTAACAGTGCTTCTATTAGTGGAGTTCCATTAGTCATCATCATCATCGCGTGGGTTGTAAGGTCGATAACCGACGATATCTGTGTTATAGAGCCGCCAAAGGTCACTGACTTGGCTCATGTAACGACTAGATAGTAGCCGGGACCAACGCCTTAATGTGCCTTCCGAAGCACGGAATCATCTTTCTTTTCGGACAAGCAGGTGTTAGCCTGCAACGTCCTAACAAAACTGGTTAAAGTCTCACAGAGATTTTCCTTGACAGTGTCCCCACCGGGAATCGAACCCGGAACCTCTGTAATGGGCGTCGAAATCTCAACCACTCGGCCACGGAGGCTGTTAATTCCAAGAGCGTTTCACTCCTTGGCGGAGGTGCATACCAAAAACGATGAAACACGAAGTTAGACGAGAAACATTTAGCTCTAACATCTGGGGGCCGTTTCAGGAAGCTACAAGTTACAAATTACAAGTACTATTCGACGTACATTGCGTAGACGATCAGAGAAAACGATAAGGGCTTACAGTTCATGCGAATTGGCTACGCAATGTATACCAAATTGTAGCTTGTTACTAGGAACTTGTTGCTTCGTGAAACGGGGCCCTGTAAGAATGTTTTAATAAGCATCACTTACCCTCATTCTCGAATTGTCATACAGGATGTTCTTGTTGTTATCCTGCCAGTACAGCTGAGCGTCGCCAGCGCATCGACATGGCAGAACGATGTTAGAGCCTTGGTCTTGCAGCACGGCAGAGTAGAAGAAAGTGATCACTGGTGTGGGGGGCATTAACAGCTTTGCAAGAAGATTTCCAGTAGGTTCACCTGTAAAATAAAACGAGATGCAATGTTTAATAATATAATAGTTTAAAAAACTAAAAAACACGCTTTTAGCACGCACAAAAAATTACAAAATGTCATCTTTGATGTCCGCCATGTTAGATTTAAGTCACGTGACTATTTTTTGTCGTATTCCTGACAGCAAACCCTTTCATTTGATACCCATATCATGGGGGTGCATTTCAAATAGCCTGTCCGCCCTCTTGGACGTCCGCCATATTGGATTTAAGTCACGTGACTATTTTTTTCGTTTTCCTGACAACAAACTGTTTGAAATGAAAGCATTTCAAACAGCCAGTCCGCCATCTTGGGGAGGCCGCCATATTGGATTTGTAATGACGTTTCTTAGCTAGTCATGTATTGTCATCAGAACTCAGAGCGTGTGCAAAATTTCATCCTAATCGAAGACCGGGAAGTGAGTCAAATTAAGATTCCAAGATTTTCTTACATACATACAAGTGAAGCTAATAAAAGCGTGTTAAAAAAGGGGGGTATTAGGCTTGAGCAATAGTGGCGAGTGGCGACAAGCTGGGACCTGGGAGAGAAAACTATTAAGACAAAAATAGATTGTTAGTTCTATGGCTTTACGTGCATTTTGAAGCACTTATTTCAACAAAGTGATATTTGTTTGACCACAACCGTTCTGATTGCTCTATCGTTCAATCCATGGAAAACAAAAGATGCCTTAGAAGCTTTGATTTTGACCTTGGACTGAGCCGTGAAATACCTCTGATCTACCATGGCTCATAAAAAGAGTACCTACTTTTGTAGATTACAGCAGAGATAGGAATTTCCGTGACCTCTGAACTCGGAACAACCACCCACTGGACACCATTTATGTCAGGGCGAAACTTTCCGAAACGCATAGGTGCATTTGCACATAATTAAATATCTCTTGGCGGCCAATACCTCGCGGCTCACTTCGGTTTCGACCAATTATGAGACCTGTCATTACGTTGCGTAAGCGAGATGAACCAATCACGACGTGTTCCCCGCACCCTTCGATCACAGAAGAGACTAGATAAAGCAAGTAGGTTCTAATCGTGTTCCACTAAAACTCCACTCAATTTGAAAACTGCACTCATCGCCCGCTCAGTCTGCATTTGAATCTAACTAGACCTTTCTGTGATCGAAGTGTCCAGTGGCTCCGAAGCATGAACCATCCCACTTTACAAATTATCAGGACTCAGCAATGTTTTTATTCTAAAAAAAAAACATAATAAGGTCTCGAAACCTCTGGGTTTGACTCCTGAACTTTCCCTCAGAGCCAAAAGCAAAGATGTGAATTTCTAAAATCTGAAAACCATTCGTAGAATTCCTCATCCTCAAAAATGTTCAGGTCCTCACCACCATTAGAAACGACGGTGGTAGACGCGCTGTCTTGCTTGACACCAGTGGCAAGGCAGGTGAACACATCTCCTTCAACAGCATCAGATACCAGGAGTCTGGAGACCACGTGGATGATGGACGATGGATGCATGGAGAGCACCTCGTTCGCTTCTTCTTCGTACTGTAAAGTATAAGAACATTTTTTTGCTAATGAACTAATGTTTATTTTTTATTAATTGATAGGCTTACTCTTGACCACAATCAGGTCCGCGAGGGACAAGATGTGGTCTATGATGGAACGAGTTCGCCCAGAAGGTCAGAACTTTGAAAATACTTGGGTTATAAACACTCGGAAAAACAGAAATGTGTCATAAAATCGATGAATCAACCGGAAGACTTGCGGGGGAGCAGAAGGCTTCAACATTATAAGCTTATTTAGGGCGATCAGGCTTCAGACGACCACGCTGGCCCAGTGCGGATGGGTAGATTTCATTCACGGCTTTTAAATTTTGTCGCTTTTATTCTTATGTAAAATGTCAAACTTGCATGAGTTATTGGTGTCAATTCGGCATACGCCCAACTAAACTAAACTAAAATTATAATAGTCCTGTCACTTTCCATCATTTTTAACTGAAAAGGGACCGAAGATCATCAGTTTTGTTTTTGTCTTTGACTTCACGACTAACTGTCAAATTCAGCCATTAACTGTTTCATCTGCTTAACTTATAAATCAGTTCGATCCAATTCATCTTGTTTTTTAATTCACTAGCTTTTTTTAACTGAATGTCGAGTCTAGGTTATGTTCAAAAAGATTTTAATGAAAGTTTACTGCTACTCACGTCAACCAAAGGTTCCCCATTCTTCAGCCAGCTGATGGAAGGTCCAGGGGATCCCATGGTTTCACACTCCAGCTTCAGGGTCTGTCCAGGGATGAGAGGAACCGTCTCCGGAGGCGGATTCCGTATCTTCAAAAACATTTTACGGAGCGTGGGCTTGCGATGCCTTGGGACAACTGGTGGATAAAATATATTAAGTATATAGATTATTGTTACAGATTACGTCTCTTAACAAAATATCTGATATTAAAATTATAAAGCGAAAAAAAAAATTTCGCATTATATAATAGCTTTTCGCCCGCAGCTTCGCTTTATGCAAGATTTTCCCGTGAGAATAAGACTTTTTTCCCGTAAAAAGTATGCTATGTATTAATCCAGAGTACAAACTATCTCCATTTCAAATTTCATCCAAATTCGTTGAGTACTGCGTGAAGGCGGAACAAACATCCAAACATCCAAATATATTTTCACATTCGTAATTAGTGTGATGTAATCGCCGTGTGGTGACGGCAGAGTAGAATACCATTTGTCACCAACCCCTACTCTTCCCGTGGGTGTCGTAAGAGGCGACTTAGGGACTACACATTTAACAGGGAACGGGCAGCAGCGCTCTCTGATACAGTAACCTTTTAATCTGCGATCTCCAACCCGCCTGCCAAGCGTGGAGATTTTGGCAAAACCAAATACTTAAGTGGAGGAGGCTCATAGTCCAGCAGTAGTGGACTGTAACGGGCCGTTGATGTTGAATTAGTGTGATGTGATATGCGTAGATTAAAAAAAAACCTATGAAACCGAGGAAAGTATTTTTATGCCGTATTTCTGCATTCTTTTACTAAAAACTAAAAAACTTTGTACCCAATTTTATAAACTTCAAATCAAATCAACGGCCCATTACAGTCCACTGCTGGACTATGAGCCTCCTCCAATTAAGTGTTTTGTTTTGCCATAATCTCCACGCTTGGCAGGCGGGTTGGAGATCGCAGATTAAAAGGTTACTGTATCAGAGAGCGCTGCTGCCCGTTCCCTGTACAATGTGTAGTCCCTAAGTCGCCTCTTACGACACCCACGGGAGGAGTAGGGGTTGGTGACAAATGAATTCTACTCTGTCGTCACCACACGGCTTATATCCTTCTTTATAAACTTAACTCAATAAAATTGTAGAGGATTTAAACGTGGCCAGGCCAACGCGAGGCTAATAAAAGTAAGTAGGTAAGTAGAATAGCAAATCATTCGACGACGTATTAAGATCAAATGCATTATGAATGAATATCTCTTTGACTTTAAGATGCGATCGTATTCATTTACCCTGTTTTGAGAGTCAATCGTGTCGACTCACAGCTGTAGAAAGAAAAAAATAGGTAGGTAAGTAAATTGTCATCGATTCCCAAGTGGAAACATAAAAAAAAGTATAAATTTGCAGCTCAATGTCTTATATTTACCTGAAACCTATTAAAATTGACTGAGTTTGTTCGATTTGCGTATTTAATGTTTTATAGTAACAGAAAGGGACGGAAAATTCTTGGTTAATTTATTACTGTAAAATTCCATTGAAAAATTAAAACAAAAACAAAATGAGTAAGTCTAAGTAAGTTTGCTGTAGTAAAAATTGTAAGACAAGTATTTAAAAGCAATATTATCCTAACGACGACGAGTCTTTGCTAGTGTTACGGTCTAGCAGTAGCAACTAGCGCCATCTATCCACAGAGCCGTCGAATTACGTCATTGGTGTTTTAATCCAAATTATCGAACCCTTGACCGTAACACTATTATCGACGCTTTGCTATTATCATTTACGTAGGAACAGTCAAAGAAAATTGTCGTAGGTACTACAGTATTTAGTCGTATAATCACAAAATAGGGTCGAAGTGCAGTGATAAGAGAGTCGTATAATCTGGATGCACGAAGTTTACGAAGATAGGCGGTAACAAACTTCTTAAATCGAAGTACTGTAGTACAAAGACCTACCAGTGTATCTGTGAAATGGTCAAAATTTTAAATACCTACGGCGATTAATATGGAAATGTCAATTTTCAGAACTGACGTGGATTGGTCATCATCATCATCGTGTGGGTTGTAAGGTCGACAACCGACCTCACAAACCTTGGTGTCAGTGTTATTGAACCGCCAAAGGCCACTGACATAATGGCTCCTGTAACGACTAGATGTTACAGGAGCCATTCAGAAGCACGGAATAATCTTTCTTTTCGGACAATTAGGTAACTCAGCCTACAATGTCCTAATCAAACTGGGAAAAGTTTTTCAAAGAGATTTTTGCTCTGTAGATATTTGATTTTTGTTTTGTGTGTACAGTTTGATTGGACAATGTAGTGTGATTCGAACCCGGAATGTCTGCAATGAAGGTCGGGGTCTCAACCACTCGCCCACGGAGACTTCGGCTGAGACTAAGGAGTAGGCGAATGAGTTTTTGAATAGCACTTAGGTCCTCCATAGTTTGCAGGTCATGACGAATTCAGAAATGATACGAGGATAATCCAAGACATTGCCGTGTGGTGACAGCAGAGTAGAATACATTTGCCACTAACCCCTACTCTTCCCGTGGGTGTCGTAAGAGGCGACTTAGGGACTACACATTGAACAGGGAACGGGCAGCAGCGCTCTCTGATACAGTAACCTTTTAATCTGCGATCTCCAACCCGCCTGCCAAGCGTGGAGATTATGGCAAAACCAAACACTTAAGTGGAGGAGGCTCAAAGTCCAACAGTGGACTGTAACGGGCCGTTGTTTTTTTTGATGAATTCAAGACATTTAGGTTTTTTATTACCTAGGCACCAAATCTTAATGGCCTTCCCCTAGCCTATTGAATTTTGGTTATCGCACGTTGAATCAACTGATTGTCAAAAAAGCGTTTCCTTGCTCTGGAAGGCACGTTAAACCGTTGTTGGTCCCGGCTATAATTATTGCCTGCGGACGTCACCATAATTCTGACCAACCACAGAGGAAGAATATTGATGTCTCTTCTCTTTGCTAACAACCCACACGGTAAGGAATAAGATAAAAGTGCTACGGGTGGTGAATAGAGGAACTAAGTTTATATTCGTAAGGTTACATTTTCGGTTCTAAAAGAGCTCCTTATTAACATATATTGAAGCAAATAAATTTTTCTTTCTTTCTTTCCTACTAAAATTGTTATTTTAAAAATAAATCAATTAATTAAATAAATATTTTTTTAATACCTTGGGGCTCCAATGCGTTGTCCACATCCAAAGTATTCGATATCCGCGCACCCGAAGCTGTGGGAAACGACACGAGCGCTGCGGCGGCGACTAGCGGCACTAAGTACAACATAGTGCTGGAGTTCGGTGAGAGATGACGCTAGCAGTCGTAAATGTAGAGTCTGGAAATAAAATTCATGGATTTCAAAATCATGCTGTATAGCAACTGATTCCCAATAAATGCAATGCAATGCTCGTAAATAAATCATATTCTATTCAGATAAAGAATATTTTAAATAAAAAATAAAATAATGTTTTTTTGAGACTGAAGTGAATGGATCACAGACGTAATCTCTAACACAAAAATGTAATCTACAAGAGGATCATTTTTATCCAAAAAATATGAAAAAGTAAGTAGTTTCAATCATTTAAATATAATGATCTTTAAAATTTGCTAGGGATTGCAAACCATGCTGGATAACTACTTGAATTTCTTTACAGGAGTGAGCTGGTTCTTCTCGATATTTTCATTCACCGTAAGAGCGTCGAATTAAACATACTTAATATATAACAAATTCTAAATTCGAAAACAAATTGATACGTGCAATGATATTTTAAAAACGATACGTCACTCTCATACTGCATGCACAACATAAATTGTTCCGCGACACAGACACGCGCGAACTTGCCTTCAGACAAGTTTAAAATAATTATAAAACAGAAATTGTATAAAAAAGGTTACTACTACTGATTACTTAGAAGACAGATGTCCATGGGAATAGATTGTTTGAGTAGCAGGCTTTTTCGATATATAATAAGCATTAATTTTGTATTGACAATATTTTATTTAAAAAAGGAAACGCAAAAGACGCGACGACTGTAGAGTTTCTTCGGTGAGCTCTTCTCCACAGATTCCGCCATTGTGTTAGTGAACTCACCCAAAAAAATGTAATGACGGATCTAAGTGATGTAATAACGTCCTATGGAAATATAAATAATTTTGAATTTGACTTTGACTTTGCGACAGGAAATATGCAAAGCGTAAGAGTGAAAGAGACAGCGATCACAGCTCGACTGACTGCAATGGTCACAATTAGGACCAATTCACGGCACGCGTTTGGTGCGTTGGTGGCATATCTACCTCTTGTATGTATATAATATCTTGGATACGTGGTGTTGTAGAGCGCGGAGCTGCATTGCTCTTTCCGGAGTTACGTCCACACGTAATGGATGTGTGGGGCGCGGTTTCACGCGCGAATGCACCATCTGGGCCCCGTGTCACGAAGCAAAAAGTTACAATTTGATATACATTGCGTAGCCAATTCGCCTAAACTGTAAGCCCTTATCGTTTATCTAATCGTCTACGCAATGTACGTCGAATTGTACTTGTAATTTGTAACTTGTAGCTTCGTGAAACGGCCCCCTGCCTTTTCTTCCCAGGCAAGTAGTAAGGCAAGGAGCGGGCCATAATGTCACTATTTTGTACTAGTTACATGTTTATGACCTCTAAGTTCTCTTTTTTTATTAAATATGGCTCTAGTCTGCAGTAGCTCTACCTACCCCGTAAGGTATATAAGCGTGACTTAATATGTGTATAAAAAGCTACCTATTTGATTCAGTTTCTTATCTCTCAGAAATAAATATCAAATTCATTTGTAATTTGATAATAATTTGATAATAATTTATTTCCAGTATACAATTTATGCGTGCTACATTTCAGTATTCGCTTCCTACACTAGGATAGGCCTGTATTGCAGGGAATCATCCGAGTTACAAAAAATATTAAAATTACTTGGTCAACACTACCGAAAAACAATAGATATTCTTGATAGAAAGTAAATAATAATATTATGAATGGAAAGGGAATTACTATTAGGTTTAGGGCTTGTGTGTGTTTTGAAAGTGTGTGGGATGGGGTGTGTGTATGTGTGAGTGTGTGAAATTAGTCGGAGATGCTACTGTTTACCCCAAATAAACTCACTGTTATTAAAATAAACATTTTGAACTTACCGTTTTCCTTAATATTATTATGATTATCATCTTATCACGTGAAAATAAGACAGTTAATAAGATTATTATTGTCACTATTTACGTTATCCTAAATAATATACGCAAGGACGATAGGTATCCAAGCGGGACGGGTGAGCCGCGCCGCCGCCCTTTCCAAGTAAAAGACATCAACTCCACCAATTAACATTATGTACGCGAATAACTTAGAGGTTTACAAACTTATGATCAGTTGAATTCTTATACCGTGAATGTATTATAAGATATAATGGCCCCGATTCACACTGTCACGCTCTAATCCTTAATTTAAGTTAGTCTGTCCTGACATAAGATGGCCATTCTAATATTAGAGCTGTCATACATCGAATTTGAACCTTATGGCCGTGTCGATGGCACAATTTTAGAGAGCACTTAAAACATGCGACTTAAAAATCTCTTAAACTGACAGCCATGCCCTTATTTTAGGTTATTATTCGTTAAAATTAATATCATTCGTTCATCACCTCTCTTTCATTGGTCATAAAAACGAAAAGGATAGCTGGACTTTAAAATTAGAATGTCGTACTCAAGCGGTTATCTTGCAAAATATTCGTCGTACGTAGGATTTAATGCTTTATACCATCATTATAAAGGTTTTTGCCATTTTATTAACATAAAAACATGATTTCCACAAAAAGTAGAGTTACCATTCATTACCTCTGAGGCAGGCGTGCGCGCATAATACGTCTAGGGGATCTGACTACTTATTTTTTAATTTATAAATCCAAACTTCATAGTTTCTGCTATCGAATACTAAAATAATTTTTGCTCTTTAAAGTTGACCGAGTTATAAAGGTTTGAAATTCAAGATTAGACAGAGAGGCACATACCCACTTGTGACGTCATTTGTTAGTAACGCCATATAATCTCCATACAAAAAATCGTTTTTTAAAGAGACAGACATATTGAAACTTTAAAAAATCACTGTAAATTCGTTTTTCAACCGATTCTGTTTTTTTCTTCGCAAATCGTCTGCTACTAATCTATATTTATAAATAATTCATAAAATATGGTGAACAGTCCGTTCCCCTATTATGTTTTTTATAGTGTTTTTTTATCTTATCTTTATGTAAAGTATGCACGTCTTATATTATCTTCAACTGAGCAAATAAATAAAAAGTACTTTATGATCTTAGTTGAATTATATTATGATATGACTGACTTTCTAGTCCCCTTTTCCTTGCAAAATCTATTCACTTGGTTACGTCATCTCAGGGTCGCCATGGCAAATACCATTTTTAGAATTTTTCCCTTGTACTTCGTACTTTTACATCGTGTAGATTGTAGGGTCGACAACCGACCTCACAAACCCTGTCGTCATTGTTAAAGAGCCGCCAAAGGCCACTGACTTGGCTCTAACGACTAGATAGTAGCCGGGACCAACGGCTTAACATGCCTTCCGAAGCACGGAATATTCTTTCTTTTCGGACAATCAGGCGATTCAGCCTGCAATGTCCTAACCAAACTGGGGAAAGTCTCACAAAGAGATTCTTGCTTGACAGTGTCCTCACCGGGAATCGAACCCAAAACCTCCGTAACGGGCGTCGAAATCTCGATCACTCGGCCACGGAGGCTGTAAGACTGTGATACCTTTGAAAGCGTCGGTGGTTTTTCCCCCTAACAGATTTTATCGCTATTCTCCAAAGTAGCGGTAGCGATTTAGAAAAAGCTTTGTCGTCGGCCAGAGTGTATTGACTAGCCCTGCGTTCCAATACTCGCTGAAATCGATTAAAGCTCCCGTAATCGCGTACCGACGAGCGTTGGAGCAGACGAGTTCTCGAATGGAGACCTCGCCTCGGGAAACGTAGTGTGGGACGCCCCCCTGCCAGGTGGACTGATGACCTGAAGAAGGTCGCTGGTGGTGGCTGGATGAGGAAAGCGGGTGATCGTGCGCTTTGGCGTGCCCTTGGGGAGGCCTACGTCCAGCAGTGGACTGCAATAGGCTGATTGATTGATTGATTGAATCGCGTACCGAATTACTGTCAGCAGGCAAAACTCATACGTTTTTTTGCTTTTCTGATCGCTGACGACGGCGCTGAAAGTCTGATTCAGAATGCGCTCTAGGAAGGCCCTAGGTCCCGTCCGGGAGACGCGAGTTCAAACCCAAGAATTTACGGAGGACAAAAGATATAGTCAGGCCAGGCCGCTTGAAATGGTTTGAATTTTCTCAAGGGATGGAGGAAGCGACGTATAGGCAACTTAACATTTGAATATTCAGAAAACAAAATCGTGTAAATTCTTGTAATGGTCCAAAAAGCCTAGTTCCTAGTTTAGTTCAGTTCAGTTAAGTTTAGTTTATTTGTTTATTTTTTTATCTACATTATAGGTAGTATACGTAACTATTAAAAATAATGCTTAGTTTTAAAGTTAGTGTCGCTTAGTTAAATTTTCCCTAAAAGTAGAGACGGGAAAAAATATACTATTCGCCTAACACTATATTAACAGGAAAAAATAACTAAGTGGAGTATTTACCGTACAAACAGCGAATTTCAAATTTGACCAAAGGCAAATTTAGCATTTCACAATTACGACAACCACAAAATTTTCAAAAATGGTCGAAAACTTTGTATGTTAGTAAAGAAAAAACAAGTGAAAACTCGCGAACTCCAAAATGTCGAAGCGACATCAAAAGTCGTCGTAGGAGGACGTGAGTAAGACCAAACGACGCATACTTCTAGAAATAAAGAATTTTGAATTTTGAATGTATATAACTCATCAACGGCCCGTTACAGTCCACTGCTGGACTATGAGCCTTTTTGCCATAATCTCCACGCTTGGCAGGCGGGTTGGAGATCGCAGATTAAAATGTTACTGTATCAGAGAGCGCTGCTGCCCGTTCCCTGTTCAATGTGTAGTCCCTAAGTCGCCTCTTACGACACCCACGGGAAGAGTAGGGGTTGGTGACAAATGTATTCTACTCTGCCGTCACCACACGGCAGGTTGATATAACTCAATATCGCTTGGATATTTTTTCCTTTCCAGCGTCGATATATATTTTTTATGTGTGTTCGCGGATAACTTCATCGTTTATGAACCGATTTTGATGATTCTCTTGTTGTTGGAAAGGAGATATCCCAAGGGTGGTACCATGATAAGGAAACTAGGATCTGATGATGGCGTCGCAGATAAATCGAGGGGAACTTTCGAAAATCGTAGTGCGTCTGTTAATTTTTATATGAATTTTTGTTTACATGTATAGTTTACCGAACTGCACAATAGGGGATCGGACTGTTCCTAAATTTGCCATATTTTATGAATTATTTTTAAAATATAAATTAGTAGCAGACGATTCGCGAAGAAAAAAACAGAATCGGTTGAAAAACGGATTTACAGTGATTTTTTAAAGTTTCAATATGTCTGTCTCTTTCAATAACGATTTTTGTATGGAGATTATTTATGGCGTTACTAACAAATGACGTCACAAGTGGGTATGTGCCTCTCTATCTAATCTTGAATTTCAAACCTTTATAACTCGGTCAATTTTAACGATAGAGCAAAAATTCTTCTAGTGTTCGATAGCAGAAACTAAGAAGTTTTGTTTTATAAAATAAAATAAAGTAGTCCGATCAACTATTATGCGAAATAATTCAGTCATGACAAAGCATAAATATCTATAATTATCAGAGAAAACTTAATCCGTTTCAAGCAATGGCCTGACTATATCCTTTGTCCAATGTACCAATGTGTTTTCAAATTTAGAATTCATATGTAGTACGTTTATTCGACGCTCTTATGGTGAGGAAAAACATCGCGAGGAAACCTGCACACTCCTGCGAAGAAATTCAAAGGCTGTGTGTGAAGTCGACCAACCCGCACTTTGCCAGAGTGGTCGAGGCCTATCGCTCTAATTCGGGGTAGGCTCGGGCCTCTCTCGGATCTATGAGCTGTTGATGCAAACCTTGATTTCACCCAAAATTTTTGATTCTAGGTCAACAGGAAGAAGATATCCGTAATAGGAAGTAAAAGGTACATGACACGGACGAACATCCGATTGTTAGAGCTGTCAAACATCATAATCGGATGTTTTCTACGCATCAATTGTCCAATTTTAGGCCGGACGTAAACGTAATCCAAGACATCTGACATTAATTTATTGACAGCTCTGCTACGCCCACTATTGCGTTTTATAAACGTTCAAAACGTCATACCATTATCTTGTGTCCCTTTTAAAGAAATGAAAAGGACAGATTTTTGTGTTTCGAGTTAAGTAGGTACCTACTGCAGAAATCGTTTGCAGTCAAGATTTTATTTTTTACTTTTACATAAATTTATTTTTAATTTCGATATTCATTAAATTTTGGAAAAAAATTTAAAACGTAATGAATATAATATTGTCCTGGTTTAAGACATTTTTTATCGCGGGAAAAGGCTTATTTTTTCGGGAAAAATAAAAATTCGTAAAGGTTACTAACGTATACACCGCTAATTTTTAATTTTGTAAAAGTCTGACTGCAGTCTGACTATATTTCCATTATTGAAAACAAATCAACTAAAGTCGAATTGATAAGCCTTATTGCATTTGTAATTTGTAAAGATTCTGCGGCACGTGTCCTCTTCCCATGGGAGAACTATTTTCCTCTAGTAAACGTTTTCTTTTGTAATGTTCTTGTGTACAATAAATAATAAAATAAATAAAACGTAGCTACCTTGATTTTTACTCCAATTTGTTATTTTGATCAATTTCACAAAGGTTCAATTTTTATTTAAAAATAAATTAAAAGAAAAATGCGAATGTTCGCATTATCAGTAAATATTATGTTACTTCTAAAGGCACTATATCTATGTACTTACAATCGAAATTATAATTGTTTAGAAATCCCAAAAATCCAAAATTAACCACGAACTGTCCACTCACAACACACAAAATAAAAACTAAACGAAGCACACCAAAAAAGTTTAAAACTTATCGAATAAAAAATAAACAATGGCTGGCGCGAAATTTAAATTCAGAAAAAGAACACTTCGAAAAACGAATGGATTCAAAATCACTTTAAAAAAAATATCAACGCCACAGATTGCGTACTAAATTAAGCGCACGACCGAGTCGTAAGATTGTTGAGCAAGGAATATTCCTTACATATTGCACTGATATAATGCTAGCACCGAATAATCTTTATATACAGTCGCGTTGACCTTGAACATGACGATATTATATGTATAATAGTATATATTTCTCTATCTTATTCATTTTGTATTCATGCTGTATTTAAATGGTAAGGCCATTCCCGCCAGTTTTTCCGAAAGCTCATACACGTAAAGCGTTTGCAAAAGGAAGGAAATCATTCTAATATTAAAAAATGTGCGTTTGATGGAAAACCGCATAAGATAGAATTACAATAGACCGGAGAGAGATAGAATACTTTTTACCGAAGGAAAGAATCCCTCGGGAAAAACCGGAAACAGCTCGGGCTCACAACTAGTTTAATTTACTCGTAACTTTAATTTCTACACTATAGAAATTATTATTTCTTTTAGGCAAACTATTTTTTTAATGTTTTCTTTTCTTCTATTCTATTTTAACGAGTCCTGTAAAAGTAGTTTTTTACGCTAGTATAACCATGTAAATTTTATTCTGAAATTCACGTTTATCATGAAAATAATACGAATAGACGAAACACTAAATAAAATTCATTGGTTGATGTAGGCACCTATAAATTTAGTAAAAGATAAATTTTTAAAACAGTCTTTAGTTTTCCTTAACTTAGTTCATGATCTACGATCGAGTTTTTAATAATGAACCTAATTATTAATTAAAATAGTTACAAAAATATAAACCTAAGCTTACCTTATTTTAATCCAATATCCAAACAATCGAACACTTTTCGGTAACACTAAAAATATTCTTAATTTACACACAGTCTATTGGATTTCGAGAAGTTTTATAAAGTCGCGTTTGACTGGAGCTAAACGACGGAAACAGGAGATGTATACTGAAGTATTGTCTTGGGAAGAGTAGAGTGTGTAAGTCGGAACATGCCCTTATATACCGGACGGCCCGCGACACACTGGGGAGATTTTCGTTATAATGTCTTCTGGATTAAACAGGGTGTTTTCCTGTATTAGAAATATTGACCTAGAATTAAAATTTTATTAATTTGTACTGTCTAGAAAAAAGAGCGCTCTAAATTGTTTGTGTTTGAGTAGGTTTTGTTTTTTTTTCATCAATCAAAAAATCATCAATAAAAAGAACTTTACCAAGTAACCTTCAAGGGGCCTTCTTTGGCTTAAAGGTCGTGTAACCAGGCCATAAAAGATTAAAAAAAAAAAAAAAAACAAGGGGTCTTCTCAATAATTATAAGTGAAGGGCAGAATTTTGTTCTGTTTTTTTTTTCTTGGACTTAATATTGAGCTACAATTTTGAAAACTAATAATAATCAGCTCATGTCTCCATTTTAAAAAAATATATACTTTATGTGTTAATATTATGTGATATTATGAAATAAGGAAAAAAGTTGGATAGTGTTAGGTAGTTAACAGAAAGTATTTAAGTAACAGGATAGGATTTTTTTAAATGTGAACTCGAGAAAGATAAATTTCGTTATTGAAATAATTAAAGTTCCGTTGTTGGGATAAACATAATATTTTAAGGCATATTTCACCGCAAACTCAGTTCGTTGGTACAAAATACTTACATGGTATTTTTTTTAAACCTTTCTAGGTACAAACCATTTATTTCTACTAATACTAATAACAATTTCATACACAATACAAAATTCCTTCATATTTTTAAGGTCTATCTGGGAATATGTTTTTACTTTAACGTATGTAAGGAGTGTCGTAATATCGCTACACCAATTTGTGGTGCATAGAATTTTTTTCTGTGTTAAAAAATAAAAAATATTCTTTATTATATATACCTACTGGGAGACACCTGTCCCACTTTGCTTATGTACTACCTATATATATATATATATATATACCTATATACTACCTATATATATAAAGTGGGGCAGGTGTCTCCCAGTAGGTTTATCACCTGTGTTGGGAGGCACCGCTCTTATTAAAAACTACAAATAAATAGTGAGACTCCAGCAGGTGGACCTTATGGTAAGTCCAGGTTAATTTCAAGTACAAAAGTTTAGATATCAAACATCTTAAGTGCACAAAAATTTAAATAATAATAATAATCGTTGTGTCTTCCTTTCATACATTTATACGTTAATTAAAATCATTCATTTCAGCATATTTCTTTCACAAATCATTCGTTCATTCATTTACTTAAGTAATACCAGTAAATCCCTTTAGAAAATGTAACATTTCTGTGACATGCGAATAGAGTATAGACAGATGGACAAGGTGAAATTAATTTCCTTAAGAATTCCATGTTGTTTTCTTGACACAAAAAATACATATTTTTTGAATGATGTAATTAAATACTTGTCAAGTCGATAAAGCTGATAACAGCCACTAAAATTAATATGAGAAACACGCCAGTAAAATATGAAAAATGTTCACACAAAAATCAGATAAAAATATTAGGAAAAATATGGGAAATTGACAAATATGAATAAGGAAAAATATTATTTTCTCTAGATATGAAAATTACATTTGTCTAGTACTTCTATAACTTAGATTTAAAAATATTAGTAGTAAATGAGTGGTCCGACTTGGGCATGAAAATATTACTTATCAATAAGTATCAATAAGTATCGATATAAGGTATATCCCAAAGTTTATACCGGGTGTCCAAAAAGGGTATTTGCACTTTTAAATATCAATGAATCGTCTTAATGGGGGTAGATAGCAAAAACAAATATAATGTCATACGTGGAATTTATTGGAAATTTTATTGAAATGGATTCGTATATCGGAGCTCAGCGCGCATTTAGTGTACGAGCTTATTATCGAAACAATAATTCGATAATAACAGCTCGCCGCTTACATCGCGCGCAGTTCAATGTACGGGACATTTCTTTATCTCCCAGTGCGAATATCATTAGAAAATGGATTAAGACGTAATGCACGTCATTTAAACAACATACTTTTTTTGTCGTAAACTTTCCATTGTATGTACTTTTTGCAAATAGTAATGAAATTATAAAATGATATATTTTTGGGTATAAACTGCCAACACCCTTTTTGGACACCCTATAGTTTATAGTCCACATATTTTAAGTCAAGTTGAAACAATTTCCTTTATAAATATAACATTGTAAATGCTTGTTCAGTTCTGATGACAATACTCTAATAAATTTAAAAGAAACCTGATGTTGCTGCCAAGATCATCGTCACGAAGACATACCCTCAATAGAGCGTTTCTTTCCTAAATTGTCTAGAAGTATTTATTTACTGGCAAATTCTGTCGAATGATAAGACTAGATAGCATTTAACATGACATTCAAATGAAGTTAGTCATTCATCATCATCATCGTGTGGGTTGTAAGGTCAACAACCGACCTCACAAACCCTGGTGTCAGTGTAATAGAGCCGCCAAAGACCACTGACTTGGCTCGTGTAACGACTAGATAGTAGCCGGGACCAACGGCTCAACGTGCCTTACGAAGCACGGAATCATCTTTCTTTTCGGACTATCAGGTGGTTCAGCCTATAATATCCTAACCAAACTGGGTTGCTTGACAGTGTCTCCATCGGGAATCGAGCCCGGAACCTCCGTAATGGGCGTCGAAATTTCGACCACTCGACCAAAAGAAGTTAGAAGGCCCCCAAGAGGTTTGAAAGGATCGCGCGAGGAGTTTTCACGTCACACGACAAACATCAGTCACGTGGTCACAGATCTTGTTCAAAAAACATAAAAAAAAAAACAAATCCATCACTTTTGAATCTCTCAAAACTAACTCTTTTTATTCTTCTGTACTTATTTGATTAAAAGCAAGCTTTATCCATATCCCGTCAAGGAACAGCTAATATTAAAAAGTTATCTATATCGAGAAATCTCTACGTAGATTGCGTCATAAATTCTACGTGACTCACTCGCCGTGCGCGCGCGCCGATTAACTACTAGCTCTCGATTCTGATCGCGACTCTCACTGTAACTTTAACTTTGTTGATAGGGTCAAATCTTGCAAATGAACTTTAACTCAGTTTCTCCCAATTTGCGTCTTTTTGCACGCTGGTTTTCGGGTGACATACACTAAAATGTTAAAAAAACATTTGATGATGCAGCCAGCCCTTGTGAGGTAACTCAACTCTGCATATACGTTTAATTTAGATAGCTAATTAACATGATCTATTTTGATGATCTCCTCATGATGAAACTCCTCAACGGTTAGTGGCATGATCTCGAGACTTTGCATTCAGGTTAGGCTGCTTACAAGAGTACTCCTCAGTAGATAATAATCTATTTATTTATTTATTCATTTTTAGGAAGACTAACCGCTGAAATTTACATTATGTATACAAATTAATATAGTAATGCTAATTGTAAGTCTCCTCTCTACATATAGATAGCAAATTAAGTTAGCGGACTAAAAGAGAGGACTGTCCAAGGAAAAAAGTTGATAAATGCTACTTAGTAAAGAAATACGTAGGTATATAAAACAAATTGTTAAAATAAAAATTAATAAAAGTCAAGTGCTCATAAAAACTCAGTTTGAGATGAAGTAATTATTGGCAAATGCCGTTTGATAATCTATATCCCCTACTCTTCTCGTGGGTGTCATAAGAGGCGACTTAGGGACTACACATTGAACAGGGAACGGGCAGCAGCGCTCTCTGATACAGTAACCTTTTAATCTGCGATCTCCAACCCGCCTGCCAAGCGTGGAGATTATGGCAAAACCAAACACTTTGGTGGAGGAGGCTCATAGTCCAGCAGTGGACTGTAACGGGCCGTTGATGATGTAATCTACATAATTTACAATCCTCAGTGGTTTAAAAGCTTGTGTTTTAAAAGATTTATTCCGTTCTATACCCCAAAAGTCACTTTCTATCAGGATTTTTTTCCTCGGAGTTTTTTCCCTCCGTCTGTTTTTTTTATTATGTTGCCAGAATCGTGCAGTATGCTCCTCATTCCTATCTCGATATGACTAATGGACTAATCGTTTAAAAGCTTAATTACTTACGACTACGCCAAGATGTGAGGATTCCCATGGGATGAGGAAAACCTTCAATGAAATCGCTGTGAAGCAATATGTGACCTTCTTAATAATAATTAATTCTAACTAATTATTTCTTGTTCATACTATGAATGAAATACAGGGTATTTTTCCTAACTGGTCTGATTGCTCGCGGTTGTAAGCGACAGGTCTCTAGAAAGCGGGTTTCTATTATTTTCGAGATGTTTTTTTCTTTTTGACATTCTGGTGGACGGAATATCATTCAGGACCACCTCTTTGTCTGAACAAAGAGGTGGTCCTGAAACCACCTCTGTTCAGAACCAACCATGGGCTGAATGTACCCTACCATTTTGCGTAGACCCGTCACCTGCACCTGTATAGTCACACTAATATTATTGATGTGAAAATATATTTGGATGTTTGGATGTTTGTTCTGCCTTCACGCTTAAAGTACTCAACGTATTTGGATGAAACTTGGAATGGAGATAGTTTGTCACCTAGATTAACACATAGGATACTTTTTACGGGGAAAAGTCTTATTCCCACAGGAAAATCTTTCACAGCGCGCTAGTAAGATAACCAGGGTTGCCATTGCCGTGAGTCTCAAAATATTTTTTGTATAATAAATAAAACATTTTCTTTTCTATGGTATGCATTTTTTTGGCGTTTGTTTATTTAAGTTTAGTAGAAATCGTATCTGAAAAACTGATAAGGTTTTCCGCAACTAGAGTTATTGCACTATATTGCGTCATCTTAAAAAAAATGCTCTATAAACACGTTATAATAATGGGAATTATACATACATATACCTAGATTTTATTTAAAGATCTATTCCGATCCAAAACCAAGAGCTAATACCATTGGTATTAGTTTACTTCCGAATTTATTTTCTACTAGCTTTCCGCCCGCGGTTTCACCCGCGTTTAATGAGTTTTCCCGTAGGAATGAAGTGTTTTCCCGCGGTAAAAAGTAGCCTATGTCCTATTCCAGGACCTAACCTATATGCGTGCCAAGTTTCATCCCGATCCGTCCAGTGGTTCAAGCGTGATTCTGCAACAAACATCCAAACATCCAAACTTTCGCATTTATAATATTTTCGTAGGTACACTCAAGCGACACAAAGTTTTATTTTATTTGCTAACATTTACATACATACTATCGTATTTCTGTTACAAATCAACTAATTTTATTTATTTAAAAAATGTTTCAAGGTTAAATTATATTTTTAAGTGATCTAAATTATTTTTTTCGTATCAGTTTTCTCCTAAAGCATTGGCGTAGGTAATGACTATGAAAATTTCCTAAAGTCATAGATCTATGTGCCATACAAGAAATATTATTTTATAGGGCTTCGCTAAAAATGTACTTTAATAAACCAATGGCGTTAGTTTTCAAAATATGAAATAATATGAACGTTATTGTAAATGATTTCAACTTGACTTTACTTAGGTATACTTGGGACTATTTGGTTCTGCTGAAAGATATTTCTTTAAAAAAAGCAGGCCTGTTGAGTTTTAAAAAAAATATATATTGCGTTTTTGTTAATATACTTTGAAAAATTCCTGATCAGTTATTTTAAGACAATATAATTATATTGTTCAATTTAATTTAATACAGAAAAGAACGTCTGGCGCCTAATATCCGCATTTTTTCGAAATATCACATTCCGACGTGACGTCAGACGTGTGGCATTTATTTTTCTAAGAAAATCGATACAGCAATAATATCTTTGTAAATCTTCCTTAAACTTGCGGCTTTTATTAATATGCCGATACGGCTCAAATTAGTTTAATCTGGTTAAATACAGCCGCAACAAATGAACGCTGTGATCGTCACACACGTGCTATCTTGACAAAAAAAAACTGATTAGGATGGCTTTTATGAATGGATCTGGTGATCATACGATGGTCGTACCATATGCAATAGGGGATCGGACTACTTTTTTTAATTTTATAAGTCTAAACATCTTAGTTTCTGCTATCGAACACTAAAAGAATTTTTGCTCTATCTTTAAAATTGACCGAGTGATAAAGGTTTGAAATTCAAGATCAGACGGAGAGGCACATACCCACTTTTGACGTCATTTGTTAGTAACGCTATATAATCTCCATACAAAAAATCGTTTTTGAAAGAGACAGACATATCGAAACTTTAAAAAATCACTGTGAATTCGTTTTTCAACCGATTCTGTTTTTTTCTTCGCGAATCGTCTGCTACTAATCTATTACCTTGAATGAAATATAATTGTTTACACTATTGCCGGATTGAGCAGAGCTTGTACTGTAGGTACCAGACAGCTGATATACCTATACATACATAAATAGATAAATTCATACTTATATAGATATAATAGGATATGTGTCGAGGTTAGGATTAATTACTTACATAAAATATATTGAATGAAACACTGAAAATCATAAAATAAAAGACACAAGGCGTGATTTCAAATACTAAGTACTGTATCTGTGTTTGCAATAAAGTGTATTCTATAGATTATAAAATGTGTGTAGTCTAATTAAATTGTCTATCGAAATAGTATCTTGTTGAGTATACAAAATTAATAATTTGAGTTATTAAGGGGCTAGTCCGGGAATTTTCAAGATTTTTGTTGAATCAGATCTCATTATCTACGTCAGTAAATGTATTGATTTTCTAAAATATGTTATTGGACTCTATTATCTACGCTTACACTAAGGCCAAAACATGTTTGGTAAAAATCTGCTCGATACAAATGTTATCCAAAGCAGCGTCTTCGATTCTCGTTATTTGAATCTGAGAGGTAAATGGTAATTTATTTGTCGCCGAAATTTAGTTACAAAATAGGTCTCCGACTGCTTTATGTTTTTCTCAAGCAATTTACAAATCAAATTAGTACATTTTATATAAACTGAGAAAGTAAATTTGGCACTTACGCCATTTACTTGGAGCGCGCGAACATTATTTCTTTCTCTGTTAAACACGTGCGGAGAAGCTTAGCGTCATCACTTTCCTTTCTTGAGCTCAGTCGCCCATGATCTTTGCCGATGACGGATGTGCGCTCGGTGGCGCTCCAAGCCGCCCGGCTCACGAAATAATTTTATTTGGAGAAGACGTACTATGAGTAGGTCCGTCACATCCGTCCGTCCGATCCGTTACATTGACAATATTTCTAAATCGATTTTTAATTAAATAAATATAGGTTGGGTCCATACCTGCTGCTTGTATACTTAGTAAGGTTTAGTCAAGTTTGTGATACTATCACTTTCAAGGTCGACACTAATAATACGAGTACACTACGCAAAGGGTATATGTGTATGTACAGTGGACGGCACATCAAGGTATTTTTTTTTTTTAAATTAGATGTTATTATTATACTACCTAGTTACAGATGTCGATCATTTTATTTTTCTAGTACAACACAGGCAGGCGCGAGAGGAATAGTTAGGTAGTTCTATTCTTCAACCAAATGCGGTTTTTTAGAATTATTTTTATTGTATTAAGTAGGTAAGATATAATTTATTTATTGATTCAAAAGTAAAGTTTGCATACTCGTTACGTAATTATATAGCCTATACCTAGCTTACAAAAAACCAGCCAAGTGTGTGCGGGGCCAAGTCTTATTTCCAGTCAAAGGATTATATCCCTCACGGGGGAACAACTAAGGATTTTTCCCGCTGTCCCCCAGTATGTTCACTCGAAAAAAAAAACAGGGGACAGTGGGAATAAATATTACCGTTCTCCCACGTTACAAATTATAATTATAAAATGAATGACTGATTTACGAGTATTTTTATTCAAATGATATTTTGGATGAGTAATAATTATTTATAAAAAAATAATTATAATATTGAACAAAATGAACTCATATATTTTTTAACTGACAGTTTATTATTTTGTTAGTGCTCTGATTACGATAACACTTGGGTTAGTGGACTATTCCATTAAGAAAACAACAATTTTTTTTTCTATTAGTTAATGGGTTTGATGAAACTCGGTTAAGAGCACTATTTTGCCAAGGAAACAATGAGGCAATGTTAAAAAAAAAAACAAGAATCTTAGTTTTTATGACAAAATAGAACCTCTAATAAATATAAGGAAATATTGTCACACATTAGAAATTCTAAAATACTTAATGAATTTCTAAAGAGATATCGTTAGCTTTGCCGTGACAAATCAAAACTAAAACGTGTCAACGTCTTAGCAAAATAACGTAAAACCTCTCGTGTGGTAATAATCGGCCCATGAAACTGAACAACTTTCGTTCCAAAACTTTTTTAAACTCGTATTTTTTTCAAACAAGGTGATCAGCTGATCGAGTTAATTTGTATGAAAGTTTAAAAACATTTTTTGACGGTACTTAGGTGTCACGTGGGATCGATCTCTGACATAAAGAGAGAACTGCCGCAAGCTTAAGAGTAAAGTTGGTGCCCGGAACAACATCCTGAGATGCCTTACCACTATCCACTGGGGAGCCAGCGCACGCGTTCTTCGAACGAGTTGTCTTGCTCTCGCTTACTCAGCAGGCGAATATTCGAGTCCAGTTTGGGCTTGTTTAGCCCATGCGAGAAATGTGGACACGGCTCTCCACGAATCATGACGTATAGTCACGGGCACCCTGAAACCGACACCACTGAGAAAGCTTTACTCCATGGCAGGAATTATTCCACCCAGCGTGAGACGTGAGGTCGCTTGCGATATTGAAAAAGCGAAACAGTCTCAAGACAGCAGGCACCTCTTTTACAGCACAACCCTCCTCTTGCCCGTCTCAAGAGTCGCCGCAGCTTCCTCAAGAACTCCACACCCATCTAAAAATACCCACTTTTAGCACGTAAACATCATCCTATCGAATCCTCGTTTTAACACATTATTACAATTTTTACGAACGAACACGTTATATTTTTATCACTAGCGAATCGTGATGCACAGGACTGTCCATACTAGGCAGTGTTGGCAGGGTCACCATGCATGAGGTATGGAGACACAGGAGCGTGTCAGAATGAAAGACGTGTTGTGCGTCAGACAAACGTATTGACTACAAGCTACTTAGATGCTAAATTATATCTATCTAGATGTGGTTGAAGTGAGTCATACATATACTACAGTTGGCTGAATAAAATACATTTTTTGCGTAGTGACAAGCAAAAAAATGAAGTTAGCTGTCATCGTATGTCATCAAATGTGTTTTAGTGATGCCAGACCAAGCGCCCCAATAATTTCAATGGTAAACACAAATAGTCGATGCTTTATCAATAAAATTTCGCGGCGTGGGCAGTCTGATATAATACTAAAGTAAAAGTTTTACAATTAAATATATTCAAATAGCAGATCAAGCTTTACACGTGGCGCAAGATTCTGTGCCATAATCAAAGATGAAGTTTGTGTAATTTTTTTATATATCTCGTTTGTCAGGGCAGAGAATCAGCCGTATATCAAATCAAATAAAAATATTTTATTCAAATTAAGATTTTTATGAATCATTTTTTGACGTCAAAGCTACCATGGATGTCACGGCTACAGGTTACTTTTTGGAGGGCATTTGGAAATTAAATGATTTTATAAAAAAATAAACAACCGTGTAGTATTTTGAGCAAAAAAAAATGCAAAATATATTTAGAAACCAACCTTATATCTCGAAATGGTTTTGCATTTAGCATACTTTTTTAAAACTTTGCATACCCAATTTTATTGACAAAACAGAAACTTTCGATCTTGATTTGAACCAAATATTTGATATAAGATTTCTTTGGTACCAATTACTCATCAATAATGACAGTGAAAGAAAAAAATAATTGATGTGTTGAAGTGACGTGTGTGTGATAAAAATATTATAAAGACATTTATAGTGATCATCCTGTTTAATCTAACACAAAGAAAAAAATAGACACGATGAAAACATTATGTATTTCCGGAAACATTCACAATATTGATCGTATCAGAAATAAGTAGATACGTATCGATCGTATTGTAAATCGTTGTGATAAATTTAACCAAGAAATTAAATATATAAATTGGGAAAATTTGGGAATAAACGGATTTATAAAACATTTTGTAAAGCTATTTCAACACACTTTTAAGAAACAGAAGAAGAAAGTGAAACAAAATAGGATAGGAAAGTTAAGTTGGCTCACAAAAGGTATCAAGGTATCGAGTTTAATGAAAAGAGTTTTGTGTAATCTTGATAGCACTCACAATGACCCCACTTTACTTGATTATAAAATTAAATACATTAAAATATATAGAAAAGTTCTTGCTAAGGCAAGAGCTATTGCTGTCCAGCGTGAGGTTTCTAAAGAGAAATACGTGTCTAGAGGTATATGGAAGATAGTAAATAGTTGTAGTTCTAGGTCAACAATAAACAAAAAAGAGCAGATAATCCTCAAAATAGGTAATCAAGTAATAGAGGATCCTACAGAGCTGGCACAAATATTTGCGATTGAGTTTAATAAAAGTAAATTGGCTTCTGATGGGGATAACGATACTGCCCTAAAATTTCTTACAGATTACACTGAAAGAGTGGCTGATGAATTTGATTTCCCACCAGTTACAGCCGCGGAGATAGTTAAAATTGTTAATGAGTTCAAAAATAAAAAATCTTCCGGTTATGATGACATCCCTATCTCAATCCTGAAAGACAATATTGATGACCTGGCTAATCCTTTAGCTTATTTATTTAATAGTTGTATTGCTGAAGGGGTTTTTCCTGATCAATTTAAGATAGCCAAAATTTTACCAGTTTTTAAGAAAAACTCCAAATTGGATCCACAGAATTACAGGCCTATATCCTTATTGCCAATATTATCGAAAATCTTTGAGAAACTTATTAAGACAAGATTATTAGCACACATAAAAAAAATTAGAGTTTTACATTTAAGGCAATTTGGTTACCAGAGTGGTGTGGGTACGTCGGATGCAATAGATAGCTTCTTGGAAGACATAGTAACCAAAATTAATGAAAAAAGCAAGGTGGTAGGCTTGTTTCTTGATTTAAGCTCTGCTTTTGACTTGGTTGATCATTCACTATTATTATTAAAGTTAGAACACTATGGAGTTAGAGGAAAAATGCTCAAATTACTCGAGTCTTATATGAGCAACCGTAAACAGTTTGTAGAGGTAAGGCAGGTTAGGTCTGATGGAGCGGAAAGAGTAGGTACATCTAAGCTTGTTAACATGCGTAGAGGTGTTCCTCAGGGTTCAATTTTGGGACCGTTATTTTTTATAATTTTTATTAATGACATTTTATCTTATATGTCTAATGTTGTACCAGAGGCTACTTTAGTTATTTTTGCTGATGATACTAATGCGGTATTATCTAAACCTACTATAGAAGAACTAGAACTCATAGCTAATGACACTTTGGCTGCCTTTCACGTTTGGTTTGCTGCTAACAAACTTCAAGTAAATGAAAAAAAGACAAATGCAATACTTTTCAAAACCACTGCCAATAATAATGCCACCATGCACTTAAAGTTTTGTAATAAAAATATTGAATTAGTTCAATCTGTTAAGTTTTTGGGTGTAAATATTGATGCTCTCCTAAACTGGAAATCAGAATTGAACGCTGTTGAAAACTCCATAAGCTCGGCTTGTTATGCCATTAGGACTTTGAGGGACGTTCTCGGTGTTGACCAACTCAAGACTGTATATATTGCTTTAGTTGAGTCCAGGTTACGATACAGCATAAAACATTGGGGTAATGGCTATATGTATAATATCAGCAAAGCTTTTACCGTACAAAAAAGGGCAATACGCACAATGGCCAGGATCCCTCCATGGGAATCTTGTAGGGATTATTTTAAACAGTACAGGATCCTAACTGTGCCCGGTCTTTATGTTATGGTACTGCTAGTTGACATGTTTAAGCATAGGTATAAGTTTGAGTCTGAGCATGAAAAACAAATAAGGCTGAAGACCAGAAGGTTGGATTTAAGGAATGTTATTTATCCTAGCCTGGGTATTGTGAAGCATAGTCCTATGTATCGTACTGTAGAAATATTTAATAAGTTACCTACCGAACTAAAAAACATTGATAGTTTGTTTGCTTTTAAGAGGAAGTTGAAGGATTACTTGCTGGACAAAGTGTTGTATAGTGTTAGTGATTTATGAGCTAAGTTGTGATTAATCTGAGTGTTAGTATACGCTGACTGTGATGACATTTCTACATTGTAATTACCTTAATATATATATATATATTTTTTGTGTGTATTTCTGTTTTGTATTTTTATTTTGTGACTTTAGATTATTTGTTTTTAAGTTTATTATTAATAATTTTATAGGATTAAGTTATAAATTGTAAAATTTCGCACACAGTAATACTGTTATCGAATAAATGAATTGAAAAATTGAATTGAATCGTAAATAAACATCACATTTTTCTTTTTTTGCATCCAATTAATAAATTGACTTCAGTTTGGAAACAATGGAATAAAAAATACTCGAAAATTTGTAGGTATTTTATAAATAAATTAAAGTGGTGACAACGGGAATTATTTTCCCCTTGTCCCCTATATAATTTTGAAGTGAAGATACTGGAAGACAACAACTACTGAACGGATTGGTATGAAAGAAATTTGGAATAAAGTTAGTTTATACCCTGGAACACATAGGACACTTACATAGGATACTTTTTACGGGAAAAGGCTTATTCCCACGGGAAAATCTTACACAACGCGAGCGTAGCCGCGGGCGGACCGTATTATAGTAATTCAAATTATACTTACTATTACAATGTCAAAATGTCTGGAATCTTGAAATACTAAATCTTTTATTTTTAGGTGAAATTATAATCATTACTACCCTACACTCCACTACACTAAAGACTAATTAAAATAAAATAAAAAATATATACTCAAAGAGCGAATCATACATAGTAATATACTTTGCGCGATTACATCAAATTAAGCAAATATAATATTTTATCATTGTCGCAGAGGTCATACCCGCCTCGATGTTTTAGAGCGGGGTCTGTGCGGGGCGGCGCGGGGAGCGGCTGGACGACGCGGGGCGCTGCCCGCGCCGTCTACCTTAGACACACCTCTTGCGCAACAATTTTTTTTCGGCGTAGCGCCTTAAGTAGGTGAAATAATGCTCTCTCTCACAAGATTAACGTGCCATCGAAACGTGCCATCCATGATAGCTTTGACGTCGAAAAATGATTTGTAAAAATCTTAATTCGAATAAAAAATTTTGACTTTGACTTTGACTTTGATTGCTGCGCCCTTGCAGGGTGTCACAAAATACTGTACCCTATATTCATAAGACCTTTTATGTACCAACTGTGACTTGCAATAAATGATTTATGATTCTATTGAAAGGGACTTTAAAAGTGGTTTTTTTTACCATGATAGACATACTTATATATAAGTAGTGAAATGATAGGAAAAGTATGACTCATATAATTATTTGCTTTTCTTACACCACCATACAGTGTGAGCTCATGTTCTTATTACGTTTATAAAAAAAATACTGTGATAAAAAGTCTAGTAAAAAGTAGACACATTAGTTACGTCAAACGATATCACTTATGTTACACAAACTACGTAAAAAAGTTAACACTCTTTGACAGTGAATGACAGCTAATGCGTGACGTCACATTTTTTAAAGGTACAATTTTTTTGCTAGTAATAATAGATTTGTTTCGGATTCGTCATCTTCAATTTAGTTATAGTAACGAAAACATCATATCGTGGGTTTGTAACTTGGGAGGTCAACGACCGACCCCACTAATCATCATCAACAGCTCATATACGTCCCCACGAGGGGCTCGAGCCTACCCTGAATTAGGGCGATTAGGCCTTAGTCAACCATGCTGCTGGCCCAGTGCGGGTTGGTCGACTTCACACACAACCTTTAAATTTCTTCGCAGGAGTGTGCAGGTTCCATAACTGTTTTCCTTCAACATAAGAGCGTCGAATAAACGTACACATGAATTCTAAATTCTAAAACACATTGGTAGGTACGTGGTGGGGATCGAACCCGCGTCTCCCGGCAGAGCGGCCCTAGCCACTAGATCCCATCCGCAAATCCTGGGTCGTAATTTTCCGGATTATACGTAATATCACAGAATTAATGTAGTGTACTGGTGGTGTGTGTGTGTGTGTGTGTGCGTGTGCGTGTGTGTGTTGTGTACGTGTTCGAAACTTTCTCAGATATGAAAAAGATACGCCGACGCCTGTGGAGTTTCTTCGGCAAGGTCTTCTCCACAGAAAACATTGTTAGTGAACACTTTTTTGCAAGTTCAATCTTTATAGATTGAATGAAAGGAGATCTTCCAATAACATTAGAGCGTAAATTTGTCGAAATGTCTGCGTACCTATCCTGCTTATTCTAACTTATGGTGCTCAGAACTGGCCTTTGACCCTGCCTGCCTGTGTTTTTAATTGCAAAATCTTCAATCCGACATCTATCGCATTTTTATGAAAAATTGTATTTGCTGCCAGAACACATTGGAAGAATTTGTGATTTCATTTCCGATCATTAATAATATCGATCGATCGATTGATTGATCGAACGATCTCATGACGATATCACGTTCAATTTACAATGCACTTAGTTTCAATCGTCAATGCACTGGAATTGACCAGATTATATTAAACTCAACCGCTTGTTAACACACTGTTACCACAGAGAATATAAATGGAGCAGTACTTCAACTCAGCGTCATTGAATTATTAACCTACACGGCCGCGCGGTACATCAATGCGCTATAGAGCTGCCCACTGCTTGTGTCTATTGGGCATCTGATATGACCATAACACTTCACTAAACTGTCTAATAAATAAGTAATTATTTTCATGAAATATGATTGCATGTAAACTTACATGTCGTAAACTTTCATCATGAATCATAAAATTTATTCTTTTATTTAGATAAAGTGATTTGAATATACCTAAGTCACAAAAAAGTGGATTCGAATTTTTTAGTAATAAATGCACTAAGTCATGGGATAATATTATCATAAATCAGCCTAATTGCAGTTCGCTGGTGGACGTAGCAAACGAAATAACAATTATATTTCTCGCACTGCAAAACTCATGGCCTCTCGTCACAGAATTATAACTGAGATCTACTGAGAAATCGAAGCGCGCGAAAACGGCGCGTTTTTATGGAGTTAGGTTACTGCTCCGTATATCTTTTCTGTGCTGTTACTAAGTGGGCATTTAGGCAGGGTTAACAGTAGAGATTGCAACCCGGTATGTTTCTCAACCCGGCCGGACCCAGTAGCATTCGTCGCCAACCCGACCGGGTCCGCCGGGCCCGGCCGGGTTGATGTGTTAGCGATGAAACCTTTTAAGTATTTTATGAAAAATTGCTATATGATAATAGAAAAAGACGACGATTCAAGGTTCCGAATTAATATTTATTTCAAACTAGCAAATCAACAATAAACAGTAAAAAAAAAATTCGAATTAAGATTTTTACAAATCATTTTTCGACGTCAGCTTTGACGTCATCATGACGGCACGTTCACAGAAGAAACTCCACAGGAACCGTATCTTTTATATATAAAGAATCATACATAATTAAGTCATGTATTATATTATATTATGCGGAAATGCTTCGGATACTGAAAAAAAACTGTCAAATAAACTCACATCCAATCTAATCGCTTCAAAATTTGGAAGGCGGTCTTATCGTATTTATCTCTACAGGTAAACCTACGTGCAACATTGCATGTCTTATGCAGTCAATGACGCATTTCTCTCACTTGAGAGCTAGATTGGGTCACCACATTGAATAGGGGATCGGACAGTAATCTGAATATGAAATGTACTTAGATAAAATAAATATACTGTTTTACGATTATTTATCTAATAATAATTTAATATAATTCATTTAAATATTTTTAATTGAAGCAATAAAATGTTGTTATTTACAATATTTGTAATCTGTACTGACTGAAACACCAATCACAGTGCGTGACGTCATTTGTGGGCAATCACTGACTGCACGGGTACTACGGGCTATGACGGGTACCTACACCACTGTATGACCACAAATGACGTCACGCACTCTCAGATGACATAACGTGGCGTTTTGGCGGGATTTTTAAACAAACAATATTAAAACATGATTTTGAGTACTTAAAAGGCTATAAATAAATAAAATTTTATTTTTTATGTGAATAAGTACCCATAAAGATTAATTTAAGAGACTTTTTAAAAATTTGGCCGATCCCCTATTAAGAGCTTGGGCCAAACTCGTAATAGTCACGTAGGCCTAAGATTGTTACCACTGTGGTAGGTATAAATAGAGATTAGGTCCGTCAAAAAAAAAAAAAGCCTAAGATTGTGGAGCGAATTACGAACTAGTTTTTCTACGATTTTTGTTCACTAGGTAGTCAAAGATGCATGTAGTTTTTAAATTACGAATCTGAACCGTGTTCGCAGATATCAGCCGAGTATGAATAGTATGGAATTGAAGATAAAACCTAACAAAACCGATATTAAATATTTTTTAGATTCATAGAAAACAAACAAACACGTAAACCTTCCGACGCGACGGGACTTGAACCCACGACCTTCGGCCTATACGCAGCCAACGCATAAGGCTTTACGTTTTACGTAAGGGTTTACGTTTTTGGTAGTTTTCTATGAATCTAAAAAATATTTAATAACTTTCTATTGTTTGTATATAAACAACTAGTGAAATATACCGTAAAAAGGGAAGTTTCTAACAAAACCGCTTTGATAAAAAAAAAACAGTTTACTACATACAACAGTTATTTGACAACGCCATCTTTCGAGACGAAAGGAACTAGTTAAAACTTTTTAAAGAATAATAATATAACGAATATTCTTTTCTTTATTTTTTTCCTGCCTTACGAGCACGACACTTCTGGAGAAACAAATGTTAGAAATAGTACCCACTCGGTCAAATAAAGTCAATGGTTAAATATTAAAAAAGGCAAACTATACATAGGTAAGAGAAGATAATTTTTATTACACAAAAAGTTTACAGAATATTTTACATATTACTTCTGAACTCCACAGAAGGTGATACCTTTGTTGTGTGTGGCAGTCCAAGATGACGACCGTTACCATAAATTAAACTGTAACAATTAGTACAAAACTAAAATAACAAAATGAAAAAAAAAAACTAAACTAAAAGACAATAAAATTGTTAATTATAAAGAAAGAAAGAAAGGATTTTTTTTTAATAATATTTTTCATTTTATTTGCGTATAAGAAAGTATAATATTGTACCTTAAAGATATGAAATGGAAGAGTAATAAATATAACTAAAGAATAAATAAAGACATATATACATGATAGGTAGGTTAATTTTAGTAATTACATAACAATAGGGGATCGATTTTTTTTTTTATTTTATTTTATAAATCCGAACTTCTTAGTTTCTGCTATCGAAAACTAAAAGAATTTTTGCTCTATCTTTAAAATTGACCGAGTTATAAAAGGTTTGAAATTCAAGATTAGACAAAGAGGCACATACCCACTTGTGACGTCATTTGTTAGTAACGCCATATAATCTCCAAACAAAAAATCGTTTTTGAAAGACACAGACACATTGAAACTTTAAAAAATCACTGTTAATTAATTTTTCAACCGATTCTGTTTTTTTCTTCGCGAATCGTCTGCTACTAATCTATATTTTAAAAATAATTCATAAAATATGGTTAATTTAGAAACAGTCCGATCCCCTATTTTTAATATAGATGACGAAAAAATAATATTGGTGTTAAAAAAAAATAGGAATAATGTTCTTTATTTTCGTCTCAAGGTTAGAAATTCGCAAAGTCGCCCCGTGTGTTGAGATCCTTCATTTATAACGTGTTGATGTTTCCAATTATTACGATTAATGATTCCTTGACGAGCTATGACCGTTGTTTCAAGTTTATGACGTCACGAAGTGGCCAGTCTGTGACGTGAAAATTAATTAAATAAGGATAAGTACAGTGGTCAGGTCAGCACATCGAAGTATATTTTTTTTTTGACGTAAGTAATTACCTTATTACCATCATCAACGGCCCGTTACAGTCCACTGCTGGACTATGAGCCTCCTATTTCCATAATCTCCACGCTTGGCAGGCGGGTTGGAGATCGCAGATTAAAAGGTTACTGTATCAGAGAGCGCTGCTGCCCGTTCCCTGTTCAATGTGTAGTCCCTAAGTCGCCTCTTACGACACCCACGGGAAGAGTAGGGGTTGGTGACAAATGTATTCTACTCTGCCGTCACCACACGGCGCCTTCCACTTAAATAGGGTAAAAACTCGACAAACACATCAAAACTGTTTTTACATATTTGTATTTAATCATTTTATGTACCTAATTAATAAAGTTTAGTAGTAAATGCAATAAAAAATATTAAAAATTTTTTTTTGATATCTTAATTTGTGTCAAGGAGAAAACCAACAGGGTTTATTTTACAAGTAAGGGACTTTAAAATTTGTGTCGCCAACATTGCCACCATGCTGGCTTAAATAGTCTGTATCCAGAGCTATAAAACTGAATAATAAAGAAACTTCCTGCGATAATCCATACCCAGAGCCATACAATTGTATTATAAAAAAACTTCAATTTGACAACTAAATAAAAAAAAATTAGAACTAAAATTTTTAAAAGAAAGGAAATACCTCCATTGTAACATCAGATCAGAGAGCGTTTTTGTAGTTACAGATAGAGCAGAATAAAAGGCAGTTTAGAAGTAGTAGAAGAAGATAAACAGTGGTGTCAATTCCCGGAGCGAAATTTAAATTTAATCTAAGTCTTGGCAAAACCAAACACTTAAGTGGAGGAGGCTCATAGTCCAGCAGTGGACTGTAACGGGCCGTTGATGTTGAAGTGGAAGGCCGTTGTTCAGGTTTGACAAGGAACCCAGCGCCACAGTAGGCCTTTGTAGAACTAAAAGAAAAACCCCCATTCCAACAGTGTTTCAAATAAGAATACATTCATTCATTTTCTTTTTCTAATGTTATCTGAAATGAAATAAAACACGTTGTTTTAGTAAGTATCGCATTTTCGATAACAAATGATTTATCTGTAAAAGACTCGATATGTTTCAGACGAGGGCCTTGAATTTGAGTAATCACACGATTTAAATTACATATTTTAATGGAACCGACATTTTCCTTGTAAAGCTGATTTTTTTCCTTCTAAAAGATCAAAAGAAAAAAGAAAACGGGCAAATTCAAATTTCCTTACTACGCAAAAGACATGCACATTAATATTGTGTATTGCTACTCTGGTCTCTGACCATTTTGAGTACCAGGACAGCAGAAATATAGCGGAGTTTCGAATTGCATCGGATACAAGAATATTCAAAAAACAAAACCAATGATCTTCGGTCCCTTTTCAATTAAAAATGATAGAAAGTGACATGACTAATTTTAGTTTAGTTTAGTTGGGCGTATGCCAAATCGATACCAATGTCGATTTGCATTAAGAAAGTACCAGGACAACAGAAATACAAAGGAGTTATATAAGTTACGTCCGAGGGAACTGCAGAGAAACAGCGCAACGTCAGTTTGGGTCGGATTTAATCAAAGTTTCAACCATTGCAATCAGGACCCCGATCCGACCTCTTCCCGTTTGGTTGGGTTCATGTGTTATACAGAGTGTCTGTAAATAAAAAATAAATTAGATTTTCATTTTTATGTACAAAAGACGCGATTTTTGTGAAGAAAACCGGAAATGAAAGTCTAACAGAATTTTAGGTTAGAGCAAGTTTTAGGGCCGAAGAAATAAACAAGAGAATTTTATAATTTGAGGGTATCCTCATTCAGCTTTAACACACTTGGGACAGATTTTTTTAAATTCAATTACGAAATTCCAAGAAGCTTTTGAGAAATATTTTACTTTTGAGAATGCTCCATTTCAAAGACCCTGTGTTGCCACACTATACTTAACTTAAACTTTAAAATTTCAATTGACATTCTCCTTGAGAACAAGTTCTTGAAATGTTAGCAGTTTCTTAACTGACGCTGTGCCAAAGAGTATAATATATTTCCTGCCACTACTGTACCCTTTGATCTTTCATCTGATAATAAAAAGGCCTGCCTACTCCGCAGCGATATAATATTATGATGACGTGAATTTTTCCAGACAAGCTTTGATTATTTTCTACGTTATTGTTTTGAATAACTTTTGAATCGACGCTATTTTTTTTATCAAAAGATAAAAAATCAAAATATATTTTTCATTACTCATACTCGGAAAGTAGGTCTGAAGTTGCCAGAGGAGCGGGTTGAAGGTAATACTTTTCAGCCCGAGGGAGAATCGTTTTCAACTGACAGCCGTCTCGGTATTACTATACTAAGATAGAGCTATTACTTTAATCATAATTTGATTCACAAATAAATATTTTAGCAGTAGTGATAATAATTGGCCTAAGGGGCTTTTTCATTTTATTTTTTCTTTAGTGAATTCGTGTTTTTATTTTTACTTTCCTAGTATTCGTAATGAAAAGCACAGTGTTTACTCGGGTTAAAGACTTATTTAGTGCCTCGAATTAGTAGTGCCCAGACCCCGTCTCGGCACGAAATAAGTTACTTTCACCACTCGTGTAACAATGTACTATTAATGCATTATGCTTAATTTTATTATTATACTTATATTTATTTTGTTAGGTCACCAACAGAGTTAGCAATAATGTTTACAACTAAATAAATATGCATAGGATACTAGCCTAATTGTAACTCCAATTAATTATAGGCGACAAGACAGCGACATGCAAAATAATACAGTGAACCGAATAAGTTATAAAATGAAATGACAATAGCACAAAATAAAAGCGCCCTTTGTGAAAATAGTAAAAAAGTGGCCGTGACAACCAAAAAGTACATTAAGTTATTTAAAAAGAAAAAAAGCAATAATTTTAACCTTGAGCTGAAAAAACTGTTCGTGTTCTAATTGGCTAACAAACATTTCTTATATGTGGCAACACTGTCTGTAATATCTAAATCTGTTTTATTACTATACCCGTCTAAGACCGATATTATCAAAATTTCTGGTGTTTTTCTTCTTGATATTTGAAAGAACACGCTCTCGTGATCTTAGGGTTGGGCCACACTTAGCGACGGCGATCGACGACGGTTTGCCTATACAAAACGCGCACAAAATCCTTTCGCATCGGACGCGGCGAATGATGCGAAAGGATTTCCATACTTTGCGCGCGTTTTATATAGGCAAACCGTCGATCGCCGTCGATAAGTGTGGCCCGACCCTTATAAAACTGAGTCTTTTTTTTCTTTTTTATGGCACTAGTATGACTTTGTGCCAGTGTCAAGTTTTTATTGGAGTCTTGGAAATCTCAACCCGCCGCAGCAGTATTTATGGAGGACTGAAAATCGCCAAGTTTGTTTTCCGTACGGGAGACGCGGGTTCGATGCTCACCACGTACCAATGTGTTTTCGAATTTAGATATCAAATAATGTTTATTCGACGTTCTTACGGTGAAGGAACACAACTCGCACACTCCTGTGAAGAAATAAAAAGGGTTATGTGAAGTCAACCGAACCGCACTGGGCCAGCGTGGTCGACTAAGGCCTGATCGCCCTGATTCAGGGTAGGCTCGAGCCCCTCGGTGGGGACGTATATAAGCTGTCGATGATACAAATACCGCTCAGAACACCTTACTTTGTTTTCCCTGAATTGCACCATTGTAAGTAAACTCATGAAAATACAGAAATAACTCGAATTTTAATTTAAAATTGTAATTGTAAAACTGGACATGACTTATTCATTGTAATTTTTTGACATATTCTAAGGAACAGTTCGAGGTAAATTTCACTTTAAAAATGCCTTTGATACAGGATGTGTGAGTGAATAAATAAATAGAAACGAAAACATTTCAAAGATGGCGGGAGTCATTCCATTTTTAAATGGGTTTTCCTCAAATTAAAGTTTTCTTTATTTTTATAGTGATTAAGTTAGTTTAAGTTAACTGTTTTTATAAAGGAGAGTGGGCAGAAATCAAATGGCCTCGGCTACTGCCAAATGACTTAATGCATCCTAATTATAATGTGTGTTAACTGTATTTGAAATCTAATCTGTTGTTGCTGTCTGTTTTAGCGGAATTTTACATAAAGTTATACAAACCTGCATATCTCATTTTTATAGAGTGCGATTTTTTCGGTTCCATATAATGAAATGTTCCATTTTTAACACTCTTTCAAACGTGCTATATGTTTTACTCATTAAAGTCTAGTTTTTCTTTGAAATGTTAGTGTCATGATTATCTTGTTTACATAATTGCCGGATTCTATTGAAAGGGACCTTAAAATAGTACATAATTATGTCGTGGCAATATCGTAGAATTTACCACATCATGAAATTTTCGATCATTTCATGAAAAGGTCACATTTTACGACACATACACCGATCTTGCCGTTTCTTAGTGCACCCAGTGACAGGTTGCAAGGCTGTCGCCTCATGCCATCATCAACAGCTCATATTCGTCCCCACCGAGGGGCTCGAGCCTACCCTGCATTAGTCAACCGCGCTCGCCCAGTGCCTTTGAATTTCTTCGCTTCGTATACAGGTTTCCTCTCCATGTGTTCCTTCACAGAAGAGCGTCGAATAAACGTACATATCAATTTGGAATTCGAAAACACATTAATCAATTCAATTCAATCAATTTATTGCGTTCCACAGTAGTAGAGTAGATGTTATAAAAGGTAAATAGAAGGTACGTACATCATGGACCCAAGTACAGCAATTTGAAATACTATAGAGGACGCTTCTTATTGTAAGTGTAAAAGTGTTTTTTATTACTATTTATTAAATTTTATTCGATGTTCTTGTTTCCCCAGTAAGAAACAAATATTGGTAGGAGGTAGAGATCAAATGGGAGGGAGAGAGCAAATGGTAATCAGGCTGCGTTTGGCGTACACGCAATTACTGGGGCTGCTGGTCTGGAAATCCCCCCACACTAGCGTCTTTCGAGCGTCATCGTCTTGCCAGCGCTCGAGCAGCGTCGACTCGACGCTGGCGCGACGTCGCCGCCGCTGCGACGACGCCAGCGCTGAGCCACTGCTGAACGCCGGTTTACGCACCATGGTGCCTGTCGAAAAAACGTTGCGCTGGCGTCGCGCTAACGCGACGTTGGGCAGTGGCGACTTCGTGTCGACGTCACGCCAGCGTGCGTCGACGCTGCGCGAGCGCTGGCAAGACGACGACGCTCGAAAGACGCTAGTGTGGGGGGGTCTCTGAGACTTAGCCCTGTTTGACATCGCACTACAACTCAACCCCACTCGGGTCAATAATAGATTATGTTGGTTGCACTCACCTGCATATCCCGAGTTTGTGTAAATTGTTTTTGTTTAAATCGTGTTTTTTTTTAATTTGTTCCTATGATTGTTGTGTTGTATTGTGTTAAGGCGAGGCCCTATAAGAAAAATCGTTCTTGAGCCCCTTTTTTAACTCGCGTATCTCACGTCTCGTCGTCCCAAATCAAGAAAATTACAACCAACAGAAGAGTTTATCATTTAGCGACGTAATCAAGTATATTTTACATATAACTAGTGGCTCTGTGTGAACTGTAGACCTCGCGAGTTTCTATACGTCTCTTTATTTTTTTTTTATTTTTTCTCCACAAAGATCCCCGGCCCCTTGAAATTTATTTAACATTTTATTTAATTTTTAATTTTAATGATTCTTTTTTTTTCTTAATTTGTTTTAGCTTATTTTATTTTAATTGATTAAGCAATGTGACCTGTAGAGGAAAACAGCTTCAGCGGTAGACCTTGTAAGCCGGCAATCCCCATAACTCCGTAATTTTTTAAAATTTTCAAAAACTGACTCGACAAAAAAAAATTGGTTAATTTATCGAATCTGCTTACAAAATTTCACGGCAATCGGTTCAGAGACGCGACCTGCAGAGTGGAACAAACAGACAGATGGACAGACGGACAGACAGACAGATAGACCTACAAAATCAATTTTGGCCAAGCTGAAACAGAGACGCTTCGCTCGCTCGGTCAATCAAGGAAGAAAGCAAAAATAAATAATCACCGCAAATCACCCCACATTCAAAATTTGCAAATCTGTTTTATCAATATTTTTAGCGACAACAACATATTTTTTTGTATTGTTTGGGTGGCTATATTAATACCTAAACGGCGAAACAAGCTAGTTTTTTAATTCGTTCTATATTTTACACAAAAAAGAGAAAAGAGTTCAAGAAAAATGAGATTTTCGTACGATTTGCGTGTCGGACGTAACCTCCTCCGTGAAGCATCGCACGCTAATATGAACGT